>JAPDVU010000006.1:59071436-59671436 GCA_026230045.1 Corynorhinus townsendii | reverse complement strand
TAGAGGCAGCTGCTGCGGCTGCTGGAGCTGAGCCCCTTGCACGAATTTTGTGCATCGGGCCTCTAGTACTTAAATTAAAAAAAAAATACAGGTTTGTCTAACTTCAAAGTCATGTTTTTCTACTTCATCATGTTGCTTTGAGGATGTGTGTGCGTGTGTGTATGTGCGTGAGAGTTCAGGGAACCTCCTTGGGGCTAGAAGGAAAGAAAGCAGTGACTCAAGGGAGAGGGACTTGGGGTCCACGGGCAGGAAATGACTCTCTTGGTTGTCATTTAGCTGAGGTAAGTCCTGCAGGTAGAGAATAACTTGACTTCTCAAAGCCCTACAGCCGTGTCCTTTCCAGCTCTGTGGCTGGAGGAGCTAATTTTCAGCAGACAAGGAAGGTTGAGTCTGGGTTGCATTACTGGGGAAGAGATGTTTCTGGTGGATTAAATGGGAACTTTGAAAGTATTTTCCCATGAAACGTTGCTGAGTGCTTATTAAACAACTAGAGGCCCGGTGCTTGAAATTCATGCATGGGGGTGTGTTTCCCTCAGCCCAGCCTGCATCCTCTCCAATCTGGGACCCCTCGAGGGATGTCCAACTGCCCTATTGGAATCGGGCCTAAATGGGCAGTTGGACATCCCTCTCACAATCCAGGACTGCTGGCTCCTAACTGCTCTCCTGCCTGCCTTCCTGATTGCCCCTAACTGCTACTGCCTGCCAGCCTGATCACCCCAACCACTCCCTTGCCAGCCTGATTGAGGCCTAACTGCTCCCCTGCCAACCTGTTTGCCTCTAACTGCCCTCCCCTGCAGGCCTGGTCCCCCCAACTGCTCTCCCCTGCAGGTCCAGTCGCCCCCAACTTCCCTCCTCTGCCGGTCTGGTCACCCCTAACTGCCCTCCCTGCAGGCTTGATTGCCCCCAACTGCCCTCCCTTGCAGGCCTGGTCCCTCCCAACTGCCTTTCCCTGCTGGCCTGATCGTCCACAACTGCCCTCCCCTGCTGGCCAACTTGTGGTGGCCATCTTGTGTCCACATGGGGGCAGCCATCTTGCATACTTGCTCCTGATTGGCTGGTGGGTGTGGCTTGTGTAGCAGAGTGATGGTTAATTTGCATGTTACTCTTATTAGATAGTATTTGTCGTATTCTGTTCAGTTTATTATGAGTTGATGACATTTATGGGTTGCCCTTAGAATCTAACTATTTATAATGGTATTTCTATAGGAAAATACATTCTAAGTTTCCAAAAAGTAAATTGCAAAAGAACTTTGGAATGCACATTTCTGTAAGTTTTGGGGATAGCTAGATACCTGGTTTTTGCCCTGAATGTTTTTTTAGAAGCATTAGGATGTTGTGGCTGCAATTTCCAAAAAGGTCTCTTGCTCCTTATCTTGTATTATATTGTGCTTAGATTATATGTCAGTACTACTTCAGTTCAATGGATGGTTGTAGGGAGGAGCGAATTTTTATTCAGAAATTTTGATTAGGTGGGGAGTGTGTACCCTAGTTTCTCCCTGGCTAATTCAGCATAGCTCATTTAATTGTAGGGAATTTTGCATTACCACAATGGACTTGAAGCCTGATTGGTAGGCACTAACCTGTCATTCCACTTACAAAATCTGATTTAATAATTTGCTGTACATCTCTCTACCAAATTATTTATCTTTATTTCTTTTCAGTTTATATTCTTTAAGCTTTTTCTAATTTCCATACTTCTCACTTGGGATTGGTAGTAGAAATGGGAGGTTGAAGAAAGAAAAAAGGTATAGTTTTAGAAACATTTTGTGTGGTATAAGTTTCTTTTTTTTTTTTTTTTAATATATTTTATTGATTTTTTACAGAGAGGAAGGGAGAGAGATAGAGAGTTAGAAACATCGATGAGAGAGAAACATTGATCAGCTGCCTCCTGCACGCCCCCCACTGGGGATGTGCCCGCAACCCAGGTACATGCCTTTGACCGGAATCGAACCTGGGACCTTTCAGTCCACAGGCTGATGCTCTATCCACTGAGCCAAACCGGTTTCGGCAGTTTTCCCAATATACCTGTTTTCTGTAGGATTTGCTTAAGGAAACATGCTACATATAAATATGTATACATCTAGGAGAAGATGGTTACAGTAAAGTTGAATATTACTTTGATTACATTTTTAGCTTTTCAAGTGGAAAGTCATGTCCATCAAAATTGCTCTTAAAATTTCTTAAATGTATTAATAAAGTAGAATGTATAGTTTTGTGTGTTTTATATAGTGCTCCTTGAGACCAGCTGAGCTAGACCAAAGGAAGAAACGAAAGGAAAGTCTGTGTATAAATGACTGATATTCAAATCATTCTGTCTGTTCAAAAATAAAGATGATGATGTAGGTGATAAAGACAACATTAATCCTTCATGAAGTGGACAGTTCATTTCGAGAACTGCAAAATGGGATGGAAGGCAAGAAGCTATTATAGAAGAAGGAATCAAGAACAAAGAAGAGAAAAATAAAATATATCCGATTGACGGGGCCCCATAGTCGACCTTGTTTTGGGCTAGAAGGAATAAGAAAGTAGTAAAGTGCAGAGTGGGTTTGGTGTTTGGGGATTGGCTGGCTGAGGATATATACTGCATTCTGGTTAAGCAGAGCACTTACAGGGACACGAAAGTTATCACCTAAGTTCTGATTAGTTTACATGACACCTGGGATAGAAACACTTTCATCTTGAGTCTAGAAATTTATTTCAACAGTAGTGACCCAGTTGTGCACATTGAAAGGAAATTAATTAGAAGGTAAGGTCGCCGGCAGGGCGGCACTGGGCGAGACGTGCTGGAAACCTCCTCCAGTCCTTCCCCAGCTGGCCACACCTGGGGTGGTGCCGTGGCTTGAAGGGCAACTGCGGAGTGAGCAGGGTCCCTTCAGCAGGTGGAGTTCCTTGGCCTGGCCTGTGGGGATCAGGCTGAAATCGGCTGTCCGTCATCCCTCGAGAGGGATTTCAGAGTGCGAGAGGGCACTCTGCAAAGTTGCTGTTGTACCGGGCAGTAAACCAACAGTGCCCCAGCAACAACATAACCCATAGCCAAAGGTGGAATCGCGTGGGCCTGTGAGGAATCTGGCTCCCTCCTCTCAAGTTTCGGGGTGCATCACCTGAGAACCACCACTACCAAGTCTCTGCAGCTTGCAGCTCCTTTGTTGAGCGTCTGCTCCCTGGTGGTCAGTGTGTGTCATAGCTACCCATCGGATGGACACTTAGCATATGAGCCTTTTATATATGTAGAAGAGTGGCATGGTGCACAGATTCGTGCACATTGAAAGGAAATTAATTAGAAGAAATATTTTAATATCGCTATTCGCCCTTATACAATAGAATTATCAACTAAATTCACAATCAATAATGACAGATTGAAACACACACGTGATTGGTGCCAGCGAGAGCTTTTTACGTATTGTGCATGTGTGAGTCAACTTAGCCTTTTGTATATATAGAACTAGAGCAGTAGTGCACGAATTCGTGCATGGGTGGGGTCCCTAGGCCTGGCCAGTTATCAGGGCTGATGAGGTCCAGATCAATCAGGGCCAGCCAGCTGGGGGAAGAGACAGGGTGCAGGAGGTTGGCCGTCGGCCCCAAGGAGGAAGCTGGTCCTCAGCCCCCGGGAAGGGGGCTGTATCCACCACGACCTACCCCCAGTTACCCGTCCCAGCCTGGGGTCGAAGGCTCTGGCAGGGTTGGGAGAGGAGGCGATAGTCGGCAGACTGGGGGCAGAAGGAACTGATTTTGACGCTGCTGGCCAGCCGGCCGCAAGAGGTTGGATGTGGAAGCGCATTGACTACTGGGGGCAGCTCCTGCATTGCGGTCTGCCCTCTGGTGATCAGCATCAGTCATAGCAACTGGCCGACCGGTCGTACCAGTTCCAGTCTCTGCTTAGGCTTTTATATATATATAGATAAACTTGCTGAATTAGACCTGCTTTCTGATTTAGGTAAACTTTTTCCAGCCCCGTGAAGCACCCCAACTTGCCTTTCAGGTAATTGTCAGCAACACAGCAGTAAATATCAACACATTATTATTATAGATAACGCAGGGACAACAAAGGGTGAAATATTTAACTGCAGTAGTGTTTGACTATATTCTGGGCAGTGAGAAAACATGAAGTCATTGTCAAGGTCCACCATTTCTTCTTTTCAGTGGGGTCAAGTTTCTAAACTTTCTAAATTTCCGTTTTCCAGCTAATGAAAATAAAATAGGATTCTCCTATCTACCTACTCAAGGACTTTTGTGAGGATCAAATGAGACGAGGCACGGGGAAACAGTTCACAAACATTTGGTTAAAGTGTGAAATATTTGTACCTGGCGATAAAGCAAGTCATGTTCCTGAGCTGAAGAAACGGCAAGTAGGGTAGTCGCTAGGGAGAGGAAGCCAGGCGTTGTTACGTGATGTCATTACTAGGTGCCCACAGTGACTGTTTCTGGGCTGTGGGCCACATTTTGCATCGTGGGGTCTGGCATTAACTGCGGTTTGGTGGGCTGCTGCTCCAGGATGGTGGTGGGGCCTGTGTCCCACTTGGGAGAAGCTGAGTGTTGTTTTTTAGGAGCTAGGTTCCCAGTGCCAGTGTGTGTCACGACGGTGCCTGTGTTGAGCGTCTGCCCCCTGATGGTCAGTGCACATCATAGCGACTGGTTGGACACTTAGCATATTAGCCTTTTTAAAATAGACTAGAGGTCTGGTGCACAGAATTTGTGCACTTGGGGGCAATTCTCAGCTCAACCTGTGCCCTCTCGCAGTCCGGGAGCCCTCGGGGGATATCCGACTGATGGCTTAGGCTCGGAGAGTGGACCTAAGCCATCAGTCGGACATCCTTAGCACTGCCACAGAGGCAGGAAAGGTTCTCACCACTGCTGCTGTGCTTGCCACCCATGATACTGCCTCTGGCTGAGTGGTGCTCCCCCTGTGGGAGTGCACTGACCACCAGAGGGCAGCTCCTTCATTAACTGTCTGGTCCCTGGTGGTCAGTGCGTGTCATAGCTACCAGTTTTTCCATCATTCGGTCGATTTGCATATTAGCCTTTTATTATATAGGATGAGAGGCCCAATGCAAGAAATTCGTGCAAGAGTACACCTTCCTTCCCCCAGCTGCCTGCACCAGCTTCTCTCTGGCACCCGGGACTCAGACTTCCCTCCAGGCGCCAGCAGGCACCTGGGACCTGGGCTTTGCTCTGGCTTCCAGCAGGCACCCAGAATGGGGCTTCCCTCCAACAACTAGCAGGCACCAGGGACTTGGGCTTTTCTTTGGCTGCTGGCAGGCACCCGGGACCTGTGCTTCCTTCATAGCCCCAGCTTCATCTAGAAGGATGTCCAGAAGAATGTCCAGTCTAAGTAGCATGTTACACTTTTATTATTTTAGCTGTTTGTAATAAAACTTTAAGATCTCTAAGAGTAAATGGGGAATAATGGAGAATTAAGTGATCTGCCAGCTTACAGGGCTTTGTTGCATTCTGTTTTTTTTATTTGAAGCTTATATAGCCTTAATATATCTTTAAAAGCCTGTTGTAAGGATTAAATCAGATAATTTTTCTTGGCAAGTAGTAGGTGTTTAACAAACATTGGCTGGCTTTGAATCAAAATGTCACAGGTAGTATTATGGCTTAATGATCAATTAGATTCTTCCTGTGTTTTGACAATTTGTTCAAAATTAGACTTGCCAGTGCTAAAATAAGAGATAGCAATTATTCTTTCTTGGTGTCCTTAGGATGAATTCAGTGATGTCATCGATATTAAGGATCCAGATTTTACTTCTGCAGCTGAACGCAGGCAGAAACGCCTGGCTGCTGAGCTGGCCAAATTTGATCCTGATCATTATCTGTGAGTATTGAATTTTTTGAGGATTAAATAATTTACTTGACATTTGTTTATAAACTTTGAGTGTCTTTTTAACTATGTTAGGTATATGGTTTTTGGATTCTGGAAATTAGCAAAGGCTTAAAGCCTTAATTGACATCTGAATTAACTTACCACTGTAAAAACCTTTGTGATGTTTGTAGAATGTTGCTTCTTAGAAGTTCATTCTAACCGACAGCTCATCTAACATGCTTCTTTGAGATTTTTCTCTCCAGGCTTAAAAATAGAACACTGAATCTGAACATAGTTGCACTTTTTAAAGTAGGCTTTTTGTTATGATTAATGGTCTTCATGAATTTAAATCTACATTTACTGCATTTCTTGGCTGATCCAGGTTTTTCCTATCACTTTCATCCACTAGCACCAGTATCTAGTTTCAAATTAATAAATAATTACTTTCTATAGTAGGGTATAAATAAATCTAGTTGTAAGTTTTGTTGCATTTTATTCCCTACCTGCTTTAATTGTGTCTTTAACCATAGTGCATCTCTATGAGGCTTAAATTTGCCCAAGATCCTTATCTAAGGCTATGTAATAAAAGGGTAATATGCAAATTGACCGTCACTCCAACACACAAGATGGCTGCCCCCATGTGGTCAAAGATGGCCGCCCCCATGTGGACACAAGATGGCCACCGTAAGTGGCCAGCAGGGGAGGGTAGTTGTGGGCGATCAGACCAGTAGGGGAGGGCAGTTAGGGGTGAACGGGCCAGAAGGAGAGGGCATTTGGGAGGGACCAGGCCTGCAGGTGAGGGCAGTTTGGGATGACCCAGGCCTGCAGGGAAGGGCACTTAGGGGCAACCAGGCTGGCAAGAGAGGGCAGTTAGGGGTGACCGGGCCAGCAGGAGAGGGCAGTTAGGGGTGACCAAGCCTGCAGGGGAGGGCAGTTGGGGGGGACCAAGGCCTGCAGAGGAGGGTAATTTGGGGGACCCAGGCCTGCAGGGGAGGGCAGTTGGTGGCGACCAGCCCAGCAGGGGAAGGCAATAAGGGGCTACCAGGTTGGCAAGGGAGGGCAGTTAGGGGTGACCAGGCTGGCAGGGGACGGCAGTTAGGGTCAATCGGACTGGCAGGGGAAGGGCAATTAGAGGCAACCAGGCTGGCAGGAGAGGGCAGTTGGGGGTGAGCAAGCCTGCATGGGAGGGCAGTTGGGGGGGGACCAAGGCCTGCAGGGGAGGGCAATTTGGGGGATCCAGGCCTGCAGGGGAGGGCAGTTGGTGGCAACCATCCCAGCAGGGGAAGGCAATAAGGGGCTACCAGGTTGGCAAGGGAGGGCAGTTAGGGGTGACCAGGCCGGCAGGGGATGGCAGTTAGGGTCAATCGGACTGGCATGGGAGCAGTTAGGCGTCGATCAGGCTGGCAGGGGAGTGGTTAGGGGGTGATCAGGCTGGCAGGTAGAAGCAGGAAGGCAGGCAGGTGAGCAGTTGGGAGCCTGCAGTCCTGGATTGTCAGGGGGATGCCCGACTGCTCGTTTAGGCCCGATCCCAGTAGGGCAGTTGGACATCCCTCGAGGGGTCCCAGATTGGAGAGGGTGCAGGTTGGGCTGAGTGACATCCCCCAGTGTACGAATTTCATGCACTGGGCCTCTAGGCCTACCTAATAAAAGAGTAATATGCAAATTAACCACCACTCTGCTACACCCACAAGCCATGCCCACCAGCCAATCAGGAGCGAATATGCAAATTAACCCAATGAAGATGGCTGTGGCCACGGAGCGAGCAGGAGGCTTGGGTTTCCCCGGCAATGGAGGAAGCCAAGCTTTCCGCACACCCTGGCAGGCCTAGGCCTCCACTCAAGGCAATAAAGTTTCAATTATAGAAGATAAATAAATTCCAACAAAAATGGGAGCAGCCATGGAGCTGGAGAGAGCAGGAGGCTTGAGTTGCCCCCGGCGATGGAGGAAGCCATGCTTCTGCAGCCCTGGCCCGCCTTGGCCTCCTCCACTGAAGGCTACAAAGTTTTAATTATGGAAGATAAATAAATCCCAACAAAAATGGCTGTGGCCACGGAGCAAGCAGAAGGCTTGGCTCTGCTCTAGGCTACAACGTTTCATTTGTAGAAGATAAATAAATCCCAGATACCAGGGCCTCTGCTTTGGTCACCGGGGGGCATGGCTGGCCTGCAAACCACCACAGGCCCATTGCCCAGGCCACCCCACACCCCAAGGGAACCCCCACCCTGATCCGGGACACCCTTCAGGGCAAAGCAGCTGGCCCCCACCCGTGCACCAGGCCTCTAGCCTATCTAATAAAAGTAATATGCAAATTGACCATCACTCCAATACACAAGATGGCTGCCCCTATGTGGTCAAAGATGGCTGCCCCCATGTGGACACAAGATGGCCGCCAGAAGATGGCCAGCAGGGGAGGGCAGTTAGAAGGGACCAGGCCTGCAAGGGAGGGCAGTTGGGGTGATCAAGCCTGCAGGGAAGGGCAGTTGGGGACCCAGACCTGCAGGGGAGAGCAGTTGGGGGGATCAGGCCTGCAGGGGAGGGCAGTTAGGGGCAAGCAGGCTGGCAGGGGAGCCATTAGGCATCAATCAGACTGGCAGGGGAGTGTTTAGGGGGTGATCAGGCTGGCAGGCAGAAGCAGTTAGTGGCAATCAGGCAGGCGAGCGGTTGGGAGCCAGCAGTCCTGGATTGTGAGAGGGATGTCTGACTGCCTGTTTAGACCCGATCCCACTGGGCAGTTGGGGGAAACCCACTAGCATCGGGCCTAAACGGGCAGTCGGACATCCCTTGAGGGGTCCCAGATTGGAGAGGTTGCAGGCTGGGCTGAGGGACACACCCCCTAATGCACGAATTTTGTGCACCGGGCCTCTAGTATATATAAAAGCCTAAGTGAACATTCGACCATTCGACTGGTAGCTATGATGCACACTGACCACCAGGGGGCAGACGCTCAGCATATAGGCATGGAAACATGGATCAAACTGATGAATCTCAGAGGGAAAGGGAGAGGAGGGAGGATAGAAATAGATTAAACAAAGATCTTATATGTATATTAGAGGCCTGGTATAAGGATTCCTGCACCAGTGGGCTCCCATGGCATAGCCTGCGGGGATCGGGCTGAAACTGGCAGTCCAACACCATTTGCCACTCCTGCTCATCCTGGCCCCACTGCACCTGCTGCCGCCACCACTTGGTAGACTCCCTGCTGCTCTGCTGCAGTCTCTGGGCTGCAGCGGCTAGACATGAGCCCTGTGTCTGGCGCTCATTGGTCAACTGAGTGGTGCTCCCGCTGTGGTAGCACACTGACCACCAGGGGGCAGCTCCTGCGTTGAGTGTCTGCCCCCTGGTGGTCAGTGCACATCATAGTGACTGGTTGACCGGTTGTTCTGTCACTTAGGCTTTTATATATAAAGACTAGAGGCCCAAGGTCCCTTGGTCTGGCCTGTGATAGGGCCAAATCCAGTCTGGTGCACAGTGATAGGGCCAAATGCAGTGATAGGGCCGAATCCAGCCTGACGCACAGATTCGTGCACTGGTGGGATCCCACAGCCTGACCTGTGGGGATTGGGCCGAAACCAGCGGTTCAACATCCTCCGAGGAGTCCCGGATTGTGAGAGGATGCAGGTCAGGCCAAGGAACCCCATTGGTGCACGATTGCCTGGGGAGGAACGTGGGAGGTTGGCCTCCTGGGCAGGGACAGCGGGAGGGCTCCAGGGCATGTCCGGCCTGTCTTGCTCAGTCCCGATCAGCCGGACCTCAGCAGCAAGCTCACCTCTTGGTCAGAGCATCTTCCCCTGGTGGTTAGTGCACGTCATAGCGACTGGTTGACTGTCTGTCCCTTGGTGGTCAGTGAACGTCATAGCGAGCAGTTCAGTGGCCTTAGCATATTATGCTTTGATTGGTTGAATAGCCTGCCAGTCGACCAGACACTTAGCATATTAAGCTTTTATTACATAGGATCTTGAATAACAGTGATGACAATGGACATCTTTGTCTTGTTCTAGACCTTAAAGAAAAAGCTTTCATTGTTTCATCATTGAGTATAATATTAGCTGAGGGTTTGTCATTGATGGCCTTCATTATGTGTAGGTAATTTCCTTCTATACATATACTCTTTTATTGAGTGTTTGAATCATGAGTGGATGTTGTATCTTGTCAATTGCTTTTTCACTATCTCTTGATCTGAGCATATGATTTTTATCTTTTATTTTGTTATTATGCATTACATAGATCTATTTGTGTATGCTGAAACATCCTTGTGCCCCTGCTAGTATTTTGTTTAGGACTTTTGCATCTGTATTCATCAGAGATATTGGTCTTTAATTTTCTTTCTTTTTGTGATCCTTGCCCAGGCTTTATGCCCTAAAATGAGTTAGTAGGTATTGCTGGTGCTTCAATTTTTTGGAAGAGTTTGAGAAGAATAGGTATTAAATCTTCCAATGCATGGTAGAATTCAGTAGTAAAGCCTTCTGGTCTTGCTTCCTGGGAGGTTTTTAATGGTTATTTTAATTTTCTCACTGTGACTGGTCTATTTAGATTTCCCAGGTCTTCATGATTTATTCTAGGAAGGTTATATATTTCTACAAAGTTACCCATTTTTTAGGTTATTGAATTTGGCAGTGTTTAGCCTTTCATAGTATTCTTGTATTGTCCTTTGTATTTCCATGGTGTATGTTGTAACTTTGCCTCTTTCATTTCTGATATTGTTTGAGTCTGTTCACTATTCTGATACTAGTGAGTCTAGCTAGAGGTTTGTCAATTTTGTTAATCTTTAAGAATCAGCATTAACTCTTTTCAATTGTCTTTTTGTTTTCTATTTAGTTTAAATCCACTCCAATTTTTAATATTTCCTTCCTTCTACTGAATTAGGGCCTTGTTTTTTCTTTTTATAGTTCTTCAAAGTGAAACATTACATTGTTTATTTGAGATTTTTGTTGTTTCTTGAGGAAGGCCTGTATTGATACAAACTTCCCTCTTACTACTGCTTTTGCTGTAACCTCAGAATTTTGCTATGTTGTATTATTAGTCTATATTTTCTGTATTTGTCTTTTGATATTTTATTTCTTCTTTGACCCAGTTCTTACTTAGTAGCATGTGTTTTTCTTTAATCCTCACCCAAGATTAAGCTTATTGATTTTAGAGAGAAGGGCCTGTTTGGGGGGGGGGGTGGGGCATGGGAAGGAAGAGGGGGAGAAAGAGAGAAACATTGATATGAGAGAGAACATTGATTGATTGCCTTCTGTATGTGCCCCAACCAGGGATTGAAACTGCAACCTAGGTATGTGCCTTTATTGGGAATTGAGCCCATAATCTTTCCATATATGTGTCAATACTCCAACCAACTGAGCCACACTGACCAGGGCAGTAGCATGTTGTTTAATCTTCACCAATTTCTATTTTTCTCCCACTTTCTTCTTTCAGTTTATGTCTAATTTGAAAGCATTGCGGTTGGAGAATGTGTGTGATATGATTTCAGTCTTCTGAGGATAGTTTTGTGTCCAACATATGGTCTATCCTTGAAAATGTTCTATGTACATTAAAGGAGATTATATAATCTGGGTTTCTGGGATGGAAAGCTCTTCAATTATCTCCAGTTGCTCTAGTGTGTTATTTAAGGTCTATATTTCCTTAATTTATTTTCTGTTTAGAATGCTCTATCCATTTTTGTGAATGGGATATTTAAGGTCTCTACTGAAATTGTGTTTTTGTCAGTTTTTCCCTTTAGCTTTGTTAGTAGTTGCTTTATATATTTAGGTGTTCAATATGTTTATGAAAAGTGTTGTCTTCTTGATTTATTATTTCTCCCTCAATAAAATGTTCATCTTTGTCTCTTCTTATCTTTTATTTTTATCTTGAAATATATTTTTTAGATGTAAGTGTAGCTAGAATCACTTTTCTATGGCTGCCTTGGGGTATTTTGTTTTCCACCTCAGATAACTTTGAATCTTCATTTGTCCTTGCAACTGACATGTATCTTCTGAAAGCAGCATGTAGATGGGTTTTGTGTTTTGATCCAACCCTCTACTCTGTGCCTTTTAATTGGTGAGTTAAGTCGTTGTGCATTTACCGTGACTATTGATATGTATTTTCTATAGCCAATGCATCCTACGGTAATTTTTAAACAAAACATTAGAGAGTCTCTTGGCAAGAGACCTGACAGCTTTAATCTCTCTAGCTGCCCAGGCTTTCACTACTAGAGGCAGATTCAGCAATGGGGCTTTTTTTTTTTATTATAGACTTTCAATCCCAAATATGAATTAGGCATTTTACAGTTTGAACAAGAACCCACATGTTAAATATGACAACGGCACTCTTTTTCCTTGAGCCTGACTTAAAAGAGTACCTTTTGACATTGTAATTTCTTTATCCTTGAGCATGGAAGCTAAAAATGTACAATGATATTTTTGTCTTTAATCCGAATTCTTCCCCATTATAGTTTGGCTAGAAAAAGATGTTCCCTCCCAGTGTGGATTCGCAACTTCCAGAGCTGGTATAGGCTTTATGCAGAGTGAATCTCCCCACTGAATTTACTGGTGGACCCCCTCACCTTTACCAGTGATTATCTTCTTTTTTCGCTCAGGCGAATAATCTTCTCCAGATGTCCTTGTCATTAATTCTGGGGTGTTTCTCATTATCTAGAAGGACTCAGGAATCTGAAGAAGGGCTGCGGGTAAATTAAATAAACTAGACATGAAATATAAATTTGGAAAGCATTTTGGGGGAGCCAGAGGAAGTTCTAGTGACTAAGTTCTCCGAATCTCTACACACGGGTTTTTATTCACACATCTTGCCCTCTAGCAAAGCAGTGCTGCATATCAAAGATAAACAATAAAAAGATTATCAGGTTGGGGGAACTATCTTCGGCTGTTCCAGCAGCAGGCAACAATATATGCAGATTTTCAGCCCTGCTGAAGCTGTTCATCAGCCTTTTGATGAACTTCTCCCATTTATTATGCTAATTACTGGAATTTGCTTCCAGCATCCATCTTTGTGAATGTTCCATGTGCACTTGAGAAGAATGTATATTCTGCAGCTTTGGGTGAAATGTTCTATAAATGTCAATTAAATCCATCTGATCTAGTGTGTACTTTAGAGTCACTGTTTCCTTGTTAATTTTTTGTCTGGGAGATGTATCCAGTGAAGTCAATGGGGTGATAAAGTCCCCTGCTATGACTGTATTGTTGCCTACCTGTCCATTAAAGTCCTGTAGAATGTTTTTTTAAAAAAAATATTTTTATTTATTTCAGAGAGGAATGGAGAGGGAGAGAGAGATAGAAACATCAGTAATGAGAGAGAATCATTGATCAGCTGCCTCCCACACTTTCCCCCACTGGGGATCGAACCTGGGACCCTTCAGAAACTATTCATTGCAAACAGCTCAATTGTGATACAGCAGAGCTATGAAAACAGCACAGCTATGAGGTGGCCCTGGGGTGAGGTGGTAGCCTGGTCTCTCTCCAGCTACATGGCTCTGCTCTGCTCCTTGCTGGTCTTCTTTGCTCTGCTGTGTGCTGGTCTGCTCAATTTTGTGCCAGTCTGCTATTGTGAGACATCTTCAGTGTTTCAGTTATAGCCAGGGAAATGCAGTCTTTAGTGGAAAAGGAAATTGCACTCTCAGAACCAGAAGGGAGCTGAAATATAGACACAAGTCCCCCCCCCCCCCCCCCGTCCCTCCCCCGCCCCCCATTCCCTGATTGGTCCATTGTGAAGCCATGGCCCACGCAGCTTGGGTTCAAGGTCTGGAGAAAGGGCCGACGTGCAAATGAATAACACTAGACAAGAAATATAAATTTAGAAATTATTGAGGGAGCCAGATGGAGACGCTTCTCTAGTGGAAAGGCTCCCTGAACTCATTGGTTTTTACTTACTAGAGAATACACATTTGCCCTTTAGCAAAGCAAACAGGCATTTGAATGGTAAGGTTTGGTGAACAATAAAGGATTATCAGATTAGGGGATTGCCTTCAGCCATTCAGCCAGCAGCAGGTAATATTATGCAGATTTTCAGCCCTTGCTAAATATCAAAGTCCATTAGCCTTCTAGTGGACTTCTCATATTTATATGTTAATTTCTCTTGGTGTTTCCCTCCAGCAGTCCATCCTCCTGCACATGAGGGCTCCAAATCTTTGCAGTTTGATTGTTTCAAAAGACACTGCTCTCAATGGTCAGAATGGAAATGCTCTGATTGGTTGGTGAAGAAGTTGATAGCTCCAATTGGAAGGAAAAGCCTCAGTCCTATTGGCCGAAATAGGATTCCAGGAACTCCTTTATAAGGGCTGGCTCAGATGTCTGGAGCACAGTTAGGAGACAGGTAGTTCAGTGCAGGCTTCTCTGTGAGGTGCCATTTGCATGAGAGGCCCATTTAGAAATGGCTGCTAGACTCTGTGGTTTTTAGTTCTTGCTTTTTAAATTTGAGCCCACTTAGCCACTGGGAGCCCTTTTTAGTAATTATCTTCTTTCTCAGGGTCCACAGCTTCTAACTTCTTATGTCATATAAAGTTCTTTGTGATCTGGCCCTGCTCTTCCTTTTTGCCCACCTTTTATACTGTAGCAGTAATGAATGTTTGCATTTCTCCACCCATACCTCTTCTCATACACTATGTTCTCATGGTATCCCTTCACCAGCTGTTTTCTCTCTTGTCCATCCTACCTGAATTACTTTTATCTGTAAAGACTGGGCTTATTTGTCACTTTCTGGGTCCCTCTCTCCCAGAATGGTGGGGAAGCTCTCCTCAGTGCTTCTGACGTATGTCATCTTGTTCTTACAACATTCTCTTGGTGTGTGTGGTACTTATTAATTATGAAGTCCTGAAGGGCAGGGAGTGAGTATTACCAATCTTTATTTCTGTGATTTGCGTGCTTGTATATGCTACTCAGTGAATGCTTGTTGAATTTAATGCATTTAAAAACTTGAAAATAATTTATTCTGGAATGTAGACTATTAGCCTCAGATCCGTTCACAAAACTCATAATCATGAACACTACAAAAACCATCACAGTTTAATTGATAAAACTTTATTAGTGATGTTTTACTCTAAACATTCTGAAAATTGGAGGGGGGGGTGGAAACCCCTTTTCACGTCCCGTGTGGTTCAGGGTTCAGGTTCTGAAGGAGGCCGCACACAAATGCAAGAGACTAGAAAAGCATTAATTTGGGAATATTGGAGACCAGGCGGGAGCCCACTTCTAGGGGGAAGACTACACCCCGCTCTGGCTTTGCTATCCCTTTTATTAAGGTTATGGGATACACCCATATCCTTTAGACAGGAAATTCCAATAACAGCCAATCAGCAAGAATTTACATAAGACTAACAGGTGGAGGCTGCTTCAGCTACCAATGTCTCAACTAAACAATGAGTGATTAGCTCCCACCTTTCAAAGCATTTAAGGTTGACCAGCGTTCCGGATTCTCTGTCCACATCTCTCTGTTAGTGGGACAATGATTGGTTTCTGGCATCTCCCCCGTTTCTTTTCTTTAGAAAAATGTTGCATCTGCAGACCAGAAATAAACATGTTTTGAGTCCCAGTTTTGATGTCAAACAGTTCCTTATGTGTACATGTCAGCAATGATATCTGGATGGTGGACAAATGGTGTGGTAATGCAGGTCCAACCCTCTCTGGTTTGGTCCTGGACAACCTGTAGTGACGCACAGCTGCTGACTGCTAGCATAGCAAGGCGTCGTCAGCATCTTCCATCTCTGGACTGTTTCTCCTCTTGTATTCATGGTTGGAGCAGACCTGTCAATTCCTCCCTGTTGTAGGAATCCACATGGTCTTGGAGTTGTTTTCTGAAAATATACAAACATATTCTCGACCAAAAGTTAATAAAAGAATCTTTTCTATAAATTTTACTTGGGGATTTTCCTTTGGCTTATTTTGACACCATGTGTGTTTTTCATGGGTGTCTTGCTGTTAGCATTACAAATGAAAATTAGTTTTCAAAGTAAAAAATTTCTAGATGTAATTTACTTTCAGGATATTTTTCCTTACATAATATTACTCCACTATCCTCCCTCCCCCTTTTTTTGATTTAATTATTAGGGGGCTTTTGGAAAATTTTTATAATGCAGTCTTGATAACTTTAAATTTTAAATTTTTGCACAAAAATATGACTGCTTTAGGTTCATTGAATGTTAAGCAATTTTACCATGAGATGAACTACCAATAGAAATTTTAGTTACTACTTTAGGAACAGCTTTTTGTCCGGTACAATTAAATTTTCTTGAATATTCACTTATTTCAGTTAGCCAATTTAAATTAATCTGAAAACTTGACTACTATTTTACTGTCAAATTTAACACTATAACAACAATTTTAGTTTACCCTGTAAATATTAGTGGAAAGGATTATTTGCATCCTTGAGTAGGCCCTGAGAATTCCTGGTGCTAGGCTGGATTTAGATATAGGGCAGCTGCTGTCAGCCAATTCTATGTCTGTTGCCTGGGTCCCGATCTGAGCTGGACGTGGGAAGTGAAGCAGCCATGGGGGCAGGAGACCTCCCAAAGAAGGGGTGAGGGTTCAGGCCCCTGCAATGTTGGGGGAGTTAGGGTCTGTGCCCCGCCTCTGCTGACCCCCAAGTTCTCTCCTGATGGCCCCTCTGCGACTGTGCCTGTCTTAGGTTGTTCCTTCCCTGAGGAATCTTACCCATCTCTGGCTAACCAGCCATCCTCCGGGGCCAAGCAGGGTGATGTGAGGTTCAGTTCTGTCTCCTTGGTAGCCTATGCCCCCATGGCCTCCACGCCCAGCACCTGCCTTGGGATCTCCTCACTTGCTGGCGGGGCCCTGGCATTGATCACAGATCTTGGGGAACCCAGGTTTCTTCTCCAGGGAGGGCCCAGCTCACGCCATTGGGCCAGAGACAGATCCATGGTACCAGCCACCATGAGGCTTCAACCTCAGCATGAACAGAAAGCTTAGGCAACAGCTGTGGGAGGGTCCTCTTGGCAAGAGAGGCCAATATAGAATGCTCAAGTGCCTTCCCAAGAGGCCTTCCACACAGTGGAAGGGATTAAATTCTTTCATGTTCTTTTTAAATTGGTGCAAAATATGCAAAGAATTAGTTTGTAAGTTTGTTTGGGATAATTGTACAATATGCTGTTGTAAAATATCAAAAATTATAATGACAGTGTAGAATAATATCCTGTAAGGATATTCTTTGCTCTAGGCCATGGCAATTCAATTTCAAACTGGCTGGCAATTTCTTTTTGTATAGACAAGGTCTTAGTTACATTTTCTGCACCTCTCCCAGGAGCAAGTAGTGATAGTCCCCTCCTTTGGTGTCCATGCAAGCCAGACCTCTCTTTAATATTACACACAAACCTCTCTTTAATATTACACACAAAGGAGCAGTGATTTGATTTTGTGTTATACAAAAGGGAAGCTGGGTGGCGACCCTTGTGTAATTATACTTTCTTGCTCCACCCATGTTCCTCCTGGATGACCAAGGTGTTTGGTATTATTGGTGACTACATTAGGCGGGGGATCAGCCCACATAAGGGCTCTTACCCATGAAGGGTCAGGAACATAAGTCCAAAATACTTCCCCATTTGCCCCAGGTAATATTACGGTACAGCTGATTACTGCTAGCATTGCAAGAAAGACGTTCTCAGGCCTCTGTACCGTCTTCTTTACCATGCCCCAGGTGGTCTCCGGGCTGTTTGTTGTCCGGCTGGTCCTCCTCCTGCTTCTTATCTTCAGTGGATTGCTTGGGGTTGCTGCTCTCTGTGGCTGAGGTAGTTGATTGTCTGCAGCTGCATGGTATGGCTCCAGGCACAAGGTCTTCATTAGTCTGGCTAGTTTCTATCTTGGATCCCTGTTGCTGTTTAATATTTCTAGCAGGAATCCACACAGGTTTGGAAAAATTCTCTGGAAATATACAAGAATAACCTCTGCCAAAGGTTAATAATGGATCGGGTCCCTTCCTTAAACCAGATTCGGGAACTTTCCATTTAACTAGACCATTTTGTTTTGTTTTATTCTGACATCAATGTAGCTGCATAGGTGTCTTTCCATCAGCATCACAAGTGAAAAAATTTAAAGTTTTTAAGGCTTGGTGCAGCCTACCCGCAGGTGATTTCTCCATCATCCCCCCTTTTTGTTTTTCAAGTTGGGATTTTAGCCACATTGTCGTTCAATAATGGCCTGTCCTTGGGAATTATATGGTATTCCTGTAATGTGCTGAATTTTCCACCTTTTAAAAAATTCCTGTAATTGACAGCTTGTGTAAGCAGGCCCATTATCAGTTTTAATAATTTTTGGAACTCCATGACAGCAAAAGCAGCTAGGCAATGATTAATAACCTGTTTTGCCGTTTCTCCTGTAGATGCAGTAGCTCATATTACTTTTGAAAAGGTGTCTACAGAGACATGTAATGCCCCAAGGCGTCCAAAGGAAGTATAATGTGTTACATCCATTTGCCAGATATGGTCTCTTAGCAAACCTCTAGGGTTGACTCCTGTGTTAGGCCCTTGAGGTAGATGTAACGTGCAAGTGGGACATTCCTTAATAATCTGTTTTGCCTGTTGTCAAGTGATTGAGAATTGTTTAGACAACATTTTGGCAGGCTGATGTAAAAGCTGATGAGATTCTAAGGCTTCTTTTAATAAAGCAACCAGTTGATCAGCATGTGCATTTTCTTCTGTTAAAGGACCAGGTAAGACACTATGAGCCCTGATGTGAGTGATATAAAAAGGATATTGTCTCTGTTGTATAATCTGCTGAACTTGTTTAAATAGTAAAAATAAACTTTGGTCACTAAGCCATTTCAACCGGGCAGTTTCAATTCTATTCATTAAGTTCTCAGTGTAAAAGGAATCAGAGATGATATTAAGAGGCTCTTGGAAATCCTGCAATGCAGCCTTAATAGCTTCTAGTTCAATTCTTTGTACAGAAGTATGACTGGTTAGTATGACTCGGTCTGAATTTATTGTATGATAGGCAGCTTTCCCATTAGATGATCCATCAATAAAAAGAGTTAAAGCTCCAGGAATAGGTTCCTGTCTAGTATTTTTTGGTATAATGATGGAGGTATTATATAAAAATTGTAGTAATTTATCTTTTAATAGGTGACAGCTAAATTCCCCTGAATATCCACTTAACCCAATTTGCCAATTTATATCAGTCTGAAATAACATTTCTAATTGCTTCCCAGTGAGGGGGAGGTAGATACACTGTGGCTCTTCCCCTCTAAGCTGTTTACAACCTTTTCTAATTTGAAATATTAATTGGGCCATTAGTTCTACATATGTAACCGCAGTTTTAGAGGATTGATGCTCTAGGTGGACCCATTCAATAATGGCAGGAGAATTTTTATTTTGAAAGATGACTCCAATGGGACTATTTGCAGTAGGGTTAATTTGTCCCAATAAAGGTAATTCGGGCTGTACCCATGCCACCTGGGCTGAGGAAATCGCCTGCTCAACTCTTAGCAACTCATTCCTAGCTTCATCTGTTAATGTTCGGGGAGAGGAAAGATTAGAGTCACCTCTGAGTAAATTAAATAAACTTGTCATTTCTCCTGTAGAGATCTTCAGATAAGGTCTTAACCAGTTAATGTCCCCTAATAGTTTCTGAAAGTCATTTAAAGTTTTAAGACAATCTTTTCTTATCTCCACCTTCTGAGGCCTAATGCATTGGTTTTCAATTATGGTTGCCAGATATTGGAAAGGCATTTCTTTCTGTACCTTTTCTGGAGCAATTCTTAAGCCCCATTTAGGGAGCTCCTCTTCTAATTGGGAAAACACGGCCAAAGTCTGCTTTTCCCGTGGGCTTGCTAAGAAGTCATCCATGTAATGAATAATGTAACATTGGGAGTATTTATCTCTTAAAGGCCGACCAGCTTGAGCCACATATTTTTGACACAAAGTAGGGCTATTGGCCATTCCTTGAGGTAAAACCTTCTATTGATATCTTTTCATGGGTTCTATATTATTAATAGATGGCACTGAAAATGCAAATCTTTGTTTATCTTGAGGTGCCCAGGGAATGGTGAAAAAACAATCTTTAAGATCTACTAGTATGAGAGACCAATTTAAAGGGATTTGTGAAGGCACTGGGAGTCCAGGTTGTAAAGCTCCCACAGTATGCATAGTAGCATTAACTGCTCTAAGATCATGTAACAATCACCATTTTCCTGTCGCCTTCTTAGGGATTGTAAATATAGGCGTATTCCAAGGACTATTGGAAGGCTCTATGTGACCAGCTTCTATTTGTTCTCGTATTAATTCATGAATATGAGTTAATTTCTCCTTGGTTAATGGCCACTGATCCACCCATACAGGTCTATCATCTTTCCATTGTATAGGATCAGCATGAGGGTGAGGAGACTGAGCAGTGACCGCGCCTAAAAAGGTTGATATCCTATCTGAGTTATTAACTGCTATCCTTTGCAGGTAATAATACATGCCTGTAAACCTTCTAAAACATCTCGGCCTCACAAGTTGACTGCAATTCCAGAGATGACGTAGGGCTGAAACCATCCTGTCTGTCCTTCCTCATCTTGCCACCTTAACACTGCAGCATTTCGTTGTGTGTCATCAGAAACTCCTACCCCCTTAACTGAGCCCATAGCTTCTGCTGTGGACCAACTTGGAGGACAGAATTCTTTGCTGATAACACTAACATCCGCTCCAGTGTCTACTAGACCCCTAAATTGTTTTCCTTCTATTCTTAAATTAATCATAGGATGGGTTTTGCTAATTTCATGGATCCAATAGATGTCCGAGCTTCCAAATCCTTCCATTCCTCTTTTCCTATTTATAGCCTCACCTTGGTGAACATAAGGTAGAAGTAGTATCTGAGCAAATCTTTGTCCTGGATTAATTAGCATAACATGATTACATTCTAGTATAACTTTAATTTCTCCTTCATAATCTGAATCAGTGACTCCAGGCAGAACAGTTAGTCCTTTCAGAGTGTTTCCCCTCCTCCCTAAGATTGATCCTAAAGTTCCCGGTGGCACAGGTCCCCAAATTCCTGTAGGAATAGCTTGCCGAGCAATATTGGGGGTCAAAGTGACCGCTATAGTGCTGTTAAGATCCAGGCTTGCGCTTCCTGGAGTTGCTTGGATGAGGGAATCCACTGTGGGCCTTGCAGGGCAGATTTCCCCGATTGATGATGGGGCTGGGGGCGCCCCTCTGGCTGTTTCTCGGCGGTTGACCATGCCCTCTATCTTGATCTAGAGGCTGCACATTTCTATGAAATTTCGATCTACACAGAATGGCCCAATGGTTCCCCTTCTGACATCTAGGACACCGAGAGATTGAATCTGGAGGCCGTTTATGCCTTTCCCTAGAGCGCTACTTTGTGTCCTTCTCGGTTGCCTAAATTCCTTTTGGAAATGTCCTGCTTTCCCACATTTATAACACCTTTTATTTCCCACTGTTACTGCAGCAGTGAGTAAATTCGCTTGAAAAGTGCCTGATCCCACATTCTGACATGCTTGAATCATCTCTGTAATGGTACTCTTTCCTCTCAGAGGTGTCAGGCATTTCTTACAATCAGCATTGGCATTTTCGTAAGCCAATTGCTCAATTAAAATATCTCCTGCTGTCTCATGTTGAATCTGTCGTCTCACTGCTCGAGTGAGACGAGCCACAAAATCAGAAAATGACTCTGTAGGTCCCTGCATACATTTACTAAAAGCTCCCTGAGGATCCCCTTTTGCTGGTAAAGCCCAACAAGTTGTCCTTCCACAAAGTCTAATTTGCTCATACGCCTGTTGCACATAATGTAGCTGATTTTGTACATCCATATACGGTCCCAGTCCTGCCAGCATTTCATAAGTTATTTGAGCATTCGGCCCTCTGTTTGCGCGGACTTGCTCTTGACATTTCTCCAAATATTCTCCCTTCCATAGTAAATAATCTCCTCCATCCAGAGTTGCATGAGCCAGAGAATACCCATCATAAGGAGCTAAGGATGCTTCAGAAATATTATTCATAATTTCTCCTGTAAAAGGAGCTGTTGGACCGTTTTGAACAACGCTTTCTCGCAAAGCTTTTATCATTTTAAAATCAATTTTTTCATGGTGCCTTATTATCTGATTTGGGAGCTGCTTGTATAACAGGAAAAACAAGCCTTTCTTCCACTGACATGTCCTTCATTCCTTCTCTGATGGCTCTCTGTATAGATGATTCTATTGGTGGCAAATTAAATGTTTTAGGATTAGGACATGGAGCTGGAGGGGGCCATAAAGGCCATTCCTCCAATTTTTCTTCCTGCTCCTCTCTAGGAGGAGCGGAAGGAACCAGGCGAGGAGGCTCCTCCTCAGCCTCTCTAAAAGGCTCTAGCAAACGCAATATTGTGTTCCCCATGGAGAAACAGTTTTTTGAGGTAAGTTTTTTCCTGCTGCTGAGCTTTTTTTCAAATTTTGACCAACTTTTTGCCAAACACTCAAGATCTAATGTACCTTCTTCAGGAAACCAAGGGTTATGTTCTATAGCATCAAACAAAAACTATAAAAGAATACCTTCTGAAATTTTTAATTCCTTAAGCATACAAACCGAAATTCTAATTCTTCCCCATTAGCCTGGCTGAAAAAGACGTTCCCACTCTACTTACAGATCCGGTTTCTGCAGCTGGCCGTGGGCTTTGCGTGCAGTGAATTTTCCACACCTTTTCTTGGTGTATTTTTTCCGTCCTTCGCTCTAGGCGAAAAATATCATCTCCTACAGATGTCCCGCGTTCAGGCGCCAGGTGTGGGAACCCCTTTCACATCCTGCGTGATTCAGGGTTCTGGTTCTGGAGAAGGCCGCACACAAATGAAGAGACTAGAAAAGCATTAATTTGGGAAATGGGGGCCAGGCGGGAGCCCACCTGTAGGGGGACGACTACACCCCGCTCTGGCTTTGCTATCCCTTTTATTAAGGTTATGGGATACACCCATATCCTTCAGGCAGGAAATTCCAATATTAGCCAATCAGCAAGAATTTACATAAGACTAACAGGTGGAGGCTGCTTCAGCTACCAATAGCTCAACTAAACAATGAGTGATTAGCTCCGACCTTTCAGAGCATTTAAGGTTGACCAGCGTTCCGGATTCTCTGTCCACATCTCTCTATTAGCGGGACAATGATTCGTTTCCGCCAGGGGGCGGCAAAGAGAAAGGGGGCATGGAGGTGGCAGAGATACTGTTTTACAGAGCCAGTATTTTGTTATTTATTTGTTTTTATGATTTTTCTTCTAGGGGGAAAAACAGCATTTTTTCAGATGGGCTGTTCTACCTTTGCAGTAAATGTCCTTGGTGCTCCAGTCTCCAAGGCCCTTTTTGCTCCCCCTGATGTTTTTCCTGAGCAATTCTGCTCTCTTCTTTGGCCTCCTTAACTGTGTCATGTGTCTCTCTGGAGCATCAGACTTGCATGTCTAACTATTGGACAGGTCTCTGTGTGTCCTAAAAGGACAGCTCATATTCAGCCTATTCCAAGCAAAAGTCATTGTCTCTCCCGTCATGTTCGTTAGCATCCTGTGTTCCTGTCTCAACAAAGGTCACTTGTTGTCCACTGAATTGTCAAGGCCCAAATCCTGGGCATGGACTTTGCGATTCCTGGCTCCCTTGACTCCTGCATCCTGACGATTCTAGATTCTAACTATATGTCAGACTTAACTGTTGTAGTGTAACCCCCATCTTACAAAGGACACCTCAAAAAGTCGAATTACGGAGTCATTTATTAAAAGCCGGCGGCATACGAGGGAGCAAAAGCACTCCAGACCTCGCAGCCTCGAACAGCTTGCCACTTCTGGCTTATATGCAGAATATCACAAAAGTATTGATTACATCTTTGGGTCTGGAATGAGGAACCTGTTTCTCAAAAAAGCATTTTTACAGAAGCAGAATTTGAGCGACTTAGTTATCTAAAGTATCTACGAATCACTGAATCAACAGAAACGCATTATCTGGAACCACCTGGACAATTTAGAATAATTGTGCTGTCCAGATTCCGGGACCACTGAGTCAACCGAAACTCAGTTATCTGTAGCTACTGAGACAATTTAGGATCACTCTCTGTCCTGGGTCCCAGAGGAATGTGCTTCGATGACCAGTGCGATCACAATCAATGGGATATTCAAACCATCATCAATGGAGTATTCAATCATACAGTTCAGAAAAATCAAAATAACTTTTAAATGAGTACAGAACCCAAAACAGCAAGGTTAAAATATTAAACAGCAAGTTTTACCCAAGTATGGTTGCCACCATACTTCATTCCCCACTGGTTTTATGTGTATGAGTCAAATCATGGACTCATCCTTATTAGTTAGGGATTGTACTGGCCCATAACTTCAAGTAGTTTGCGTTAATTTTTCCAAACTACCTGCTTGGCACAATTAGTTTTCTATTTACTCACCCCACCATTGTCCCAATTATGCCCCAATTAATTGATTATCTGTCTAGACTTAGTGGGACAAACACAGGTGACCAGGAGTCAGCAATAACGGCCTATCCCCTGATACTTCAATGTTTAGACAGCTGAGCCGAACAGGAACACATGACAGACAAGACAGAATTAGTATGCAATCACACAGGGTTTATTTACCTATTCCTAGTGGGTCCTAGGCTCCAGCAAAGGCCACCCGGCGATGCACACTGAAGGACAGATGACGAAGACAGAGACAGGCAGGTGGCCGCAGTTGGTTCAGGCTGACACATCAGAGCAATCAGGGGCTTTTCTCTCGGAGTGATGTGGAGTCCTCCTCTTATCGGGCAGGAGACCTCAACTGAAGACGGTCTCAGTGTTATATAGATCGTGGTAAGCAATTTGTGTCCTTATCAGTGTGGACCAGATGGTGTGCCTTATGCTGGGAGCAGGGCGTTTACATTTTAAGGGCTCAGAGCTTTTACATCAAGATAGTGGGGTGTTCATTAATTTTGGAAGTTACAGAGTATTGGGGGTTTCCATATAGCAAACATTTCACACAATAATTATTTCATACATTAGAGGGGTTACATTATTATAATAACCTCCTTTAAAGGCATTCTCTGTTTTGTTCCTGCTCTCCTGTCCCCTAGTACATCTAGCCCTACTTGGCCCTGGACTTTCTCACTGGCTAGTAAAAATGTTCTTAGAGTTATCAAGGCCCCTAGTACCACAGTCCCCATTAGTACTGTCCTCACTGAAGTCCAGTTCCCCTCCTGCAGGCGTTGAGTCTCCTCCTGGCCTGCGTGGAGCCCAGGCTAGGGATCTCACGGGTGAGGCTGCTGGTTGCCAGGATCCAGGCCGTTTCCTGGTGCAGGAGCTGGAAGTGGTGTAGCCAGGTCTGGATGCCGTCTACTTTAACAGACGTGGGCATGCTCAGGATAACAGTGTAGCATCCCTTTCAGGTTGGGGTGAGTCCTTGGGCAGTGAACTTCTTTACCCACACCGAGTCCCTGGGCTGGAAGGGATGTACAGGGTCCGCAGTGGGCACTGGCAGTGCATTTCGAACAAGCTTATGGGTGACTCTCTGGGTATACTGCAGAGCCTGTAAGGACTTGAGCAAGGAATGGTTATGAATTTCAGCTTTCAGTTTCTCCCTGACCCTGGGAAGGAAGGGGGGAGGTCTACTATACATGATCTCAAAAAAGGGGGGAATCCCTCCCAGTAGGGGGTACTCCTGGCCCATAAGAGGGTGAAGGGCAGGATGTTGGTCCAGTTTTCACTGGTTTCTAGAACAAATTTAGTCAGAGTCCTTTTTAGAGTCCTGCTCATGCCTGTCCTGAATTTTGTGGCCGGTATGCACGATGGAGTTTCTAATTTATGCCTAAGGCTTGAGCTATACTTTGAGATACCTTGGCTACAAAGGCGGGGCCGTTATCTGATCCTATGACTACTGGCAGCCTGAATCTAGGTATAATGTCCTGGAGTAATTTCTTGACTACTATAGAGGCAGTTTCTGTTCTAGTGTGGTATGCTTCAACCCAACCCGAGAAGGTGTCTATAAGAACTAACTAGCAGGTACTTGTACCCTAACGCTGGTGGCGTAATCTCTGTGAAATCCACCTCCCAATGCTCTCCTAGGGAATTTCTCCCAGGCCCGAATTCTCAGGGGGGCCCTCTTACCTTGCTTAGCAGTGCACAGGCAGTACTTCTAGTGACTATGCTTTTAATTAATCTTATCTAAGCTTGGTATATAGTACCTGCCTTGCAGAAGTCCAGAAGACTTGGTGACGCCTAGGTGGGTAGCCTGGTGTAACTGGGCAACTAACGGCTGACCTAGAGCCTCTGGGACCAACAGTCTGTCATCTGGTAGGGTCCACCAACCATGTGGTCCTTTGATGGCTTGCTTCTGTTCTGCCAATTCCTCCTCTTGTTTGGTGTAGGAGCGGGTCTGTCATAGGTCCGGGTTCGGCAGGTTACTAAGACTTGCAAAGGCCCCACTGGTTTTTGGGCAACTTCCTTGACAGTTTGGTCTGCGGCTCTATTTCCTCTGGCTTCAATTGTCTTCCCTTTCTGATGTCCTTTGGAGTGCACTATTGCAACTGCCCTTGGGAGCCAGATGGCCTCTAATAAGGCTAAAATCTCTTCCTTATTTTTAATGTCCTTTCTGGCTGAAGTTGGTAAACCATCTTTCCCGGGGGATGGCACTGTGTCCCCATCAAAGGGCCTGGATTAAGGCCCAAAATTCAGCTTTTTGTGCTGATGTCCCCCTATTCAGAGACTGCGTCCAAATGGTGCGGTCCAGGGTGACTACAGCTGCCCTTGCATATCGAATCCCATCCTGAACATAACTGCACCCATCCGTGAACAGTACCTTGTCTGGTGATGATAGCGGGACATCTGTCAGGTCTGGGTGAGCTGTTTGTACTGCATCTGTTACCTCTATGCAGTCATGAATGTGTTCCTCCGGATCATCATCTGGAAGCAGGCTGGCAGGGTTGATGGCCAGTGTCTTATGGAACCGGATGCAGGGCTGGTCCAGGAGAAGAGCTTGGCACTGGGTGATCCCGGTGTTTGACATCCATCTCTCCAGAGCAGCTCGAAGGAGGGCCTCCACAGCATGGGGTGTTGTCAGGGCTAGTTCCTGGCCCAGAGTCAGCTTATCTGCCTCCTTTACCAGCAGTGCTGTGGCGGCCACTGCCCGGAGGCATGCTGGCCACCCCGCTGCCACAGATAGGCAACAGGTCTCTTCCAGGGACCTAGAGTCTGAGTGAGAACCCCTTTGTCAATGCCCCTTACCTCACTGTAGAGGTGGAAGGGCTTCATGACGTCTGGCAAGGCTAGGGCAGGTGCTGAGACAAGAGCCTTCTTTAGCTCCTCAAAGGCCTGTTGTTCCACTTCGGTCCAGTTCAGCGGCCAAGCTGGAGTGGCTGTGGCTTACAATTGGACTACTATAGGAGCTTGATGACTTGTCAACCCCGGGGGGTTGTTTTCTGCCCAGACCATGGGATAGAGATGCTGTAACTCCTCCAAGTAGGTAGAGGGCTTATGCTCTTCCCCTGGCACTGCTTATTCCGTTTCCTGCAAGAGATATTCCTCTGAGAGAAGACAGGTTAAAAGAATACAGGCGGGGGAGGATGTAACCGGACCTGGGTTCCTTGGATCCACGGTGAGGTGTGCTCCGTCCCCCTCAAAGGATATGGTGGCTTGTAGCTTCTGTAGGAGGTCACGTCCAAGCAGGGGGTATGGGCATTCTGGCATGACCAGAAATGAATGTGTTACCGTGTTCCTTCAGAGGTCCACAGTCCTTTTTGATGTCCAAGGAAAACAGGCAGTTTGTCCAGTGGTTCCCTGGACTGATATCTTCTTAGAGGTTACGGATCCCATCGGCTCTGTCAAGACTGAAGAGACTGCCCCAGTGTCCACCAGGAAACTAACAGGTTTGCCCCCCACTTGTAAGGTTACCCTGGGCTCCTGGGGGCTTAATGGAAAGGAACCCCAGCCTGACAGTCCTCTTCCTCTGAGTTAAAGATCCTTGGAGTCTGAGTCTCCCCTTTTGCTTCCCTAGCTAACCTGCCAGGACATTTTCTCTTTTTTTTTTATTTATTTTATTTTATTTTATTTTTATTGTTTTAAGTATTACAAATAGTAGTACATATGTCTCCTTTTTTTTCCCCCCTTTGATCTCCCCCCTGACCTCCCCTACCCCCCAGGACATGCCTTCACCTGCCCACCCTCCCCCCCCCCGCCCCAGTGTCTTATATCCATTGGTTGTGCTTATATGCATGCGTACAAGTCCTTCGGTTGGTCTCTTACAGCCCTCCTCGCCCAACCACCCCTGTCTTCCCAATGTAGTTTGACAGTCTGTTCAATGCTTCTTTGCCTCTGTATCTTTTTCCCACCATTTCTTTCCTTTAAAAAGTTTTGCCTTTGCAGACTGGAAATAAACATATAATAACAAAACAAGACAAAACAAAACAATGTTTGAGTCCCAATTTCAATGTCCAACAGTTCCTTATGTGTACATGTCAGCAGTGATATCTGGATGGTGGGCACATGGTGGCAATGCAGGTCCAACCCTCTCTGGTTTGGTCCTAGGTAACCTGCAGCGGTGCACAGCTGCTGACTGCTCCCATGGCAAGGCGTTGTCAGTGTCTTCCATCTCTGGACTGTTTTTTCCTCTTGTCTTCGTGGTTGGAGCACTCCTGTCAATTCCTCTCTGTTGCAGGAATCCATCTGGTCTTGGGGTTGTTTTCTGAAAATATACAAATATATTCTCGACCACAAGTTAATAAAGGAATCTTTTCTATATAATTGATTTGGGATCCTTTTTATTTTTGTTCAAACGATTTTCCTTTGTCTTATTTAGACACCATGTGTGTTTTTAATGGCCGTCTTGCTGTTAGCATTGCAAATGAACCTTAATTTGGTAAAGTAAAAATTTTCTAGATGTAATTTACTTATAGGATATTTTTCCTTACATGATATTGCCCTACTATCCCCCCCCCCTTTTTTTTTAATGGAGGTTTTTGTAAATTTTATAATGCAGTCTTGATAACTTTAAATTTAAAAAAAAAATTTTTTTTCCCCCACACATATGACTGCTTTAGGTTCATTGCATATTCAGGAATTTTACCATGAGATGAACTACCAATAGAAATTTTAGTTATTACTTTAAGAATAGCTTTTTGCAGGACATTTTCTCTTTCAGTGGCCCTGCTTCCTACAATAGGCATACTAATTCCTTCCTATTTGCTACTGGCCTTTTCTTTCTTTCTACATTTCTCTTTTCTTTCTCCTCACATACACAAACCTTCACAAATCTCACAATTTCAAATTAGCCTTCAAACCTTCTTTCTATGTCCTTCAAAAATGCATAACCATGCCTCAAACCTTCCATTAAATATTTCTAAACATGTCCAGCAATCAATGTTCCAGTATTGCATGCTATTTTAAAGGCAGAGGGTGGAGGGAACAGGCCCAGCAACCTGTTCCCAGGCCTCTAGCTGCTTGAATTTTTAAACTGCCACATTTTCCTGAAAAGGGGAATGGGGGAATTTCTAGCTGCCGCCTTTAAGCCCCCTAACAGAACACAGTGAAAAGTGTCCAAGGAGTTGCCGGGGGTTCTTCGGTCTCATTGGGGTGCAGGGAGTCACAAGGGAATTTCCCTCCTCGCTGCCACCTTCAGCTACTCAAAACAACCCCTGGAGGGGATGGGCGCCAGGTGGGCAGAGGCAGGGAGCACGGCGTGGATCCCAGGTGGTGAATGGAGATGCTCCCACCGAGGTGTTTTCATCTGGCAGTCCTCTCTCTGTTCCTACTGGGGAAAGTGCTTGCCCCCTGCCAGCGAAGGTGGCGTGGGGGAACCGGTGACCCTTACACTGCAATCAGACTCCCTGACCTATCTGAAAAGCCCCTCTGCTTGAGTGTGTTTCCATTAAAAAGTACTGATTTTAAAACTATTAACTTAAGAGCTGCCACACACAAAAGGACCAACTGGCTCACAAAATATTTTACTTTCCTTCTGAAGATTTTACAATGTATTATAATCATTAACTATATTAAACTGGCCAATTGAGACAAACAGTTCTGAGACTGTTCCTCCACCACTGATTAAGACTGGGTGGCGGCAGGTGTCAGAAATAAGATTCATTTAGTTTTTGAGCTTTCTGGGCAGACTTTGTGACTTTGCCAGTTCTGGCTTCCTTCTTATAAATAGTTAACTTTAGAATTTGGTCCCTGCTTTAAACCTCTTCGGACCACAATTGTTACAACTTCATACCTTCAAATTAATAGTTGGAAATGTTATTAGTTAGGTGGGCCGATTCCCCTTCTGACAGAGAGCAAGCACCCCTGGGAAAAAGGAATCCATCCCAGTGGCCACTCAGGGCCGTTTGCTGTGTCAGAGCACTCAGCCTTAAATAAATTAAATGTTCTTCTTGTTTTTCTCACAGACTTTCACACTTACATGAACAAATAATTATATTCAGGCAGACAAACAAAATATCAAACATCTGTACTTACACCCTTTCAGTGAACATGTACTCTTACAGTCTTGGGATCTGAACAGAGAACAGGAACACTGCCCCAGTCCCTTGATGGAGGCCTAACAAGAACAGACATGGGGGCCTCCCTTTCCCACATCCCAGGACAGGATTCTCAACCCATGTTTCAGCAAAACAGAAATGGCACTCATGTTGGACAAAGGAAACAAGACTAATAGACGCAACAAACAGATAAATGCCCCGTTCTACAACCTAGGGAGTTTCTCGGGAGCTTGGTTTGCCTTCCATAATGAGGGCGGGACCAGGAGGGAGGGGCGGCGCAGGGAGACTGAGGACTCAGGAAGCGAACACCTTGAGGAAGGGGAGGGCGTGCAAACTTTTTCTGGCTCCGCTGCTGCTTTTTCTGGCTCTGCTGCCACTGCCGCTGCAGGCCAGTGGGCGGGACCCGTGTATATGAAGGAAAAAAGAGGTTAAAACCACTCTGGAGTCTGCCAGGGACTGTGAGGGGAAAGTCATCCTGCACTCTTGTGTTGACCTGGGAAAAAGAGTGCTTAGTCGGGGAGGGGCAGGTTACACATAGAGGGTTATTTCAGGAGAGGTAAAAACCTGCAAGGAACCTTGATTAAAAGATCAGTAATACAGTCACACAGTCAAAGGTTAAACAGGAAGGGAAGAAACACTCAATGTCCCCCAAGAGGATTTCAACAAACTGACAAAATCTTGACCAATCAAAATTCAACAGATAATATACATAGGGCCCAAGTATGTCAAACACGAGACAAAAAGACAAAAAACAATCCAGAAACCAGGAGTGACCTCTGACATCTCAGGGCACTTCTAGGATGGGGAAGTCCCGGCTGCGTCCAGCCCTTCCTGCCATCCCCAGGTGACTGGTCCACCAGTAAACCAACACTCACCTCCAGGAGGGTTTCCAGGACTCCGAGAGAGATTTTGAGGGATGTGCCAACATTCCCTGTCTGCTTGCTGGATTCGAAGGGAAGTTCTCTGGGGCCTTGGGACTTCTCAGGGTGCGTACCCCCTAGAGACCCCTCAGTCTCCACGACTGGCCCAGGGGAGATTGGCCTCCCTTGGTGTCTGGACCAGCGCCCTCTAGTGGTGGATCTCGCTAGGGCCTCCAAATGTTGTAGTGTAACCCCCATCTTACAAAGGACACCTAAAAAAGTCGAATTATGGAGTCATTAATTAAAATCCGGCGGCAGCCCTGACCAGTTTGGCTCAGTAGATAGAGCGTCAGCCTACGGACTGAAGGGTCCCAGGTTCGATTCCGGTCAAGGGCATGTACCTTGGTTGGGGGTACATCCCCAATGGAGGTTGTGCAGGAGGTGGCTGATCGATGTTTCTCTCTCATTGATGTTTCTAACTCTCTATCCCTCTCCCTTCTTCTCTGTAAAAAATCAATAAAATATATTAAAAAAAAAAAAAAAAGCCGGCGGCATACGAGGAAGCAAAAGCACTCCAGACCTCGCAGCCCTGAACAGCTTGCCACTTCTGGCTTATATGCAGAATATCACAAAAGTATTGATTACATCTTTGGGTCTGGAATGAGGAACCTGTTTCTCAAAAAAGCATTTTTACAGAAGCAGAATTTGAGCAACTTAGTTATCTAAAGTATCTACGAATCACTGAATCAAGAGAAACGCATTATCTGGGACCACCTGGACAATTTAGAATAATTGTGCTGTCCAGATTCTGGGACCACTGAGTCAACCGAAACTCAGTTATCTGTAGCTACTGAGACAATTTAGGATCACTCTCTGTCCTGGGTCCCAGAGGAATGTGCTTCGATGACCAGTGTGATCACAATCAATGGGATATTCAAATCATCATCAATGGAGTATTCAATCATACATAAGTTCAGAAAATCAAAATAACTTTTAAATGAGTACAGAACCCAAAACAGCAAGGTTAAAATATTAAACAGCAATTTTTACCCAAGTATGGTTGCTACCATACTTCATTACTACTTCCCTCCATGTCCACAGCTACGTCATATTCAAGGCCACCATTATTTCTGTCCCTTCGGTCTCTTTAAACCATTTTATAGGTGGCAGTGAGAGTGATGTTTTAGTCCCACAAATGCAAAAGCTTTTAAGTACTCAGTTGTTCTTAGGGATAAAAATCCTGTAGATTTTTTAACATGCCTTACAAGGTCATTTGTCACCACAACCCATTATTTTCAGCTATTCTCAACATTTTTTTCTTAAATGTGCCTTCTTGTTTCCTAGTCTTTGCTAGCTATTCTTTCAGCCCAGATTGTTTTCTTCTACCTCTCTTAAACTGATTAACTGTTAATTACGGTTCAACTGTTGGCTTAGATATTATTTGCTTCAGGGGTCTTGCCTGTCATCCCCCCTTCATTTGCTCTAACATTTATCATAGTACTCATGCTGAATTATAGTTGTTTGACTCTTCCTGTGAGACTGTAGGTACTGTGAGGGCCAGGATTTCCTGTCTTATCAGCCATGTAACATGTCAGCCATGTAGCAGTGCCCAACATGGAGCTTGGAACATAGCACGAAGTTAGTACTTTTGTTGACTTATTTAGCATTTTAGCCACTTTAATTATCTTTTTTGAAATTCATTTCCTAGAAAAAGTTTAAACTCTTATTAGTGGATGTAACTCTGTAATAAACATCAATTCAAAAGAGTATTTCTTCACTTTATTTTTTAAAAAATTTTAGTTAGAGTTGACATTTAATATTAAATTAGTTTTAGGTGTACAACATAGTGGTTAGACAATTATACAATTTACAAAATGATCCCCCCCCATAAGTCTAGTACCCACTTGACACTATACATGGTTATTGTAGTACTAGAGGCCCAGTGCATGAAATTGGTGCACGGGGGTAGGGTGTGTGTCCCTCAGCCCAGCCTGCACCCTTTCCAATCTGGGATCCCTCTCATAACCCAGGACTCCTGGCTCCCAACTGCTTGCCTGCCTGCCTGATTGCCCCTAACTGCTTCTGCCTGACAGCCTGATCACCGCCTAACCACTCCCCTGCCAGCTTGATTGGCGCCTAACTGCTCCTCTGCCAGCCTGATTGCCCCTAACTGCCCTGCCCTGCTGGCCTGGTCGCCCCTAACTGCCCTGCCCTGCCGGCCTGGTTGCCGCCAACTGCCCTCCCCTGCAGGCCTGGTCCCCCCCAACCTCCCTTCCCTGCAGGCCATCTTGTGGTGGCCATCTTGTGTCCACACGGGGGCATCCATCTTGTGTTGGAGTGATGGTCAATTTGCATATTACCTCTTTATTATTTATATTATTATATAGGGTTAATGATTAGATTCCCTATGCTATACTTTATATCTCTGTGACTATTTTGTAACTATTTTGTACTTCTTAATTCCTTTACCATTTTTACCCACCCTCTCTTCACATCTGGCAACCATCAATTTTAATTTTTCTTCACTTTAAAAAGAGACGGTGTGGGAACTCTAATCAGAGTATACCGGGCCAACTTGGTATATATACAGGTGCAGAAGCAAGGACATAGCCATCTTACTGTATGCACTGCACAGGCATACCTTTCTATAGCCCAAATATTGATGTCACTATTTGGCAAGAAGCCTCTTTTGTCTGAGTTAGTATAAAATATGTTACTGACCAGCCAGTGGCTGGCTGCTTGGTTGGGCTACTTTGTTAGGAATGGCTGCTATGTTTACAAGGGCTCCTGTGTTTGCTACTGTGTTAGCCAGGGCTGTTTGCTGCAGCTGCTTTGGGAGACTGCTTTGAAGAACTGTTTTGTCTGATGGCTCCTTGGTAGCAATGGCTACTTGGTCTGCAATGAAGACTCTCCTACAGTCTATGACTTCTCATGTCTTCTCCATCTAATACCTGGTGTCCATGGGGGTATAGCTCCGACCAGAGGAGGCCCTGACCTCCCACAGATGGCTAGTAAGAGACTCTTAACAGGATTAGTTTATAAAGCAACTACTTCATCCTGGTCCCAAATGCTTTGTGTGCCTGAAAATTGATATTGAGAATTATTATTTCAACATCATTGCTATTCAGTTTTGTCCAATATGTGCTTTATTTTCTTAAGCATAAAGATAGAACACATATTTTGGTTGCTAGCTTGGATTCTGGAGTAAGACTTAAGTGGGTCCAAATTCAGGCCACACTTATTAACTGTGTGTTTTTTTTTGTTTTTTTTTTTATCATAGCCATGATGTACAACTGTTCTGAGCTTCAGTTTCCACCCATGTAAAATGGGCAAGGTGTATCCCTGCTCATGGGGACTGTGTGAAGATTCAAAAAAATAATGAATGAGAAGTACTTAGTAAAGTGCTTGGCACATACGAAGAATTTGTTATCTGTGATATTTCTAATTTTAAAAAGATTTCAGTATCTCACTTGAAAGAAAAATGTATTTAAGGTCATAAAACTGTCAGCTAGAAAATCCAATTCATCAAAACCTCAATCCCTTGAGTTTCTAATTAACTAAAATATAAATGAATTTTTCACCATTATACTTTTTCTCATTGTTACCCCAAGAATACCAGTTTCCAGCTTTGAATGAGGGATAGCATATTTTCTCAACAAGTGTCCTCCAAGGGTGTATTTCAAATATAGCAGTTATTTTTCCAGTTAAAACTAAGAAAGTGAAGTGAAGGAAAAATTAATTTTCTGTTCTCAACAAAGGTTATTTTTATCTTTTTCAGTAGTTTTAATTTAAGGACCTATTAGGATTAGCATAGCTAAATAAAGTAGATTGTGTGTTGGTAGAAAATATGAGTGCAGAAACTAAACAGTGACGTGTGTGTAGCCTGTGTGTGGATATTCAGTATCCTAAATTTTCTACTCACGTTGTTGGTGGAGTTAAAAGATTCTTTTCTGTGTTGTAATTTTACCAGAATCTGTGATATTTGCAAATCTAGGACAAGTGCTGGGCTTCAGTCCATTGTGTGTTTGGTTTCACATCATCCCACACCACTGTAGTGCAGGGGATAGGCCATTAGGGTAAGACTGGTTTACCATGTACTCCCATGTAAGAGATCATAAATGTCAACTATCCTTTTAATTAGTTGCTTACTTTTCATTTTATGATGATTACTAAAGTAAATTAAATGTAGTGCTCATCTTTCTTTGAAATGTACTCTGAATTGATCTGTATTTCTAATGCAAATGTAATGAGTTATAAATCAGAAAGCATTAAACCCAGCCAAAGCCTGTACAGCAAGCCCACCTAACATTCATTGTTTTTCCCAGAGCCGACTTTTTTGAAGATGAGGCAGTTGAACAGGTTTTGCAGTATAACCCTTGGTGGACTGATACGTATTCAAAGATGATGGCCTTTATGGGAAAGAGTGAGGAGCAAGAAAATCATGCTGCTTTAGGTAAGAAACTAAAAAATAGGCTTTTTTTTTACCTCCTCATAGAGTGAGTAGGTATTTTTTTGGTTTGCTACTTTTGGAAACGGGGTCTTCAACCTATTGGAAAATGCCACTCAACATTAGACTTATTTGTCTAAATTATTCTGGAGTACGTTTTACTTCTGAATCATTCGAGTCCTTTTAAAATATTTATTTAGTAAATTTAGGAGCATTAGCACATAGGACATTTGTAGCTGTTGAGGAAGCAGCTTGAGAGATCTAAATGTTCCTTTTTAGTAAGGGCATGTGAGTGTTAGAATGGTGGGAGAAGACCCACTTTTTATTCCCTTTGTCTGTTGAATGAATTTGATATGTCCTCCCAGTTTTATTCTAAATGGATTTATGTAGAAGTTGGAGTAGTTATCCTTATACCTGCATTAGGTGGGCCAGTTTTTACCAATGAAAGCTGAACTGGGGTTGGGAGTGGGGTCATGAATCACAGGAGATGACTATGCCATATTTAACATTAAGCAAACATTATCCACAGAATCCTTTCTTAGGTGATCAATTTATTACTGCCTTCTCTAGTGGGAGGTTGGTATATTAAGTGTAAATTAGAATATAACAGTTTCAGATAGATCAGGAGTAGAAGGCCCATGTTTTCTCTCATACTGATTTGGCTTTATTTGTATATTAAAAATAAAATTTCAGTGTTTAAGTAAAAGGAATACACACACACATATATATATATATATATATATATATATATATATATATATAACATATATATACACATTAAGTAGAATATAGAATCTCCCACTTAAAATTCCTCTTTTGAAAATATCACTGTTAATGTTTAATCGTCATCCAAGGATATTTTTTTCCATTGGTTTTTAGAGAGAGAGTGGAAGGGAGAGGGAGAGACACAGAGAGAGAAACATTGATGTGAGAGAGAGACATCAATTGGTTGCCTCCCACTCAAGCCCCGACCCAGGCCAGGGATTGAGCCTGCAATTGAGGTACGTGCCCTTGACCAAAATAAAACCCTAGACCTTTCAGTCCACAGGCCAACACTCCAACACTGAGCCAGACAAGCTAGAGCTACATTTTTAATGTATAGACCCACATCTAAATATTTGCTTTAAGAAATTTATATACATAGAATCATATTCTCTTCTTACCTTGCTTTTCTAAAGTTTGTGGTATATGTTGTATATCTTTTAAATTAGCACAATTGTAGCTGGTACTTTTCATCTCTCTCCAGTATTCTGTTGTATATTTGTTTCATGATTGGTAGACATTTGTGCTGTTGACTACTAATGGAACTTTGGGTTGTTTACAGTTTTCTGGAGTTGTCTTCTTTGATTACTAAATCCAGAATAGCTATAGGGTCTCTATTGCATGTCTTATTTTGATTTTCTGCATAGAAAAGCAATAGCCCATTATGTTCTATGTTTAGAGTCTAACTTTATGCCTGTTACAAAATAGGTACTCAGTAAATAGTTATAGAAAAAGTAAATATTGCAGAAAATTTTTTGTAGTAAAGTTTTGTTAGAGTTTAGGTGATTTCTACCAGATTGAAAAATTGCTTCTCTGATCTTTTAGAATTGACTCTGCTGCATAAAGAAACTCATTTTTAAATAATGATTCTTGTTACATTGTTTTCAGTAAATTCTTGGATTTATATTTGAGTTTAAGCACAATATAGATAGTAACTGTATATGCCATGTAGATCTGATCAGAAAATTTGCTCAAATTTATGGATACCTACTGGTTTGAATCAGTTTCTCAGTTTAAGCGCAGTGTTTTAATGAGGTGGTGGTTGTGTAGTTATGTTTTCCATCCACAAGGATGAGCTAGTTGCTCTAAAAATCAAGAGAAGGCATTATTGCCATTGATTTAAATTCTAATTTGCTCTACTTTGATCATTGGGTCTGAGTTAGTTCTCTATGTATAATTTTAACAGATTAAGCCAGGCTGTGTATTTATCCACTGGCCCTCTTGATCCTTCATCTTCATCTGGCCCATAGCGTATATCCAGTTTGATGCTTCAAGAAAAAGCATAATCTGCTAAACTAGTGCGGTGATTCATTCTAAAAATTACCTTTAAAGATAGCAGGAGCTTCTGATCTAAGTTGGAAGAACTTGAGTGCTGTGTTGTATAGAAAATGCCTCTTAAATGTGTCAAGTATAGGAGTAAAGATTGAATATAAGCTAAATACAGGGCTTGAGATTTAACGCCTTGGTCCACGACAGGCTCGCAATGTCATCTTGCTGTGGAAATCCTGTAGCTACCACATAAGAGTTGTCATGAGGATTGAATAAGATGATGTATTTAACATCCTTGCTATATTGTAGTAGTTAGAAATTATTATTACTATTATTATTATTAAGTTAAATCTTTGTTGTTGAAGGTATTACATATATCCCATTTCCGGCCCCCCCCCCCCCCCCCCCCCCCCGCCACTGAAACCTTCTAGCCCGCCCCTGCCCCAAGCCTTCACCACCCTATTGTCTGTGTCCATGGGTTATGCATATATGCATATAAGTTCTTTGGTTCTCTTCCTACCAACCCTTCACCACGTTCCCTCTGAGAATCCACAGTCTATTCTATGTCTCTGGATCTACTTTGATCATCAGTTTATTTTGTTCTTTAGATTCCACATATGAGTGAGATCATATGATACTTGTCTTTCTCTAACTGGCTTATTTCACTTAGCATAATACTCTCCAGGCTCCTCCATGCTGTCTCAGCGGGTAAGAGATCCTTCTTTTTTACCGCTGCATAGTATTCCATGGTGTAAAAATGTACCACAGTTTTTTTTATCCACTCATCTACTGATGGGCACTTGGGATGTTTCCAGATCTTAGCTATTGTAAATTGTGCTGCTATGAACATAGGGATGCATATATTACTTCTGATGGTTTTTCAAATTTCTTAGGATATATTCCTAGAAGTGGGATCACTGGGTCAAATGGCAGTTCCATATTTATTTTTTTGAGGGAATTCCACACTGTTTTCCATTATGACTGCACCAGTCTGCATTCTTACCAGCAGAGTACTAGTGTTGCCTTTTTTCCACATCCTCACCAGCACTTGTTATTTGTTGATTTGTTGATGGTAGTCATTCTGAAAGGTGTGAGGTGATACCTCATTGCTGTTTTAATTTGCATCTCTCTGGTAATTAGTGAGTTTGAGCATTTTTTCATATGTCTCTTGGCCTTTTGTATGTACGTCTTGGAGAAGTATCTATTTAGGTCCTTTGCCCATTTTTTAATTGGATTGTTTGTCTTCCTTCTGTTAAGTTGTGTGAGTTCCTTATATATTTTGGATATTAGTCCTTTATCATTGCTCCCTTGTGCCATGGTCCCACCCAGCGCGATCAACTACAGATGTATCATTGCCAAATATGTTCTCCCATGCAGTAGACTCCCTTTTCATTTTGATGCTGGTTTCTTTTGCTGTGAAGAAGCTTTTTATTTTGATGTAGTTCCATTTGTTTATTTTCCCCTTAATTTCCTTTGCCCTAGGAGATGTATCTGTAAACATCTTGCTATGAGAGATGTCGGAGATTTTGCTGCCTATGGTTTCTTCTAGGATTTTTATGGTTTCACAACTTACATTAAAGTCTTTTATCCATTTTGAGTTTATTCTTGTGTATGGTGTAAGTTGGTGGTCTAGTTTCATTTTTTTTGCATGTACCCTATTTTCCCAACACATTTTATTGAGGGAACTCTTTTGACTTCACTGTATGTTCTTGCCTCCTTGTCAAATATTAATTGAGTGTAATGTCTTAGGTCTATCTCAGGGGTCTTTGTTCTGTTCCATTGATTTATATGCCTGTTCTTGTGCCAGTACAAAGCTGTTTTGATTACAATGGCTTTGTAGTATAACTTGAAATCTGATATTGTGAGCTTGGAGTGTTGCTTCCTCTTGGATTTTTTGGGAATAGTTTGAGGAGTATAGTTGACAGTTCTTTAAATGTTTGTTAAAACTCTCCTGTGAAGCTGTCTGGACCAGGGTTTTTGTTTGCCGGGAGTATTTTTATTACTGCTTCTATTTCATCTTTTGTTATTAGCCTATTGGTTTCCTGATTCTTCCCAGTTCAGTTTTGGGAGATTGTATTTTTCTGTGAATTTGTACATTTCATCCACATTGCCCAGCTTATTGGCATACTAGGGGCCCAGTGTACGAATGCATACACCTTGAAAGGAACTATGGGCCGCGAAGCTGTGGTGGGCACAAGGGCAGGTTTCGGCCCATCCTCCGCCTGGCCCCTCCTACCACGGCCCCTGGTTCCCTGTCTGCCGGCAGCGCCACCACCACTGCTCCCATGTGCTGATGGCGCTGGCCCCGCTCACACCTGCTGATGGCGCAGAGCCATTGGGGCTGGTGCCAGCATCGGGTGCAAGTGGGGCCTGCGCTGTCAGTGGGTAAGAGCAGCAGCTGCTGCCCGATCTCCCCTCAGGAACAGGGGGAGGTGGAGAAGCCCTCAGGGGTGATTGGGGCCGGCAGCTGCTCCTCGCACCCATTGATGGCGTGGAGCAATCGGGACTGGCACCAGGCACTGGCAGTGGGTGCAAGCAGTGGCTTCAGCACTGGCTGCAGTTGTGATCAGGGCCAGTGCCAGTAGTGGGTGTGAGCAGGGCTGTCACCAGCAGCAGGTGTGAGAGGTGGCTGCCAGCCCCAATCGCCCCTTAGGAGCAGGGGGAGGTGAAGAAACCCTGAGGGGCGATTGGGGCTGGCAGCCGTCACTGGCACTTGCTGATGATGCCGAGTGATCAGGGCCGGTGCCGGGGGCTGGCAGTTGGTATGAGTGGAGGCTCTGGCACCAGCAGCGTGTGTGAGTGGGCCGTTGCCAGCAGCAGGTGTGAGCGCTGGGTGGGACTGTGGCGTGCGGGAGCAAAGAATTTTCAGTAACTACCAGAGGCTTGCCCTGATGACAGCAACCAGAGCTCTGCCTTTGTCTGGCGCCCCTGCTCACCTGCTCCACCATCCCGCCGTGGCCAGTGTCCTCCATGTTCCCCACGCTGCCGATGCCTACCATGTTCCGTGGCCTCCACCTGGTGGTCAGCGCATGTCATATGACTGGTTGTTCGGTTGTTCCACCTTTTGGTCTATTTGTGTATTAGGGTTTTATATATATAGACTAGAGACCTGGTGCATGAAAATTCATGAATTGGAGGGGGGGGTCCCTCAGCCCAGCCTGCCCCCTTTTGCAGTCTGGGAGCCCTCGGGGCGATCAGGGGAAGACTACGCTCCCATCACACCTCTGCTGCTGCCACTGCCGGTAGCGCAAGCCTTGGCTGGCCCCGGTTACCTGAGCCTCGGGCAGCCCTGGGCGGCTGTGCAGCTGCCATCCAAGGCTTGCATGCGCTTCAGGTGTCAGCTGGGCAGCTGCCATCTGAGTCTTGCCTGGACCTTGGGCTGAGGGGTTTGGGGGACTCCGAAGGCAGGAGTGCAGAGTGGCTGGACCCGCCTGGGGGTGGGCCCGGTCGTGCTGCACCTGCAGCCCTGGCGCGGTTGAGAGTACTGGGTGCTGCCCTCTTGTGGCTGTGGGCGCCACCATCTTTGAGGGCATGGCAGTCAATTAGCATATTCCCTCCTTATTGGCTGTGGGCACCACCATCTTTGTGAGGGTGTGATGGTCAATTAGCATATTCCCTCTTTCTTTGATAGGATAGTTGTTCATAGTATTTTCTTACAACCCTCTGTATTTCTGTGGTGTCAGTTGTTACTTCACTGCTTTTATTTTATTTATTTGGCTCCTCTCTCTTTGTTACCTGTGAGTCTAGCTAACAGTTCCTCTATCTTATTTATCTTTTCAAAGAACCAGCTGTTGGTTTCATTGATTTTTTGTATTTTTTAAATCTCTGTGTCATTTATTTCTGCTCTAATCTTTATTATTTCCTTCCTTCTCCTTATTCTGGGCTTTTCTTGTTGTTCTCTTGATTTTTAAAAAATATATTTTATTGATTTCAGAGAGGGAGAGAGATAGAAACATCCATGATAAGAGAGAATAATGGACTGGCTGCCTCCTGCAAGTCCCCCACTGGGGATTGAGCTCACAACCCGGGCATGTGCCCCTGATTGTAATTGAATCTGGCATCTTGGCCATGTTCCCCTGACTGGAATCAAACCTGGCATCTTTCAGTTCTCAGGCTGACACTCTTATCCACTGAGCCAAATTGGCTAGGGCTTGTTGTTCTCTTTTTAATTCTTTTAAAGCGTAGGGTTAAATATTTTATTATTGATTTTTGTTGTTTTTTGAGGTAGGCCTGTAGTGCCATGAACTTCCCTCTCAGGACTGCTTTTGCTGTGTCCCAGAGACTTTGGGTTATTGTGCATTTACATTTGTTTCCAGGAACTTTTTTCCTGAATCTCATTGATATCCCATTCTTTAATAATATGCTATGTAGCCTCCATATGTTTTAATGTTTGAGTGCTTTTACTGTAGCTGATTTTTAATTTCTTGCTATTGTTATCTGAGAAGATGCTTGATACGATTTCAATCTTCTTGAACTTGTAGAGACTTGTTTTGTGTCCTAACATGTGGTCTATCTTTGAGAATGACCCATATACACTGAGCAGACTGTATATTCTGCCTCTTTGAGGTGAAATGTTCTATAAATGTCAATGAAATCCATCTGATCCAGTGTGTTATTTAGAGTCTCTGTTTCCTTGTTAATTTTTTGTCTGGAAGATATATCCCATGAAGTCAGTGGAGTGTTAAAGTTTTCTTCTATAACTATATTGTTGCCAATGTCTCCTTAAAGTCCTCCAGAAGGTTTTTTCATATATTTATGTGCTCCTATTTTGAGGGTTTATATGTTTACCAGAGTTATATCCTCTTTAAGGATTGATCCCTTTAGTAGTTCTCTTTATTGTCTCTTGTGATGGCCTTTATTTGGAAATCTGTTGTGTCAGATATGAGTCTTGCCACCTCAGCTTTTATTTCATTTCAATTTTTATGGAAAAATTTTTCCATCCCTTCAAGTCTCATCCTGTGTGTCTTTTGTTCTGAGGTGGATCTCCTGTAGACAGCATATAATTGGATTATGTGTTTGTATCCAATTCAGTTGCCCTGTGTCTTTTGATTGGAATAGTTCATCAATGACATTTACTGTTATTATTGAAGGTACTTCTTTATTGCCATTTTAATTCTGTATGCCTATGTTTCTCTCTCTCTATTTCTTTTCATTACAGCAGTCCCTTTAGCATTTCTTACAGTACTGGTTTGGTGGTGATAAACTCCGTTAGCCCTTTTTGTCTGGGAAGCTCTTTATTTCACCATCTATTTAGATTGATAGCCTTGATGGATATAATAATATTGGTTTCAGATCCTTGCTTTTCATTACCTTGAATATTTCATGCCATTTCCTTCTAGCCTGTAGATAAGAAATCAGCTGACAGGCTTATGGGAGCTCCTTTGTAGATAACAAATTGCTTTTTTTCTTGTTGCCTTTAAGATTCTTTCTTTGTCTTTATTTTTTGGCATTTTAATTATGGTATGTCTGGGCATGAGCATATTTGGGTTCTTCTTTCTTGGACTCTCTCTGTCTTCTGAACTTGTGTGACTTTTTAGCAGGTTAGGGAAGTTGGCTGTCATTATTTTTTCATACACATTCTCTACTCCTTGCTCACTTTCTTCTCCTTCTGGCAAACCAATAATGTGAATGTTGTTAAGTTTCATGGTTTCCAACAGCTCCCTTAAGCTGCACTCCTGTTTTTAAATTATTTTTTCTATTTGGTTTTCTGATTGAGTGATTTTTTTCTACTCTGTTTTCTAATTCACTGATCTTGTCTTTTTCCCAATCTGCTGTGTGTTCCTTCCACTGTTTTCTTTATTAGTGCTGTGTCATTCTTCATAGTTACTATGTCTTTTCTCATGCTGTTGGTCATCTTTGCCATCATTATTCTGAACTCTATGTCTGTTAAATTTCTTATCTCCATTTCATTTATCTCTTCTTCCAGGTAATTCTCTTGTTCTTTCATCTGGTGCTTGTCTTTTTGTCTCCCCATTTTGGCTGCCTGCTTGGGTTTGTGTCTGTGTATTAAGTAGATCTACTAGGACTTCCAACCTCTAATGCAGGACAATGTCAGATGCTATTTGTGACTGGCCCTGAGTATCGTTTGGAGCTATCAGCAATCCACAGCTTGTGGCTCCTCTGCTGGGGCTGGGTGCTTTTGGAAAGGACTAAGATGTGCACTAGGGTCTGCTTTTCCTATCCCTGGGCCCAGAAGGAGATCAGGCAAAGACTCAAAGCTTCCAGAGACCCTCCTCTGCCAGCAGTCTGATTGTTCTCAGTCTTGATTAGCCTCAAGCTACCGACCACTGGGTGGGGAGCTAGTCTTCCAGCATCATGGGACAACTGCTTTTCCCCCAATCAAAAACCACCTGGTCAGCAAAGATCCTCTGGTAAAAGATGTCCACAGGTGAAGGAAGGACTCAGCACAGGAAACCGGGGTGGCTGCCGTCTGAGCTCCAACCCCAGGGTCCCCAAGCCGGGAATCTCCTCACATGGCTGCAGTCTACTCTGCCCTCTCTCTGCTGGAGCCCCAGGTGAGTGGATACACATGAAATTTTGTACATTGGCCCTTTAAGAGGGTGCCTGCATTTCCAGCCATCTCTCCTGGCAGACAGCAACCCTGCTGCTTTTCACAGCTAGATGTTACGTGGGTACCTTTCTCAGTTCTGATGCACAGCTTGGGGTTTATAACCCAGACTTCTCAGTGGGAACCCCCCACACCTTCAGCTACTGTCTGTGGGAGCCCAGCTAACCATTTCTCATCTTTGCATTCCTCCTAGTCTCTGTGTGATCTCAACTTTCCATCCTTGGGTGTCAGGGTTCTCTCCAGCTAGTCCTCAGTTAATTTTCCAGAATGGTTTTTCTGTATTTCAGTTGTAGTTCCAGTTTGGTCCTAGGAATGTCAGTGTAGCTTCCACTTACTCTGCCGCCATTTTGGAATCAATCAGAAATATTATTATTATAGAGTAAAATCAATAGCAGGAGAGCAAGGAATCGAATGGCTCTCTGTAAAGTTATAATTTTTGTGCATTTACAAAGCTTTAAAAGGGAGTGCTTTGTTAGTGAGATTTTTCTTTCAATTTTTTTCTATGTTCAAATATTTGAGGCCCCCTGAATTGGAGTAATACATTGAAGTGTGCTAAACCAGAATAAAATATGGGAGAAAAGAAGTAAACGAAGAAATAAACCTTCAAGTTCTCAAGGAGCATGCTGCTGCTCTAGTTTTCCCTCCTTTCCTCTCTTCCCTTCACCTCCAGGCCTCCTTCCTCTTAAGCTCCCTGGTCAGATGTTGCCAGACAGATATAACAGTGCAAGTGTGAGGGGGCCTTTGACTCCTCCTCATCTTAACATATTATGCTATAGTTGTTTTCAGTTTCAGATAAGCCTCTTGCCTCCATTATGATTCTTGTCATTTTCTTCATAGCCCTGAGTTACAGTGCAGATACTTTTGTTAATCTCTTCAGTTTTGTCATGTCCTAATCTTTCTCCCCAAAGGCTTGTAATGTTAAATGCTATGCTTCTGCTGAGCTCCAATTTCATGAGGATGGATTTTCCATGTTTCCCATGTTGTCTTTCACTGGTTAACTTCAGATCAAGAATCTGGCACATGACTGCTTGTTACGACACTTTGCATTTATAGTCAATGAACTAACCAGCAGGGACAGCCTTAAGAAAGTAGAGCTGTGAGTCTCAACTGGAAAGTTGTAGCCACTGCAGGGCTAGCCATTTAGACCAGGGGTTTGAATGTAACAGATTTTTTCTGGTCCCCTTGCTGTGTTCCCAGAAAGTGTACAATGTAATAGATTTGCATTCATCTGAGAGGAGCCAGATCATGGATGATTTAGTTGTTGACCCACAGAAGATAAGGATTTTGGGGTGGGGTATTTAGAAGGGAAGATTAAAAGTTAACTAAACTAGAAAATGTTTCACATGAAGTAAGAAGGTAACTTTGCATTTTGGGGGGAGCCTCTTTGCAGTCATCAAATGTATTGATGGTGTTTTTAATGCTGGGAGGTGGGCTTGGGCCGTTTGCTTCAATACCCGGACACCAGTTTCTACCCTGAATGAATGGAGCTTTCAGCAGGCTTTTATACGCCTGTAGTTTATTCATAGAAGTATAATTAATCGGAATGTCCTGAACTATATGGACAGTTGCTCTGTAGTGCAGCTAAGCCATACAAGTGCTTGACAAATGTTACTCCTGATGGCAATCATCCAAGTATTGTTGGTGCTGAATCTGCACTTATTTCCAGCGCTGCAGCTCAGGTAGACCTGTTGTGCAAACCCCCATAATTCCTTTTGGTGATATGATTTAATGTGTCTGTGTATTATTAATGAAGTTCTTAGGCCAAAATGGAACTTCACACTCTGAAAAGCTCAGACAAGTTTTTTTTTAATCATCACCTGAGGATATTTTTTCATTGTTTTTTAGCGAGAATGGAATAGAGAGGGAAAGACAGAGAAATATTGATGTGAGAGAAACACATCAATTGGTTGCCTCCTGCACGAGCCTTGACCAGGGCCCGGGCTGGGGAGGTGCCTGCAACTGAGGTATGAGATCTTGACCTGAATTGAACCTGGGACCCTTCAGTCCACAAGTCGACACTCTATCCACTGAGCCAAACTGGCCAGGACAGAAAAGATATTTTGAGGAAAGGCTAAAGGCTGCCTAGAATGCAGGAATTCAGAAGAGTACATTCAGGTAGGCTTTTCTTATTTATAGAGTCATGGAAAGTGACCTATGATATGTGGAAGTACTTGTGGGTAATGTAACCTCACATCTTACAGTTCCCAGGTCAACTGTTACAAATCATTAAACATATACAGGTGTGATTATTTGTAACATGTGATGAGTTGATGTATCATTTAATGGTTTTGGATACACTTACCTTGTAATTCAGAATTATGTGGAAGAAGTCATTATTGCTCAACTAAGATATAAAGGCTTTCCCTATTGAGATAGCATCATTAGGAACACCTGGCACTTTCCTACTATGAACACCTCAAAAGTTATACCTAAAGGAGTAACTGTCTCAAACCTTCTTGCTGAATACTAGGGGCTCTTAAAAATGCTTTGTCAGGCATACTTTCTTCATGCAATGTGTTCCTTACAATTTCCTTAAGTCAGATTAATGAGCTTCTGTTTAAATTAAGGGGTCTTGATATGAGCCCTTATTTTGTTTTTAAATGTGTCTTAAAGAATGCTTTACCTGACACCTGCAGCATAAAGTTTAAAAATATGCACATTTTTTATGTTGCTTCCCAGCAAATTAAATAACTGCATTCTCAGTCATTTGTCATTTATGAAAGGAATGCTTGTGCAAATAAATTTTTTGTTTTATTTTTTAAACACTGTTGAAAAAAATAATTATAAAATATATTGTAAAACCTGTTTTTGGTACTGTGTATTTTAATGAGCAAAAGAGTATTGCTTTTCTTGACTTAAGTAAGTGTACTTAAGATTGTTTTCCCCAGTGGGGAGGCTGCAAACCTGCTGGAAGGAAGCCTTAAAACGAAAACAGGCTGTGTTAAACTTCAGGTTGCTCCAAGAGGACAGAAGTGAGTTTGGAAAACTATATGTGAACAGAGGTCGTCATGTGTGAGTGATCAGCCCTATTTCTTCCTCTGGCTTTGCTCAGTGGTGATGAGCACAAGGGCAGCCTTTTTTGAGAAGAGACAGGGACTTGGATGCTAGCCAGCAGGAGACAGGTCGTAGGCCATATTTTACTTATTACACCAGCTAGGAACTGAGCACATCCATGTTGTTAGCTGTTATTCTCTCAAAGACAAACTGTATTTTACTTCGTTTGTATAGTAATGAAGAACCATTAAAGCTCATGTTTTGTTCGTATTTGAAGATACATACTTTGTGATCGCTTGCCTAAATTGTAGGCATCAAAGTAAACTTAGAAGGACCTACAGTCTCATATTGTAGATATAACATGTTTTTTAATCATTAGCATTTAGGTGTTTTAGTTTATGTGTTTTTCTTACCTATGTACCAACATTTAGAAAGGTGCCTGATATGTGAAAAGAAATAGCTTTTCCCTTTTCTATCAATTGTATTCAATAATGGAAATAGGGAAAATATTGTATTTGCAAGTGACAAAAACTGAAAAGAATGTTTTGAAGTAATTTTTAGCAAGAAAAGCAACAGATCTACTTTGTAAGTTGGTGTTTCCAGTGGAAAAAATCGGTTACTGAACAAACTGCTGGCACAACTAACTATTCTTCTGGAATCTTAAAGCATATGAAAAAATAACTATTTTTTTTTCAATCCAGATGGATTGAAGACTTAAATTTAAGAAAGGAAACAGTAAATCTTAAAGAAAAGGAGATTTTTATTCAGGTGTTGGGGAAACCTTATTGAAGGCTACAAATACAGACTCTTGTGTGGTTTTTGTTTTTGTTGTTGTTATTTTAAATGATGGCATATTAGGCTACACAAGAAACACATAATTCATTGGCACTCTCCTGCTAGCTAGCTTCCAAGTCCCTGTCTCTTCTCAACAAAGGCTGCCCTTGTGCTCATCACCACTGAGCAAAGCCAGAGGAAGAAATAGGGCTGATCACTCACACATGACGGCCTCTGTTCACATATAGTTTTCCAAACTCACTTCTGTCCTCTTGGAGCAACCTGAAGTTTAACACGGCTTGTTTTGGTTTTAAGGCTTCCTTCCAGCAGGTTTGCAGCCTCCCCACTGGGGAAAACAATCTTAAGTACACTTACTTAAGTCAGGAAAAGCAATACTCTTTTGCTCATTAAAATACACAGTACAAAAACCATCTAATTATTTGTAGAGGAGGGGAATATAAACTCCCATGTATATATGTATGTGTGTCTATGTGATTACATGGTTGTTAAGAAAAATATGGAGGCATCCCCGAGCCTTGGACTATACCCCCTGTAGACTGGGGTTGGGGGTGGGCGGGGGCTGCTGTGTTTATAAAGGGGTGGTGGGAGTGGCACCACAGTGAGAGGCAGAGCACAGGGCTGCAGGGACAGGGCAGAGACAGCTATGGGGACAGGGAGGGGCCTGGTGGGAGGAACTGGTGGGCACTATGGCCTTGGAAAGGAGCTGCCAACCTTTGAGGAAGACAAAAAGGGATGAATGGTCGAGTCCAGACAGAAACCAGAAGACAAGGAGCTCAGCCTCCTCTGGGCCACCGAGTAGGGAGACAGGGAGAGCGGATTAGGGCAGACACGGAAATGATCGCGCAGAGCCCCCAAAGTAGTGGCCAGATACTCACTCCACGTCTGACCTCGAGGGGAGGACGTTGCTGACCTGCCCTCACAACTCTATTAGGATCGTTTCTACTCCCATTGCTCAGGTCGCAGGTGGGGGAACTGTGGGTGGGGAGACGGCCCAGGTATTAGACCAGTTGGGGTCAGACCTGACCTGGTTCAGCAGTCTCGTCCCTGAGTCCTGGCTGAGAAGGCATTCAGAGCCAAGATGCCCACTGCAGAAGCCACAAGGTGGAAGTGAGCTGTAGAAGAAATGGTCGAGGGAACAAGTGCGCACGAGGAAGAAGGGCCCTGGCTATTGAGGAGACAGGGAGGCAGGACACGCCCTGGGGGAGGGATGGGGCAAGGCCTGGCTGCTCCCCAGAGAGCAGCACTGGTCCTGTCCTGAGGGTGTTTCTCTGCACCCTCCTGGGAGGGTCCCTGAGAAGTACCGGGTCCCTGAGAAGTACCAGCTCCCAGGTGTGTCCTTTCAGGTCCTTTTATTGGGGCAGCTGGTCCTGAGGCAGCCATGGGGTTGCTTGTCTGGTTTGGCTGGTTTCTGGGCCTGGGTGTATCTGATGCAGGTCAGAACCTCACTGTCCTGGGGGCTTGATGCCAAAGGGCTATTCTCCAGCCCCTGTTCCTTCCCCTCAGAGGGTCTTACCCGCAGGACTAAGCACAACCAACAGACTCAAGACACTGGGGGTGGGGAGGGGAGTTGGGGGGGGGGCGAGGGCAAGTGCCAGGGGGTAGGAGAGGCGGGGGTGGAGGGGAGGTCAGTGGGTGGAAAAAAAGAGAGAGAGACATATGTACTACTATTTGTAATACCTTAAATAATAAAATTAAAAGAAAGAAAAATTAGTATATGCTATATATAATAATTAGTATATATACTAAATTTTTAACTTGGGGCTATTGATGAAGATGAAAAGAGGGTGCCAAGCAGAATAAGAAAAAGGAAACGACTGTTGAAAAGAAATATTCCTCTTTCCATAAGCCTCATGTGTGATATGGCCACACTATGTATTTATGTATAACTTTGTTTCTGTTTATAGAGAATATTAATACTGTGCACTTAAATGGACTAATATATGAGAATATTCCTACTTTTTTGTACAGAACTTTTAAAATGAATAGTGAGTATTTAAAGAGTACTTTACTTAGCTATATTATACTAGAGGCCCGATGCACGAAATTCATGCAAGAGTAGGCCTTCCTTCCCCCGGCTGCTGGCACCTGGGACCCTGGCTTCCCTCGCAGCCCCGGCTTTGTCCAGAAGGTCATCCGGTCTAATTAGCATATTACGCTTTATTATTATATATGTTTTCTGTTGTCAAAGTATATTATGGTAACTTTAAAGTTAATAACTGACATTCAGATGCCTTGAATAGAGAACACTTTAGCAAGAAGAGGTGTAAGAGATCTGGTAATAGCAATAGATATTGTTTAGACATTTCTGCTTTATTTAATACTAGTAGGATTTGAGCAAACACAAAGCTATTAATAACATGGTGAAGTCTAGCCCTAGCTGGTTTGGCTCGGTGGGTAGAATGTCAGCCTGTGGACTGAATCAAACAGTGGTCCGCAGACCACTGGTGGTCCGTGAGGTCTGAAAGGTTAGCTACCGCTGGTTTAAGGAAACTTTTGGAGCAGTGGTTGCCAACTGGTGATCCGTGGACCATTGGTTTCTGGGCCTGGGTGTATCCGATGCAGGTCAGAACCTCACTGTCCTGGGGGCTTGAGGTCAGTGAGGTCTGAAAGGTTGGCGACTGCTGGACTGAAGGGTCCTGGGTTTGATTCCGGTCAAGGGCACATGCCTGGGTTGTGGGCTTGATGCCAAGTAGGGGGCGTGCAAGAGGCAGCCAATCAATGATTCTCTCTCATCATTGATGTTTCTATCTCTCTTTCCTTCTCCCTTCCTCTCTGAAATCAATAAAGATATATTTAGAAAAATAAAAAAAACGGTGAAGTCTAATTTAAAAGTTGTTTATGTATCTAGAATTAAATATCTATTTCAGTTTCTATAATCAAAGTTATAATTTTGACAGATCTCAGCATGGGGGGGGTTCTACAAAACTGGATGGAACATGTAATTTTTAAATACATTTTCTTCTAGTGTCTTTCTCTGAAGAAGAGAAATATCAGCTGCGAAAATTTGTGCATAAGTCTTATCTGCTGGACAAAAGAGCCCAATGTCAAGTGTACTACAGTCTGATTGATATCCTTCTGGCCTATTGCTATGAGACTCGTGTCAATGAAGGAGAGAAGAACGTAAGTACGTGTGTGTCTGTGCTTGTTGGCCTAGACCAGTGGTCAGCAAACTCATTAGTCAACAGAGCCAAATATCAACAGTACAACAATTGAAATTTATTTTGAGAACCAAATTTTTTAAACTTAAACTTCTTCTTCTAATGCCACTTCTTCAAAATAGACTTGCCCAGGCCATGCTATTTTGTGGAAGAGCCACACTCAAGGGGCCAAAGAGCTGCATGTGGCTTGCGAGCCACAGTTTGCCAACCACGGCCCTAGACTCCTGCACTGAGTAAACTGTATTAGTACTTCACTCCTCTTGTGGAGAGGAAGACCTGTGGTGATCACTACTTAGGGGACGCTTGGGGCAGAGTTGCACGTGTTTGTTGGTGGTGGGTATCAATATGGAAGCACAATGCTTACTTGGTGTCTTTCTTTTCTCTCTTGGCATCAGTCTTTACATGTAGCAAAGAGGGGAAGTAAAACAGGTTAGAGAAAAAGGATCTTTAGGAGATAAATTGCTCAAATAAGACACTTGACATTGGCAAGGGGTAAACTATCAACCCATTTATATTCTTTCTCTGAGTTGTCAATTAGCAGGTGCAAGGTATAGTAATCTTTTAAAGAAATCTTATATAATAAAAGGCTAATATGCAAATTGACTGGATGGCAGAACAACCGGTTGCTATGCTGTGCACTGACCAACAGGGGGCAGACACTCAACGCAGGAGCTGCTCCTTGGTGATCAGTGTGCTCCCACAGGGGTAGCGCTGCTCAGCTAGAAGCCAGGGTTCATGGCTGGCAAGTGCAGCGGCAGTGGCAGGAACCCCTCCAGCCTCCATGGCAGTGCTAAGGATGTCTGACTGATGGCTTAGGTCTAAGCCATCAGTCGGACATACCCCAAGGGCTCCCGTACTGTGAGAGACCGCAGGCTGGGCTGAGGGACACCCGCGCGCCCCCCCTCCCCCGCCACCAGTGTATGAATTTTGTGCGTGGGGCCTCTAGTCCTGTTCTAAAAGTATATCCTTTTGTAAAGTACATTAGTATTCTTAAATTATATTCTTTTTTAATAACGTAGACTTTGTTGTAGCTCTCCTTAAACCACATTTGATTTTATAAATGAAGAGCTAAACATTTTTCTCATCTCTACTTTTAAAAAAGCTGGGAAAAAACAACAAAAAGTCTTTCTGGTTAATGTGCCCTGCAGCTATTTATGTTTATCCTTGCTCAAAGGGCTTTTCTTGAGCTGTGCACATGCTTTCTTAAAAATTTAAATACACAAATACTCCGTATCATTGTAAAGGGAAATACACACAAGAAAAAATCTTTAAAATTTCCTGTAATCTGAACCCCAGAAACAGCTGCTGTAAAAAGGTGATATATCTCTTTCATTCTCTTTCATTGTGCGCATGTATGTTTGCATGTATGTGTATATTGGGCCGTGATGTATGCATTACTTAAACTGCTGGTCTCACTTAACATCATAGCTTTAAGATTATAATTTTATATGTGCCAAGATTATTGTCATGATTCTGAAAACTTCAAAAGAGACTCTTGAGATTTGCATTTCACTCCAAAATGAATATAAATGAGTGTATCAAGGGCCTAACATAACTGAAAATGGTTTTTGTTTCCATTCATCTTTTTAAGATACCACAATTGGAGAAAATGTTTTCGTTGGCAAAAAAAAGTGCTTCATATTATTGCTTGAGGTGATAAGTGAGTGTTTATTTTTACTCAATAACATTTATTCGTTATTCTTGTATTTGCATATTTGAAACAATGAAGTCTTGAACTTCAAACCCTCCTTTAGAATGTACTCACTCTCACAAGCATTCTCTGGAGGCCAGATTCTTGAGCAGATTTTCTGTGTGCCACAGACACACATTCCTATAATCTTTGCGTCCATTGGTAGCAGGTTGGGAGGTGGTAATTTAGCTGAGAAGGACAGAACTTGAGCAAGCATCACTTTCCTTTAATTTTACTTTCAAAGCTGTGCTTATTTGCTCTTGTGCCCTGGGACTCTTCTCAGTGGGAAAGCTTTGCTTTGTAAAATCCAAATAGACAGAAACTTGCCATTGATAGCATCTACATTGAGTAAAGCAATTTTTTTTTTTTTTGCAATCATAGACACTTCTTAGTTTTTATATATATGTCAACACTACTCACATGCTATTTGAATAAATGGATATTTGTTTTTATATGACTATCTTTTATGTGACAGTATTCTTTTCTCTAAAACAAATAAAGGTTGAATCTGCGTGGAATATCAGAAAACTGAGTCCAACGCTGTGCTGGTTTGAGGTATGATTTTTAATTGCAATTATTTAGATTTGTTTGTCCAGAAATGTATTTTTTCGTTGTCATTAGTTCATTTTGGGTAATTCAACAATTCCTTGACTTTTTAAAAATGGAAGTTTTATTGTACAAGTTTACTTTCCATCTTTTTAATAAAATTCTCATTCCATTTGGTACTCTTATTCTAATTATAGTATACTAATGAAGCAGGTGGGGTGTTTTGGAAATCAGGAGAGGGAGAACACACTTTGGAGAAAGAATGGGTATGTGGTCTGTTGGGGGAGACTGTGGGGTGGAGTTGAGGCATGTTTGTGAGTTGGCATATATTGGGGCTCAGAGCTCAAAGATGGGAATCACACCCAGTGGTCCTACCACTGGCTGCCACTGACCACCAGGAGCTGTGGAGGCATTGTACGTGCATTCCCTCACTAACTCCTTCCCATAGTCTGTGAGAAGTACTATTCACATTTTACAGACCAGGAAACTTAGCACATGTAGCTTAAATAACTACTCTTAACTCCTAGAATTAGTATAGTTAGAATTGATAAACCCTTTTAATATAGTGATACTTGTTTTCACATATATTTTGTATTTTTACAAAATAGTTGTGTAGGTCTTATCAAAAATATCAGTGGATGATATCTTTAAATTTACCTATTTTGGATAATCTGTTATACTTCAAAACAGTAGTTAAGAGTAGAAGCTTTAAAAAGTGTCAATTTGAATTTCCCCCAGTTAAAATCCTACATATAGTACATTTTAAGTTGTAAAATCAAAGTTGTTTCATGGCATCATTTGATTAAAGTAAAAGGTAAGTTGTAAACAGGAACTGAAACACTTAACTGTATCACAGAATCTTGCTGCTCCCAGACTGGTCCATGGACCAACAGCTTGACCAGCATCCTTGGCTGGGAGCTTGTTAACAGCACATAACATCAGTGCAGACACACTGAGTCAGAAACTGTAGCTAGATCTCCAGGGTTTTGTGTGTATACTAGAGGCCTGGTGCACGAATTGGTGTACCAGTGATATTCCTCAGCCTGGCCTGTGGGATCGGGCCAAAACCGGCTCTCTGAGATCCCCGAGGGATCCCAGATTGTGAGAGGGCTCAGGCCAGGCTGGAGGGACCCCATTGGTGCATGATCAGGGTCGGGGAAGGACACGGGAGGTTGCCCAGCTGAGGAGGGACAGCGGGAGGACTCCAGGGCATGTCTGGCCCACCTTGGTCAGTCCCAATCAGCCAGACCTCAGCAGCAAGCTAACCTACCTGTCGGAGTGTCTTCCCCCTGGTGGTCAGTGCAACCTCATAGCGACCGGTTGACTGTCTGCTCCCTGGTGGTCAGTGCACGTTATAGCAACTGGTTGACTGCCCCCTGGTGATCAGTGCATGTCATAGGGAGTGGTTGAGCGGCCTTAGCATATCATTAACATATTACATTTTGATTGGTTGAATGGCCGACCGGTCAACTGGACACTTAGCATATTAGGCTCTTATTATATAGGATTAAATATAGAGAAGTGCTGTTGACTAAACTTCATTTCGGTTCTACGTATTGCCATCAGCATATATTGGAGAAACTGGTTTTTGTAGTAATTGCATTCATTATGGAGTTGGTGATCAATTTTATAGTTTGGTTATTAAAATATACGCGAATAACATCACCTATTTATGATTTTATTTTGAAATTTTTAGTTTTTGAGAAAACTTAAAATTGCCAGACATGTTAATAATTGTCAAACTTTTATAAGTATTTCATTTTTTTGCTAGAATTTTTTAAAAGTTCATAGCTTTTTTTAGATATAAACTACTCTTTGTCAGATACTCAATATTCTTAATCAGGTCTCCCATTTATTAAAGTTAATATATGTGGAAATTATGCTGCTCCCTTAGTGTTAATTTTATATTTTAAGTTTTATATATGGGTAACATTTTTTATCAAAACTCATTTTAAGCCCGGCCAGTGTAGTTCAGTGGTTGAGCACCAGCCTCTGAACAAGGACATCATGGTTCGATTTCCAGTCAGAGCACATGCCCAGGTTGTGGCCTCAATCCCTGGAAGAGGCATGTAGGAGGCTGATCAGTGATTCTTTCTCATTATTGATGTTTCTATCTCTCCCTCTCCCTTCCTCTCTGAAATTAATAAAAACAAAACAAAACAAAAAAATACCTCAATTTGAAAACATTTTGGTAGAAAATTACCTTTGTCTAGTGATTTCAGTAAGTTTTGAATGGCTAATGGTTATCAGTTTAATACTATTTACAAAACACTTTTTTTCTCCAGGAATTACTAGTTTTTTTTTTGATGATTAAAAATAAATTACTGAAGTAAATACTTTGTATTATTCATGCCCTAAGTAAAAAAGAGAGAGACTGAACACACACCACTAAAAAGTTCTAAACCTTTCATCTCTACTCTCATAAAATGTAGATTATTGAGAAAGGTCTTTTGTGTGCATGTGTATTTGGTTTAGTCCCATATGTTTTAGATTCACATTTGTAATTCTTAAGAGACTTTTAAAAGCTTTCCTACTACATTATGTGATTTTTAAAGAGCGTTTGTGATATGTTGATAAAATATGGAAATTACAAAGACTAACAAGATTAATTTATTGTAAGGTGTACAAAAACTCATTTTACGGTTTTATATTTCTCTTCTTCTTGGCTTCACAATAATCCAAACTTAAAAAAAATTTTTTTTAATCCTCACCCGAGGACATTTTCCCATTGCTTTTTTATTTATTTATTTTTTATTTTTTTAGGGAGAGTAGAAGACAGAGGGAAAGACAGAGAGAAATATCGATATGAGAGAAACACACAGATTGCTTGCCTCCTACACAAGCCCTGACCAGAGCCCAGGCTGCGGAGGAGCCTGTAACCATGGTCCATATTCTAAAAAGATCTAAGTGCCACATTTAAATCACTTTGTAATCTTGTTTTTCATGGGTGCCTATAATTTCTAGGTACTATGCTAGGACTATGGGGATAATAATAAGTAATAAGGGTACCGAATTTGATGCTCTTGACCGGAATCGAACCTGGGACCCATCAGTCCTCGGGCCAACGCTCTATCCACTGAGCCAAACCAGTGAGGGCCAAACTTTTAATTTTTAATGGACAGTATTTCATGATGTACTTTTGTTTGTGTAGTATGGAAATGTTTACTTATTTAACTGATACTTCATAGACTTGGACTAATGTTCATGACGTCCTGGTGTCTTTTGGAAGAAGAGTTTTGTGCTACCCACTTTACCGCCATTTCAAGCTGGTGACAAAAGCCTGCAGAGACACTATGAAGATACTGCAACTAGGTGAGGTATTATTGTGCTTATAGAATTGAGAATGAAAAATTACAAGTTTTTAGTCTGAGGAAGTAATACTCTTTTTTTCTATACATAAATGAAAATGATTCATCCAACCACTTTTCCTCCCAGGTATATGTAAAGTAATAGTCCCTCTATACAGATATATAATCACACAAATCAGGTGTTTTTGAAAGGAGTGGGAAGGTAAATAAAGAAGGTACACACCATATTCCAAACCACTTGGTATTCTAGTAGATTTCATCATTCAGTTTTTCTTGGGTGCTTATAATTTCTAGGTACTATGCTAGGACTGTGGGTATAAGCCTATCTAATAAAGAGGGAATATGCTAATTGACTGCCACACCCTCAAAGATGGCGGCACCCACATCCACAAGATGGCGGTACCTAGTCCCCTTAGTCCTGCTGGGGCAGCAGGCTCACGGCACGGCCGGTCCCGCCCCCAGGTGGTTCCAGCTGCCCTGCGCACCTACTTCTGGAGTTCCCCAGTTCCCTCAGCCCCCCAGCCACCCAGGGCTGGCCTGAGGCACAGGCAAGCCTCGGATGGCGGTTGCCCAGGGCCGCCCGAGGCTCAAGTAACCAAGGGCTGGCCGAGGCTTGCGCTGCCAGTAGTGGCAGCAGCAGAGGTGTGATGGGGGCATCGTGTTCCCCAGATCGCCGGGTCGCCTCCCACCCCTGAGGGCTCCCAGACTGTGAGAGGGGGCAGGCTGGGTTGAGGGGCCCCCCCTCCAGTGCATTAATTTTCATGCACCAGGCCTCTAGTAATAAATAAGATAAATTTCCTGTTCCTATGACATTTACAGTTTTACCTGGATGACAAATGATAAATAATAAACAATTTCAGAAGAGTGAAATGCACTTTGCTTGGGGAAATACAGTGATTCACTAGGAAGAGGCAGGAAACCTGGAATTGGGAGGTCAGGAAAGGCTTTCCAAAGAAAAGCACAGCTACTCTGAGGACTTTTTTTTGTTGTTGTTAATTTTTTTTTCCTATTGATCTTAGAATAAGGGAGGGAGGAACAAACAGAGAGAGAAAGAGAGAGAGAGACGTGTATTGATTGCCTCCTGCACAAGCCCCAACTGGGCAGGATCAAACCTGCAACTGAGGTATGCACCTTGGCCAGGAATCGAACCTGTGACTACGAAGCACTCCAGCCAGGGCCTAGTTAACTTTCACCTTATTTGTCACACAGCATTCTGTGAAAATAGGATGAATAAGACTTAAAATGAAAACACAGTTTTTAAAGAGTACATAAATTTCCTTTTCAAAACTGTTTCATAATTTTTGTAAATTTTCTGAAACACCTGATCAAAATATTGCTTCTCAGTTGTTCAAAAATGCATGTTAAAGAAAATGTTTAAGTATGAATTTAAATGTTTAGCATTTTTTATCAGTATTTTAAGGCTTAGTTATATAATCAAGTATGTCTGTTTTTTTGTTGAACAAATAAATGTTCATTGTGGAGAATTTTGAAAATAGGAGAAGTGCGAAGAAGAATAAACAACTGTAATTCCTCAAATAAAGTAATGCCAGGCACACATCACATATTTGTTCAATGACTGTAGAGACAAACATATATATATTAATATACATATGTATATATTGTCTGTATACATATATAAAACTTTTTTCCCGTATGTATTTATCTTTTTTTAAACAAAATAGGGATAAAAATATGCAAATACAATGTAACTTTAAATTAAAAATACGGAATACTTTTGACATTTCTTTTATTATTCTTTTGTGATAATAAATTTGCCTGTAGCCCTTAGCAAGGGGGTATCCTTGCTTTTGGCATGAGTATTAAATGAAGCTATATAATTTCATTAGGTAATGTTGTTATGGATTCTCATTTGTGGCCTTACTTTCATAACTTTCTTGATAAAAATCTCTGGAGTAGAATCTTTTATTCCTACTGCAGACACCTGCATTTAGACCTCTCACCACAGTCCTGTCCGATTGCATTAGTCTCCTCCTTGTCACAGTCTGACTTCTACCAAACTCACCTATTTACTCCCCTATTTCCCTACTAGAGCCATCTGCTCCAACTAAATAAATTTTTTTTCTGTTATTCCCTGAATCACCCCCTTTTAAGTCCATGTCTACTCCTTTCTATGCCGCCCTCCAGGCTGGCATACCTACCCTTTTCTTCATGCACTGAATTATTTGCAGCTTCAGATCCTGCATTGTCTGTTAGCCTGACAGTGTCAGGGAGCTGTATGATCATGAGAGGCAGTATCCGGGATGTCACACAGTAGAGGCACTTACACAAGTTTCAGGTGAAGAGTTTTAGGTTTTTTTTGGTAAAGACTTATTGTTGACTTTTAAAACGTTAAGTTGGTAGTTATAAAAATAAACGTCTTTCCCTGAACTCCACCCCCCAGAAGAGAGAGAGATTGCATATGCTCCACCTGGTATTTTCTTCTCTATGACAATTAAAACTATTCAAAAAGTTCTTAGAGTTTAGTTAGTTCTTCCATGAATGTTTTTATTTGGATAACATGGCTAATTTGGTTTCATCACTTCTGTGAGTTTGATTGTTCAGTGAGTCCTCATTTAATGTCATCAGTAGACTCTGTGATTTGAAGTGAAAAACAGAGAAGAAAACCAGTTTTACCATGGGCAACTTGATATGGACAAGCGTTCAGATTGTACACAGTTGCAATAAAATGAAATTGGAACAAAAGTTATTTAAGAACCTGCTGTATTTTCTCCTCCTGTCATCAAACTCTGCCTTCAACATTACCTCCTTTGTAATTAAAATTGGCCTGTAGGGTGTGCAGGGTAGTCTACACTAATCCTATGTAATAAAAGAGAAACATGCAAATTGACCATCACTCCGCTACGCCCACCAGCCAATTGGAGCGAGTATGCAAATTAACCCAACAAAGGTGGCAGTTAATTTTTATGTATAGGCACAGAGTGGCCTGGGTCCCGGGAACATCCTCCGGACCTAGGCCGCTCCTAGCCTGTAGGCCCGTGCTTAGGCCCTGAGCAGCAGGGGTCCCAGAATGCCCCTGGGCCACTCCGAGCCTATGGGTGCAGACCCCAGCCGCTTGCGCATGCTCCAGCACCAAGTGGCGGTTTGGGTCCATGCCCCCAGCCTGGTGCCCACTACAGGGCTGGCTGCTGGCCTCAGGGGCGTTCGGAGATGGGTTTGTTCCCGCCCCGCACCTAGACATTTGCGCATGCTCCGGCGCCAAGCTGTGGTTCGGGACCACGCCCCCAGCCCAGCACCCATGACAGGGAGCTGGCTGCTGGCCTCTGAGGCATGCGAGACCCTGGCGGCCGCCACTGCGTGCAGCCCAGGGGTCCCTGCACACCCCCCAGCCTGGCGCCCATGGTGGGGATGGCTGCTGGCCTTGGGGGTGTTCGGAGACGGGGATGTTCCCGCCCCACCCCCAGCCGCTTGCACGTGCTCCAGCACCAAGTGGCGGTTCGAGTCCACGCCCCCAGCCCAGCACCCATGACGGGGAGGGAGGGGGTGGGGGGGGGGAGGAGGGGGAATGGCTGCCAGCCTCTGGGGTGTGTGGAGACCCCAGTGGCCACCACCGGGTGGCAGGGACATGCCCCTAGCCCAGTGGACACAACGCAGGGGCTGCATGATCTGCAGATGAAACACCTTTTTAAAAATATATATATTTTATTGGTTTTTTCTACAGAGAAGAGGGGAGAGGGATAGATAGTCAGAAATATCAGTGAGAGAGAAACATCGATTAGCTGCCTCCTGCATACTCCCCACTGGGGATGTGCCTCCAACCAAGGTACATGCCCTTAACAGGAATCAAACCTGAGACCCTTCAGTCTGCAGGCCTACAGTCTATCCACTGAGCCAAACCAATTTGAGAGTAAATACCTTTTCTGACAGCTCATTGGCTAAGCTCCCTATAGGCTGCCACTTGCAGTATTCTTGGTAACTTGGGTTATAAGAATCCAAGAAGGTGATCTAGAGTTTTTCCACCACACTCCTGGAGGAAAAAATGAAGGTCCGCTACTGGAGGGGCTAAGAAATGTCATATTCTGCCCTAGCTGGTTTGGCTCAGTGGATAGAGCCTCAGCCTGCCGACTGCAGGATCCCGGTTCGATTCTGATTAAGGGTATGTACCTAGGTTACAGGCTCCTCCCTGGCCGGGGCCCAGGTCAGGGCTCATGCAGGAGGCAAACCAATCAAAGTGCCCCTCTCACATTGATGTTTCTCTCTGTCTTTCCCTCTCTCTTCCACACTCTCTAAAAATCAATGGAAACATTCTCAGGTGAGAATAAAAAAAAAAAAAAAAAGAAAGAAATGTCATATCCTATGAAAGAAACATCTTGAAAATGCCTAAAGAAAGTTGTCATTTTTTCACAGTGAAGAAACTAGAGTTTTGATGAAAACACCTTGGCGGCTGCAGTGGCTGGCAGTGGCTGCAGCAGCGGGGTAATGGCGCTGGTACCTTTCCTTGATCAGCCAGTCGCCTCCCGTAGAGAGTGGCCAGACTGCGGCTGAGGCCCACTCCCCATGGGGAGCAGGCCTAAGCATTCAGTAGGACATCCCCTGAGGGCTCCCAGTCTGTTAGAGGGGGCAGGCTGGACTGAGGGAACCCCCCACTGTGCCCGAATTTCATGCACTGGGTCACTAGTCATCTATAATAATAAAAGGGTAATGTGCTAATTAGATCGGACGTCTTCTGGATGTCTTTCCTGATGAAGCTGGGGCTGGAGGGAAGCCAGCCGGGTCCCGGGTGCCTGCTGGCGGCCAGAGGAGGGAAGCCCGAGTCCCGGGTGCCAGAGGGAAGCTGGTGCCAGCAGCCGAGGGAAAGAAGGCCTACTCTTGGACGAATTTTCATGCATTGGGCCTCTAGTTTGATATAGTTATCCTGGGCCATTTTGACAAGCTAGATCTCTGACCTTGACTTAAGTAAATGTAGTTTTAGGCTATCTAAGCATGGTCATGCACCTAATGATGTTTCAAAGACAGACAGAGGTCCCATAAGATTAAAATGGACCTGAAAACTTCCTGTAGCCCAGTGATAGCAAACCCATGGTAACATTGTAGTGCAATGCATTGCTCACATGTTTCGGTGCTGCTGCTAGTCTTGTGAAAGGATAGTACATACAGTGTGTACAGTACACAGTGCTGGTGATGCTGATAGGACGTTACTGGTTGATGTATTTACTATACTTTGTTATTTTAGACTGTACTCTTTCTACTCATTAAAATAATTGCTGTAAAACAGTACACGTTGTGAACCTGTGCTCACCACCACTCTGGATTGCACCGTCTCCTCTTGCGCTGGAACCCTCTTGTGTGGTTGTGTAGTTACATGCTGCAAAGGCTCGTAGCTCAGGAGCAATAGGCTGTACCGTGTGGCTGGGTGTGCAGCAGGCAAGGTCGTCCAGGTTTGTGTGGGTGCACTCTCTGATGTTCACATGATAGCAGTGTCCCCTAACTGTATTTCTCAGAATACCTGCCTACTAAGCAGTGTATGACTATTTATTTCTCTTAACCAATTGAGCAATGAAACTTTTATTGGCATTCTTCCTGGCTGCATATGAGGAAGCCACATAAATAAAGTTTCTGAAAAAGGCATGGCTCCTGCTCTGAACTTAAAATGTATTTAACTCTTAAATAATGAAAATGTTGTGATATAGACTGAATGGGCCGAGAATATATGGACAGCATAGCACAGTGGCTAGTCTCTGGAGCCAGTAAGGTCAGAATTTGGATCCTGAGCCCTTGACACAATGGGATTGTGAGTGTCTTCCTGTTCCTCAACCTCAGGTTCTCCTTCTGTGAAATGAGCAGGTTAGGGTATGGAGGGGATTAGCTGAGGTTCCTTTCCACAACTTTCCTTTGCAGGTGTTAATAAAGAACTCTAATGACTAGGCAGTCAGCCCAGGCTTCCTGAAGACCTTAGCTAGGCCTTAAACACAGTCCACCTTCCCACGAGGTCACATGGAGGAGAAAAGGCTTCTAGATGTGGGGAACCAATTGCCAAAAAGACTCTGGGCAAGCCCACAGAGCCTTGAAGGCTGTGCAGGGAGGGCATTTGTGACAGCAATCCGTACACATGTGTCAGGAGTACAAGGGGAGAGTCTGTAACATGAGGGAGGAGGAAGAAGAGCTTATAATAAAGGCATGAGATACTGAGATGATCAGTGGGGACAGGTGTTCAGGGAGTGGTGGAGAAAAGGCAGCTACGAGGGGCACTGTCAAGGAAAAATCATTGGGACTTGGTGTGTGAGGCTGTGGGATAAAAGAAGCTGAATGGGTTTAAGGGAACAGTTACATCATCATTCGTTCATTCTTAAAATATTGAAATTGAAAGTCCACTGCTGCCACGTTCTGTTCTAGGTATTAAGAGATTCGTCACTAAATAAAAGTCCCCGCTTTTTTTTTTTTAATTGATCGTTATTACTGAAAGTATTACGTATGTCCCCTTTTCACCCAAAGACCCCTTCTAGCCGAACTCACTCCCCACCCCAGGCCTTCACCATACTATTGTCTGTATCCATGGCTTATGCATATCAATAATAATCTACACTAATAAAAAGAGAATCATGCAAATTGACCACCCCACGGCTACAACCACCAGCTAATCAGAGCGAGTATGCAAATTAACCCAACAAATATAGCAGTTAATTTGCATACACAGGCATGGGGCGAAGATTGAAGGCAGCATAGAAGGAAGCCAAGCGCTGCAGAAGAGAGTGAAGCTGCGGAGTAGGGAGCGAGGCAGCGGAGATGGGAGGGAAGCGAGGCGGCGGCCACAGGAAGCTCTATTCTTGCAGGAATCTTCCTGCAACAGGCCTCTAGTAAAAGTATAATATGCTAATTAGACCAGACATCCTTCTGGACGAAGCCGGGGCTGCGAGGGCCTAGGCAAGCCACCGCAGCTGCGAGGGCCCAGCTCCTTGCACAAATTTCGTGCATCTGGCCTCTAGTATGCATATAAGTTCTTTGGATAATCTCGTCCCACCCACCCAGCCTCCCCACCCCTTCTCTCTGAGACTTGACAGTCTGTTCCTTGTTTCTGTGTCTCTGGATATATTTTGTTCCCCACTTTATTTTTTTCATCAGATTCTACCTATGAGTGAGACCATGTGATACTTGTCTTTCTCTGACTGGCTTATTTCGCTTAGCATAATACTCTCTAGGCACCTCCATGCTGTCTCAAAGGATAACATATCCTCCTTTTTTACTGCTGCATAGTATTCCATTTGTGTAAACCTGTACCACTGCTTTTTTTATCAACTCATCTACTGATAGGCACTTGGGCTGTTTCCAGATCTTAGCTATGGTAAATTGTGCTGCTATGAACATGGGGTTCATATATTCTTTCTGATAGATGTTTCGGGCTTCTTAGGATATATTCCCAAAAGTGAGATCACTGAGTCAAATGTTAGTTTCGTATTTAATTTTTGAGGAAACTCCATACTGTTTTTCCATACTGGCTACAGGAGTCTGCATTTCTCCACATCCTCACCAGCACTTTACATTTGTTTATTTTTCAAGGTAACCATTCTTACAGATGTGAGGTGATGTTTTATTGTTGTTTTAATTTGCATCTCTCTGATGATCAGTGACTTTGAGCATTTTTTCGTATGTCTCTTCACCATCTGTATGTCCATTTTGGAGAAGTGTCTGTTTAGGTCCTTTGCCCATTTTTAAAAAAAAAATGTATTTTATTGATTTTTTACAGGAAGGATGGGAGAGGGAGAGAGAGTTAGAAACATCGATGAGAGAGAAACATCGATCAACTGCCTCTTGCACACCCCCTACTGGGGATGTGCCTGCAACCAAGGTACATGCCCTTGACGAGAATCGAACCTGGGACCCTTCAGTCCGCAAGCCAATGCTCTATCCACTGAGCCAAACTGATTGTTTGTCTTCCTATTATTAAGTTGTATGAGTTCCTTATATATTTTGGAAATTAACCCCTTATTAGATGTATTATTGGAAAATATGTTCTCCCATACAGTGGGCTCCCTTTTCATTTTGTTGATGGTTTCTTTAGCTGTGCAGAAGCTTTTTATTTTGCTACTAGAGGCCCGGTGCATGAAAATTCATGCACTGGAGGGGGGTCCCTCAGCCTGGCCTGCCCCCTCGCACAGTCCAGGAGCCCACAGGGGTGGGAGGCGACTCGGCAATCAAGGGAAGGCGACACCCCATCACACCTTTGCTGCTGCCACTGCTGGCAGTGCAAGCCTCAGCCAGCCCTGGTTACCTGAGCCTTTGGCAGCCCTGGGTGGCTGGGCAGCCGCCATCCGAGGTTTGCCTGCGCCTTGGTTCGGCCCTGGGAGGTTGGGGGGTTGAGGAGACTGGGAGACTCTGGAGGCAGGCACGTGGTGTGGCTGGGACCGCCTGCCACCCTGGCAGGGTTGAGAGGATTGGGCAGCGCCATCTTGTGGCTGTGGGTGCTGCCATATTTGAGGGTGGGGCAGTCAATTAGCATATTCCCTCCTTATTGGCTGTGGACGCCGCCATCTTTGCAATGGCGTGAGGGTCAATTAGCATATTCCTTCTTTATTAGATAAGATAGTCTCATTTGTTTATTTTTTTCTTTGTTTCCCTTACCCCAGCACAGTGGGTGGCAAACTGCAGCTCACGAGCCACATGTGGCTCTTTGGCCCCTTGAGAGTGGCTCTTCCACAAAATACCATGGCCTGGGCGAGTCTGTTTTGAAGAAGTGACATTAGAAGAAGTTTAAGTTTAAAAAATTTGGCTCTCAAAAGAAATTTCAATCATGTACTGTTGATATTTGGCTCTGTTGACTAATGAGTTTGCCAACCACTGCCCTAGCAGATATACAGTATCTGTAAAAATACTGCTACAGGACATTTCTGAGATTTTGCTGCCTATGGTTTCTTCTAGGATTTTTATCGTTTCATGACTTACATTTAAGTCTTATCCATTTTGAGTTTATTCTTGTGTGTGGTGTAAGTTGGTGGTCTAGTTTCATTTTTTTTTTTTTTTTTTGCATGTATTTGTCCAGTTTTCAGCACCATTTATTGAAGAGACTGTCTTTATCCCATTGTATGCATTTGCCTCCTTTGCCAAATATTAATTGAATGTAATGTCATGGGCCAATTTCTGGGGTCTGTTCTGTTCCGTTCCATTGGCCTGTATGCCTTTTATTTTTTATTTTTTATTTTTTTAAACTTTGTTCTTCTTTCTCAAGATTCCTACAGATATTTGAGGTTGTTTTTGGTTCCATGTAAAGTTTTGGAGTATTCTTTCTGCGTCTGTGAAATATGTTGTTGGTATTTTAATTGGAATTGCATTGAATCTATAGATTGCTTTGGGTAATATGGACAATTAATGATGTTGATTCTACCAATTCATGAACACGGTATATTCTTCCATTTGTTTATGTCTTCCACTATCTCTTTTTTCAACATCATGTAGTTTTCTGAGTACAGGTCTTTTACCGCTTCAGTTTATTCCTACTAGTAAGTATCTTCATTTTTTTGTTGCAATGGTAAATGGGATTCTCTTTCTGAGAATTCACTATCTATATATATAAAAAGCCAGCGACCATAATGACTGGAACGACTGGTCGCTATGACACCCACTGCGGCCAGTGAACCGGCCTGATTGGGGGGTGGGGCTGGCTGGCCAACCGCCCATGGCCCCTCTCCCCAGCCTCCCCATTCCCATCGGCCTGCCCCACCCTGATTGGCCCACAGCCCCTACCCCCTGGCTGGCCCCACCCCTGATTGTCTCCCCACCTCAATAGGGGGCATGGCAGGCCAGCCAACTTCCTGCAGCCCCTCCCCCGAGCCAGCCCCACTCCTGATTGCCCCCCTCCACTTCGATCAGGGTCAGGGCTGGTTGGCCAACCACCCATGGCCCTTCCCTCAGGCTGCTGGCCCCTGATTGGCCCCCCCACCATCCCATTTAGAGGTGGGGCTGGCTGCTCCACCACCTACAGCCCTTCCCCACAGCCGGCCCCACCCCCAATCAGCCCTCGGCCCCTCCCCACAGCCAGCTCCACCCCCGATCACCCACCCCCCCTACTCAGGGCTGGGGCTGGTCATCCAACCTCCCCTGGCCCCATTCAGGGGTGGGTCCAGCTGGCCCACCATCCATAGCCCCTCCCCACTGCCGGCCCCACCCTCAAGCAGCCCCCTCACCACAATCGGGGGCAGGGCCCACTGGCCAATTGCCCGAAGCCCCTCCCCCCAGCTGGCCCGGCCCTGATCTGGCCCCAATTGGGGCAGGCCAGCGGCCAACCTCCCACCATCTCCTCCTCTCGACAGGCCCAGCCCCGTTCCGCTTATCAGTGCTGGGCCGACCAGACCCTACCCATGCAGAATTTGTGCATTGGGCCTCTAGCTGGTGTATAAAAAAGCATCGATTTTGGGGTGTTAATTTTTTACTTTTCTCTCTTGCCTAATTCATTTATTTAATCTAGTAGTTTCCTGGTGGAGTCTTTAGGGTTTTCTATGTGCAATATCCTGTCAACTGCAAATAATGACATAATGCCTTTTACTTCTTCTAGTCTGATTGCTGGGACTTCCAGTACTATGTTGCATAAGAGTGGTGAAAGTGTACATCCCTGTCTTGTTCCTGTTCTTAGGGGAAATGGTTTTAGTTTTTGCCCATTGAATATGATGTTGGCTGTAGTTTTGTTTTATATGGGCTTTATTATGTTGAGGTATGATCCTCTATTCCCACTTGGCTGAGAGTTTTTATCAACACTGGGTGTTAGATTTTGTCGAATGCTTTCTCTGTGTCTTAATGATATGATATTGTGATTTTTATCTTTCAGTTTGCTTATGTGATGTATCACATTTATTGACTTACTAATATTGTACCAGCCATGCATCCCTGGAATAAATCGCACTTGGTCATGGTATATGAACTTTTTAATATATTATTGGATTTGATTTGCTAATATTTTGTTGAGGATTTTAGCATCTATGTTCATCAGGGATATTGGCCTGTAATTTTTTTTGTAGTGTCTTTGTCTGGTTTTGGAATTAGGGTAATGCTGGCCTTGTAAAAGTAGCTTGGAAGTGTCCATTTCTCTTGGAATTTTTGGAATAGTTTGAGAAGGATAGGTGTGTTAGTTCTTTGAATGTTTGGTAAAACTCCCCTGTGAAGCCATTCAGAACAGGGCTTTCATTTCCTGGGAGTTTTTTGATTATTGCTTCTGTTTCATCAGTTGTTAATGGCGTATACAGGCTTTCCAATTCTTCCTAATTCAGTTTTGGGCTATTGTATTTTTCTATCAATTTGTCTATTTCATTCACATTGTCCACCTATTTGTATATAGTTGTTCATAGTATTTTCTTACAATCCTTTGTATTTATGTGGTGTCAGTTGTTACTTCACTGCTTTTACCTCTGATTTTATTTATTTGGGTCATCTCTCCTTTTTGAGTCTGGCTAAAGGTTCATCAATCTTGTTTATCTTTTCAAAGAACTAGCTCTTGGTTTCGTTGACCTACTATATTGTTTTTTGTTGTTGTTTGTTTGTTTTTTGTCTCTGTCATTTATTTCTGTTGTGATCTTTGTTATTTTGTTCCTTTTACTTACTCTTGGCTTTTCTTTTTGTTTGCTTTCTAGTTTCTTAAATTGTACCGTTAGCTAGTTTATTTTCAAAGTTTCTTGTTTTTTGAGGTAGGCCTGTAATGCTATGAACTTCCCTCTTAGAACTACTTGTGCTGTGCCCCATGGATTTTGGGTTGTTGTGTGTTCATTTTCATTTGTTTCCAGGAAGTTTTTTTATTTCTTCCTTGATCTCATTGGTAACCCATTCATTGTTTAATAACATGCTATTTAGCTTCTATGTGTTTGAATGTTTGAGTGTTTTTATTGTAGTTGATTTCTAATTTTATGCCATTGTGATCTGAGAAGATTCTTGATATGATTTCAATCTCCTTAAACTTGTAGAGACTTGTTTTGTGTCCTAACAGGTGGTCTGTCTTTGAGAATGACCCATGTGCACTTGAGTAGAATGTGTGTTCTGAAGCTTTGTGGTAGAATGCTTTGTAAATCTTAGTGAAATTCATCTGATCTAATTTTTCATTTAAAAAACTGTTTTCTTGTTGATTTTTTGTCTGAAAGATCTATCCAGTCAAATCAGTAGAGTTTTAAAGTTCCCTACTATGACTTTATTGTTATCTATTTCTCCCTTAAATCCCTCCAGAAGATTTTTATATATTTAAATGCTCCTATATTGGGTGCATATATGTTTACCAGGATTATATCCTCTTGTTGGATCGATCCCTTTAGTATTATGTAGTGACCTTTGTTTCTTCATTTTGAAGTCTTTTTTTCAAATATGAGTGTTACTACCCAAGCTTTTTTTTTTTTTCCATTTCCGTTTGCATGGAATTTATTTTTCCATCCCTTCAGTCTCATACTGTGTGAGTCTTTTATTCTGATGTGGGTCTCTTGTAGCAGCAGCATATATTTAGATCATGTATTTTTATCCATTCAGTTACCCTATGTCTTTTAATTGGAACATTTAATTGATTTACATTTAAGGTTATTATTGATAATTCTTTCACTCTAATTCTTTATACCTATGTTACTCTCTATTTCTTCTTATTCCAGCAGTCCCTTTAACCTTTCTTGCCATGCTGATTTGATGGTGATAAACTCCTTTAGCCTTTTTTTTTTTTTAATGTTGGTCTGGGAAGTTCCTTATTTTACTATCTATTTTGAATGATAGCCTTGCTGGATATAGTATAGTAATCTTGGTTTCAGATCCTTTCTTTCCATTACCTTGAGTAATTCATGCCATTCCCTTCTGACCTGTAGAATTTCTGATGAGAAATCAGCTGACAGCCTTATGAGAGCTTCTTTGTAGATAACAAATTGCTTTTCTCTTGCTGTCTTTAAGATTCTGTCTTTGTCTTTAATTTTTGTTATTTTAATTATGATGTGTCTCTCTGGGTGTGGGCATGTTTGAGATTTTGCTTGGCACTCTGTGTGTCTCCTGAATTTATGTGCCTTTTTACTTTACCAGGTTAGGGAAGTTTTCTGCCAGTATTTCTTCGAAGAGATTGCCTCTTTCTTCACCGTCTGGTACTCCTATGATGCAAATATTGTTACATTTCAAGGTTTCCCACAGTTTCCTTTAGATGTTCTCCTGTTTTTTAAATTGTTTTTTCTTTTTGGTTCTCTGATTGAGTGATTTTTTTTTCTACCCTGTCTTATAACTCACTTATCTGATCCTTGGCTTCTCCTAATCTGCTGTGTATTCCTTCCAGTGTGTTCTTTATTACTGCTACTAGAAGCCTGGTGCATGAAATTTGTGCACTCAGGGTCAGGGGGGTGGTAGTCCCTCAGCCTGGCCTGCACCCTCTCACAGTCTGGATGCCTTTGGGGGATTTCCAGCATTTGGACATCCTTAGTGCTGTTTCGGAGGCGGGAGAGGCTCCCACCACTGCCGCTGCGCTCACCAGCCATGAGCCCAGCTCCCTTTGGGAGTGCACCAACCATCAAGGGGCAGCTACGGCATTCAGCATCTATCCCCTGGTGGTCAGTGCACATCATAGCGACCCGTTGTTCTGCCGTTCAGTTGATTTGCATATTAGTTTTTTATTATATAAGATGGCATACTTAATTAATGACTAGTCATTTTCATGGTTTATATCTTTTTTTCAGGCTATTTCGCATCCTTGTAATCATCATTCTGAACTCTATTTCTGATAAATACACTGAGTGGCCAGATTAGTATGATCTCTGAACGCATAATAATCTGGCCACTTAGTGTATATCCTATATAATAAAAGGCTAATATGCAAATTGTCCCCTTGACCAGGAGTTTGACCAGTAGGCAGGCTGGCCAACCGCCCATGTCCCCTCCCACTGGGCAGGCTGGCCGGACCCCCACCAATGCACAAATACATACATACACACACTGAGTGGCCAGATTATTATGGGTTCAGAGATCATAATAATCTGGCCACTCAGTGTATATTCTCTCCATTTCATTTAGCTCTTCTTGTGGAGAATTGTCTTTTTCATTTGGGGCTTGTGATTTTGTCTCCCTATTTGTCTGCCTGTTTGGTTTTGTTTCTATGTATTAGGTAGATCTGCTGCAATTCCTAATCTTTTTGGAGGTTCTCTGGTTCAGAACAGTGTCTGACATTGATTGTGACTATCCCTGAGTACCCTGTTTGGACCTATCTGCAATTTACAGTTTGTGGCTCCCTTTGCTGGGCCTGGGTGCATTTCGAAAGGACCAAGATGTGCACCAGGGTCTGCTTTTCCTAGCCCTGGGCCCAGAAGGAGATCAGGCCAAGACTCAAGTCTCTGCCTGCAGGTTGATTGTTAGTCTCAGTCTCTTAATGAGCATCAGGCTATAAACTCCACCGGGTGGGGTGAGAGGTTTTGTAATAGGATGGGGCGATTGCTTCCTCCCACACAGAATCTGCCTATATTGTAAACGTCTCTCTGAGAAAGATATCCATTGCAGTATGGGGGAAGACTAAACACAGGATTGGGAAGTTGCCTTCAAAGCTCTTACCCCTAAACCCTCCAACCCTGGATTCTCATACAGTTCTAATCCATTCTGCCCTCCCTCTGTCAGCACTCAAGGCAGAGGGTTACTGCACGTGAAATTTTGTTCATTGGCCCTTTAAGAGGGTGCCTGCATTTTCTGGTGTCTCAACTGGCAGACAAAAACAAACAAACAAACAAAAACCCACTTCTTTTCACAGCCAGATGTTAGTGGGAACCTTTTTCAGTTCTGGTGCTCTTGGATGGGGAGCCCAGATTGGATTTAGACCACAGAGTTTTCAGTGGGAAATCCACTCCCCCCGAGCTGAGATATTCCTCCGAAACTCTAGCTGCTGTCTGTGGTAGCCCAGTCAGCCCTCTTGCACCTCCATACCTCGTACTAGTCTCTATGTCAGGGGTGGGAACCTTTTTTTCTGCCAAGGGCTATTTGGATATATAAAACATCGTTTGCGGGCCATACAAAATTATCCACTTAAAACTTAGCCTACTCTATTTGGTCAAACATTTCATTACTCGCCCCTAATTCCTTGGCAGGGCCAGACCAAATGATTTTGCAGGCCTCCTTTGGCCCACGGTCCAGACATTCCTCAACCCTCATCTGTGTGGTCTCTGCTTTATGTCTTTGGGTATCAGGGTTCTCTCCAGCTAGTCTTCAGTTGATTATTCAGGATGGTTTTTCTACATTTTAGTTGTAATTCCAGTTTGGTCCTAGGAGAAGGTCGGTATAGCTTCCACTTAATCCACCACCATTTTGGATCCTCATCCCTGCTCATTTGAAGCTTGCTTTCTAATGGTAACTGTGTTAAAATTTAGTGGCAGCTTTTATTGGGTGTAAAAATCAGGTGGAAAATGTTAATGGCAGCACATCTAGTGTCTTCATGAAATCAGTATACTGTGTTTTGGAACCATAATGATAAGAGTGAAACAGTTGAACTGAAAATTCTATATTTTACAGATCAAAGTAAGTGGTAGTACTATAAATTTAGTAATATGCCTGATAGTAAATTTCAGGGAAAGTCATGAAATTTAGAACATCTAGGAAATTGTTGTTGTGAAAGGTTTTTTGTAGGCTTTGGCTGGGATTAAAATTAGGTTCATTTAACAAGCAGGAGGACGTAATTAGAATGAAAAAAAGGGTAATACTTGATGGCTTTTTCCAAGTGGTTTTGTCACTTTGTGTTTGAAGCAGTGCTATGATGTTTTTGTTTCCAGTCTGGCTTTTCTTCAATTCTTTAAGGCAAAAAAAAATGAAAGTTAGTACTAGATAATTCCTTGACAAAAAAATATTGACATAAATAAAGAAGTTGAAAACTGAAATATAATTCCCAATGGTGTTTTGAACGTTTGAATTAGAAAAACATTATCTAATTGAAGTTACGGTGCATGTAAATATTCATTTAGTTTGGGTTGCTTCTTTTTATTTAATGTATCTAGTTGTGTTCATAGTACTTTTTTTGGTAACCACAGTTAATTAGCTATAGCAATAGCTTATAAGGCTTTCTCATAATTCTTAAAGAAAAAATAATAAGCTTTGGGTCTAATAGTATGATATAATTTTATGCAACAAAGAAATATGAAAAATATTCTAAAGAACAATTTAAAACTCTGAACTGCTATATATTACCTCTTGGTGTTTGAAATTCTCAGTTTAAAAAAATCAGATGTATTTTCTTAAGGATGATTTTATTTTTTTTAATTTCCTTTAGGTAAAAGTGCAGTTTTAAAGTGTCTACTGGATATTCACAAAATTTTTCAGGAAAGTGACCCAGCTTACATTCTAAACGATCTCTATATCTCGGACTACTGTGTGTGGATTCAGAAAGCCAAGTAAGTTTTGAATTACATATGAATTTTCTATGTTCCCATTTCTGGAATACCTACATACCCCTGAGGAAGAAAATGAAATAACCTGGGAGATAAATTTTAATGAACGAGAAGCCTCATTTAGCTACCAAACATTTTAAGAAGTAAGTGGATAACCTGGGTAGCTTAGTGAATTTGCTTAGGGAGGAGATGCAGATGTTGAAAAGCTAATTTTACTTTAAAAAAAAATTGACACTGCTTGGAAAATAAATGTTAAAACAGACAGTTATAAATACACATTTGGTGCAGTTCTTTTTAAAGCCTTATATTTTGTCTTTTTCTTTAACATTATTTAGAAAAGGAAAGTGAGGTTAAAGTGTTGGCAGCAGCATTAGTTACGCTTATTACATTCTCAGAAAACTGCAGGGGAACCATGAGAAAGTCCTAGGTAGGAAATTGTGGCTTCAGCCCCAATTGCTCTGCCACTCTCTCTGTCAGTTTCTCTCCAGAATGGAACTATGGGAAATTTTGTGTGTGTATGTCCTCTGTGATTTCCAGGGATGGGTTGTTGGAACATGGAATTGCACTATTTTAAAGATATCTAATTGTATTAGAATTAGGGTTGGGGGAGGAAAGGGTAGGGTTTGGGTAGGTGCCAGTCCTAGAGTCAGCCTGTTAAAGGATTACTCCTTCCTCCCACCCCATCCTGTCCTATATAATAAAAGCCTAATATGCAAATCGACCGAATGGCAGAACGACCGGTTGCTCTGATGTGCATTGACCACCACAGGACAGACACTCAATGCGGGGGCTTCCCCCTGGTAGTCAGTGCGCTCCCACAGTGGGAGCGCTGCTCAGCCAGAAGCCAGGCTCATGGCTGGCGAGTGCAACGGTGGTGGTGAGAGCCTCTCGCACCTCCGCAGTAGTGCTAAGGATGTCCGACTGCTGGGGAGCAGGCCTAAGCCATCAGTTGGACATCCCCTGGGGGCTCCTGGACTGCGAGAGGGCACAGGTGGGCTGAGGGACCATTCCCAAGTGCATGAATTTTGTGCTCTGGACCTCTAGTACAATATGAAATCTCAAGCCTAAGGATTGGAACCTGTTGATAGTTTACTTTAGTGCAGTGTGAGTGTGCCTGTGTGCACCTATGTAAACATCTCAGGGCACAAACCTAATCATTGCTGATCACAAAGCTGTGCCTTCACTGGCTAACCACTGGCTAACAGAATCCATTGTTCAGAGCATTAAAAAATGCAACCCTCAGAGCTGAATCACATGATTCCTGGTAACACATACCTAAGGGTCTGAACACTCACAAGTGGGATGCTTGCACTTGGTATGTAAACTTCAGAAAGGGTTTCCCATTGCCATACTCAGGACTATATGAAGTTTAACCATGCAGTGAATTTTCATTTGTGAAAGGGTTCTTAGACCTGATTCTTATCACACATGCCCAAGTATCCATTTCACTATCACGAAACTATTAATTGAGATCTCACAAAGAGAACTCTTGATCACAATGATCCTTAGGTGTAGTCACTATCACGAAACTATTAATTGAGATCTCACAAAGAGAACTCTTGATCGCAATGATCCTTAGGTGTAGAAAAATGATGGCACAATATCATTTGTTGCTTAGAAGAAAAATGATGATGATATTTTTTCTATTACTGTGGTTGGTCAGTTAATGCGCTATTATAGCCTTAATGCCTGTTTCAAGTGAGCCATTATATAGAATTTACTTTTTTTTTCTGTTTGTGGGGAAGCAATTATACTGCAGAGTAAAATAAAAAATCTTGAAGCTATTACCTGTTGTAAAGAAAATGCTAGGGGACTAGGCAAGATAACCCCTAATAATATTCAGCAGGTGGTAGCATTTGTGTTGGAAATGTAGATTTTGCCAGATGGGAAATCATATCTCCAGCCCTGAGGTCGTGACGGTATGGTATCACTTCATTCAGTCCTCAGCTGATTGAGCTCATCATGCTGTGCTGCCATTCCTGCTGCTTTCATAACAAAACTAAATTGAAATAGTCTATTTGTGTGGATTTACATCTTTCTTTTTTTCTTTGAAGGCAAACACGTAATGAACATTGATAAACATTGAGATTTGTGCTAGGATCCCATTTCTTTGAGTTGCATTTCTTATTAACAAGAGAGATCATATATCTCATTAAGTAGAAGGGTGCCCTCAGGTTGATATGGGGAGTGTTAGACTTTCTCTAAAACATTTTTTCCCTTTGGTTTTAGGTTGCAGAAAATTTTATTAGATTTTCTAATTTCATTCTTAATTTTTCAAGTACAACATAATTGAGCTTTTCAGTATCTGCTGTGGACTTTCTTGGCTCTGGATTAATTATATTGCAGTGAATGTCCATGATTTTCATAACTAATTTCTTTCTCACCTTTCACCTTCCGGTTTCTTTCTTTTCCGTATACTTTATCCAAGAAACCTAGCACCTTATTTTAAAATAATTCTGTATTTTCCTGAGTCTTTCTCACTTCCTCACTTCATCTCATACAGCCATGAGCATGCTAGTATTCTAGTTAATTTGCAGTGCATTTTAAGCCAATGGAAATAATTGCTTTAAAATATACATATCATTTTATGACTTATTTTTTCTTATAATAGTGCCCTATAGATAAATTTTTTAACATGATATCTATAGCATAGTGGGGTTCTTTTAAATATTTTTTTATTGTTGACAATATTACAGATGTCTCCCGTTTTTCCCTCCATTTCCCCCACTCCACAAAGCCCTGGTATTCTTATTGAGTTACACATTTTGCAGGAATCCCCCCAGGTCTTCACCACCATGTTGTCTATATCCATGGGCTATGCATATCTATATATACAAAAGACTAATATGCTAAGTGTCCCTCCGACTGTCCGATTGGCCGCTATAATGCACACTGACCACCGGGGGGCAGATGCTCAACGCAGGAGCTGCTGTGACCTGTACTGGCCATTTACAAAGAAATGGCACTGTGGACCTGGTGCACACAAAGCAACACTCAGCTTCCCCCAAGTGGGACATAGGCCCCACCACCACCCTGGAGCGACAGCCCACCAAATCGCAGCCAACACTGCCAAGACTCCATGGCGCAAAATACGGCCCACAGGCTAGCCCAGCCCAGCCCGGAAACAGTGGCTGTGGGCACCGGGTGTTGATGTCACATAGCAACGCCTGGCTTCCTCACCCTAGCGACGACTAACCTTGCAGTTTCTTCAGCCCAGGAATATGACTTGCTTTATAGCCAGGTGCAAATATTTCACACTTTAACCAAATGTCTGTGAAGTGTTTTCCCATGTCTCGTCTCATTTGATCCTCATAGAAGTCCTAGAGTAGGTAGATAGGAGACTCATTGGAATCCTATTTTCTTTTCATTAGCTGGAAAATGGTGATTTAGAAAATTTAGAAACTTGACCCCACTGAAAAGAAGTAAGAAATGGTGGACCTTGCAAATGACTTCAGGTTTTCTCACTGCCCAGAATATAGTCAAACACTGCTGCAGTTAAATATTTCACCCTTTGTTCTCCCTGTGGGATCTACAATAATCTGTTTTGTGTTGATATTTACTGCTGTGTTGCTAACAATTACGTGAAAGAGAAGTTGGTGTGCTTCACGGGGCTGGAAAAAGTTTAGCTACATCAGAAAACCAGTCTAATTAAGCAAGTTGATCTGTATATATAAAGCTCTCCCTGGCGCCAATCGCACGCATGTGTTTCGATCTGTCATTGTCGATCGTGAATTTGGTTGACACTTCTATTATAGAGAAAGGGAGAATAGCGATATTAAAATATTTCTCCTAATTAATTTCCTCTCAATGTGCATGAATCTATGCACTGGGCCTCTAGTAAGTATATAAGTTCTTTGGTTTATCTCTCCTCATCCTGCCTCCATGTTTTGGGTCTTATTTTGTTGGCCAATTCATTTTATTCATTAGATGCCACAAATAAATGAGATCATGTAATATTTGTCTTTCTCAGACTGGCTTATTTCACATAGCATAATAGTCTCTAGGTCCATCCATACTGTCCCAAAGGATAAGAGATCCCTCTTTTTTAAAACTGCACAGTATTCCATGGTGTAAATGTATTACAGCTGATGGGCAGTACTTGGGCTATTTCCAACTCTTAGCTATTGTAAGTAACACTGCTATGAACATAGGCAGTGATTGGTGTTTTGGAATTCTTGGGATATATTCCTAGAAGTGGGATCACTGGGTCAAATGGTAGTTTCATATTTAGTTTTTTGAGGAAACTCCATACTGTTTTCCATTATGGCTGCACCAGTCTGCATTCCCACCAGCAGTGCACTAGGGTTCCTTTTTCTCCACATCCTCACTAGCACTTGTTATTTGTTGATTTGTTGATGGTAGCCATTCTGACAGGTGTGAGGTAATACCTCATTGCTGTTTTAATTTGTATCTCTCTGGTGATCAGTGACTTTGAGCATTTTTTTCATATGTCTCTTGGCCATTTCCGCTTTGGAAAAGTGTCTATTTAGGTCCTTTTCCCATTTTTTAATTAGAATGTTTGTCTTCCTTTTGTTAAGTTGTATGAGTTCCTTATATATTTTGGGATTTAACCCCTTATCAGATGTGTCATTTCAGATATATTATTGATAAATATGTTCTCCCATACAGTAGATTCCCTTTTCATTTTGATGCTGGTTTCTTTTGCTGTGCAGCAGCTTTTTAGTTTTATATTAGTAGCCCTGCGCAAAAATCCATGTTCCAGTAGCTTGCCAGTAGCTCGCTGCTGCCCTCCTGTAGCTCTCCGCCTTCTGCCCTGCCCTCCTGTAGCTCCCTCCACTCCCCGCCCCGTGCCCCCCCTCATAGCTTGCTGCCCTTCCCCCTCCTGTAGCTCTTCGCCACCTGCTTGTAGCTCACTGCCCCACCCTCCTGCTGATCCATGATCCAGTCGTTACGCGGTTGGTCGTTACGCTTCATGGCGTAACGACTATTTGCACATTACATCTTTCTTATATAGGACTAGAGGCCCACTGCACGAAATTTGTGCACTTGGCGGGGATGGGGTGTCCCTCAGCCTGGCCTGCGCCCTCTCGCAGTCCAGTAGCCTTGTGGGGATGTCCAGCTGACAGCTTAGAGGGTCTAAGCCATCACTTGGACATCCTTAGCATTGCCATGGAGGCGGGAGAGGCTCCCACCACTGCCGCTGAGCTCGCTAGCTGTGAGCCCAGCTTCTGGCTAAGCGACGCTACCCCTGTGGGAGCACACTGACCACCAGGGGCCAGCTCCTGCGTTGAGTGTCTGCCCCCTGGTGGTCAGCGTGCTTCATAGTGACCGGTCATTCGATCATTTGCATATTAGCCTTTTATTATGTAGGATATGCTGTAGATGAGTCCCACTAGAACCATAAGAAATGCAAAAAATTCACTGTTAACTCATTTTCAAATTGCCCCCACTTAAAATCAAATTTGCTGCACCTTGGGAACCACTGGGCTTGACACTTTTCCTCTTTGAGCTTCATTTCTGAATACATATGCATATACCATGTGAATTGTAATCTATTCTCCGCCTACCTCACTGTGTTGTCATGGGGAGGTTCTGAGGTAATAAATCTAGAAATGTTTCATCAAGTAAGTGATGTCTAAATGGAAAGGGATTGTTATTTTTAAGCTCACGGGTACCCTGGCAGGTAGTAGGTGCTGATTAGGGGAGGAGGGCATGATTGTTTCCTGGGACTGTAGCTATGGAAGCTTTGCAGAGGGTTACGCAGGCCTTGGAGGAGCAGGCTCTGGCCAGCAGCCCTATAGTGGTGATCGTCCCTGGAGGTGCTAGGGGGCGGGCAGGGAGTTAGGGGGGCGATAGAGGGACAGTGAAGCCAAAGGGGGAGTAACTGTCAATCCTTCCTGCTTGGCACCATTCTTTAAATTGTACTTGGCTGTTTTGCAGCTGTACCTGTTCAGGGCGGGGCTCCAATCTCCTGGAACGGGGTGGGGGCCCGGCCAGGGCATAGCCAGGTGGGCTAGGAGGGCAGGTTTAGCCGCGCCCCCAGTGAGGTTCAGTGCACTTCCACTGTGGAGACAGTGCTGCTGCTGTTGAGGGGAAGGGTCTGATTTTTATCTTTCATTTTGTTTATGTGATATATCACATTTATTGATTTCCTAATATTATACTAGCTTTACATTCCCAGAATAATTCCTTCCTGATTATGATGTATGATCTTTTTAATATCATCCTGGATCTGATTTGCTAATATTTTGTTGAGGAGTTTAGCAGCTTGCTGTTCCCTTTCTAATTTATTTAGTTGTAGGGTTAGATAGTTTATGAGTGCTTTTTCTTGTTTCTTGAGGTATGCTTATAATGCAATATGCCTGTAATGCTATGCTCTCAGGACTGCTTTCACTTTGGCCCATAGGTTTTGGTTGGTTATATATTCATTTTCATTTATTTCCAGGAAGTTTTTAATTTCTTGCTTGATCTCATTGGTAACCCATTCAGTGTTTAATAACATGCTATTTAGCCACCATGTATTTGAATGATTTTGAGGTGTTTTTATTTATTGTAGTTGATTTCTAACTTCATGCCATTGTGATCCGAGAATAAGCATGGTATGATATCAATCTTCTTGAATTTGTATAGACTTGTTTTGTGTCCTAACATGTGATCTATCTTTGAGAATGTTCCATGTGCGCTTGGAATGTATATTCCAAGAATGTATATTCTTTGTTTGGGGATGAAATCTTTTATCAGTATTAGTTAGAGCCATCTGATCTATTGTATTATATAAGACCTCATGTTTCCTTGTTAATTTTTTGTCTGGAAGATCTATCTTGTGAAGTTAGTGGGGTGTTCAAGTCCCCTAGTGTGACTGTATTGCTGTCAATCTCTCCCTTAAAGTCCATCAAGAGTTATTTTTTTATATTTTTAGGTGCTCCTTTATTGGGTGCTTATCTATGTACTAGAGGCCCGGTGCATGAATTTGAGCACTGGTGGGGTCCAGCAGGCCCTCTGCCGATGGGGGCCATTGGGGATGGGCCAGCTGGGGCAGGGAGCCAATTAGGGGTGGGACCAGCTGAGTTTGAGGGGTCCCAGGCGGTTTGCCAGCCAGCCCCGCCCCTTATCGGGGTAGAGGGGCCCACTGAGGGGTGGGGCCAGCTGGGGCAAGGGGCCACGGGTGTTCCAGCCGTTCTGCCATTCAGTCTATTTGCGTATTACCCTTTTATTATATAGAATATAAAAGCCTAAGCAACCGTTTGACTGTTCAACCAGTAGCTATAATGCGCACTGACCTCCAGGGGGCAGACTCAATGCACAGGCATAGAAACATGGAACAGACTCATGGGAGGGAGGGCGGGAACAGATTAACCAAAGATCTTACATGCATACTAGAGGCCCTGTGGGGGTCCCTCGGCCTGGCCTGCAGGGATTGGGCTGAAACGGGCAATCCGACATCTCCCGAGGGGTCCTGGATTATGAGAGAATACAGACCTGGCCGAGGGACCCCACCAGTACATGAATCTGTGAACCGGGCCTCTAGTATGTTTATAAGAGTTATATTTTCTAGTTGAATCATTCCCTATATTATGTAGTGGCCATCTTTGTCTCTTTTTACGGCCTTCATTTTGAAGTCTATTTTGTCAGATATGAGTATTTCTACCTCAGCTTTTTTTCTTTCCATTTACACGGAATATTTTTTTTCCAATCCTTCACTCTCAGTCTGTGTGTATCTTTTATTCTCAGGTGGCTCTGTTGTAGACAGAATATATATATATATATGGGTCATGTTTTCTTATTCATTCAGTCACTATGTCTTTTGACTGGGGCATTTAATCCATTTACATTTAAGGTTGTTATTGACCATAGGCCCAGTGCACAGATTCGTGCACTGGTGGGGTCCCTCAGCATCTCACAAAACTGGCAGTGCAACATCCCCCGAGGGATGTAGTAGTGCACGAAGTGGCAGGTAGCCAGGGAGGAGCCGGAGCCCTGGCCAGGCGCCACACTACTCCTACTCATCCCAGCCCTGATGCGCCTGCTGCTGCTGCTGCTCAGCTGAAGTCTCTGCATGCCCGTTTTAGGGCAATACCAGTGCGCCCATGACTGAGAAGTGGCCATGGGCTTGCGCCCAGTCAGTACTGATGTTGGTCCTGATTCTGGTCCCAGTCCGGATGGGGTAGGGGCGTACAGGGGGAGTGTCCACAGGAGAGGCTCGCGCTGCAGCGGCGCTTGCCAGCTGTGAGCCCAGCATCTGGCGCTCATTGGCCAGCTGAGCAGTGCTCCTGGTATGGGAGTGCACTAACCACTAGGGGGCAGCTCCTGTGTTGAGCATCTGTATGCATCATAGCAACAGGTCAAACGGTGCTTAGGTTTTATATAGATAGATAGATATTTATGTATTGCTATTTTTATTTTCTTTATGCCTAAAGATCCTATCTCCTTTTCTTCTTTTTAAAGCAGTCCCTTTAACATTTCTTGCATTGCTGCTTTAGTGAGAATGTACTTCTTTAGCCTTTTTTGTCTGGGAAGATTTTTATTTCACTTTCAATTTTAAATTATAGCCTTGCTGGATACAGTAGTCTTGGATTTAGACCCTTGCTTTTCATTACTTTGAATACTTCATGCCACTCCTTTCTGGCCTGAATTGTTTTTATTGGGAAATCAGTTGAAATTCTAATGGGAACTTCTTTGTAGGTAATTTCTGTTTCTCTATTGTTGCCTTTCAGATTCTTTCTTTGTCTTTAACAGTTGCCATTTTAATTATGATGTGTCTAGGTGTGGATCTCTGTGGGTTCATCTTGATTGGTGCTCTCTGTTCCTCCTGAATTACTGTGACTTTTCATTCACCAGGTTGGGGAAGTTTTCTGTCATTATTTCTTCACAAAGAGGTTCTCTGTTCCTCACTCACATTCTTCTCCTGGTATTCTTATGATGTGAATGTTGTTGCCTTTCATATTGTCCCAGAGCTCCCTTAAACTATCTTTCTACTTTTTAATTCTTTTTTCTATTTTCTGGTATAATTAATTGGTATTTATTTCTACCATCTCTTCCAAATCACTTATTCGATGCCCTTCCATATCCATTCTACTTTTAATTCCTTTCGGTGTGTTTTTGATGTCAGATATGTCTTCATTTCCGTTTGGTCCTTGTTCATGGCTTCTATTTCCTCTTTTATGCTGTTGTAGTTCCCACTGAGTTACTTGTAATTCTCACTAAGTTCCTTAAGCACCTTTATAACCATTACTTTGAACTCTGAGAGGTTGCTTCACCTCCCTTTCATTTAATTCTTTTTCTGGAGATTCCTCCTTTTCTTTCACTTGGGGGTTGTTTCTTTATCTCCCCACTTTAGCTCTCTGTGTTTGTTTCTGTGTATTAGAACTGTTATGCCTCATAGTCTTTGTGGGGTGGCCTTATGTAGAAGGTGTCTTGAGGGGTCCAGTGGTGCAGTCTCTTGATCTCCTAAGCTGGATGCTCTAGGAATGCCCCCTGTGTGCATTATTTGGGCTCTCCTGTTTTAACTGGGACTTGGTTGTTGATGTTCTTTTCATGGGAGGGATCTCCCCTCTCATTGCTGACAGTGAGGCTCACCCCCAACCTCGTCATTTCAGCTGTTATACAGGTGCTGACAGAACTGAACAAGACACAGCAGGACCAAACTAAAAACACCACGAAAATCACGCTACTCAATGTGACAACAACAGGAAAAACTAATAAGGAAAACGAAGAGAAAGCAAAGCAAAGAAAAAAAAAATACTAAAAGGCATGAGACCAAAGACTTAGAGGGCATATAAAGAAAAAGGGAGAAAGAAGAAGAAAAAATGGCCATATGAAAACAAGCAGGAAACTAAAATAATTAGAATAAGAATAAAAAAGAAAGGGGAGCAAACAATGAGTGAAGTAATAATAGATTTAAATGTAGCAGTGGGTATAAGATAGAGGCAGTGGCAGTGCAATGGGAAAAGGGGAAAAGAGAAAAATAAGAAAAATTAATAACAAAAATAATATTCAAAGGAAAGAGAAATTAAAGATATGCAAGAAAAGAGAGAAGAAAGAAAAAAAGGGACAAAAACAAAAACAAAAAAAACCACTCATACACACAAAACCAAAACCACACACACTCACACACTGAAAAACCTTTGGGTCTGTTATTTGCGGAGCTTACTGGATTTTGCTCTGATGTTGAATTGGTCCTTGGTGTGTCTATCCTGGGCCTCCTGGGAGCTTCTCTGGTGCAGGTCAGTGTGAGTCACTGTCCCTTTCTTTCCCTGGGCAACCTGATTGAAGTCCAGTAAGTGGAAGTCCATAGTACTCCAGCAGGTAGGGCCTCCTTAGCCCACAGGTGGGATCTGCTTCAAGTCTTACACCTTGCATTTCTCTGTTTTGAGCTGTTCTCCCTCCCCCACGAAGCTGGGCTCTGTGGGGTTAGCCTGGTCTTGGCCCGGATGGTTTGATCAGAATCCTGTTGGGGGCAGTGCCAGTTGTTTGTAGGAGCGGACCCTTCCTCCCCTCCCAGTGCATCACCTCAGCCTGGTTTGCTGGCACCTCCACTCTGCCACCTGCAGGGGCACAGATTTCCTGCCTGGGACTGTTCCCTTGTCCAGGTCACTGCAGGTCAGCCCACAAGCAGCTGTTTTGCCAGGAAAGAGGGCACCTCCCCTGCATTCCAGGTGGGCAGGACTGCTCTTCCTGGACCTACTGTTGAGCCCCCTTTCTGCTCCTAGAAATAGAGGACCCCCAGATTCAATGCTGGGTGTGTCCTTCAGGCCCCTCCAGTGTGGCTGGCCCTGAGCTCCACTGCGTGGCCCCTCCCACTGGTCAGGAAGCTTCCCAGGCTGTGCAATGGGGGAGCTGGTGCTGCTCTACCCAGGGACTCAGCCCAGGCTGCACTGGGGCCTCCTCTCAGTCCCAGGCCTCCCGTCTCACGACTGATCCGCAGCTTCTTCAGTCTCCTCAGGTCCTGGGTTCTAGTAGGTCCAGGGCAGGGGAGGCCATACTCACCTCCTGGCCTTCAGTGTGGGTCCTGCCTCCGAGCCTGGTGATGGAGCCAACAGCTGGGCTCTAGGGTGGTGGTGGCAGCACAGTGGCAGTGGTGGTGGGCAAGTCCACGGCGGGTGTGAGAGTCCTGCAGGGTCAGTGGTGTCGTGCCGTGGTGGCATGGTGTGCACGCTGGGTCTCCCTCAGACGGGCAGGGTCAGGCCGTGTGCATGCCAGGTGTACAGAGGTCCCGCTGCTGTCACCTGCAAGTGCACAGGATCTGCCAGTGTCCTTTCTAGGAGCATGGAGTCCTACTGGTGTCTGCTTAGGTGGGTGGTCCACGCAGGGTCTGAGATGGACCTGCAGGGTTGGGGCCTTGTCCTTGGCAGGCACTTTGGGTCCGGGGTGGTGCACTTGGGTGGGTTCGGGCCTGGGCCAGAGGGAGTCCGGGTAGTGGCAAGGCTGTGTTACTGCACCCTCCCCAGCCTCCTCCCCAGTCTCCTGTGCGGGATTTGACTGTCACTCACACAGACACACACCCACACATGTCTGCACACTCACCCTCTCGCTCGCTCGCTCGCTCGCTCGCTCTGATCCTTAGTGTTGTGTTGTGTTTTTTTAAAAGCTCATTTTTTCCTTGTTAGGAAAGGAGTATATGTCCATGGAAGAAAATGCTGTGCTATATGGTTTTAATGCATGGTGTATTTTGAAAGGACAAGGGATCATGTAAGGTATTATTTTGTTTTTGCTACATGGAAAGTTTTTTTGCTTTTTTTTCTCTAAACAAAATTAAAATCTAAAATTTCAGCTGTCTTCAGTACACATCTGAGCTTGTGAAGGTTGTAGAGCACAGTTTTTTTCATTCTAGTATAATTTTTTAAGTTGTTGGCGGGGGTGAGGGGGAAGTCTTTGCAATACTGAACCTTTTTACATTGAACTAATAAGTAGTTTACTTTGGTTAATTCTCTTGTTCCATGTGTTTTCACTGCTTTTTAGCACACTCTCCCTCCATCAATGAAATCTTGTTTTGTGACCATTTGGACACTAATGTGGGAACTTTGCAGACGGAAACCATTTCATCACCAGAGAGTTTTCTCTCATCTGATCAGCCCTGATCAGCTTCCTCAGTTGTAAACAACCCTAAGCCATTTCAGCACTGAAATCTTAAGCTTTTAGAAAACCTGGGGCCCTATTTCTGCTTTATGCTGCTTCCCTTGTGCATGTGCTTTGGTAGACAAGAGGGCTGTGCCCCTGAGCACAGCATGGGTCTCCTCCATTCGGCTCGCTCTTATTCCTGCCAAACGCTGTGGGAGTGGGCATAACTCACATTCAGAGGTAAAACATCAGTATTGAATATGAAAGTGGAATTATTTACTTTTTCAGCCACTAGTCATTGAGCCCTGCAGTATGGCAGGCATTGAGTGAGATAGGTGATGGGGATACTCTGGTGAGTAAGAGCTGATCTTGTGGGGGCTTGACAGCCGCTGCAGTGGGGAAGTGGGGGTGCTGTGGGAGCACAACGGAAGCCACCCCCACTCTTAATATAGGAAACAGCCTCCAGAGGAAGAGTTGAAGCTGAGAACTTAGAGATCAGTAAGAGATGGTCAGGTGCAGGTGGGAAGTCAAGTGAAGAATATTTCAGACAATAGGAACAGAAGAATATGCCCTTTTAAAGAGCTTAAAAGCCCTAGCCAGTTTGGCTTAGTGGATAGAACGTTGGTCCGGGGACTGAAAGGTCCTGGGTTCAGTTCTGGTCAACAGCATGTACTTTGGTTGCAGGCTCAATCCCTGGTCCTGGAGAGAGAGAGAGAGAGAGAGAGAGAGAGAAACTCAAAAGCTTAGGATGGATGGATCATAGTACAGGAATGGGAGAAAAGAAATGAGGCCAGAGATTTCATGTGAGTCTTGGCCACATAAAAAAAGATGTTTGTACTCTGTCCTGGGAGAGTATGGATCAGCTGAAGAGTTTAAATTGCAGAGTATTTGTATGAGTCACATAATGAGATTAGGCCGCATTGTGGGGAATGAATTGGTATGGGGCTGAGATCAGACGCAAGACTGGAAGGCTAGTTAGGAGACCGGTGATCCAGGCAATAGGCAGTTGTGATCTGAGGGAGGGAAGTGAGAGTAGGCAAGAAGCCTAGTGGTTGGATTTGAGACAGCGATGAGACAGGACTTGGTAATTGATTGGATGTAGGTGTGGGGGGAGTGAGAAGAGGAAGGAATCAAAGTGAGATCCAGATTTTGACTTGGCCAGTTAATTGGGCTGTTGGAGGTGCATTTGCTAAAATTAAATAATATTGGAGACAGGTTGGAAGAGAAGTGAAAGGGAGAGAAGATATGGAGTGCAGGTTTAGAAATGTCAATTTGAGGTCTCTAAAGAATATCCATAAAGAAATAGGAACATTTGGATCACAGCTGGAAAAGATATATGGAGGAGTGTTTGGACAAAGAAGCCATATGAATTAATAGAAAAACATGAAAAATGGTATCTGGTTGCATAGTTACACATCTGAACATCATAATAATTGGGGTGTGGCAGCATCCCTGGCTGAGGAAGTGGCATCATGCAGAGGGAACGACGCATGAAAGGTGTAGGACATGGTGCCCGGACTTCCTGTGGCCGTGACTGTGGTGCTGGAGGTTAGGAGTGGCATTTCTGCACTTGGATCACAGTGTTCTCCCCCCTTGTGTTGTCCCTTTATTATGAAGTAGGAGAGTCCATGGTTAACCTGGGGTCACAAGGCCAGATAGGAAAGCCTTACCCCTTAATTCTGTGTGCTGGATGCTATCCACATTCTTGACTTAGAAGTCAGTTGGCCACATTAGAGAAACTCACTCAGACTTTTTTAGTAAAAATGAGGAGTTTATTAGGAGGCTACAGGTCATCTTCTTGAGTCCAGGCCCCGGAAGCTCACATGAAGCATGACAGCCGCTTACCCTGTAACGTGGTCTCTCTTGTGCTGCTTTCTGCAGAGTCTGCTGCTTGTGTCTCTGAGGCCTGGACACTGGCATTCCACAGTCCTCCATTGACGTGTCCTAGATTCAGGAGAGATGGATTCCACTCCCTTGTCCATAATACCGAGGGTAGGGGAGGCCCAGTGTGAGTCAGTGTCTTTTCCTGGCCCCATTGCATTGGTCTCAGTGAGCTTGAGGTTGGGAGTCCCCCAAAGTGGCATATACATGGCCCCAGGGCCCACTTTGTCACTAGTGAGTGGCATTTCTCAGAGAAGGGTGCAGGTAGAGCATGCAAACACCCTAAGAAGTGTCATTCCAGGGCACTGTTTTGGACCAGAGCTGAGGGAGATCACTGGTGTTTTTATAAGACCCGGCACCAAAGGTGACTCGGCTCTGCTATGTCAGGTAGCCAAGTGCCATCATTCACTCCAGGTGGTTTTACTGTCGAATGGGAAATTCTCTGAGGAATGGTAAAATGTCAGATTACATTAGCTGCTAATGATTAGCATACAGAAATTTCAAGAAACAATTGTACATAATTTCAAGCAAGTTAAGCCTCCTGTAAATTGAAGTCATTCTTGGTAAAGTGCTTGTTCTGACATGTTAGGTTACTCTTTATTTTTACTATTTTAATTTAATCCACAAATTCATTCTGGATGGAAGGGGGTTTATCACTATAAGAAAAAGTTAGTACATGCCACTACCCACTCACTTGATCCCTTTCGTGTGGTTTCATGTACAAGGACTTACTTCATGGCTCTTTACTGACCACCGGGAGTTCAGCAGTGCCTGTTGGGACTGCTGCTCTTCATTAGACTTTTCTCTCAAGAAATGTGCCCATAAATCTAAGGGTTATGAGGGTTCCAATAGATTTCAGATGAAAATAATCCTTTGTGAAGATATGACTGCTGCCTGTAACTATGCATATAAAGAAAACTAGCCAAAGAATTATATATCTGAATGTTAAAGTTTTGTGGAGTTCTTTTTTTATTGGTCTTTTTGTTAGTTTTTTTTAAAATTTGTAATTTCACCTGCCCGCCCTCCCAGTACATGCCCCTACCCCCCAGTACATGCCATCACCGGCCTGCCCTCCCCCAGTGTCTTGTATCCATTGGTTGTGCGGGCAGGTGAAGGCATGTACTGGGGGGTTTGGGAGGTCGGGGGGAGGTCAATGGGGGGGGGGAAAGGAGACATATGTACTACTATTTGTAATACTTAGTAAAAAAATAAATAAATAAAAATAAAAATGAAATGTATAGAATGAAAAAAAAGTTGTAATTTCAATCCTACTTTTCCTTAAAATAAACTTTGTATTTTAGAATAGTTTTAGATTTTGAAAAAAATCTGATGGTAGAGTTCCCAGATAGCCCCACACTCAGTCTCCCATATTCCTAACATCTTATTTGTGTGGTATGTTTGTCACAATTCATTATTGCTAATACATTATTAATTGAAGGCCATAGTTTATTGAGGTTGTCCTAGTTCTTACCTAATGTTCTCTCCTAATCCAGGATATCTTGTTTTGTGCTGCTTTTACTAAGAACTGGAACTCAAATGCACATTTTGATTATCCAGCAATGTGAATGCTATTGGGAGGTAGTGAAATAATATGGGATACTAAGATACCTAAAAGGCTTATTAATATATACATCCTAATCATTGTGAATCCAAACTTTGAAAAAAAATAGGTTTGGTATATTTGAGAATTTTTAGAAATTTGGAAACATAATTTATTTATCATGTTTACTTCTGCATGTACTTTGGGCATCATAATTACATTATATTAATAAAACTAGAGGTCTAATGCACGAAATTCATGCAAGGGGCTTGGCCCCCGCCACCACAGTTTTGTCCAGAAGGATGTCCGGTCTAATTAGCATATTATGCTTTTATTATAGACCAGTGGCCCGGTGCATGGAATTCGTGCACGTTAAAAAGGAGTTAATTAGAGGAAATACTTTAATATTGCTATTTGCCCTTTCTCTATAATAGAAGTGTCAGAGATGAAAGAAAATTAGTAAAATGTATATGAAAATCTTCTTCCTGTCAGAGTCTGGAGCACGCCATGGGACCCAGAGTCAAGTCCCCGCCCACCCGTGGCACCTCAAAATCGCGTGAGACCCAGACCCAGCCGGCCTCACCCCCATTGGGCGAGATCCAGACCTGGCTGGCCCACCGCCGTCAAGCCCTGCCGGGTCGGGGGCACAGCCTCAGGGCCCCTGTCAAGCCCCTCAGGGAGGGAGGTGCAGCCTGAGGTCCCCTCTAAAGCCCCACTGTGTGGGTGGCGTGGCCTCAGGTCTCCGGCTCAGCACTGGGGCAGGGGGTGCACCTTGAGGTCCCCTGTCAGGCCCAGCCAGGTGGGGGGGCGCAGCCTGAGGTCCCCCTTCAAGCCACGGCCTGAGATCCCCTGGCCTGGCGCCTGGGGCAGGGGTTGCCGCCTGAGGTCCCCTGGCCTGATGCCGGGGTAGGGGCCACAGCCTGAGGTCCCCTATCAAGCCCCATTGGGCAGGGGGCACAAGCTCAGGTCCCTGCCAATTGCTCCTTAAGGCTCTTTACGGGAACTCGGCCTCCCTGTGGGTACAGCCATCTTGTGTTACGGAAACCCCGCCTCCACTGTGGGCACTGCCTCCTTTGTGACGGTGTGATGGCCATTTGCATATTCCATCTTTATTAGATAGGATACTTATTATTTATATCTTTTATTGCACTGGCCTCCAAAGGGAGGAGCACTTACCACCTGAAGCACATAAAACCTCGTTTTGCAGCGCAAGAAGACATAATAGACCTACCTGTTTATTTTTTAAGAAAGAAATTAGGCCTCACTCATATTTAGTATATGGGTTTGTTAGTGGCAGAGTGGGACTTTGGTTCTTGAGTTTGGCTAAGAAGGAATTCAAGGCCAAGAACTCAGCACAAGAAATTTATTTAGGAAGTCATAGAAGGTAGAACATAGCAATCTGGGCTGCATGGAGTCAGGAAATAAGTTGAAGTGGCAGAAGCAGGGCTCTTAGAACACAGGCAGAAAAAGCAAAGAAAACATGTCCGAGGGAAGAAGAGGCTAGAGAGGGTGCTCTGGGTCCCTTGCCTCGGGGTTTTCACTGGTTTGTAAAGGTGGGAATTTTAGAAGAGGTCTCTGGAGGATCTCAATAGAAGATTCATCAGTCTTTCTCAGTGTGTTCTTTCAGGGTTGTGGTTTCTACTGATTGGTCAGCACCAGGGCAGGATGTCATTAGTCATTGCAACTAGTTATGATGTTGGCCATGGTTGCCCCATCTGGTTTTGCTGCTTTTCTAGGCCTGGAGTGGAAACACAGCTGAGGCCTAAATGTCATATCTACTTTGACCAAAACTCGGACTCAATGGTCAACAGACCCAAGGCTTTATTCCTAAGATTGTTTGATGTGGACCAGAACCTCATTGTCCTGAGGGCTTACTGGTAGGGAGAAGTCACACAGGGCTTGTACAGGAGTCCTGATAGGCTATTCTCCAGGCCCCTTGTTTCGTTACTAAGTGTGTCTGAACTGCATGCCTGGCAATATGAAAGGCCAGGGGTCCAGCTGCATGCCCAGCAACACAGTAGGAGAGGAAAGCTCACCCGGAGGTGAGGTCCTGGCCTATCATGGTTGTTTTCTCTAGTTTTGCCCCTTGTTAGGCACCCGGAACTTTCTGCCACCCGGAGGTGAGGTCCTGGCCTGTCATGGTTGTTTTCTCTAGTTTTGCCCCTTGTTAGGCACCCGGAACTTTCTGCCCTGGTGACATTCTGTACCTGGCCCATCATCCCTGTTCTGCTCATGCCTGACTGCCTCCTCTCAACCATTTTTTCTAGCGATAGGACATTTGATGAGAAGTTTGGAGGAACAACCATCCTTTATTTCCAAAGAGAAGCACATACATTTATTCTTTAAGCCTGAGTTCCGGTTGCCCTGCCTAGGAAATTAGAGTTGGAAATCTAGTCAGTCTCTGCCAGTTGCTTGAACTAAGGTAAAGACAGAAATTCAACTGCTGGTGCTTAGAATTGTGTGCTGAAGAAAAGGCTGACTCCCTGCTTCAGAGCGATGCTGCTGGCCTGGGCTCTCCCAGGTCCCACTGACTTGTGCATGCCAAGCCTTTGTCCTGACAGCAGCACATGTTTCCTGGGCACAAACCACTTGGCCTTAGTTAGTCTTTGCTTTGGGATTCCTAGTGTTAATTTAAATACTAAAGAACAAAAAGCCAACTATCATTTTTAAGAAAAAAAGAAATTTGAAATGGATGATCATATCTGGGGGTGGGGGTGACATAGGTTTAATATCAAGATGTATGATTCCTTGAGGAATGATTTTTGTGATTTCACTGTTAATTAATGATCCAAGGAAAAGGAACCCCAAGAAATCTGGACTGTGAATGTCCTAAAGGTCAACTTGGTGCCCTTGAACCTAACAAAATGTCAGACACTTTAAAATACATATTTTTATTGATTTCAGGGAGAAAGGGAAAGGGAGAAAAAAAGAGAAACATCAGTGATAAGAGAGAATCATTGATCGGTTGCCTCCTGCAAACCCCCCCCAACCGAGCACTGAGCCCGAAACCTGGGCATGTGCCCTGACCGGGAATCGAACCATGACCTCCTGGTTTATAGTTCGATGTTCAACCACTGAGCCACACTTTTAATGGCTTCTGGTAAATGCTCATAGAATGGAAAAATTTTCTAATTCAGTTCAAAGCTTCAATGAAAACAAGTAGTTTTACTCTCACTTTACACAATACTAAAACTTCCTTCTAGGACCTTCAGTGTCTGTCTTACTTTTTTTTTTTTTTAATATATTTTATTGATTTTTTAACAGAGAGGAAAGGAGAGAGAGAGTTAGAGATATCGATGAGAGAGAAACATCGATCAGCTGCCTCCTGCACGCCCCCTACTGGGGATGTGCCCGCAACCCAGGTACATGCCGTTGACCAGAATCGAACCTGGGACCTTTCAGTCTGCAGGCTGACGCTCTATCCACTGAGCCAAACCGGTTTCGGCGTCTGTCCTACTTTTCATGTCATAGTCTCAAAATAAGGACTTATGCATTCATCTACACTGATGTTATGTAATCAGATGAATGACAAAGGAAACATAACTCCCTGCTAGTGCTTTAGTTAGGCCTGGGAAAGTCAAAATGGGTTGGAGGTGTGCCAGAGAGAGACAGAGAATTCATGGTGTGTGGATGTTTGGATGATCAGGTGAATGGAGGTTCAGATCACTTGCATCTCACCTACTTACTGTTGAGCAACCTTGGCTCAGAGAGTGTAGTGTTGGAATGCATGTAGTTCCCCAAGGAATCAGGCCCAATACTTGACTACCCCAGAGTCTCCACCTGTGTGCTGTCCCCATGTCTAGAAGTGGAGAGTATGAGCCGGTTGAGAAGGAAAGGGTACTCTTAACCTTTAATTCCAGGACCTTCTCCAAATTATGCATCTGCGCAGGAGACAGATTGAGTGGTCTGCAGTGTAGCTGAAGGATATTGTGTGTAGCTATTCAGTCAAACTTGTTTGCCACATAGCGAGATACCTGTGAATAACAGCTTCTAAAATCAAACCACATTTATCTGAAATATTTATAATTTGTATTCATAAATTTATAATTATAATTACTAAATATAATTACTTATAAGTATTTCTGTTCTTCATGGTTTATTTGTTTAAATAAATTCAGTCTAGTTGAAGCCCAAATTAACTGAGCATCTGCTGCAGCCTGCCAGCATCTTACATAGTGCTGCAGATAAGATCAAGGTCCAAGTTTTGCACAAAGGAGCTCACTCTCTAGGAAGGTTCATTAAAAAGAGTTTTGGAGGCAACAATGCCATATTGTCGTGAAAAACCATAACTGGCAAACCGATAGAAAAAGTAGCCTGTGTAAAGCTGTATATGCTGCCGAAACCGGTTTGGCTCAGTGGATAGAGTGTTGGCCTGTGGACTGAAGGGTCCCGGGTTCGATTCCGGTCAAGGGCATGTACCTTGGTTGTGGGCACATCCCCAGTAGGAGGCGTACAGGAGGCAGCTGATCGATGTTTCTCTCTCATCGATGTTTCTAGCTCTCTATCCCTCTTCCTTCCTCTTTGTAAAATTCAATAAAATATATATATTTTTAAAAAAGCTGTATATGCTAAAGAGGCTCAATCATATGAAAACTATCCTATATTAATAAAGAGGGATATGCAAATTGACATCACTCCATCACAAAGATGGCTGCACCCACAGCTGAAGCCAAGTTCCCATAAGGAGCCTTAACAAGCAATCAGCAGGGACCTGAGGCTATGCCCTTCCCCACCCCCATGGGGGCTTGACAGGGACTTCAAGGTGCACTTCCCATCCTGGTGCTGGGCTAGGGGACCTCAGGCTGCTTCCCCCACCCCAGCGCCAGGCTGGAGACCTCAGGCTGTGCCCCCCACCAGGTGGGGCTTGACGGGACTTCAGGCAGCACCTCCCACCTGGCGGGACTTGACGGGGGACCTCAAGGTGTGCTTCCTATCCTGGTGCTGGGCTAGGGGACCTCAGGCTGCTCCCCCTGCCTTAGCGCCAGGCCAGGGGACCTCAGGCCACACACCCCAGGACCTCAGGCCACACCCCACACCCCAGCACCGGGCCAGGGGACCTGAGGCTGTGCCCCCCTGCCTGGCTGGGCTTGACAGGGAACCTCAGGCCATGCCCCCCACCCAGCAGGACTTGACGGGGGACCTCAAGGTGCACCCCCAGTTCTGGGTCGGGGGCCCAGTGGGGCTTGACAGGGGACCTGAGGCTGCGCCCCTGTGCCGGTGGGGCTTGACGGGGCACCTGAGGCTGCGCCCCCCCCGCCTGGCGGGGCTTGACAGGGGACCTCAGGCCATGCCCCCCACCCAGTGGGGCTTGACAGGGGATCTCAGGCTGTGTCCCCCACCTGGCGGGGCTTGATGGAGGACCTAAAGGCACGCCCCCAGCCCCAGCTGGGGGACCTCAGGCCACACACCCCCATCCTGGCAATGGGCCAGGGGACCTGAGGCTACGCCCCCTTCCCGGCAGGGCTCGACAGGGGTGGGATTGGCCGGGTCTGGATCTAGCCCAGTGGGGGGGGGGGGGGGGGCAGCCAGGTCTGGGTCTCACGTGATTTTGATGTGCATGTGGGTGGGTGGGGACTTGACTCATCCTGTTGTGAGCCCCAGACTCTGACAGGAGGAAGGTTTTCATATACATTTTACTAATTTTCTTTCATCTCTGACACTTCTATTATAGAGCAAGGGCAAATAGCAATATTAAATTATTTCCTCTAATTAATCCCCTTTTAATGTGCACAAATTTCATGCACCGGGTCACTAGTATATCTATATAACAGAGGAATATGCAAATTAGCCGGGACGCTGCAACGTCACGACCGAACAGCAGAGACCTGAGGCTGCATGGTGCCGGGGCGAGGGACCTCAGGCCGCACCCCCCGCCCTGCGGGACTTGACGGGACCTCAGGCTATGCCCCCTGCCTGGCAGGGCTTGATGGGGCACCTCAGGCCACGCCCCCCCACCTGGTGGAGCTTGACAGGGGACCTCAGGCTGTGACCCACACCCTGGTGCCAGGCTGGGGGACCTGAGGCTGTGCGTGCCCCCCTCACCTGGAGGGGCTTGACGGGGGTGGGGCCGGCCAGGTCTGAGTCTCACCCAATGAGGGTAAGGCCAGCCGGGTCTGGGCCTCCTGTGTTTTCGAAGCACATGTGGTGGTGGGCGGGGACTTGACTCAATATTTCCTCTAATTAATTCCTTTTTAATGTGCACGAATTTCGTGCACCTGGCCACTAGTCCTATCTAATAAAAGAGTATTATGCAAATTGACCATACCTCCACTACACCCACCAGCCATTCAGGAGCGAGTATGCAAATTAACCCAACCAAGATGGCTGCAGCCACGGAGAGAGCAGGAGGCTTGGGTTTCCCCGGCAGTGGAGGAAGCCAAGCTTTCTGCCTGCCTTGGCCTCCGCTTAAGGCTACATAGTTTCAATTATAGAAGATAAACAATCCCAACAAAAATGGCGGCAGCCATGGAGTTGGAGAGAGCAGGAGGCTTGGGTTGACCCTGGTGATGGAGGAAGCCAAGCTCCCACAGCCCTGGCCTGCTTTGGCCTCCACTACAAAGTTTCAATTATAGAAGATAAATAAATCCCAAGAAAAATGGCTGCAGCCACGGAGCGAGCCGGAGGCTTAGATCCACTCAAGGCTACAAAGTTTCAATTATAGAAGATAAATAAATCCCAGATCCCAGGGCCTCCACTTGGGTCGCCGGGGGGTGTGGCCAGCCTGCAAACCACCACAGGCCCCTTGCCCAGGCTGTCCCACGCCCCAAGGGAACCCCCACCCTGATCCCTGGGACACCCTTCAGGGCAAACCAGCCGGCCTCCACCCATGCACCAGGCCTCTACCTATCTAATCCTATATAATAAAAGAATAATATGCAAATTGACCATCACTCTTAACACACAAGATGGCTGCCCCCATGTGGACACAAGATGGCCAGCAGGGGAGGGCAGTTGGGAGGGAAGGGACCAAGTCTGCAAGGGAAGGCAGTTGTGGGCAATCAGGCCAGCAGGGGAGGGCAATTGGGGGGAACCAGGGCTTTAGGGGAGGGCAGTTAGGGGTGACCAGGCCTTTAGGGGAGGGCAGTTACGGGTGACCAGGCCTTCAGGGGAGGGTAGTTGGGGGCAAAAAGGCTGGCAGGGGAGCAGTTAGGCATCAATCAGCTGTCAGGGAAGTGGTTAGCGGGTGATCAGGCTGGCAGGCAGAAACAGTAAGGGGCTATCAGGAAGGCAGGCAGGTGAGCAGTTGGGAGCCAGAAGTCCTGGATTGTGAGAGGGATGTCTGACTGCCCTGGTAGGATTGGGCCTAAATGGGCAGTCAGACATCCCTCAAGGGGTCCCAGATTGGAGAGGGTGCAGGCTGGGCTGAGGGACACACCCCCCCATGCACGAATTTCGTGCACCAGGCCTCTAGTATTCACATAAAAGTCCTAGAAGGGAGTTTATTATGTTCATAACAGTTATTTCTGGTTTGTGGGTCCTTGAGCAGCTTAAGTTTTGTATGTTTTCTAGTGAACATGTCTTTTTTTTCCAGGTATGCATTTTAAGAAATTACAAGAGTGGTATAAATACTTGTTGTAATTTTTTCCCCTCAAGTTACAATGTTACAGAACTGAATAAAGTAAAAAGTGTGGTGGTCTACACTCACAGCCCAACCAATTAAATAAATGAATGAAAAAAGAAAGCTTTTATTCCCTGAAGAAATTGATTAAACATAGTCCTATATAATAAAAGGCTAATATGCAAATTGACTTAACAGCAGAACGACTGGTTGCTGTCACACACACTGACCACCAGGGGGCAGACGCTCAATGCAGGGCTGCCCCTTGGTGGTCAGTGCGCTCCCACAGAGGGAGTGCCACTCAGTCAGAAGCTGGGTTCATGGCTGGCAAGCACAGCAGCAGTGGCGGGAGCCTCTCCCATCTCTGCAGCAATGCTAAGGATGTCCAACTGCCAGCTTGAGTGTGCCTAGGCCAGTAGTTGGACATCCCCCCAAGGGCTCCCAGACTGTGAGAGGGCACAGGCCAGGCTGAGGGAACTGCCCCCCTCCCCAGGGCACAAATTTCTTGCACCGGGCCTCTGAGATTTCTCAAATATGAGCTTAGCATTTAACTCAAGTGGTAATTTAACATTTTTTTCAAATATAGGGTTTCTCTCATTGTTTGGACACAGCATTTTATTATTTATATAAAATTACATAGCAGAAAAAAGATAACATGCCATTAGAAGTCCACTATGCATGTGTCACCCAAGTTTCACAATACATCAAGTGATACACTGCGACTTTGGTGTCAGGGCAGTTCTGCCCTTTGTGCAGTTCTGCCCTTTGTGCAGTGGAGCTGCTGGAGGTGCTGTGGTGGGTGCGCCATCGAGCACCTGGTGATGGTGAGGTGGAGTGCTTTAGATGGCAGTGAGGTATGAGGGGTGTCTGCTCTGATGATCTGGTTTTCTCCAGCTCTTTCTTGCTACATAATCCAGGCCACATATACACCCACAGTTCTCTGGGGATGCCATTTTTGATACCTTACTAGAATCCAAAGACAATGTATTTGAGAAAAGAGTAAAATGCCTTTTTGCACCTGGTATTAAGTACCTTGTGCCATTAAGTACTAAGCAAGCTTGTAGCCAGTTTAGATTTCATTTCTCTCCTTCCTTAGAATATCTTAATACTTCAGAAAAATTAGGGTTTAGTTCTTACTGGAGGATATAAGCTTCATTTTCAACTTGATGTTTAAAATTATTGTTGTTAGCATATACCTTGTAGACATTGTAATGGACATAATTGCTAAAAGGATTTCACATTTGCTGTATTAGCTGAAGCCAAGTGAATAAAACTATTGGCAAAGGATTGCTACTGTATTAAATACTGGATTACTTATAAAAACCAAGCTTTCAAAACTCAAGAAGTTGTGAAGCTAGCATTCTGAACACAGCAGTAATACACATTGGTATTACTGTAATCCATGATTTCAGATGGAAATTGAAAATCTAAAATTTTCATATGGCCAATAATAGGCTTATCTAACCTGTTTGTCAGAAAAAGTTAGATAAGCCTAGGTTTGTGTGAGAGCAGTTTTGCTTTTGTTTTTTAAACAAAAGCCACAAAGATCCTCTCATCATCTATGTAGGATAATATAACATGTCCATTGTTCATACTTTTAAAAAATTGTCTGCCAACATAAGATGGGCTCTCCCCTTGAGACTTGGGTGTGAGAGGTGATGCCAGGTATCTACTTCGTTTCACACCTTTTAGGGTCTTGTCATTCTAAGTTGTGACTGCTTTAGGCTTGAGTATTTGTTTTCCATTCATCCAATCATTCAACAAATAGTTGTGAGTTCCTACTGTGTGCAACACTCTGTGCGAAGGTTCTTAGACTCTGATGGCAAATAACAACCAGACATGGCTCCTGTCCTCATGGAACTTGTGATCTGATGGGGGAGAGAGATTAATCAAATACACAGAAAGTGAAATTAAAACCTTTGAAGGTACTCAAACAAAAGATTCATGCTGCTATAACAGCGTGTGGTGGCTGACCTAGTGAGGTGATGGGGCTAGGGGAGGGTGTCAGGGGTGCTCCTGGAAGATGCTGGCTTTGAGGACTGAAGTACATATGGACTTAACTTGGGAAAGCTGGCGGGTCAGGAATATGGAGCAGGCCCACCATGTGCAGGGCTCTGGTAGGAGGGGATTTGAAAGAATGCCAGGGTAGCTAGATATGAGGAAAAGGGGCGGGCGTTGAAGAGAGGTCAAGATTTGACTGGTGATTTAGGCACAGACTATATGGTACCTTCTAAGAAACATTATGAGTTTTGGTCTTTTTTAAAAGAGCAATGGGAAGCCAGTGAAGAGTGTTGAGCGTAAGATGGAAGAACATCCCCAGTGTTGTCGTGTGGGAACTTGTTAGCCAGTTAGAAAGGTTCTCTTGCTCATGATGGTGAGTAGCCTGCCCAGGGGAGTGGGGTTTAGGAACTACAATGGATTTGAAGAGAAAGGAGGGAGCAATATGGAGCATGAAGCCTGGTTTGTGGATGGCACAACTGGATGAATGAAGAGACTCATTTGGGAAAAATGATTCTCGGGCTCTTGGCTTTTTAAAGAGAAATTCTTCTGTCTACATAATTTATCTCTTTTGGATCATTTTTAGTTTAGTTCATAATTCTGGGTAATGATTAGTTTTCTTTCTGTTCCTCTGTTATTGCTTTCTTTATTATTTAAAGGAAATATTGGGCTCAGTTATCTATTGAAGATTGCCTTTTTGTATGTTTATTGAGTTCAGTTATTTCCTCACGAAATACAGAATATATAAAATAGATGTACAGTTTAAGGAATATTAATAAACTGGACATGCATGTACCTACAACCAATCTTAAGAAAAACAACATTGCCAGTTTCCTAGAGCAGTCCCAATTGTGCCTGCCCCCTTCCTGCCCCATAGCAACAACTCTGAGTTTTGTGTTAATCATTACTTTGCTTTTTCTTATTGTTTTGCCATCTATGTATGTATCCCAACTTTAGTTTTATTTTTGCCTGCTTCTGAACTTCCTGTAAATGGAATCATTCTGTATATGTTTTTCTATTACTTGCTTCTTTCATGTAATATTTTTTTAAGATTTATCCTTGACTAGAGGCCCAGTGCACAAAATTCGTGCACGGGCAGGATCCCTAGGCCTGGTCGGCAATCAGGGTGGATCAGGTTCTCCGCCTCCCGGCCTCCCCTCCTTCTTCCCTCACTCCCTCAGTGCCCCACCATGTTCCGCACTGCCCCCTGGCGGTCAGCACATGTCATAGCGAGTGATCAAACTCCCAGTCTGCCAGTTGAACTCTTGAGGGGACAGTTCACATGTTAGTCTTTTATTATATAGGATGATGCAAAGGTGTTTCTGTTCTATAGATTGTATCATTGATAAGTGGTTTCCACTTTGGGTTATTAGGAAAATACTGCTCTGAACATCTTTGTTCATGTTTCATGGTGTACTTTTGTGCATCTTTTTGACTAAGGGCTCTATACCTAGGAATAGAATTGCTAGAACTCGGGGAATGACTGTAGATTAGACTTTAGTGGGTAATGCCAAACTGTTTTTTCAATAAGTCTACCAATTTATTGTAACTTATTCTCTCACTAGCAGTGTATAAGAATTTCCCTGGTTCAGCCTTCATGCCAACATTTGTTCGAATTTTAAGATTTGACAATCTGTAAGGGTGTGAAAGTATAATTTTTCACTCTCATTTTTTTGATAACTAGTGAATGGCTCATATATTTATGAGTCATTCGTGTTCCCTTTTCTTTGGAACTCCTTTGTGTTGTATTGCCTATTTTTTATTAGGAATGTCTTTTTTCTTTTTAGTACTTTAATGGTATTCTGGATACTAGTCCTTTATTGGTTAAATATGTTGCAAACATTCTTTCCCAGTCTGCAGATTTATCTTTCAGTTTCCTGTAATGTCTTCATAAACAGGAGTTTTTAATTTTAATGTTGTAAAAATTGTCAATATGTTTCTTTATGAGTGGGGAGGGGTTTGTTTCTTATTTAAGAAAGATTTTTGATTTGAATGTCATAAAAATATTCTCATATAGTACCTTCTAAAATTTTTTTTAAGCATCTAAAATCTTTAGTCCACCTGGAACTGATTTTTGTGTATTTTATGAGCGAGAGGAACCAGTTCTGTTTTTCCCGTATGTATAACCTCATCCCAGCTTCACTTACTAAGTAGCCGTCCTTCCCCATGCACGCCACCATGCTCCTCTGGCCTCCTCAAGGTTACGTAGACGTATGGGTCTGGTTCTGGTCTACATATCCAGTTCCACGGATCTACTTGTCTATCATCTGCCAATACCATACTTTCTTAATTATGGTAGCATTTTATCTTAGACTCAGCCTGTCAAGTCCCATGGCAAACATTCTGATTAGAATTGCTTTGAATCTATTATTAATCAATTTGGGGAGACTAAAACATTTAGTATCTTTCAGTAACATAGTATGACTCTCTGTTTAGGTTTTCTTTAATGTCTTTCAGTAAAAATTTATAATATTTCTCATAAAAATTGTGTACATCTTTTTTTGGATTTGTTTTGTATTTTGTGTTTCTATTGTAAATAGCATTGAAAAGAAAAACTATTTGTTTAAGGTATGTAGAAATGTAATTTGCTTTTTTGTATTGATTTTTGTATCTAGCTACCTTGCTAAACCTCTATTATGAACTCTTATGTATAAACTCTCCCTGGCTTTCTATATAGGCAATAGTAGTGCAAATAATAACAGTTTGGTTTCTTCCTTTTCAGTCTTTACATCCTTTATTTCTTTCTTCTTTTTCTTTATTCGTCTTTATTTTATTGTACTAGCTAGACCTTCCAAACAATGCTGAATAGATGTGGTGGTATTGTATTTCCCTATCCTGCTCTTTGTCTTTAAAAAATGCTTTTAACAGTCCACCATTAAATATGATGTTTGCTACAGGCTTTTGTAGATGGCCTTTATCAAATTAAGAAAACTTTTGCCTTAGTCAGTTTGGCTCATGAGTGTTAGAAATAAGTCGAGCCCCCAATTCAGGGTCCTGGTAGAACACAAAGCATACTCGGGAGCCAGGCAGCAGGCAAACATCTTTACTTCTACGCAGAAGGGTGCACACACATGGTCTAGGAGCACGCACACACCAAGCAGGTGGTCTGCTCAGCTTTATAATCCTTGATGCTTGTGACCTGTCTCTCACTCCTGATTGGAGCTCAGGTGCATAGTCTTTCCCGATTGGCTAATTCAAAGGGAGAGGTTGGCCTTTGCTGTTTCAAGATGGCAGGCCCCAGGGAGCTGCAAGCCATGCAGCCAACATGGCCAAGTTACGCAGTCCAACATGGCAGCTGTCTAAACCATTCTTTAACAGAAAAGATGATTTGTTTCTTCTCACCGCAGACAGAGCATCAGCCCTTGGACTGAAGGGTCCTGGGTTCGATTCCAGTCAAGGGCACGTACCTGGGCTGCAGGCCTGGTTGGAGCACATGTGGGAGGCAACCAGTTGATGTGTCTCCCTCACACCCATGTCTTTCCTCGTCCCTTCCACGCTCTCTAAGAATCAGTGGAAAAGTATCCTTGGGTGAGGATTAGCCAAAAGAAAAAATTAAGAAAAAAAAAGAAAGCTTGTCATTATTTTTAGTTTGCAAAGAGTTTTATCCCAAATGGTCATTGAATTTTACTTCATATGTTTCTTCATCTTTTGAGATGATTTTAAGGGTTTTCTCCTTTAATATGTTAATGTAATGAATGGCATTTATAAAATTCTGATTTAAGTAGACCTTGTGTTCCTGGGGTTATGATCTATGATGCACATATAATGCTGACTTTGGTTTGGGATGTGTGTGCATCACACACTTTAGGAGGGAGAGACAGACAGAGGGAAGGGATGGACGGGAGGAGCTGACTTATGGTCTGCGTTGTCAACACCCTTTTCTAGGTTTGTCATCAGGTGTGCCAGCTGACGAGGTGAGTTAGGGGTGGGATGGGGGGGCCTTTTCCATTCTCTGAAATAGTTTAAAATTGAATTGATCTCATCAGTAAAATTCACCAAAAAAGCCATCTTGACTTTTTTATCCGTGAGAATATTTTTAAACTATTCATTCACAAATTTTGATTATTATAGGACTATTCTAGTTTGTGTTTTTTTATTTCTCCTTGAGTCAGTTTTAGTAGGTTATGTTTCTCTAGAAATTTGTCTATTTCATCTAAATTTTCAAAAGTTTCTAGCATAAAGTTGTTCTTATTTCCTCTTACGTTTTTTCGTCTGTAGGGCATCTATAATGTGCTTTCTCTTTTTTCTTTCTTTTTTAAAATTTTTCTATTGTGATATCTTTGTTATTGATTCCTAACATTGTTGCATTTCTATGAAAGAATTTAATTTTTTATATTAAGTTTATGCCTAGAGTGCATTCATTTCTTAAATTTTAAAACTCGAAAGTAATGTGTATTCTTTCGTTAGCTGCTGTGTTTTATGTCTTTCCATTGGATGAAACTTGTCAGTTGATTTAAGTTTTTTATATGCCCACTGATTTGGCTGTTTCATCTATCAGTTTTTAGATTCAAAGAGGTTTGAGAAAATCTCTAAAATGTTGGTTATCTTGTTATTCTCTTCCTTTGGACCTGTAGTCAATTTTCACTTTATATTTTAGCATATTATGTGGTGTTTTAGTTTATGATTGTTATATTTTCCTGGCAAACTGCAGTGTCTGTTATGCAGCAACCTTCTTTATCACTAATAATGCTTTTTCCTTACATCTGCTTTGATATAAATGTAGAGACCCTAGTTTCCTTGTGATTGATGTTTGCCTGGTGTGCCTTCTTTCTATCCTTGGAGGAGTTAAATTATGTGAATATTGCTTCAGTAAACTTTTGGGGACTGGTTTCAAATTCAAAGATAACTATATCATTTTTTGTATGTGGAAAATATGCTATGAACATATGATCTAAAGCTGTAATGAATCAGCAATTTGGGGACCACTTTAGATGTTTGGGGGGGTTGGTATAGGCAGGTTGATATATCTGTAGTCCCTGATTCAAGTGGTCTGTCTTTGATTCCTCACTCTGCACTGTTCAACCACAAATCCTTTTCATTGTTCCCATATAACATTTTCCATTTAAATTTCTCTTTTTGGTCTCACTACAGTCCCTTTAATTTGGTCCGTCCTCCTGCTTTCCTTGCCACCAGAGACTCAGTCTCCCTCTTGTTTTTTCCTACACATACTGGTCTGATTATTCTGAAATGTCATTTTGACCGTCGCTGCCCTGCTCAGAAGTTCTCAATGACTTGCCCTTGCCAACGGGATAAAAGCCTAATTGCCTCACCGGGTTCAAGACCCTCTTCACCCTTCCTCATCTTTTACGCTGCATCCCTGCTCTTGCCAAACAGATATGCTCACCATTTCCCAAATTTGCCATGAACTTCAGCTTTTTGTTGTCTCTGCACATTGCATTTTCTCTACTTAGAAGTGTTAGTTTTGCTGAAGCTTTCTCTACTGACCTCAGCAAAGTCATTAATCTATTATAAGGCTTCAAGCTAACAACGGCATCAGTTTTCTTGGTGTGATCATCTGTAAAGTCAGTCAGAGAATTGAAATCTGTGGCAAACGCTTCTTTGCGAGTCTTGACTGCGTGGATCATCCCTGCTCACAGCCAGCACTGTGATTGCTGACCCTGGTCAGGAAGCCCTGGGCCTGGAAGCTGGCTAATGAAGGAGGGGATCTGTGCTACTCAAAAGCATCTTCTTTAAAAGTTCCCCTTTCAATTGGATTGAAATCTCCTTTGGTCACATTAGTTTTCATTTTTAATCCACATAGTTTACATACATTCTCTCTTTACATATCTGTTTTGAACTATGTAGAGAATTGTTGTTACATTCTTTCTGAGTCTTCCAGATCAACTTGTTCTGCCTTTAAAGTATTCTTGTAGGTTCAGAATCCCCCATTCTTTGCCTTTCTTCCTGGTCCCTTTTTAGGCAAATGCTGCTTGTCAGCACTTCCATCTCCCCTGCCCCCTTTGGATCCGTGCCCTTTTAAACTGTTCTTCAGGTTAATGTAAGCCTCCTGTTCTGTTCTGGTTGAACAGTGAACGTTGCTGTGTGCATGTGGTCAAGGAGCTCACATGACCAGTGGAAACCTCAACACACTCTTGCTTTTAGTTTGCTGTTCGCCAAAACCCTGAAGCAGTTGTCTCGGTCGTTGTTTTACTACAATTGCTCTTCTGTATTAGCTGTTAAAGAACTTTGTGTTTGTCCTCCTTGTTCACGTTCACATTATGGATTCGGTTTATCTCGTACACCTGTTGTAATATTTTTTGGAACTTGAGTATGTCATCCCAGCTACTTCCTGACCTTTTCATCTTTGCAATGCTTTTAGTAAACTTGACTCCTGAAATCAATCAGTGATTGTTTTTGGAGCACTTTCTGTATGTCAAGCACAAGGCAAGGCATGGAGAGTGGAGAAATTATATAAGGCTTCTGCCCTTAAGGAATTAGAAGAGCATTCTGTTTTCACTGAAGACAGGGAATAAAATGTTGAACGAGGAAGTCTTATGTCAGAACTCTGTGCTCCTCCACACCTTCCTTCTGGTTGAAGTCTTTCTCACCTATAAGTCAAATGTGAGTCCAGTGAGCTTTAAAACCATGCACCCCATTTTCTATATTTTGCTTATAATAAGCCACAGAAGACTGTCCTATTTCTTCTTAGAACCCAGGCACAGTCTGCACAGCTCCCCAGACTCAGGCCAAATCCCAAAGGAATAGCATACGTTTTTATGAACCCACCCCACCTCCTGGGGATCACCATTTCGTCTCTTAGTGGCCTGTGGTTCATGGATTTTGAGTTCCTGGTTGGTGGTTTCTTCTCTTTCCTTCAATGCCCTTTTTGGAAATTAAGCAAGATAAATTTGCCTCTTAATCTTTTATGTGGGTTTTGGAAACTAGAAATATTGTTCTGATTCTCTGTCCAATTATTTATTTTTTTTTGTGATAAGCAAAATGCGTTTTTTCTTAGTATCAGTCTATGTCAGTTTTTGCCTTCCATAATAATAGCTATAATTTAATGGTACGTCATGTGCATTTTTCTCTTTTGCAGCATCTTCAGTGGAACAAAGTGGCAGCCCTTGGTCAAACTGACAGAGAAGCAAAATTCTTAGAACTTCTAAGATACACTTTGGCCCAAACCCCCAATCATTCTGTCATCTTGAGTCATTGTCCACAGTGTCAGATCCTGCTTTTGATTTGAAAAAGTTGAGGTAGAATGTTGTCCCTTGCCATTAGAAATGTAGAGAGACCATCGAGTGTCACAGTTGAGAGTGCGGGAGCTGGCAAGCCATTTAAACTCTGTGTTGCAGCTGTTGACTCGAGCAAAGGGGAGAATGAGGACAGGTAGGTGAGCTAGTCATACAGTGAGTTGAGAGCGTGTTGACATAGAGTCAGGAGTGAATAAGCTCCAGTGATGCAGTGCTTGCTTATCAGTGACATTGGCTGAACCAGGCACTTAATCCATAAGAATAATAACAGGCATTGTGGTACATGCTTGACATTAATCATCTCTCTTAACCTCACAGGCTCCATAGAAGTTGGGATATGTCCTGTTTTATTAATGCCTCAGGTTGCAGAGAGAGAAGTAACCCAGGCCCGTTTGTTTGCAGAGCCTGAATCCTAGCTCCCTTGCTGTGGTCAGTCAGTTCCCTGTCATTTTCTATAGCACATTCCGTCCCCCCACCCCCATTAACACTGCACGCTCTGTTGATGAAGTTCCAGCATGGTTTTCATTATTGAACTTAGTCTGGTTGGTGAGTGAGAATATGCAGATGGCATAGTTAGAGGACTGTGAAGTGGCCTCTGCCTCATTGCCAGTAATACAGACAGTGATTCAGAAAAGGGGCACTTGGGCCATCTGCCCCGTGTTGTGCAGTAGCTGTCTTGTACTTGAAGCTAAGGACGGGTGGGATATGACCAGGCATAGAAACAAAGGACAGAGATGTGGGAGGCGGGGCCAGCTGGGGTGGGAGCGGCGAGAGGTGGTTGTTCTGGTGAAGCATGTTTTAGTTAGGGTGTAGACTATGTTAGAAAAGTGGGGAGTTGGAACTAATTCTGCAGACGGCGACAGTAGCAAGCCAGTGGCCATTGGGTCACGAGACGTTTTTTGCTTGTATGTCTTAATGATAAAGTGGATGTGGGATTTTAAAGAGATGTCCAGCAAATTAGTTGAGTCCTAATTTTTGAGAGTCACAGTTCCTACCTTAAAATATGGACTAAATTGTAGACCCCACCGTGATAAACTGCCCTAGGAAACTCTGTCTGCACCGATGTTTGTCAGGGGTCAGGTTCCACAGCACAGGAGGGCTTTTCAGTGGCTCCGCTGGCAGGTCTCATTCTCCAGGGTCTTGCTTCCTCTAGTTCATTCACTCTGATTCCCCAGATGGTGTCACTGTTCAGTGTGAGCCAGCACATAGTGGGTCTGCATGTCAGAAGCTCTGGTCGTCCCTGGGATTAACCCTCTGGCAATAGGCAGCTGTTTCCCTATGAGCATTGGTGAAATGCAGAGAGCCATGCACACCTGCTTAGCTGACGTGGCTGGGAAAAGAGTCAGATGGGCTTGTGCTGACACCAGTGCGGAGTACCAGTACCAAGGCTGTGGCTGGTCCTGTGTCTTATCTATGTCTAGGCCTCATCTTCATCACAGAAAATTAGGGCTTTAGATTAGATCTGCCTGGTCTAATTTTGTACTCATAGCCACATAAGGCTTTTAAAATTTAAACTAATTAAAATTAAATGAAATGTAAGATTCCGTTTTCCAATCATGCTGGTGACATTTCAAGTACTCAGTAGCCACATATAGTTCGTGGCTGCTGCATCGAATAGCACAGAAGGTACCCATTGGGGCAAAGCTTGCTGGACGGCCCTGGACCCAGTCTCAGGCTCGTTCCAGTCTGCGATTGTGTAGACTTCAACAAGGTGTCTTGCTCAGTCCTAAAAGAAAGATTAATTTGGCTTTAACGCCACCCACCACCACCCATCCCAGGCGCATGGATGTGCAGAAATCTTTGCTCCTTGTTTCCTGGTGACTGGGCATGAGACCTTCCTGTGGTGTCTTTTCCGATCAGTTTCCTAGAAGAGAGAGGTTAGTTATAGAATACTTTCTGCAGCTTTCAAATAGTTTCATCTCGCTTATATTTATAATATAAAATTCTGCCAAACTAGAATTGTTCTCTTTTCCTGAACCTCTGATCTTCCTTTTCAGAAAGAAGGTAACCAGCTGTCCTTTCCCATGCATGTGAGACAGCGTAGGCCAGGTCGGGGCCTGGGTGGAGGGGGATGCGGGAAGTGGGAGTGGATATCCAGGTGTCTTTAGGACTGGATGCAGGGGTGGATGTGAGTGTTGTACTTGGGTTAAAAGACTGGAGATTCAATCCAGGAAGAAATGAAATAAGTGAAAAGCAAGAATAAAATGAAGCCCTCAGTTTAGAAGTCAAATGTGATTTGATCCTTGTGTCACACTCCAGTGAGGGGCCATCCTGAAACATTCAGAAACACTGAGCACTCCCTTCTCCTCGCACTCACAGGCCCTTTCCACCCTGTATTTTCCCGCAGTGCTTAGCACACTAAATTTGCTGAGTATTTGTTTATTGTCTGCCTTTTCCTACACAAGAGTATAAGTTCTGTGAGCATAAGGATTCTTACCTATTTTGTCATTTAAGAATGTTCTGGTAGACGAATGCTTTTACTTTAATTGAGTTTTTCAGAGCGCATAAGCAAGCATTAAGAAAACTGGCCTTTCCTAGTTTGGATTTTCTGTAGTTGAACACTTGCCAGCACCATTGTTGAGTCTGGCCTTCAATTCCAAAGGTTCCTAGGGCAGTCGTCAAACACTCCAAGCCTTAGTGAACTTTCACATTAATTCCTTACATGCGAGAGGTTACTTGTGCCCAGTGAGGTTTGCTATGTGCTGAGCAGTTAACCAAACTGCTCTTATCGGAGCCTGGACTGTGGTCAGAGTCTGTTCTTGGGGTGCGGGGAAAACAGTAGCACCCAACATTCTGCAGGCTCACCGTGCTTTTAGAAAATTCCTGTCCTGGAGATTGAACAGGGGGGAAAGGAATTTGTGTTCTAATAGTCGAGTTCTCTTATAAATAGACTAGAGGCCTGGTGCATGAAGTTCGTGCACAGGTAGGGTCCTAGGCCTGGCTGGCGATCAGGGTCGATCAGGGCCCTCCAACTGCCAGCTGGCACCTCCCTTCCCTGGCTACTGGCTGCCGGCCAGGACATCCCTTCGTTCTGTGCCACCCCCTGGTGGTCAGCGCATGTCATAGCACGTGATAGAACTCCCGGTCGAACTCCTGTAGGGACACTTTGCATATTAGTCTTCTATATATGTAGATAGATGATGTGTGTCTCTCCTTCCTGCCACATTCCTAGGTGAAACACTTAGTCCCGTGGAATGCAGCCACTCTATCCTGCATCCGAGGAGATGGCCATGGGCTGAGCAGTGCCGCTTGCCTCACACTATGATGCTACAGCTCCCATATCACTGAAACCTTCCTACTCTTCTCTTCTAGACACATCTTCATGGGCCTTATGAAAGTGTCACTTTAGCCCTAGCCAAGCTTGGTTCAGTGGATAGAGCGTCGGTCCTCAGACTGAAGGGTTACAGGTTCGATTCCAGTCAAGGGCACGTACCTCGGTTGCAGGTTCGATCCTCAGCTCTAGTTAGGGTGCAGGAGGCAACCAATCGATGTTTCTCTCTGTCTCTCCCCCTCCCTTCCCTCTCTCTAAAAAAAATTAAAAAAGAAAGTGTTAGTTTAAATTACTCTTTATAGGAAACCTGCTCCAACCTCTCCTCTTTCTCCCCACCATTCCAAATCTAAAGTGGCTGCCCAGGACTGAATTACAGTCAGTTCTCATTATTTACAGTTGTTGTATTCTATAAAGTTCCTGCAAACACTAATTAGCAAACTCTGAATCATTGCTTCTAGGGAAACATAGGGCTAGGTTTCTGCCAGCATCATGGTGGGAGGCAAGTGGCACTGCTTGGCCTCACAACATTTTCATCAAACAATCAGTAAATATCCTGTTGCTTGATTGACAGTGAACTCCCAACCAACAGCACTGTACCTCCTGCCTGAGCAGAGCTCCACTTGCACACGTTTTCTCCATGTTCTAGCCTTTGTGCACTTAACATTCAACAGCGATTCAGCCTGAAGCTTGGGAGCGATTTTAAGCAGTGATATCATCAACAAAAAGCCTGGAAATGCAGCCCTAGCCAGTTTGGCTCAGTGGATAGAGCGTTGGCCTATGGACTGAAGGGTCCCAGGTTTATTCCAGTCAAGGGCTCGTACCTTGGTTGCAGACTTGATCTCCGACCCTGGTCAGGGCACATGTGGGAGGCAACCATTTGATGTGTCTCTCTCCTATCACCGTTTCTCTCTGTCTTTCCCCCTCCCTTTTACTCTCTAAAAATTAATGGAAAAATATCCTCGAGTGAGGATTAATAACAACAAAAATGCCTGCAGATGCAAAACCATGGCCCTGAACTGACCCTGAGAGGACGCTGTGTATGAAATGAGAACAGAGGCCAGATACAGCGTACCCCCTGCTGGACCTCAGCGGGAGTGTGCATGCTGGCTGACGAGACAGTGTTACTGGTGTGTGCATGTCTGTGAGTGACCACAAAAATGCTGACGAGTATTGATTTTGAGGTTACAAATCAATTTTGGCAAGTAGACGAATTCACAAATGTGGATCCACGAACAATGAGGATTGACTTTACGTTGTAGACGGACTAAACATTGGTATTTGAAATGTCAACCTGGGCAGAATTAGGGCTTTGGTAGACTTCTGGCCCTCATTTTGAGGCACAAAATGGTTTTCCTGTCACATTACATGGGGAAAAGACGACCTCCTCAGAGCCCAGGGCTCCCAGAGCTGCTGTGCCGGGAGCCTGTGCTGACTGGTCTCCTAGATGCGCTTCGCTGGCGTGGCGGCTTGTTCCTTACTGGCCGGAGACTGTGTCTGGTCACCATTGTGCACAGCAGATCCGCCACATGGCAGGTAAGCAGTGCATTTTGTCAGAAGACTGACCTTGGACCTGTGTATTTGATCTGTGAGCCATCAGCTCAGTCGGCTTGCTTCTGGTCCTGGTCCATAACTGCTTGTCCACAATGCTGAAACCCAGAAAGTTTTAAAAGCACAAGAATTTTCAGAGCAATTGGTAGCAAAGCCTGACTGACCTGAACTCATCTGGTGACATGAGACTGTTTTTAATCTTTTTTATCCCACTGGGAGTGGCTAACCGTACATTTTTGCTACAGAAATATTAGTATATTCGTGTATTTGATTACAGGTTGCTACTGGGGGGTATTGGGTAATATATGTAATAATATATATTCAGAATTACCTTTCTGAAATGCAAAACAATTGGAATTTTTAAACTCCTCTAGGTTCAAGGGTTACGGATAAGGCATTGGTGACCTTAAGTAGAATTTAGGGATTTTTTTTTTTTTGTAGATATTTTATTTGAGGAAATTGACAATTTATTTAGAAGAGAGTGAGCCAGAGGCATGAGTAGTTACAGTCCCATGAGAAGACAAAATTATTTTCTGCTGGAGACTTCTGGGAAATGGTCAATATATCCTTAAAGAACGATTTGATACTAATTATTTTCTAGCTTTACTCACCTCACCGTGTTTTCCTAAACCTATTATATCACAGTCAAATTGACTTCTCAATAGGAATTAAGTAGCATTGACATTTTTAAGTATCTTTTTCAAAGATTAAATAATTTCTATTATTGTCATAACTACTGTTCTGGTAAGCAACTAAAAGAGTATAGCCCTTCAAAATTGGGAACTTTGGGATTAAGATATAGTTGCAGCTCTTCCTATATAAGTTCCTCAAACTTAGAAGCTGCATCCAGACAACCAACCATACCAGCTTCACTTATAAAATGGAAGGATTGGAATAGCTGATGTCTATGCTCCCTGCAAAATTAAACTTTTAGAGTATCTATTTTATTCACCTATCAGGAAGGGAAGGTGTTCTTATTTCTGAATATTATTACTTGAGTTTCTGTACTTATATAATAAGTTTAGTCTCAATTCTAACTTATAACTTTCTTCTTAGCATCTTTTCACCCATCCTGCCAAGCTTTTGTTGTCTGGCTCTTGTTGAGTGTTGGTATTGTGCAGTGCAAATAAATTGCAAATTGAGCAAAAGATCAAGGATTGCTCAAGGCAGTAAAAGGAATGTGGGAGCTGTACTCACCACACAGAAGCACTGACAGGGAGGCTCGGAGGGGGGCTAGTTAATAGTTGAAGGAAAATCTCTACAGCAATAGTGATATTAGTGGATTAGTGGGAAGTCTTTATTTTGAAGATCAAAGGGTGGACTTGAGTCTCACATGATTGAGACCCTTGTGGAAACTGATGATGTTCTGGGTGATTGTGGAAATTCCTGTATGATTCTACTGTAAAAGACCAACCCAAGTGATGAGTGTCATATAATGCCATAGCGTAATTTTGTTGTAGCAATCACAGTTACAAATACATTAACATTTGGTTCATTCTTTGTTTATCTTGAGAATTAGTGCATAGTTGCCATTATAATGTACATATTAACTTAGTCAGGTATTTTATAAATTTACTAGAGGCCCGGTCCTTTAGCCTTGCTTGCACCCTCTCACAATCCGGGATGCTTGCCTGCCAGCCCTCCTGATTGCCCCTAACCCAGTGGTTCTCAACCTTCCTAATGCCGCGACCCTTTAATACAGTTCCTCGTGTTGTGGTGACCCCCAACCATGAAATTATTTTCGTTGCTACTTCATAACTGTAATTTTGCTACTGTTATGAATCGTTATGTAAATATCTGTGTTTTCCGATGGTCTTAGGCGACCCTGCTAGCGGTTCTCAACCTGTGGGCCGCGACCCCTTTCACAGGGGTCACCTAAGACTATCAGAAAACACAGATATTTACCTTACGATTCATAACAGTAGCAAAATTTCAGTTATGAAGTAGCGACAAAAGTAGTTTTATGGTTGGGGGTCACCACAACACGAGGAACTGTATTAAAGGGTCGAGGCATTAGGAAGGTTGAGAACCACTGCCCTAACCACTCTGCCTGCCTGATTGCCCCAGCTGCTCACCTGCCTGCCTCATCGCCCCTAACTGCCTCTGTCTGCCTGCCTCATCGCCCCTAACTGCCTCTGCCTTGGCCCCGCCACCACAGCTTTGTCCGGAAGGATGTCTGGAATGATGTCCAGAAGGTTGTTTGGCTATCGGTCTAATTAGCATATTATACTTTTATTATTATAGATTTGTGTAGTTCATAATTTTTTCCCCAAAGTGGAATCTTAACTTTTTAATCACTGTTTACTATTATATTTTGCATTCTACTTTATGGTTTTGATTATGTTCCATGAATGAGCATCTTTACTATCTACTTAACTTCAGGAGGTTTTCTGTGTTGGAGAGTGTCCCCTTCAAATTTATGTCCTTCCCAGAATCTCAGAATGTGACTTGCTTTGGAAATTGGGTTGTTGTAAGGCACGCCTGGAGGGCCACATGAAGAAAGAGAGATTAGGCCATGTCCTGGCAGAGGAAGAGCTGGCTGGATTGTGACAACACCCGAAACTGAGAGAGAAACCTGGGACTCATTCTCTCCTCAGAGCCTTAGAAGGAACCATCCCTGTCAGCTCCTTGATTGTTGACTTCTAGCCTTTGGACTGTGAGAGAATAATCATCTATTGCTTTAAGCCACCAGGTTGTGGTAGTTTTTCATGCAGCCCTAGGAAACTAACACAGGTGTGTTCAGGATATTATTCTACTGATTCGTGGACTAGATGTTATTTTTCATAGGCAAGTTGGAAATAGGGTGAAAAGTTATTTCATTGGCCCTAACTCAGTATGGTTTGAAGAACTTGCAATATTTTCTATATTGAATCAGTAGTTTATTGTTCATAGAGATTGTTTCTGGAAAGATTGCGCAGGAAGCGGTGTTCACTGTTACAGATAGGGCAGGCTGTCCATGCTCCCCCTCCTCGACGGCACCTCCTTTTTCCAGCAGCTAGCCGAGAGGAGGGTTGCTGGAATCCCCAACTTAAAGCGAGTGCATTGCCTTTTAGCTCAAGCTCCATTGTGTGCTTTGGGCAGGCGGTTTTGGCGTTTGGAATTGGTTCTTTTCAGTGGAGAGGAATTATATGTCATTTCATCAATTCTCTTTAAAAAGAAAGATGAGCTGTTTGTTCCCATATGTAACCTGACAGAGTGTGTGTGTGTGTGTGTGTGTCCTTTGAAACCAACAGGCCAAAAAAAAAAGAAACCAAAAGGCCAAGCCTGTGTATTCCATCACCAGTATGAAATGTCTCTTTAATTGCGTCACTGGTGTTCTGTGCCACATTATCCACTGAGGTTCTAGTGTCAAGTCTCTTATGCCTGGAAGGTTCGCAGATTTGGGCAGAGAAAATGAAACCTAGTCAGTTACACAAGATTTATGTTAGACCTGCCATTGCAGGAAGCAGTGAAAAGTTGATTACACAAGATTTATGGTAGATCTGCCATTGCAGGAAGCAGTGAAAAGTTGACAAAACTACAGCAAGAAACAGGATATATGCTTTCTATTTATACCCCGTTTTCTTTTTCTACATTTCGGGCTCTGTTTGCACTTTGTTTTGGCTGTTTCGTAAGACCGTGGATCCTTCAGTTTTTACCCCTAAACTTGGTCACCATATTCTATATAATAAAAGAGTAATATGCAAATTGACCATCACTCCAAGACACAATATGGCCATCCCATGTGGTCAAAGATGGCTGCCCCCATGTGGACACAAGGTGGCCGCCACAAGGTGGCCAGCAGGGGCAGGCAGTTGTGGGCAGTTAGGGGTGACCAGGCCGGCAGAGGGCAGTTGTGGGAGACCAGGCCAGCAAGGGAGGGCAGTTGGGGGGACCAGGCCTGCATGGGAGGGCAGTTGGGAGATCAGGACTGCAGGGGAGGACAGTTATGGGCGACGAGACTGGCAGGGGAGGGCAGTTAGGGGCAATTGGACCGGCTGGGGAGCAGTTAGGCGTCGATCAGGCTGGCAGGGGAGTGATTAGAGGGTGATCAGGTTGGCAGGCAGAAGCAGTTAGGGGTATTCAGGCAGAGGCAGGCGAGCGGTTTGGAGCCAGCACCTGGATTGTGAGAGGGTTGTCCGACTGCCCATTTAGGCCCAATCCAGTCAGACATCCCTCAAGGGGTCCCAGATTGGAGAGGGTGCAGGCTGGGCTGAGGGACACCCCGGCCCCCATGCATGAATTTCATGCATCGGGCCTCTAGTATAAAATAATTGAAGAATTTTATATAAGCTCAGCCATGGCAAAGGATGCACTTTTAGCTCTTACTCTTTCATTGTAGTTGTGTTACTGTAACTGTCAGAAAGCAATCTTTTTTAAAATTAAATCTTTATTGTTTCCCCCCCCTCCCCATTGACCCCTTCTAGCCCACTCCCGCTCCAGGCCTTCACCACCCTATTGTCTGTGTCCATGGGTTATGCATATATGCATATAAGTTCTTTGGTTGGTCTCTTCCCACTGACCCACCCAACCCTCCATTACCTCTGTGATTCCACAGTCTGTTCTATGCTTCTATGTCTCTGGATCTATTTTATTCATTAGATTCCACATATTGAGTGAGATCATGTGATACATGTCTTTCTCTGACTGGCTTTTTTCACTTAGCATGATACTCTCTAGGTCCCTCCATGCTCTGAAAGGGTATTCTTTTTTACTGCTGCATAGTATTCCATGGTGTAAAAATGTACCATCACTTTTTAACCACTCATCTACTGATGAGCACTTAAGCTGTTTCCCAATCTGAACTACTGTAAATTATGCTGTGAACATAAGGGTGCATACATTCTTTCTGATTGGTGTTTTGGGTTTCTTAGGATATATTTCTAGAAGTGGGATCACTGGGTCAAATGGCAGTTCCATATTTAATTTTTTGAGGAAATGCCATACTGTTTTCCAGAATGGCTGCACCAGTCTGCATTCCCATCAGCAATGAACTAGGGTTCCCTTTTCTCCACATCCTCACCAGCACTTGTCGTTGATTTGTTGATAGTAGCCATTCTTACAGGTGTGAGGTGATACCTTATTGTCGTTTTAATTTGACTTCTCTGATGATCAGTGACTTTGAGGTTTTTTTATATGTCTCTTGGCCATCTGTATGTCCACTTTGTAGGTGTTCACTGTAGGTTTGTCATATATGGCCTTTATTATGCTGAGATATTGCTCCCTCTATTCCCACTTTGCTGAGAGTTTTCTCAAAAATGGGTTTTGGATTTTGTTGAATGCTTTTTCTGTGTTTATTGATATGATTATGTGGTTTTTGTCTTTCAAGTTTGTTTATGTGATGTATCACGTTTATTGATTTGCAAATATTGTACCAGCCTTGCATCCCTGGAATAAATCCCACTAAGTCATGGTGTATGCTCTTTTTAATATATTGCTGGATGCGATTTGCTAATATTTTGTTGAGGGTTTTAGCATCTATGTTCATCAGGGATATTGGCCTGTAATTCTCTTTCTTTGTAGTGTCTTTATCTGGTTTTGGAATTAGGATAATGCTGGTCTCATAAAAAGAGCTTGAAGGTGTTCTTCCTCTTGGAATTTTTGGAACAGTTTGAGGAGGATAGGTGCTAGTTCTTCATTGAATGTTTGTAAAACTCACCATAGGGATGCATACGTTTTCTTCAAATCCCTTTAAAAAGAAAGGTGATGAACTGTTTGTTCCCAGATAGAACCTGAGATTGTGTGTGTGAAGCCATCTGGATGAGGGCTTTTGTTTGCTGGGAGTTTTTTTTATGACTGCTTCTATTTTATCAGTTGTTATTGGCCTGTTCAGGTTTTCAGTTTTGGGAGATTTTATTTTTCTATGAATTTGTCCATTTCATCCACATTGTCCATCTTGTTGGCATTTGGCTGTTCATAGTATTTTCTTACAATCCTTTGTATTTCTGTGGTGTCAGGTGTTACTTCTCTGCTTTTGTTTCTGATTTTATTAATTTGGGTTTTTTCTCCTTTCTTGATGCGTCTGGCTAACAGTTCATCAATCATGTTTACCTTTTCAAAGTACCAACTCTTGGTTTCATTGATCTTTTATATATTTTTTTAGTCTCTGTGTCATTTATTTCTGCTCTAATTTTTATTATTTCCAACCTTCTACTTACTTTGGTCTTTTCTAATTCCTTTAGTTGTAGGGTTAGATAGTTTATCAGAAGTTTTTCTTGTTGTTTGAGGTAGGCCTGTAGGTTGTGAACGTCTCTCTGAGGACTGCTTTTGCTGTGTCCCAGAGATTTTGAGTGTTGTGTGTCTTTTTGTTTTAAGGAAGTTTTTTATTTCTTCCTTGATCTCATTGGCAACCCATTCATTGTTTAATAACATGCTATTTAGCCTCCATGTGTTTGAATGTTTTTGAGTGTTTTCACAGTAATTTCTAATTTCATGCCACTGTGATCTGAGAAGATGCTTATTATGATTTCAATCTTTTTGAATTTGTAAAGACTTGTTTTGTGTCCTAACATGTGATCTGTCTTTGAGAATGACTCATGTGCACTTGAGAAGAATGTATATTCTGAAGCTCTGTTCTATAAATGTCAATTAAATCTCTCTGATATGGTGTGTCATTTAGAGTCACTGTTTCCTTGATAATTTTTTATCTGGAAGATCTATCCAGTGAAGTCAGTGGGGTGTTAAAGTCCCCTACTGTGACTGTATTGTTGCCGATCTCTCCCTTAAAGTCCTCTAGAAGTTTGTGTTTGTTTTTTAATATATTTTTATTGATTTCAGAGAGAAAGGGAGAGGGAGAGAGAGATAGAAACATCACTGATGAGAGAGAAGCATTGATACGCTGCCTCCTGCACGCCCCCTACTTGGGATTGAGCTTGCAACCTGGGCATGTGCCCTTGACCGGAATCAAACCTGGGACCCTTCAATTCACAGTCGGACGCTCTATCCACTGAGCCAAACCAGCTAGGGCTAGAAGTTTTTTATATATCTCAGTGTTCCAAATTGGGTGCATATGTGTTTATCAAAGTATTATCCTCTTGTTGGCTTGATCCCTTTAGTATTATGTAGTGACCTTAGTTGTATCTTGTGATGACCATCATTTTGAAGTCTCTTTTGTCGAATATGAGTATTGCTACCCAGGCATTTTTTTTTGTTTCCATTTGCATGAAAATTATTTTCTATCCCTTTCACTCTCATCCTGTGTGAGTCTTTTGTTCTGAGGTGGGTCTCTTGTAGAAATCATATAGTTGGGTCATGTGTTGTATACATTCAGCTACGCTACATCTTATGATTGGAGTATTTAATCCATTTACATTTAAAGTTATTATTGCTAGGTACTTATTGCCATTTTAATTCTGTGTGCCTATGTTTCTCTCTCTCTCTCTTTCTCTTCTTCCCCTTACAGAAGCCCCTTTACCACTTTTTGCAGTGCTGGTTTGGTGGTGATAAACTTCTTTAGCCTTTTTTTTTTTTTTTTTTCGGTCTGGGAAGCTCTTTATTTCACCATCTATTTTGAATGACAGCCTTGCTGGATATAGTAATCTTAGTTTCAGATACTTGATTTTCTTTACCTTGAATACTTCATGCCATTCCCTTCTGGCCTGTAGACTTTCTGATAAGAAATCAGCTAACAGCCTTATGGGATCTCCTTTGTAGATAACAAATTGCTTTTTTCTTGCTGCCTTTAAGACTCTCTCTTTGTCCTTAATTTTTGACATTTTAATATGTTGTGTCTAAGCTGGGCCTGTTTGGTTCTTCTTGCTTGGGACTCCCTGTGCCTCCTGGACTTAGGTGACTTTTTCCTTCACCAGGTAAGGGAAGTTACCTGCCATTATTTTTTCATACATGTTCTCTATTTCTTACTCACTTCCTTCTCTTTCTAGCACACCTATGATGCAAATATTGTTATGGTTTCATGTTGTCCCACAGCTCCCTTAAACTGTCCTCTTGTTTTTAAATTGTTTTTTTTCTTTTTGATTCTCTGGTTGAGTGAATTTTTTCTACCCTGTTTTCTAATTCACTGATCCAATCCTCATCTTCTCCCAATTTTCTGTGTATTCCTTCCACTGTGTTTTTTATAGTTCTACTAAAAGCCTGATGCACGAAGATTCATGCTAGAATGGGCTTTCCTTTCCCTGGCTGCCGGCACTGCCTTTCCACTCTGGCCCAGCCCCTTTCCGCTCAGGCCCAGGAGCTGCCTCTTTCCGCTCTGGGAGCCACCTCTTTCCGCTCCAGCCCCTCCTTCCCACACTGCCAGAGGCCCTGACAGACCAGGGGTGGGGCTAAACGCCTGCGTCATCGCCATCTTTGTTAGGTTAATTTGCATAACACTCCTGATTGGCTGGTGGCGTAGCGGAGGTACAGTCAATTTACATGTCTGTCTATTACTAGGTAAGACTAGGGTCCCAGTTCATGAATTCATGCACCTTGAAAGGAACTGTGGGCCATGAGGCTGTGGTGGGCATTGGGGCAAGTCTTAACCCATCCTCTGCACCCCTGCCCAGCCCCTCCCACTGCAGCCCCCGGGCCCCTATTTGCCAGCAGCCCCGCTCCTGCCGCCACTGCTCCCACGTGCTGACAGCGATGGCCCTGCTTGCACCCGCTGACCGTGTGGAACGATTGGGGCCGGCGCCAGCAGTGGGTGTGATAGTACTGCAAAGAATTTTCAGTAACCACCAGAGGCTCGCCCTGATAACAGCGACTGGTGCCCCGCCTTGTTCTGGCACCCCCGCTCATCTGCTCCACCATCCTGCCAGGGCCAATGCCCACCATGTTCTGTGCTCTGCCAACTGCTGCTGATGCCTGCCATGTTACACGCGCACTCCCTGGTGGTCAGCACACGTCATAGCGACGGGTTGTTCTGCCGTTCAGTCTATTTGCATATTAGGGTTTTATATATAGAGATGTCATTCTTCATAGTCACTATATTTTTTCTCATGCTGTTGAGCATCTTTGCCATCATTATTCTGAACTGTATGTCTGATAAATTTCTTATTCTATTTCATTCATATCTTCTTCTGGAGAATTCTCTTGTTCTTTCATTTGGTACTTTTTTTACGTCTTCTCATTTGGGCTGCCTGTTTGAGTTTGTGTCTGTGCTAGGACTTCCAAACTCTAGTGCTAAGTTATCTGTGGAAAATAATTGAATAGAAACAAACCCAACTTTCATCCTTCAGACTATTAGGACACAGTCTACACCAATGATATTTGACATTTTTAATCACTTTTTATCCTAGCGTTCTTTAGGGAGAGGGTTCAGAATGCTTTTTCTATAAACTGTTTCATTGAGAACCTTAATATTAATTTAGGAAACTAGCCAGCTTCAAGTAGTAAAAGGAGAATAATAAGAAATAGAGATGAATCGGTGTGGTGAAGAATCGGAAAAGAACATAAGTCATTTTTACATATCTTATGTAAATAGGTCACTTTAAGCATAATGTAGTGCTAATAGTGAGAAACAGACTTTTTTCTGAAGGATAAAAATTCAGTCAGCTGGTGATAGACAGAATCCCAACTGGTCCCAGGGCTGCTGCTCTTCACTGTTCTTCCTGTTAGACTTGACCCTTTTTATTTCATTTTGTTGTTGCTAATCCTCACCTGAGGATATTTCCCCCATGGAGTTTGAGTGAGAGTGGAAGGGAGGCAGAAACATCCATGTGAAAGAGTCACATCGATTGGTTGCTTCCTGCACGTGCCCCGGCCAGAGATAGAGCCTGCAATGGAGGTACATGCCTTTGACTGTAATCAAACCCAGGACCCTTCAGTCCACAGGCCAATGCTCCATCCAATCACTGAGCCAAACTGGCTAGGACGAGTTGACTCTTTTTAGTCACAACATGTGAGGGGAATGCTTTTAGAAAAGAGCCAGGATTACAGGTGAGGGACTTTGACATTCCAAATGTATACTGTTGTAAATGACATACACCTTTTATATAATAGACTAGTGGCCTGATGCACGAAATTCACGCACCAGAGCGGGGGTGTTCCTCAGCCCAGCCTGCACCCTCTCCAATCTGGGACCCCTCCAAGGATGTCCTACTGCTGATCTGGGACTGCTGGCTCCTAACCGCTCACCTGCCTGCCTGATTGCCCCTAACCACTCTATCTGCCAGCCTGCTCACCCCCAACTGCCCCCCCTGCTGGCCCCCACCTTCCCTCCCCACTGGCCTGCTCGTCCCCACCTTCCCTCCCCACTGACCTGCTCGCCCCCATCTTCCCCCCTGCTGGCCTGCTCACTCCATACTGCCCCCCCCCTGCCGCTGTCCTGATCACCTCCAACTGACCCCCACTGATGGCTTGCTTGCCCCCAACTGGCCCCCCCTGCTGGTCTGCTTACCCCCAACGGCCCCGCCCTCCACCAGCCTGGTCACCCACAACTGCCCTCTCTTCTTGGCCTCTAACTGCCTCTACCTCGGCCCCACCACTATGGCTTTGTCCAGAAGAACATCCGGAAGGACTCCTGGAAGGTCTCCCTGTCTAATTAGCATATTACCCTTTTATTAGTATAGATAGAGGCCTGGTGCATGGGTGGGGCCAGCTGGTTTGCCCTGAAGGGTGTCCCAGATCAGGGTGGGGGTTCCCTTGGGGCGTGGGGTGGCCTGGGCGAGGGGCCTGTGGTGGTTTGCAGGCTGGCCATGCCCCCATGGGGAGAGGGTCCCTGCTGGGGGGGCATGGCCAGCCTTGGTGAGGGGCTGAGGGACATTTTCAGGCTGGCCACACCCCCTTCAGGGTGGGGGTTCCAGCTGGGATGCCTGGCCAGCCTGGGTGAGCGGCTGATGGCTATTTGTAGGCTGGCCACACTCCCCGGCGACCCAAGCTCCCAGACCCTCCTTTTTTTTTTTCTTTTCCCCAGCGCCTCCTTGAGCAGAGCCAGGGCTGGCTGGAAGCAGGTATCTGGGATTTATTTATCTTCTATAATTGAAACTTTGTAGCCTTGAGCGAGGCCAGGGCCAGCCAGGGTAGGCGGGAAGCTTGGCTTCCTGCATTGCTGGGGGCAACCCAAGCCTCCTGCTCGCTCCAGCTCTGTGGCTGCCTGCCATATTTGTTGGGTTAATTTGCATACTCGCTCTGATTGGCTGGTGGGCATAGCAGAGGTATGGTCAATTTGCATGTTTCTCTTTTATTAGATAGGATAATAAGGATCAAAATAGTTTCCACTTGAGTTGACTTAACTGCTGTAGTGTTTACTAATTCCACCAAAATAATTCACTTCTTTACTCTTATTCTAAACCTCTGTAGTTAAAGCTTAGGTGTATATACTTCAAGGAGTGGCAAACTTGGAATCAACTCTGAGATTGCTCAGTGAGAGGTATCAGTCATAGCTTCTTTGGAGAATTCTGGGCTGTGCAAGTCAGAATTGGCTTATTTGGGAGATGTGGAATTGAGCTCCAATTGGGAAGGGAGGAAGGAAGGTGGTCCTTAGAGGTGAAATTCTTCAGGCCTGGACACACACATGAGCGAGGGAGCACTGCACAGCCTTCGGCCCTGCACCCTTGTGGCTGGAAAGGCCAGCAGGGCTCAGACCCTCAGCTTCTGTGTCACCATCTGTAACCCTATATAGTAAAAGCCTAATGTACAAATTGCCCCCTCGGGCGGTCATTTGACCCAGAGTGCAACCACTCGCTATGATGTGTGCTGACCACCAGAGAGTGGTGCGGAACATGGCGAGTGTGGGCGATGCGGCGCTGGCAGCGGGCGGCAATGAAGGCACTGCCGGCTCCGATGGGCCCTGATGACAGCAGGACCATGATGGGATGATGGAGCAGATGAGTGGGTGGCGCCAAGCCAAAGAGGGTACGAGTGGGGGAGAGGGGGAAATCTACAGGGCAATCGGTGACCAGCAGGGGTGGGGGGGGGGGGCAGAGAGGCCACTGCCCAGCTCCTAGGTGCTGAGGGAGCCGGGTGGGTGGCCCAGCCCCAACCGATCATCCTGTAGATGGCAACCACCAGTGGCAGCGGCTGGGGGCACCTCACACCTGGGAGCTGGGCAGCAGCCCCACCCCCCACCATAATTATTTTCTTTTCAATGTGCACAAATCTGTGTACCTGACCACGAGTGTGGGAATAAAGCTGAAACTTCTTCATGGGGCTGTGCAGTGATGTTTGTGAAACATCATCCTTCATGTATTGTGGAAAGTATTTGTCATGACTATTAAAAATGGGAGATGTATAGGCTCACATTTACTGAAGAAAAGCATTTATTTGAAAATATTTATTTCTATTATAGCAACTTAATAAGAGACATTGTCTTCTTTCCCAAGGTCATTGCTCTTTATTTTGTAAAGCTGTGTCATGCGGACAGGACCTGCCTCAGCAAGAGAGAGGCTGTGGCCGGTTCTCAGGCTGATAGGACCTCAGGGGAGAGATGTCCCAGCTCATGCTTGGGCTGAGCCCTTTTCCAGTGGGAGTTAAGTTTCAATATACACACATGGTGGGCATCAACAACTATCTTGCACATGGATGCGCATTATATTACAACCGCCTTATTCCCTCAGTGTCCTTCTGAAGCTGCCCCCACTGGCCAGAGTTCATGCCAGGCTTCTAGCCCTTTGGGGAATTAGTTATTGACTCTGCCGATCTCACCCTGGGCACCGTCCCTTTCCTCAGCTCTGGACATTCCAGCACTGAAACAGGGTTTTCCTCGTGTAGGAGGAAGTTGCCCAACAGTGATGGCTATTGCCCTAATCCCATCTTCCCCACCAGACCTCCCACCACCTTGGACACAAACACCCTATAGTGGAGCTTCTGTTTGTGGTTACACTGTGGAGAGGCAGGGGGGGGGGGGGCGGGGGGGGAGGCCATGTCTGCACAAACTCATTGTTATGCTGAATATTTTGAAACAAAAGGGTCTCAAATATATGTTGGCACCTAGATGAAAATTACCGCCTTGTTCAGTGGCTCCCCCTTGCAGGATCCATTCTCTCAGCTCTATTGAAATGAACCCTCGTGCTCAAAATATGGGACAGACTACACTTTTACAAATGAATTTATCTTGTGACTCAGCCCTCATCCAGTTTGCCTCAAAGCCACTAAATGTTTTATACACCTATTTAATCTTTGAAGTTAGGGAAACATAGAGCCATGACCTCTTCACTTACTGCCCCTTTGCTCGGTAGTCACACCAGATTTCCTCTATTAGAGCAGTGAAGACCATTTTTGGAGAACTACAGTATGCTTTGTATTGCTTCTTTCAAAAACAAAAAACTCAGTACTTCCAAGTTAATGAAAAAGTTTATTTACTCAGTATAACAGAATGTGACAGATTTAGAAAAATATTCTCTGAAATAATATGAAATGGTTTTCTGATAAAAAAAATAAAAAGCACTCTATGTTACTCTCTAATACTGCTTTTTTTCTTTTTTGTACATTTAAAACTTTTGAATAGGTATTACGTTCACAAAGGCTTAAAAATAAACAATGTGTCTTGGTTACCCCATGGAGTGCTTTATTCCTTATGCAGCTATAGACTTAAGTCCTTAATATGGGTGTGCCTTAATTAGTCACTGGTCCTCGATTCATGGACATTTGGTTGTTTCTCATTTGAGGACTAAATGCATTGGGCCTGTGTTGTGTAGCACATATTTAATTTCAAAAATGGTTTTGCTGGGTCAGGAGTATGGACATTTCCCATTTTGAAAGCTGTTGCCAAGTGCTCCTTCGTGGAGCTGTGCCTGCTTCCTCTCTTACCACCAGAGAATGGAGGCACCTTCCCCCACAGCCTAGGCAGGGTTATCAAATGCTTGGATTTCTGCCAATTTGTTAAGTGAAAACATCTCAGTGTGACTTCAATTTGTATTTCGCTTATTTGACTGAAGTTAAATACTTTTTTATATATTCACGAGGCATTTGTGTTTCCTTTTGTAAGAGTTGTCCGCTTGTGTCTTTCATCCGCGTCACAGGTGGCAATGGACATTAGGCCTATGCTGTGCTAGGAGCTGCGGGTATTTCTCTCAGTTTCACATCAGCCTTTGGCTTCAGTGATGATGGCATTGGTGTTTGCCTACAGACGCTGTTGTTCTCTGTGAGGTGAAGTTACCCATCTTTGCTTTTCTTTTGTGGCTTCTGGATTTTGAGTCCTGGCTAGAAGGCCCTTCCTAATCCTGGGATCATAAAGGAAAACTCGCGGCTTCCGGTCCTGCGTGACCTGCTCCATTTCAGTGACTGCTGGGGGGCATGTCCTGGGTGTCATGTGAAGGGTGTATCCAGCTTTAGGCGTCCTTGCTTTAAGCACTGCCTCTCTTTGTCCACAGGCCGGTTAATGACTATCTTCCTCTTTCTTCTTAACATGGTTTCCAAGGTCCACAAGGCTGGCAGCTCTTGCAGAAGCCTTGAAGGAAGCCCCCCTGACGAAGGCCCAGCTGGGGTTGGAAGTGAATGAACTGGAGGCGGCCGCACTGCTGGTCCGCGAGGAAGCAGCAGCCCACCCTGCCTCACCGGCCTCCAGTTCTGAGTCCAACGCCTCCGGGGACTCCAACAGCAGTGCCTCCTCAGCCAGGACCGCAGACCCAAACTCAGAGCCAGAGGGACTCGCAGGCAGGGGAGCTGGGAGAGGAGGGTCCTTACAAGGCCTTGTTCTTGACGAAAGCTGTGCCCTGCGTATTGATGGCCATGGGCTGTGCAGACGCTCGGTCATCCCAAGGGCTGATGTCCGTCGGGGAGCGCTGCTGGCCTCCGCACAGGCCCTTGGGAGAGTGGGGCCTCTGATAGAGGAGCTTGGAGAACAACTGGAGACTGTGGTTCAGCTCTCGGAGCCCGAAGGCCCTGCTGGGCCCCTGCAGGGCACAGGCAGACAGCACCCTCCCGGGACGGGCGGTAAAGGTTTCATTTGTGGGTGAGTATGATGTCAGGTTTGGTTTTAGTTACTGAGAATTCTTTATTTTTACTTGTACTTTTTCTTAGTGTATACAGCATGTTTTTCAATGAGTTTCCTTCCTGCTACTTTAAAGTTCTAAAGTACTTTTACCAAAGTATAATTAATATCTGAAGATGAAAACAATAGTTCTGCTAGAATCCCTAGAATGTGGAGCCCATTAATATTTTTAATAACTTTACCAAGATATATTTGACACGCAAGAAGCTGCACACACTTCAAGTGTACGATGCGATCAGCGTTGATGACACATGCACCACATCAATCCTCTATGTGATCAAGAGACTGTACTTACATCATCTCCAAGTGACTTCATGGCGCCCTGGCGCCCTCCCCACTGCTCTCCCAATAAAGCTGTTATGAATACTTCTGTGCAAGCTTTTGTGTGGACATGTGCTTGCTTCTCTTGGGAGTGCAATGACTGAGTAGTCATGGTGTGTGTTTAACAATTTGAACAACTGCTAAACTGCTTTTCAAAGTGGCTATTCCATTTTACATTTCCCCCCCCCCCCCCAGCTGTGTATATATAGTTCTTTTACATTCTTGTCATTACTTGGTACGATCAGCTTTTTAAAATTTTACCATGTTAGTAGGTATGAAGCTGTATCTCATTGTGGTTTTAATTTGCCTATTTTAAGACTTATAATGTTTAGCATTATTTTTGTGTGTACTTGCCATTCACATATCTTTGGTGAAATGTCTGTTCAAATCTCTTGCCAATTTTTTTAAGCTAAGGTTGCTTTCTTATTTTTTTTTAAATAAATCTTTATTGTTCAGATTATTACAGGTGTTCCTCTTTTTTTTTCCCCCATAGCTCCCCTCCACCTGATTCCCCACCCCACCCCATGCCCTTACCCCCCGCCACTGTCTTCATCCATAGGAGTGAGATTTTTGTCCAGTCTCTTCCCGCACACTCACACCTGCTTCCCCTGAGAGTCGTCAGTCTACTCCCTTTCTATGTCCCTGATTCTATTATATTCACCAATCCATTCTGTTCTTCAGATTTTTTATTCACTTGATTTTTAGATTCACTTGTTGGTAGGTATGTATTTGATGTCATTTTGTTGTTCATAATTTTATCTTTACCTTTTTCTTCTTCTTCCTCTTCTTAAAGAATACCCTTCAGCATTTCATGTAATCCTGGTTTGGTGGCAATGAACTCCTTTAGCTTTTTCTTGTCTGTGAAGCTCTTTATCTGACCTTCAACTCTGAATGATAGCTTTGCTGGGTAGAGTAATCTTGGTTGTAGGTTCTTGCTGTTCATCGCTTTGAATATTTCTTGCCACTCCCTTCTGGCCTGCATAGTTTCTGCTGAGAAATCAGCTGACAGTCGTATGGGTACTCCCTTGTAGGTAACTAATGGTTTTTCTCTTGCTGCTTTCAAGATTCTCTCTTTGTCTTTTGCCCTTGGCATTTTAATTATGATGTGTCTTGGTGTGGTCCTCTTTGGATTCCTTTTGTTTGGGGTTCTGTGCACTTCCTGGACTTGTAAGTCTATTTCTTTCACCAGGTAGGGAAAGTTTTCTGTCATTATTTCTTCTAATAGGTTTTCAGTATTTTGCTCTCTCTCTTCTTCTGGCACCCCAAAAATTCGGATGTTGGTACGCTTGAAGTTGTCCCAGAGGCTCCTTACACTATCTTCATATTTTTGGATTCTTTTTTCTTTTTGTTTTTCTGGTTGGGTGTTTGTTTCCTCATATTTCAGATCTTTGGTTTGATTCTTGGGGTACGTTGATCTACAGTTGAGTTTCTGTATATTCTTTATTTTAGACAGTGTACGCTTCATTTCTGACTGGTCCTTTTCCATTTTTTTGGCATTCTAATTAAGGTCCTTGAAGGTTTCACTAAGCTCCTCAGAAGTGTCATCAAGTTTCTCGGCGGTTTTTAGAAGATTTTTGAGTAACCTTATAAATGTGGTTCTGAACTCTATGTCGTCCAGTAGTTTGCTTTCCTCCGTTTCTTTCATTCGTGATATATTTCTTTGTTTCCGCATTTTGGCTGCTTCCCTGTGTTGATGGCGTGGCTTTGTGTGGTAGGTGACCTATAGGGGGCAGTAGCTCAGCCTCCCCAGTCACCTGATGTGGACGCTCTTGGTACACCCCTTTGTGGGCTGAGTGCAAAGTCTTGGTGTGGTTAAGCCTTAATTGCTGTTGTACACTGGAGGGAATTGACCTCCAGGCCAATCGGCTGTGAGGACTCGCTGTGTCTATAAGAACTTCTGTGCTGGAGACACGCTTATGGTGCAGGACTTGTTTCAGTGGGGCTTTGGTGCTCGCTGAGTCTGCCTCTTGAATGTGTCACTTATGTTTGTGAGCAGTTGAAATCTGGTTTCTCACACTGACCACTAGATATACTGGCTTCTGGATCTCCAATTGGGTGCAGGTCAGCTATTGTCTGAGTCCACCCAGCAGGAGCTACAGTGAGAGCTATAGTTTTCTCCTCTTTGCTTGGGGTTTAGAGGTTTTGGAGCTGTCTGATCCGGGCTGCAAGTTTGTTAGGTTAAGCTGCTATCCATAGGGCAGTCCATTCATATGCAAAAGCCGTTGCTTGGAGCTTGGGTGGGTTTGTAGGTTGTGTGGGGCAGGGTCTCAGGGCGTCCCTAGGCTAGGGCATGGCAAACAGCAATGGCTGCTAGTTAACCGGCTCTGTCTCCGACTGAGTCCCGTCCCGTGCCCCAGCGCAGATAAACAATTATTCCTGTCCGCAGCTCTGCAAGCAGGCCCCCCTCACTTTCCAACCCGGTAGCAGACAATCCAGCTTCTCCCTGTAGGAGTTTGGGTCCCCCGGGTCCCCCGCGTCTCCCCAGCAACTGTATTTCAGAGTAATCGGGGGCTTGTCTCCCTTTGGGTTGAACAAAGCAATGCCTGCCGCCAGCCCAGATCCCACGCCTCCGTACCTCAGCTTTTCAGCGCTTGTGCACGTCTCAGTGCTCTTTTCTCTTTCCTTCTAGTTGTAGAACTTCCACTCAACCAGCTTTCCCGTGGTTCTGGGTGATAGACGTTTTGTCTTTTAGTTGCAGTTTAAATTGTTGTGCGAGGCAGCAGTTTAGGTGTTTACCTATGCCACCATCTTGGATTCCTCTTGCTTTCTTATTTTTGAGTTTTGAGAGGTTTTTATAAATTCTGGATACAATTGCTCAGTATGAGTCATCTTTGCATGCCTTGTAATTTCCTATTGGAATGCAGACATGAATTTTATCTCATTGGGTACTGAGTATGTATTACAAATATTCTGTACTTTTGTTTGGGGATGCAGTTAAGTTACTTGGAAATAGTTTGATCTTTATGGGTCTTGCTTTTGTAATTTCTTAGGCAGGCCTGGAAGAGGGCTCAGTATGGGACAAACTATGTCACAGGACTAAGGAAAGCGTTTCCCATGCCCTATGAATTTTGAGTTTTCCAGTCTAGCTGGTGGGAGCAGGTGCCTGTGTGAGTGCTGAGTGCAGTTCCAGCCTCATTGCATGCTTATCAGCAGGTATTCTCTTGAGTGTACAGGGACTTCTCCTAACACCAGGCTAGTGTCAGGAGAAGTCCCTCTACAGCTCTCTGCAGCTGTCTCCTCTCGGTGCTCAGACCTGCCATTTCCCGCTGCCTTGTTCTCCCTGAGCCCTCGCCTCTGATCCCGAGCCCACTGCTTCTGCCTGGGTTTCCCCTCTCTGTGCAGCCTGGACAGTCCCTCAGGGCAGTGGGTGAGCCTCACCGAGTTCGTTTTCCACCCCACAGGATCACTGTCTTTTGTTGCCTGATGTCCATTGGTTTGTGTGTTATTTCTGGTTTTCGTTTTTTGGTTATTTCAGGTGGGAGAGTAAATCTGGTCCCTGTTACTCCATCCTGATTGGAAGTGTAAATGTCCATTAATATTTTCTCATTTGAGTCTTAGCTCATAGGGAGTGGGGTCTGTGTCATGGTTTGTTACCGCTGAATCATCATTGCCCATGTGCTTGGTGCTCCCTATAAATATCTATTGAATGAATTAAATAAACCAGTTTGCTTTGGGGAGGAAATGATATGCATTAACCTTAGTAGCATTTTTATATCAAGAAAGGGTCTGATACTTTACTTTGGGTTATGCAGGTTGAGAGTATTTGTATTCCCAATATAAATTCCAGTTTGTCTTAATAGACTAGTTGGGGTGACTGCCATTTGGCATGCATGTAAACTCCTGAAGACCAACAGCATGGTCAGAACGTGGTCAAGACTCTTCTCGGGCTTCCCCCACTTTCCCCGCCCCCCACCCTGATTGCCCTGCTGGTTGCCCCATAGATCGGCCCTGATCACCAGCCAGGCATAGGGACCCTACCCATGCATGAATTTTGTACACCGGGCCTCTAGTAATAATAATTTTTAATACCTAGATATTTTGAAATAACAGGATACTGAACATTAATTAATCTGAGTTTGCCTCATATGGAGAATCTAGAGGATAGATTTGAATCTATTAATTAAATATGTCTTGTATTTTATTTGAAATATATCCTTAAAAATGTGAATGTATTATTAATCTGAGAAATGCTAAGTAACACTTGCCACCTAAAATTTGAGGCCTCTAAAAGTTACAAGTTCAAATTAAGTTGGGATAAATTATATAGTATGGTTGTGATAATAGAATGCATGAAGTATGGAAATTCATTTTTGAGGAAAATATTGCTTTTTCTCTGGAAAAATTAGTAGTTCGAATTATGTTGTAGTCTTTATATTTATGGTCTTCATGTGGTATGTGTTTGTGTATTATGTGTGGTAAATTTTCAGCCTTTGGATGGCATTACTAGGATATAATACTTTATTGGCCCGATTAAAAAGGTATTAAATACTTATAAATTAAGCAGAATTCTGTGGTCTGGTCAAAATTTTTAATATTAAGACTGGTTTAAGTTTGATTAATGTCTTTTAGAGTTATTACCATAAAATATATGTTTTTTCCTAGATTTACAAAGAATTTATGATATAATCATTTGGTTGAGTATATTTGACAATTTTTCCAAAAGTTAAAATGTTAAGACTGAACTAAGAGATGACTTTGAGTCATTCCAATGGGACCTGGAATAACTCAAGGATTTATTCTCTCAAAAGAAATATTTTTGAACTAAATGAGGCTGATTTAATATACTTGAAATTAACATGGGAAGCTTTGTCAAATAAAAATTAATAACTGTTTTATTTATATACATATATTTTGTTAAAATGAATATTACAGGAATTTCATTCTGCTTCAGAAAGGAACTTGCAAAGATTCAAATCCAAGTTCACAAAGGAAACTTTCAATGGGGACATGTGTTCAGTCAGGGACACCAGGCAAGCCAAGAGTGATGATTCTCAGTGGGGCGTCTGCCAGTGATACTCTGGGTATTTGCATATTGGGAGTTTAGGAATTATTTTCAATGCTCAATAAACATGTGCCCCATTTTAAAATCTTACTTTATATGCTGAAATCATATATTGAATCTAAAAGTATACAAATTTTATATTATTCTCTATGTCATTTTACAGTAATTTTTATTTACCAAGAAATTGTTGTCTTGGAATGTTATATTTTATAGATAAGCAAAGTTTTTTTTTTTTTTTTATCAAATCTATAACCATGCCACTTTTGAATTTAGTCATTCATGGACAGCCATTGCTTTACTCTGATGCATTTACAGATATATTATGTCTTTAGAAAATTCCATGAAAAGGACTCTGACCTACTCTAACTTGCAGTGAAGATTTATAGAACTTCAAGGAATAACTGAATTCAAAAAACAACTGGAAAATAATCAGGATAAACAAAAATAACTATGGGACTAAATGAATTGAGAATAATTATTCTTATGACTTTAAAATATTGTTGATTTTTTAAATCTTTTGTTTCCCAAATATAAGGAAGACTAAAAAGCATTGTAGAGACTTAACAAATTAGTAACATTCATTTCACAGGAGACAAAGATTCAAAGTCTACAACAACCCGGAAATTTTTGTCCATTGGGAAATACATTAATGAAAGAAGTTCTCCAACAGTGTTAAAGGGACCTTACCTTACCACGAATGGACATCTGCCCCTGTCTCTGACACTCACCTTCATCTCAAGGATGAGGAGCCACTGACTACAGAGGAGGTAGACAGCCATCCCAAGATGTCAACAAGGCCTGTGTGCTCACAAATTGATACTGCTCCAACCTTGTTCTTATATCACCTACTTTTTACTAATTGAATGTATATAAAGTTATTTTCATATTGTTATTATCCTCCTTATGGATTCTTAGTGGAAACAACATCTGTCTCCCTAGATCCCTTTCTCTATCAGATGTGAAAAATTTAACTTGGGTACCTGCTAATCTTTCCCACCTGATTATCAGCTATGATAATGAAGTTAATGTTTTGTCGGCCACACATTGACGGTCTTCTACTATTAGCTTTGGAACGTTTTTTCAGGCTATCTAATAATAGGGTAATATGTAAATTGGTTGGGACGCCGTCACGTAATGACTGATCAGCAGGCTGCGTATGCAGCAGGGACAGGTGGGCAGAGACTTGCAGCGTCGGGGAAGGGCAGGGGAGGTGGGACCCAGTGGAGGGCAGCCTGTGCTCCCCACATGGCGGCGGCAGCTGTGAGCACTCCCAATGGTTGCTGCTGCTTGCCCAGGGCTGGCCTGGGGCTCTGACAAGCCACCGATGGCCGCTGCCGCTTCAAGGGCCCAAGGCTCAGGCAATGAGGTCCGGGCAAAGCCCGGGCAAGCCACAGTGGCTGCGATGGCTGAGGCTCAGGCAGCCTCGCAGCCAGTAGTGGCAGCAGCAGAGGCGTGATGGGGCCATCACCTCCTGATCATAGGGTCGCCTCCTGCAGAGGGGGGGGCAGTGCCTTCCCCTGATTGGCCAGTCACCTCCTGCACAGGGAGCGGGCCTAAGCTATCAGTAGGACATCCCCTGAGGGCTCCCAGACTCTGAGAAGAGACAGGCCAGACTGAGGGTCCCACCCCTCCTCCAGTGCACGAATTTCATACACCGGGCCTCTAGTATCCTATATAATAAAGAGGTAATATACAAATGGCCATTACACCGTGACATGTAACAACCAATCACCAGGAGGGTGGGGTAGTAAGCTACAAGCTGGAGAGAGGTACAGGAGGGCGGGGCAGCAAGCTATGAGCTGTAGAGAGCTACAGCAGCAGTGGGCAGGGCAGCCAGCTGAGGCAAGCGGCAGCGAGCTCCTCACACATGTATTCGTGCGCAGGGCCAATATTCTATCTAATAAAAGAGTAATATGCAAATTGACCGTACATCCGCTATACCCACAAGCCACGCCCACCAGCCAATCAGGAGGGAATATGCAAATAAACCCAACCAAGATGGCTGCGGGCACAGAGAGCAGGAGGGAGGCTTGGGTTTCCCTGGCAATGGAGGAAGCCAAGCTTTCTGCCTGCCCTTGCCGGCCCAGGCCTCCACTCAATGCTACAAAGTTTTAATTATAGAAGATAGATAAATTCCAACAGAAATGGTGGCTGCCATGGAGCTGGAGAGAGCAGGAGGCTAAGATTGCCCACAGTGATGGAGGAAGCCAAGCTTCTGCAGCCCTGGCCTGCTTTGGCCTCCACTTAAGGCTACAAAGTTTCAATTATAGAAGATATATAAATCCCAACAGAAATGGCTGCCACCACAGAGCAAGCAGAGAGAGGAGGCTTGGCTCCTCTCCAAACTACAAAGTTTTAATTGTAGAAGATAAATAAATCCCAGATCCCAGGGCCTCTGCTTGGGTCGCCGGGAGGCGTGGCTGGCCTGCAAACCACCACAGGCCCCTTGCCTAGGCTGCCCCACAGCCCAAGGGAACCCCCACCCTGATCCAGGACACCCTTCAGGGCAAACCAGCTGGCCCCCACCCATGCACCAGGACTCTATCCTATCTAATAAAAGAGTAATATGCAGATTAACCATCACTCCAACACACAAGATGGCTGCTCCCATGTGGTCAAAGATCCTGCCCCCATGTGGACACAAGATGGCCAGCAGGGGAGGGCAGTTGGGAGGAACCAGGCCTGCAAGGGAGGGCAGTTGTGGGCAATCAGGCCATCAGGGGAGGGCAGTTAGGAGGAACCAGGCCTGCAAGGGAGGGCAATTGGGGGTGATCAAGCCTGCTGGGGAGGGAAGTTGGGGGTGACTGGGTCTTCAGGGAAGGGCAGTTGGGGGAGACCCAGGCCTGCAGGGGAGGGCAGTTGGGGGATACCAGGCCTGCAGGGGAGGGCAGTTAGGGATGACCAGGCCTGCAGGGGAGGGCAGTTAGGGATGACCAGGCCTGCAGGGGAGGGCAGTTAGGGATGACCAGGCCTGCAGGGAAGGGCAGTTAGGGGCAAACAGGCTGGCAGGGGAGTGGTTAGGAGGTGATCAGGCTGGCAGGCAGAAGCGGTTAGGGGCATTCAGGAAGGCAAGCAGGCGAGCAGTTGGGAGCCAACAGTCCTGGATTGTGAGAGGGATCCCAGATTGGAGAGGGTGCAGGCTGGGCTGAGGGACCAACCCCCCCCCCTCCCCCCCGTGCATGAATTTCATGCACCGGGCCTCTAATTCTATTATAAAGGACCTACCGTGGACAAACCTCTCCAAGAAAACCTCCCTAATAATTCCCCTGGCAGAATTATATATAGATCTAATCTAGATGAGAATTCTAGATGAATATTGTCTAAATTTAGGAATGAATGAAATTAACTGCCCAGAAGAAAAATTGGAACTTCTGGTTAATAGCAGACACTTATTTTCCTTCAGATTCTTCCTTGTCTAATATTAGACATTTTCTGTTCTTAATCAGTATTACTGGTTTATTGCTGTTACTTTTGTTCCTGGTATGTAAATGTTATACTAGATGCAAAAAAATAAAACTTGGCAAACAGCAAAAAGACTTGGATCATGGTGGCACAAAAATTATAAATGATCCAAAATACTTTTTAGCAAGGACATATAGAATGTGACTGCCTCCCATTTATGTGCTCTTTTAAAAAAAAAAAAGTATAATAATTTCACCTTAAATGCCATCTAAGGTTATGGTCTTGCACCATTCTCTGTGGTCTACCCTGTTCAGCAAGAAAAAATGCTGACAGTGAGACATCCTAGGAATGAGCCTGCCTAGCACCGTGGGACTCCGGACTCCATTATCCAACGAAAAGGTTGGTCATCAATGCATTCTTTGGATTGATTTATGACCAAAAGAGGGATGTGTGGGTGAAACCTGACAAGCTCAGGGGAGGCCTGCATGGCAGTCTTGCATACTCAAAGACCTAAAGTAACCGCAAAGGAGGGTATGAAATTAAACTTTAACTAAAAGGAGTTATGGTGGGTAGTCACCTCCTACGCCAGTATCTTCGCTGACAAGGTCAACATTTACCTTAACTGAGTCTATCTTTTTGCATCTATGACAACATACCCTTGAAATGTCTGGATAACTTGTAACTTCCTTTTTTCCAGACCCCTTGGGGCACAACCTAATGTGCCTGGGCATCAGGACAGATACCACAAATTCCTTCATTGTTATCATGTTAATTGTTCTTGCACCCATCTAAGTATGTGTCTATCCTTTTAGTTCTTATCCAGTCCCAGAGGTTTCTCTGCTTTGCTTTCTCCTGCCTCTCTAGTCTATCACCAATGGATTTCATGTAACCTACCTACATCCCTCCTTTGATTGCAACGTATAAAAATAGATGTAATCCGCCATTCTCTGGAGCATTATCTCAATCCATTGAGGGTCTGCTTCCCAGCAATTGTCAACATTTTGGCTCAAGTAAACTCAAAAATGCTTTACAGGTTTCAATGTTTTATGTTAACACCAGAGGCCTGGTGCAAGGATTCGTGCACCAGTGGGGTCCCTCAGCCTGGCCTGCAGGGATCAGACCGGAATTGGCTCTTCAACATCCCCCAAAGGGTCCCAAATTGCGAGAGGGTGCAGGCCAGGCCGAGGGACCCCACCGGTGCACGATTGGGGCCAGGGAGGGATCGAGGGAGGGTTCCAGGGAATGTCCAGCCTCTTTCACCCAGTCACGATTGGGGTTAGTTGGGGCCATCTCACCCAGTCCTGATTGTCTGGACCCCAGCAGCAAGCTAACCTACCAGATGGAGTGTCTGCCCACGGGTGGTCAGTGTACATCATAGTGACTGGCCGAACGATTGGACATTCAGCATATTAGGCTTTTATCATATAGGATAAGATAGTAAAACCCCTGCACTGGTCAGGATGTATTTGGACCCAAGTTACAGAACACTACCCAGATCTGCTCAAGGACAATAAAGCACTTCACTGAGTGGGTACTCACTGGTGCAGGTGGGCCAACCTCAGGTGGGTACTGATCAGCACAGGTGAAGTGGTCTCAGTGGCTGGGGGCTGGCACCCACCTTGGCTGGCCTGGCACTGCCTGCTCATTGGCCCCATCCCCCGCCACTGCCGGTTGGGGCCTGCGGACTGGGGGCAGCTCCTGCGTTGTGTGTCTGCCCCCTGGTGGTCAGTGTACATTATAGCAACTGGTCCATTCCGCCATTTGGTAGATTTGCATATTAGCCTTTTATTATATAGGATTATTTTTTCACTAACCCAACAATGCTCCAAAGCTTTTAAGTTACCAATTAGGCATATAAGGGTTAGATGAAGGGGGGAAGGGAGCAGGCCCTGCAGCTTCTTTTAGGACTGCAGTTTCCAGGCCCCCAGCTGCTTGGATTTACAACTGCCACATTTTTCCTTAGAAATAACATGCTAAGGTTTGGGTGATAATGAGTTCAGCTTCTGATAGTATCAGGACTGTTAAGAAAAGAAACTGTTCTTTGGAGAGGGGGTGAGAATGCTGGCCTTGGGATCTAAAGGCTCCTTCCTTTTTCTGTGTGACCCATATGCCCCCTCTCTTTTGGGATGCCCATATTGTTACGGCTTCTGTTTCTGGCCCTCAGGGCCAGCCCTTCCCTGGGCTACTTGTTCTACAGTTGTGAGCATTATGTTAGCTTTCTGTTTCTGCCTCTCTCATCTCTACGTTTATAGACCTTCTGAGCCTCTTTGAACAGCCCTTCTACACTTCTGTTCTTCCACTTCTCTAACTTCTGTAGTTTTCTTGAGATGACAAGCCAACTATTGGTGACAACATGTGATGTTAATATTCCTTGTCCCAATGGGTCCTCAGGGTCTGGCCCAGAGTACTTTCTCATTTGATCTTTTAGTCTTGATAAAATTCAGAAGGCCCTTCTTCTTTGCCTTGCTAATTATTGAAGGCTTTATTTAGGTTCCAAGATGGGGGAACTGCTTCCCTAATCCCTTTAATTATTAGTTCCCTGAGATCTCTCGTGTCCCATATGGGCCTCATTGGTATGGTCCCACTGGGCTCCTGGGTTTGGAAATTTTACATCTGCTGGAAGCACACCAGGCTAGCCAGGTGCTTCCTTTCCCAGATAGCCATAGCCGACCTTCGAATCATTCCCCCTTCTTTCCCTGAGAATAGTATTCCCAAGATAGACATTAACTTGGTCTATGTATACACTGTGGGCCCCAAAATGGGTCTAGCTGGTCAGCTAAGCCACATGGGTCTTCCAGCAGAGGTTTTTAACTCCTTGTTATTTTTAAAAAGGGAATATGCTCTACTTTTACAGGGAGAAGGACAACTGGCCCCTTCCTCCAACAGAGAGCATAGACAGTCTCCTCTTGAGTGACTGGACTTTTATCATGAAAAGCTTTATCATAAACCCTTTATTTTAGTTACATCTATTTATTCTAATCTTAACAACTTTGCAATTTTAAAGCAAATTATTACCCAAAGCATTTTCTTGACACCCCCCACCCCCATTTTTGTTTTTAATTTTTAAAATGGAAAATTCGCAGGCTTATTCTTCTTTACAAAATGGGAGTTCCCTTCACCCCCTTACCATTTCTGCAGCCTGCAGAGCTGGTAAACAAACATAAAAAAACACACCCTACGGTAAATAATGAGTACTCTCAAAAGGATGGACTGGGACATTAGCCTTAGAACCTTAACACGTTAAGCGCCCAGCCTGTTTTGTCTTCTGGACGGAAAGTATAGTGTCAGTCACCGGTGATTGACATGGGGCTTAACATGTTAACCCAGCACAGCAAAATGACCTTTGCTTCTGAGCAGCACAAAGCCCACACAGCACAGAGACAGAGGATTCCCTATGTTCATAAAACAGCGAAGAGCAAACTCGGCTGGCAAAGATGCCTTAAAGTTCCTGCAATCCCTGCCATGTGTTCAGCCTGCCCACAAGCAGCTGGGCTCCCAGCAAAGCGGGATGTGCTCCATTTTTAAACAGATTGATCCAAACAACAAAGACACAAAACAGCAACAGAAACACTCTTATATACAATATTTACAAGTGCACACAACCCACAGACACCACAGAATGCCATTAAAAAACAAACAAAAACACACCAAAGCAGAGCAATGTCTCCTATCCCTGTTTTGGGGACTGCCCCTCCCACAAGCTCAGCATTCTCACAATGGACTCTTGGGGGAAAGTGTTCCCTAGGCCTAGAGTTTCTGTTTCCCATCCTTGGCAGGTCTTCTGTGACCTTTTGTGCTCAGCCTCCCTTTGTCTAGGGCAGTGGTTGGCAAGTTGCAGCTCGTGAGCCATATGCAGCTCTTTGGCCCCTTGAGTGTGGCTCTTCCACAAAATACCACGTGCGGGCGCGCACGTACAGTGCAATTGAAACTTCATGGCCCATGCGCAGAAGTCGGTTTTTGGCTCTCAAAAGAAATTTTAATTGTTGTACTGTTGATGTTTGGCTCTGTTGACTAATGAGTTTGCCGACCACTGGTCTAGGGGAATCTTCCTAGGACCTGTGCGATCGCCACGTGTACCACTCATACCCTCTCCCCACCCCACATCCTGTTTTCTCTGGGAATATGCTAATTGACTGTCAAGCCCTCACAAAGATGGCAGCACCCACAGCCAATAAGGAGGGAACATGCTAATTACTGCCACGCCCTTAAATATGATGGCGCCCACAGCCACAAGATGGTGGCGCCCAGTCCCTTCAGGCTCACTGGGGTGGCAGGCGCGCAGCACCTGCCTCCAGAGTCCCCCAGTCCCCTCAGCCCCCCAGCTGCCCAGAGCTGGACTGAGGCACAGGCAAGCCTCAGATGGCGGCTGCCCAGTTGCCCCCGGCTGCCCAAGGCTCAGGTAACCGGGGCCGGCCAAGGCTTGCACTGCCGGCAGTGGCAGCAGCAGAGGTGTGATGGGATGTCGCCTTCCCCTGATCGCCAGGTTGCCTCCCGCCCCTGAGGGCTCCCCAATTGTGAGAGGGGGCAGGCCGGGCTGAGGGACGCCCCCTTCAGTGCATGAATTTTCATGTACTGGGCCTCTACTTGCAATTGAAAATCAAAACCAGACACCCATTTTTTTCTCAAGTCCCACCTTAGCCTGGGTTCTTTCAACCCTTAACCTGGGATCTGTCAACCCAGGTTCCACCTTGAGGATTTTAAAACACAGCTCAAATAAAGTCAGACCCTCTACCAAAAGCAAGTGAAGGTCCTGGATCTAAGAGACAACTCACCCAAGTTCATCCAATGGGCAGGGAACCGGTGGGCTCAGTGGGCTCTTTGCTGGATCCTAGCACCGAGTCCAAGTCCAGAGGATGGTCCTGGATGAGTTTCTTTGGAATCATGCCACAACTACGCCACATAATGTTAATGTAAAAACATTCAAACCTGTAAATAATTTTTTGTGAGTTTATTTGAGCCAAACTTGACAATTGCCAGGAAGCAGAACCTCAACGGATTGGGATAGTGCTCTGGAGAATGGCGGTCTTATATCTATTTTTATACATTGCAATCAAAGGTGGGGGATGTAGATGGGTTACATGAAATCCATTGGTGATAGGTTAGGGAGGCTGGAGAAAGCCAAGCAGGGAAATTTCTGGAATTGGATAAGAAGTAAAATGATAGATAATGCTTAGGTGGGTGCAGGAACAATTAACATGATAATGAAGGAGTTTGTGGTCTCGTCCTGGAGCCCAGGCACATTAGGTTGTACCCCAAGAGGTCCAGAAAAAGGGAAGTAACAAGTTACCCAGACATTTCAAGGGTATGTTGTCATAGATGCAAAAAGACAGATAGGCTCAATTAAGGTAAAGGTTGATCTTGTCTGTGAAGATACTGGCCTAGGACATAACTGCCCACCATCACTGCTTTTAGTTAAAGTTTAATTTAATACCCTCCTTTGTGGTTACTTTAGGTCTCTGAGTTTGCAAGACCACCATGCAGGCCTCCCCTGAGCTTGTCAGGTTAGCATGTGGCCCCTTTCATCCACAACTGGACACAGTGTGTCTCTCTTGGTATCTGGCCCATTTTCACATGATTCTCAGTGCCCTCCACTGTGACCTTGGACATACAGCAACTTGTCTGGGCCACTGGGAGGCTGGTACCTGAGAGCAGGTGTGGTGGGTGTGGCCTCTGCCACAGCCCTGCTTCAGAGGCCGTGCAGAGGGCAGCCCCCAGCCCCCCCCAGTGGATGACAGACATAAACTTCAGGGTGGTTTGCTAAGCAGCAGAAGCTGTACATAAGCAAAAGGAGACAAAGGTATAAAGGGCACTAAAAGTTTAGCTTATCACCTGGTGGCTCTAATGGCTGAAGGAATGAAGGGCTGCGACATGGAAACAAATATGCCTGAGCTTGAATCACCCCAGCTCCATGCAAGGAGACAGAGCACATGTCCACCAGCCCTGAGCTGTGGCCTGAGGGCACACTGGGACCTGCTGGCACCCGGCAGGGTGGTGGGGTGGGAAACCTGGATCGTGCAGTGAGGGGAGGCCAGGCAGGCAGGAACAGCACCCTGTGCCACAGTCACTGATCCCGGCCACCCTGTCTGCATGCAGCTCCAGCTCACAGAGACGAGCACGGAGTTGCTGCCCAGGTGCTCAGCTACTGTCTCAGGGTGGGCAGTGCAGTTCCAGGGAGACCAAGGCTGATGGGAGGGTGTCTCACCTGCTGTAAAGACAGATTGGGGCTAACCTCCCCATTCTGTGACCTTCAGCATCTCATTAGACTTTCTTGGGCTTCAATTTCTTCATCTGTAGAATGGGGGTGATGATTTCATCTTTCCAGGTGGTTGGGGGAGAGAATCCTATATAATAAAGCGCTAATATGCAAATGGTTGTCATGCCTTCACATCATAACAGCTCAGACACTCAACACTGGGGAGAGAGGACTGGGGACTAGCCAGGCACAAATGAGCTCAGGAGAGAGGAATGGGGACCAGCCAGGCACAAATGAGCTCACAAGAGAGGAGTGGGGACCAGCCAGGCTGTGGCTCAGGAGAGGGACAAGCCACCCACCCCATGGTCCTGGGCACCAGTGCCTGGGGCTGTGGCCTGGGAGAGGGACAATCCACACACCCCATGGTCCCCATGGTCCCGGGCGCCAGTGGCTGCGCTTGTGGCCTGGTAGAGGCATAAGCCACCACCCCTTCCTCCCGTGGTCCCAGGCACCTGCGGCTGCGGCTGGCCTGGGTGAAGCCAGCCTGGGTCCTGGGTGCCTGCGACTGGCCATAGGAGGGAATCTTGGGTCCCGGGTGCAGGGCAAGGCAGAGGTGGTTAGGGGTGATCAGGCAGGCAGGCAGGCAGAGAGGTTAGGGGCGATCAGGCAGGCAGGCAGAGGGGTTAGGGGTAATCAGGAAGGCGGGCAGGTGAGTGGTTAGGAGCCAGTGGTCCCAGATTGCACAAAGTAGTCGGACATCCCCTGAGGGGTCCCCAATTGGTGAGGGTGCAGGCCAGGCTGAGGGCAGCCCCCGCCCCCGTGCACGAATTTCATGCACTGGGCTTCTAGTGAGATATATAAGTCTCCTAGCACAGCACCCAGCCTACGGCAGGGGCCCAGTTCTTGACTTTTTCTTTGTCAGAGTAGACTAGGTCACACTGACTTTCAGCGATTCCTTCCACTGGAATTTAAACTCTATGAAGATGTGGGTATTGGTTCTCTGCCAGGCAGTGTCTGCCAGCCCCGTGACACAGTGCCTGTCTGCAGTTGAGTTCTGTGTCTGTGAATCTCCTGTAAGATGGGACTGACAGTGGCCCTAAGGGCTGGCTGGGACCAGGAGGTGGGTGAGGCCAGAGCAAAGCTTTGCCAGGAGGAGGCAACAGGCCCACCCTCCTCCTTAGGAGCTCTGGGGAGCAGCAGAGAGCTTGGTCTCTGGCCACCCAGCCCGGCCAGCAGCTGGGAGTTGCCTGAGAGTCTGGGTGGGTATCCTGACAGCGGTTGGGGCCCAGCTCCCCTGCTCCTCTCTTGCTCCCAGCTTTCGCCTCCTCTGCCCAGAGCCCACCATGTGTACAGCAGCTGGCTCAGCAAGAACCATCTGTGATGCCAGGAATCATCAGGGCTCTTTGAGGAGTGGACTGCTCACCAACAAGCCCAACACCCACCCCTCTTCAGGCTGCTGCTGGCACCTCCTGGGCCCAGACCTGCCTGGCTTCCTCCTCGTGAGAGAGATGTGGGTATTCTCAGCCTTCTGCCCCTCTGAGAGGAAGCATCGGCCGGCAGGTGTGCCCCTGTGTAGATGGGGTGCACTTGCTTCTGGAAGTGGCATGAAAACAGGTCTCTAGCACCCTCAGCGCAGTCTCCGCAAATGGCCCCTCGCACTGTCACCCTATGAGGTGGGCAGAGGGTGATGGGTGGCTTTACCCACAGGGCACAGCCTCTGAGGATCCGGGTTGAAATGGGGGTTGCAGTGTCTGGCACATGTGAGGTGGCCGCACAGGCCTGTGCTCCCCAGCCCCAGGGGAAAGCAGGAAGACTTGGGAAATTTTAAAGAGGGGCCCTGTCCACCTCAGGTAACTGGGGAGGCTGAGCCACTGGACCATATAGGATACCTACCACACAAAGCTACTCTACCAACTCAGGGAAGCAGTGAAAATGTGGAGACAAAGGCACAGATCACAAACGAAAGAAATGGAGGAAAGCAAATGACTGGATATAGAGTTCAAAACCACGGTGATAAGGTTTTTCAAGAATTTCCTAGAAAAGGCTGATAAATTTAGTGAGACCCTCAAGGATATGAAAAAAGACCAACTAGAAATTAAACATACACTGACTGAAATAAAAAATATTATACAGAGACCTAACAGCAGACTAGAGGAATATAAGAATCAAGTCAAAGATCTGAAATACAAAGAAGCAAAAAACACCCAACCGGAAAAGCAAAAAGAAAAAAGAATCCAAAAAGTTGAAGAGAGTGTAAGGAGCCTCTGGGACAACCTCAAGCGTACCAACATCAGAATTATGGGGGTGCCAGAAGAAGAGAGAGAGCAAGATACTGAAAACCTATTTGAAGAAATAATGACTGAAAACTTCCCCCACCTGGTGAAAGAAATAGACTTACAAGTCCAGGAAGCACACAGAACCCCAAACAAAAGGAATCCAAAGAGGACCACACCAAGGAATCCAAAGAGGACCACATCATAATTAAAATGCCAAGAGCAAAAGACAAAGAGACTATTAAAAGCAGCAAGAGAAAAACAGTTAGTTACCTACAAGGGAGCACCCATACAATTGTCAGCTGATTTCTCAACAGAAACTATGCAGGCCAGAAGGGAGTGGCAAGAAATATTCAAAGTGATGAATAGCAAGAACCTACAACCAAGATTACTCTACCCAGCAAAGCTATCATTCAGAATTGAAGGTTAGATAAAGAGCTTTATAGATAAGAAAAAGCTAAAGGAGTTCATCACCACCAAACCAGTATTATATGAAATGCTGAAAGGTATTCTTTAAGAAGAGGAAGAAGAAGAAAAAGGTAAAGATAAAAATTATGAACAACAAATACATATCTATCAACAAGTGAATCTAAAAATCAAGTGAATAAAAAATCTGATGAACAGAATAAATTGGTGAATATAATAGAATCAGGGGCATAGAAAGGAAGTGGACTGACAATTCTTGGGGGAAAGGGGAGTGGGGGGTGCAGGAAGAGACTGGACAAAAATCGTACACCTATGGATGAGGACATTGGGGGAGAGGTAAGGGCAGAGGGTGGGGTGGGAACCGGGTGGAGGGGAGCTAGGGGGGGAACAAAGAGGAACAATTGTAATAATCTGAACAATAAAGATTTATTAAATTTTTTAAAAAATAAAGTAAAATAAAATAAAGAGGGGCCCTGTCCAGGGGCTCAGTTGGCTGGAGAGTCTGTACAGGGAAAAGTTGTGGGTTTGATTTCTGGCGATTGGTCCCCATGGGACAGGAGTGACCCATTGTTTCTCTTCCTATCAATGTCTCTCTCCCCCAGCCCCACTCTCTGCAATCAGTAAACATCTTCCAGTGAGGATTTTTAAAAAGAGCCTAAGTGGCCTACAAACCCAATCAGCTCCCTGAGAGGAAGCAGCTGGGGAGCAGACCTGCAGGACTAGGAGGGGAGGCCTGGGCCTCGGTTCTCAGGCATCAGCATGGAAGGGTTGCCCGATCGAAGACCACAGTTTTGTTTGACGTGAGACTACTTTCCATGAGCAGCTGGGTCAAGAGCCGAATTGTTAGAGATGGGAGGCATTCAAGAAGGTCTGACTGCATATGGCTGTAATGAACCCATATCATGTGCATCTCTTTCTATATTATCACCACTGTACAGATGTATTGTGTATATACACATTAAATGGTATAATGAGCCCACATCAGGTGTGAAATGTGTATATTGTAGATATAAATATATATAAACTTAGGCTATAAAACGCGGGTTCTATACACAGTATTTTAAAGAAACTAGGATCTCGCTCTTGACCACACTTGGCCAGGAGTGGAGGCTCTCTGTACCCGCCAGCTGTGTCCGCGCAGTGTGATTCATTTTGATGTTGCGTATTTATTTTTCTTTAGTTTCAGCTGATACCTTTTACTTCCTCCCGGGGTGGGGGGGGGGGGGCGGTAGGGGCCCAGCATGTGTGGATGTCACCAGAGGGCACGCCAGGCGGGAGGGCGCCTGGAGGGAGCTCTGAGGCTCCGCGCTGATTCCCTAGATGGAAATAGGAAGCGTGGCTGGATGTGTTCAGGGAAGGAGGCTGCAAGTCCGCGCACACCAGCACTGCCCGAGCACGTCCTGGGAGGTGCCCAGGGGCCCGGCATCGCCCCCCTGGCCCCGGGGTCAGGAGTCCCGGGGAGGCGTGTCCTCACCGCTCCCAGCACCTCCCTCTCACCCGGATAGGGGAGCAGTTGTTTTCATTTAAGTCGGAGGCCCCGGAGGGGAAGGAGGAGCAGATGTGCGTTTGTCTGTATCCTGCTGAGCACTAACACCCCTCACCACCTCCTCCGCACCCCTCTCCCCCGCGCGGGGCGGCCGAGTCTCTGTGTCTGGACTTCAGTCTGGCCTGCCCACTCGGGACCCCGGCTGGCTAGTGGGGGCAGGGGCCGGAGGGATGAGAGGGACTGGCCCTGGAAGAGCCTTCTGCAGGCACAGCACCTGCGTTTGGAATTTGCTTCCGAACTTTATGGCTAACGCAGCTGTGTCCCTTCCCAGCAGAGGAAATGGAAGCCTTGGTCCAATCTCCCCGGGGCACCCACAGAGGGCGAGTTGGGGGGAACTCAGCAGCCATAGCGCTCCCTCCAATCCGCTCCTGCCGCCCCTCCGGGGAAATGGTTCCTCCCCGAAGCCCCGGGAGAGACTGGATGAGCGGCCGCCGCGGAACCTCTGCTCGGAGGAGTCGGGGGTGGAGGGGTGGGGGGGGGGGCGGGTGTGCTGGTGCTGGACTTGGTCCGACTGAAGAGCAGAAGGGCTGCTTGCCCCGACCTCACTCCCACAGACGGTGCCCGTTAAACTGCACGAAGGCCCGATTGGTTTGCATTTTCCTGGAAGTAGATGGAGGACGAGCACCGAGGGCGAGTCCTCTGTGGGAGGCGCTCCCAGGGCACACTGGTGGAGCGGGGAGGGCCGAGGGGGAAGGGCCAGAGGGTCCGGACGTGTGTCAGGATGGTCGCCCTCGTGCAACAGGCCACTGGGAGCTTGTTGACATCGAGAACATTCCCGCAACATCTTCGTCCCAGTTCCGCATCGGCCCTCACCGAGGCGCTTCCAGGGCTCCGTGCTTGCCCCGTGTGGGCTGTGTGCTGGGGGGGGGGGGGGGGGACGAGGGGGGCGGGGTGGCTGTGCTCCCAGGGGGCTGTGTGCTCCCGGGGGGGGGGGGTGTGTGCTCCCGGGGGGCTGTGTGCTGGGGAGGGGCTGTGTGCTCCAGGGGGCGGTGTGTTCTCCGGAGGGGGGCTGTGCGCTCGGGGCGGGGGCGGGGGGGGGGGGGGCTGTGTGCTCCCAGGTCTGTGTGCTCCCGGGGAGGCTGTGTGCTCCCAGTGGAGGGGTCTGTGTGTTTGGGGTGGGGGGGTTGCTGTGTGCTGGGGGGGAGGGACTGTGTGCTCCACACCCGGCGGCTCTGCCTGACGCCTACCCTGGAGCAGGGGTGGAGCCATCTGGCAGGATGGGGACCTCCTCTAGACAAGCTGACACATGTCCCGGTCCCGGTCCCGGTCCCGGTCCACCGGCTGCGGCTGCGGGTGATGTCGGCACGCAGCCTAGGCCTGACCTGGGTTCTCCCAGGGGAACTGGCGCCGGAGCGCGCAGGGCCTGTCCTCGGTTGGGATGTGTGAGCCGCCTCCCGGGCCTTGGGGAGGCAGGAAGGGGCGCAGGTCCTGGCGGCTGCCCTCTGGGCTCTGCCGACTTCCGAGGTGTGGGTGCGAGGGGGCTCCCGACTGCACAGCCGTGTGTGTGTTGCGGGGGGGGGGGGGGGGGGGAGGGGCTGGAGGGGCAGGGGTTCGCGGGCTGGTCTTCAAGCTGGGCCTGTCCCACGACCCCCTGCGTTCTCTGATTCTGTTTATTGGGATAGCCAGTGAACGCCCTTGGCATCACCCCAGTGAAGTGAGTTCTTAATCTCTGCTGAACCCCAAGCTCTATAACTGTCAGCTACAGTTGAATCAAATCAGAAGCCTCAGGTGCAGACTGGGGGTGCAGGCTCGGCTGCCGGCTGCTGCTCCGAACAGAAACACCCCTGATGAGGTGGGAGCCCATGCGCCTGGAGCATAGTGACTCCTGCCGTTTAGTGGGATGAGAGGAGAAACCTGTGACCCGAGGTCCCGAGGTGTGTGTGTGGGGGGGGGGGGGGGGGGGGAGGGGTGGTGGTGGCCGCAACCCCCACCCCCATCAGAGGCGCTTCTCCTGCAGTGTACTCCCGGGGGGGGGGGGGGGCTGTGTGAGGACAGGGCTTTGTTTGGATTGTGCGCAAAAGCTCCAAGTAAGAGTGAGATGGGCCCCTGGGGACGTAGGCACTTTCCAGGAGCCGGAGGGAGGTCCCCCACGCAGAGTGGGGTTCAGGGCTCAGAGCCCTCCTTGTCCCTGTTCACAGGCAGGAGAGCCACCCCGCCCTCGATGGTCCTCTGCACCAGGCCCCGCGGGAGAACCAGGGGCCCCCCGCGGGGCCACACGGGAGAGGCAGGCACCAGGCTCTAGGCATGTGACCCCCTGCAGGGCGCCGCCCCCCGCCCCCAGGCCTCATTGAGGACGCGGCTGGGGAGCCTGGAGCCAGGTCTGGACCCTTCAGCTGAGGCCAGAGCGAGGCGCAGTCCTTGCGCCTCCAGGAAGGAAGGGTCGTCGGGGAGTCCTTCTCCGGAGGCGGGAGGGTGCGGGCAGAGCCAGCAGAGCTCAGGGGCCGGGAACCGGGGCTGTACGTGCGGTCTACCTGCCGGCGAGCAGGTCAGGGAGAAAGGCACCTCCTTCCCTGGCAGCAGGAGGGGCAGCCAGGGGTCAGCACAGCTGTGGGGGTTGCAGGGAGGCTCCGTGGGCTGCCAGGAACACGCCTGTGAAAGGCTGGGCCGCAGGGGTGGGAGTGGGGAGGGAGGTTGTCACCCAGACAGGGACAGTTCTGACCTCAGACCAGAGGGGATGGGCATGTGCGGAGCAGCATTCCTGTGGGACTGGGCCATGCAGAGGAGCTGTTAAGAAAAATGATGCAAAAAATTAGAAAAAGGGCAAAATGAAGTCTTTCAATGTCAGACCAGAGCATTATTTGCCACACCCACCTGAGAATGACTTAGTTTTTCCTGAGATTGTACCTTTGTTTGATTTTGATGTTCACTGATTGGGTCTGATCTCTATGTGGATGAAAAGGGCCCCATGCTCACCTGCCAGGCTCAGGGGAGGCCTGCGTGGTGGCCTTGCAAACTCAGAGACTAAAGTAACCACAAAGGATGGTCTGAAATTAAAACTTGTTTAACTAAAAGCAGTTTTTGGTGGGTAGTCATGTCCTAGGCAGGTATCTTCCCTGACAAAGGTCAATTTTTACCGTAACTGAGCCTGTCCATTGCCTTTTTGCATCTACAATAACATGTCCTTGGAATGTCAGTAATTTTCCCCTTTCCCGACCCTCAAAGCACAGGCACCCTGTGGAGACCACAAATCCCGTCCTTGTCATTGAGTTAACTGTTGGCTGTCCTGCAGGCACCTGTATAAAAGAAGCATGTGTCTATCATTTTACTTCTTATCCAATCCCAGAGGTTTCCCCGCTCTGCTTTCTCCCGGCTCCCGAATCCGTCACCAGTGGATTTCATGTCAGCCAGTTACGTCTCCTCTTTTGATTTAATGTGCAAAACTGCCATGTCTGGGCACTGTCCCAGACCCGAGATCCTGCTTCCCTGTGATTGTCCACAGTGTGACTCAAATGAACTCACAGCTGCTCTCCACAGGTCTGCACTTCCACGCCCACGCCTGTGCTGTTACAGGTGTGTGTGGCTACCCGCAGGGAAGCCAGTGGTCTGTCAGGTGGCAAAGGTCACCCCAAAGGTTACCACTGCAGGGCCCGAAGGATTTTAGTCAGTTTTATTTCTAACTTTAAAAGTGAACAAATAACTAAAAACTTCCCTCACGCACCTTTCCCAGGGCGACAGGCACTGGTGGCAAGTGCCTTTGACCCACTTCCCACCCACTGGTGCTCTCACCGGTGTCAGGTGCACTTCCCGTGTGCATCTAGGCCTGTGGAGAGCGGGTTTCAGACATCACTCTGCGAGAGACCTGACCCCTCACAGCAGCCAGGACGTGAACCAGTCTATACGTAGGCGGGTGGACAAGAGTGAACTCCTTGCCATTTGTGACAACATGGGTGGACCTTGTGGGCGTTATGCTACATGAAATAGTCAGAGCAACAAGTACCATATGCCCTCACTTGTATGTGGAATCTAAAGAAAACCACAAACTAATTGATACAGAGAATAGGTTGGTGGTGCCAGAGGTGAGGGGGAGGGGGATGAAATGGGTGAAGGGGTCAAAAGTACACACTTGCCTTTATAAACAAGCAAGTCCTGGCCAGTCTTACTAAATGTCAGCCATGAAGTGGTGCCAGCATCCCTCGCTGGGATATAGCTTTTCCTTTCCCAAGTGCATTGATAGTGATCATGCTTCATGTGCTTATTGGCCTAGAATGTGCCTCTTTGGTGAAGTATTTGTTCAACTCATCTTTTGCCCATTTTTAATTGGATTGTTTTTCTTCAAGTTATTGAGATGGAAGAATTCCTTGTATGGGCTAAGTTTTGTCGTATGCATCTATCGTGGACATCTCCCCTGGGTGGCGTGCCTTCTCCTTTCCTTAACAGAGTCTCAGAGCCATTCTTGAACCATGTTCTTCATTTCTTTCTATTCCCCAAAGTCAGGTCCATCTTGAGGGACACCACCCTCAGGGGTAAGGAGATGATCATGAAAAAAACAGTGGATTACCCAGAGGAAAAGCAAAACCCTGGCTGTGCAGCATTTAGAAACCTCGTCTCTGTCTCCAACCAGCAGTTTCAAATGACAAGTGAAGTGGTTCCAACATGAATAGTGGCCGATGCTTTTGCTTATCTTAAAGAGTGTGGCGGATGCCAGGCACTCGCCCAGGCAGGAGCGGCTTCCTGCTGAATCGGATGACGCTGTTTCTGTGTGGAAAAATGTTTTCCTGACTTTTGTGCTATTCATGCTGTAACAACTATGCATATGATGTACCGAATCATTGTCATTTTCTCCATCACTTTCTTAAGTCCAGACAGAAGCCAAAACAGCAGGTCAGGCTGTGGTTTGTAGGTTTGCTAGTGTCTGTGGAGTAAGTACTTCCCACCTTGACCTGTGTCAGCTCCCGTGTGATGTCACAGAATGTGGGTTTGGGCAGCACTGTACAGTTTCACATGATTATATGCACATTTCATACACAGGGACAGTAGAGATAACCCCAGAAGCACATATAACAGTAACATTCTTAGGAGGGGAGGTTTGAATATTGATCATCTTTACTTTGATGTAATCTACACTAATAAAAGAGAAATATGCAAATTGACCACCACTCTGCTACACCCACCAGCCAATCAGGAGCGAGTATGCAAATTAACCTAACAAAGCTGGTGGCGGCCATGGAACTGGAGCAAGCAGGAGGCTTGGGTTGCCCCTGGCAATGGATGCGCTGAAAAAAAAAAAAAAAAAGAAAGGAGGGGCTGGGAGCTTGGGTCTCCGGGCGGTGTAGCCAGCCTGCAAACAGCCCTCAGCCCCTCACCCAGGCTGGCCACACCCCCATGGCCTGATCCCTGTAAATGGGCAGTCAAACATCCCTTTAGGGGTCCCAGATTAGAGAGGGTGCAGGCTGGGTTGAGGAACACCCCCCATGCACGAATTTCGTGCACCAGGCCTCTAGTTAATAAAAGTTTATACAATTTAATTTAAAAACATGGCTGTTTCAGAATCAGCTTCAACGTTTTTTTAAAAGTTTGCCTGTTGCAGTGGCAATGCTCAACTCCTGCCCACACACTAGGCCAGCACTTCAGACCTTGCTGCCCAGCGGGCCGGCTTACTGCCTCTCCGAGGGGTGCAGTGTGGGTGCCCAGGGCATAATTCTGCAGCCGCGCCTGCTCCTCATGGTTCTGGGGCTTGTGCGGCCTCTCCTCTGGAGCTTCCCTTGGCACCCCACTCCTGGGCCTTCTTCTTCCTAGCACAGTCTTATGGGGTCAGGACCACACCCTTTGACCTCAGCCTAATATCCTCTTCAAATGACCTGTCTCCAAGCATGGTCACATGGGGCTAAGGGTTCAACACACCCACTTGAGGGGACATGGTTTGGAGCCACCAGCAGTGTGTGCACCTCTGCTCCCCTGGTAGGGCCCTGATGCCAGAGTCAGGGCTGGCTCCTCTACTGTGGTCTCCAGAGTGTGTGTGTGTGTGTGTTGAGGGGGGGGGGTGCAGAGGGAGACCAGGTGAGGGAAAGGCAAGGGAGGTTGAGTGGGGGGAGATAGATCCTGCAGCCTGGGAGCCCAAGCCACTTGGGGAGCCAGGAGACATGGTGCAGCCCCACCTTGGGGGGCAGGGCCCCCACCACGGCAGCAGCAGCACTCTGACCGGGAGGGGAGCAGGACCGTCGGGCACCACAGAGCCTGGCTTTGGATCTTGTGGCCCTGGTAGATAGGTGCGGCCTCTCTGAGCATCACTGCGCTCATCCAGGGGGTGCAGATGCGGCTGGCACCTCCCCTGAGTGTTGCTGTGAAGATTAAATCGATGCTTTACATGTAACTGCATTGCTCATTTATAATTAGAAAATTAATTGTGCTTAGGTCCTGGCACACTGTGTGATGTGTCCATGTGAATGATTGCGGCTGCAATTACAGTCAAAACACAAAAGATGTTACATGATTCCATTCACACAAAATCCAAACAGTGACACTGACAAGAGGTCGATGAGCAGGCCTGGGTGGAGCCCCAAGGGGGTGGGAGTGGGGTGAGATAGGGAAGGCGCCGCTGGCATCTTCAGTTGGTAGTGGTGGTGCCACGACAGAGTTACCAAGATTCAGAAAACTCTGCACTTGAAATGGGTGAGTTTTATTGTACCCCGATTTTTAATAGTCCAAACGTCAAAACTGCTGCTTATTAATTGGTACTTTGGGGGACAAATGCCATTGGTACATGAAAGCATGACCTGCTGACTCACATTAACCACCTGGCACAGGCTGTGCTGTGGACTGAGCTGCGCCTCCTTCACACACAGCGCTGGCCCCAGTGTGCAGTACTGGGAGGTGGGGCCTTTGGGATGGAATGAGGACTCAGTCAGGTCAGGTTTAGTATCAAAGGAAGGGACAGGCGATCTTGCTTTCTGTCCATGTAGTGCCATGTGAGGGCATGGGAAGGAGGCCAGCCTCCACCTCGGCCCTGTGAGGACGCAAGTGCCTGCTGCCTAAGCTCAGGGCACGGGTTTTGCTGAGGCATTTCAGCCAACGGAGACACTGTTGTCATCCTGCTTTACAGACGTGGACGTCGAGCTGGTACTCTTTGCCAAGCATATGGGGAACCTATTCAGACTTCGGATAACTGTTCTCTGATTTCTCTCAGAGCCACCCACCCCTGTGGGGATGCGGTGGGAGCTGGTTCTGCCTGGCTCCGACCCAAGCTCAGGCCCTGGCCCTGTGGCCAGCTCCTCAGGAGCCTCTGACCGAGCACACCCTCAGGCGGGCAGCCACCTGGCAGCGCCACCAGACAGCAGCTCAGCCTCCCTGTAGGGCCAGGCAGGTTTGGAGGGACACAGTGGGGGAGACTGGGGGCTGGGCAGCCACCACCTGGTAGGGGGCTCCCCTGGATGGAGCCAGTGGTGAGGAAGCAAAATCTAAAGAGATGTGAGGGAGAGCAAGGTGTGAGCCCCTTACTCCATCACCCTGAAGCTCGTGCACCTGGAGCACCCCTGTGCTCCCCCTGTGCTCCCAGCCAGGTCCCTCTGGGCTCTGTCCAAGGTCTGTCCAGCGCACCCCCGGTGGGCCCAGCCCAGGGCTACCCAGCACAGCAGACCCAGCCCAGGCCAACCCAGCCCAGCGGACCCAGCCCAGGCCGACGCAGCCCAAGTGAATCCAGCCCAGCGGATCCAGCCCAGGCCGACCCAGCCCAGCGGACCCAGCCCAGGTGGACCCAGCCCAGCCAACCCAGCATTGGCTCTGGAGGGGAAGAGGATAGAAGGTTAATCTTTACAGGTAAGAAGAGAGGGGTGTCCCTTGGAGAGAGAGGGGTGTACCTCAGAGAGAGAGGGGTGTCTCTCGGAGGTACCTTTGGAAGAAGCTGCGGTCCTCATGGCCTGTTTCCTGACTGTGAAATGGGGGGAATTTCATGAGGTTTGGGCCAGATCGTGAAGAACAATATTCACACAGCCTCTGGCAGCGCCCACCCGCACCTGGTGCCTCCACCTGCTAGGCCAAAGGACTGGCCTCTGGTTGTGGGGGTTTCAGTGGCGCAGCCCCCCAACCCTAGGGCTTGGAATACAAGCTGCAGGGGTCAGAGGACGGCACTTCCCCGCTCTTGCTCCCCGACCCCACATGTTAGCTCCTCTTGTACCCCACTCTGAGAGCCCCACGGGGGCGGTCCTGCATGGTCAGCACGCTCCACACAGCCGTGGCTGCAGGAGGGTCCCAGGGTGAGCGGGGAGGCAGCTGGGACTCACAGGCCAGGCTGTGGGGCAGGGTGGGTCTTGGGCATTTTGAATAGATGGGCCACAGCCCTCAGCCCTGGGGATGGCAGGCCACGGGCCAGCAGCCTTGGGGCTACGTGGCTCAGGAGGGACCTTCTCCCCCAGGGGCGAGTGCAGCACCTGCAAGTCCTGGGCCCGCCCAGCACCCCAGCTGCAGCCCAACATCCACCACCCCCACCCCTACCCCCTGCCCCCTGGCCTTGGGCACGTTAATCCATTGCTCCGGGCCCTGATTTTCTCACTGACAGACAGGGAGGCGCAATCAGCGATGTCAAGAGATGGGGTCATGGTGAAGTGACCAGGGTTCGAGGCCTTTATCACTTTTTAAAACAATTTAAATTCTTTATTGTTTAAACTTACCTGTCTCCATTTCCCCCCATTGACCCCTCCCTGACTGCCCCCGCCCCAGGACATGCCCTTGGTGCCCCCCCACCCCTGTGTCCGTTGGTTATGCTCATATGCATGCATACAAGTCCTTTGGTTGATCTCCTACTCCCCCTCCCCTTTCCCTCATAGGTTGGACAGTCTGCTCGATGCTTTTCTGTCTCTGGGTCTGTTTTTGTTCATCAGTTTATGTTGTTCATTATATTCCACAAATGAGTGAGATCATGTATCTTTCTTTGACTGGCTTATTTCACTTAGCATTCCAGATCCATCCATGCTGCTGCAAATGGTACAAGTTCCTTTTTTTATTTTTATTTTAGCAGCGTAGTATTCCATTGTGTAGATGTACCACAATTTTTTATTTATTTTTATTTTTTAAATAAATTTTTATTGTTCAGATTACAGGTGTTTCTCTTTTTGTTTTCCCCCTATAGCTCCCCTCCACCTGATTCCCCACCCCACCCTACCCCATGCCCTTACCCCTGCCACTGTCTTCATCCCTAGGAGTAAGATTTTTGTCCAATCTCTTCCCGCACTCCTCACACCTGCTTCCCCCTGAGAATTGTCAGTCCACTCCCTTTCTATGTCCCTGATTCTATTATATTCACCAGTCCATTCTGTTCTTCAGATTTTTTATTCACTTGATTTTTAGATCCACTTGTTGGTAGGTATGTATTTGATGTCATTTTGTTGTTCATAATTTTATCTTTACCTTTTTCTTCTTCTTCCTCTTCTTAAAGAATACCCTTCAGCATTTCATGTAATCCTGGTTTGGTGGCAATGAACTCCTTTAGCTTTTTCTTGTCTGTGAAGCTCTTTATCTGACCTTCAACTCTGAATGATAGCTTTGCTGGGTAGAGTAATCTTGGTTGTAGGTTCTTGCTGTTCATCACTTTGAATATTTCTTGCCACTCCCTTCTGGCCTGCATAGTTTCTGCTGAGAAATCAGCTGACAGTCGTATGGGTACTCCCTTGTAGGTAACTAATGGTTTTTCTCTTGCTGCTTTTAATATTCTCTCTTTGTCTTTTGCCCTTGGCATTTTAATTATGATGTGTCTTGGTGTGGTCCTCTTTGGATTCCTTTTGTTTGGGGTTCTGTGCGCTTCCTGGACTTGTAAGTCTATTTCTTTCACCAGGTAGGGAAAGTTTTCTGTCATTATTTCTTCTAATAGGTTTTCAGTATTTTGCTCTCTCTCTTCTTCTGGCACCCCAAAAATTCGGATGTTGGTACGCTTGAAGTTGTCCCAGAGGCTCCTTACACTATCTTCATATTTTTGGATTCTTTTTTCTTTTTGTTTTTCTGGTTGGGTGTTTTTTGTTTCCTCATATTTCAGATCTTTGGTTTGATTCTTGGGGTACGTTGATCAACAGTTGAGTTTCTGTATATTCTTCATTTTAGACAGTGTATGCTTCATTTCTGACTGGTCCTTTTCCATTTTTTTGGCATTCTCATTAAGGTCCTTGAAGGTTTCACTAAGCTCCTCAGAAGTGTCATCAAGTTTCTCGGCGGTTTTTAGAAGATTCTTGAGTAACCTTATAAATGTGGTTCTGAACTCTATGTCGTCCAGTAGTTTGCTTTCCTCTGTTTCTTTCATTCGTGACATGTTTCTTTGTTTCCGCATTTTGGCTGCTTCCGTTGATGGAGTAGCTTTGTGTGGTAGGTGACCTATAGGGGACAGTAGCTCAGACTCCCCAATCGCCTGATGTGGACGCTCTTGGTACACCCCTTTGTGGGCTGAGTGCAAAGTCTTGGTGTAGTTAAACCTTTATTGCTGTTGGTACGCTGGGAGGAATTGACCTCCAGGCCAATTAACTGTGAGCACTCGCTGTGTCTATAAGAACTGCTGTGCTGGAGACACGCTTATGGTGCAGGACTTGTTTCAGTAGGGTTTGGTGCTCGCTGAGTCTGCCTCTTGAATGTGTCACTTATGGATGTGAGGAGTTGAAATCTGGTGTCTCACACTGACCACTAGTTATACTGGCTTCTGGATCTCCAATGGGGTGCAGGTCAGCTATTGTCTGAGTCCACCCAGCAGGAGCTACAGCGAGAGCTAGTTTTCTCCTCTTTGCTTGGGGTTTGGAGGTTTTGGAGCTGTCTGACCCAGGCTGCAAGTTTGCTAGGTTAAGCTGCGATAGGGCAGGCCTTTCTTATGCTAACGCTGCTGCTTGGAGCTTGGATGGGTTTGTAGGTTGTGTGGGGCAGGGTCTCAGGGCGTCACTAGGCTAGGGCGTGGCAAACAGCGATGGCTGCTAGTTAGCCGGCTCTGTGTCTCCGACTGTGTCCCATGCCCCAGCGCAGTAAACAATTATTCTTGCGCGCAGCTCTGCAAGTAGGCCCCCCTCACTTTCCAACCAGGTGTTAGACAATCTAGCTTCTCTCCGTAGGAGTTTGGGTCCCCCTCGTCTCCCCAGAAACTGTATTTCAGAGTAATCGGGGGCTTGTCTCCCTTTGGGTTGAACAAAGCAATGCCTGCCGCCAGCCCGAATCACACGCCTCCGTACCTCAGCTTTTCAGCACTTGTGCACGTCTCAATGCTCTTTTCTCTTTCCTTCTAGTTGTAGAACTTCCACTCAGCCAGCTTTCCCGTGGTTTTGGGTGATAGACGTTTTGTCTTTTAGTTGTAAGTTTTGAAATTGTTGTGCGAGGCAGCAGTTCAGGTGTTTACCTACGCCACCATCTTGGATTCTCTCGTACCACAGTTTTTTAATCCACTCATCTGCTGATGGGCACTTAGGCTGTTTCCAAATCTTAGATTGTAAATTGTGCTGCTATGAACATAGGGGTGCATATATCCTTTCTGATTGGTGTTTCTGATTTCTTGGGATATATTCCCGGAAGTGGGATTACTGGGTCAAATGGGATTTCCATTTTCAGTTTTTTGAGGAAACTCCATACTGTTCTCCACAGTGGCTGCACCAGTCTGCATTCCCACCAGCAGTGCATGAGGGTCCCTTTTTCTCCACATCCTCGCCAGCACTTGTCGTTTGTTGATGATTGCCATTCTGACAGATGCGAGATGATACCTCATTGTTGTTTTGATTTGCATTTCTCAGATGATTTAGTGACTTTGAGCATGTTTTCATGTCTCTTGGCCTTCTGTATGCCCTCTTTCAAAAAATGTTTATTTTGGTCCTTTGCCCGTTTTTTGATTGGATTGTTTATCTTCCTTTTGTTAAGTTGTATGAGTTTCCTGTAAACATTGAAGATTAAATCCTTATCAGAGATAACATTGGCAAATATGTTCTCCCATGCAATGGGCTCTCTTGTTTTGTTGATGGTTTCTTTTGCTGTACAGAAGTTTTTTATTTTGATGTAGTCCCATTTGTTTATTTTCTCCTTAGTTTCCATTGCCCTAGGAGCTGTATCGGTAAAGATATTGCTACGACAAATGTCTGCCATTTTGCTGCCTATGGCTTCTTCTAAGATTTTTATGGTTTCCCATCTTAAGTCCTTTATCCATTTTGAGTTTGTTTTTGTATATGGTGTAAGTTAGTGGTCTAGTTTCATTTTTTTGCATCTATCTGTCCAATTTTCTGAACACCATTTATTGAAGAGACTGTCTTGACTCCATTGTATGCTCTTGCCTCCTTTGTAAAATATTAATTGAGCAAAGTGGCTTGGGCCCATTTCTGCGTTTTCTGTTATGTTCCACTGGTCTATCTGTTTATTCTTGTGCAAATACCAGGCAGTTTTGAGAACAGTGGCTTTGTAGTATTAGCTTGATATCTGGTATTGTGATCCCTCTTACTTTGTTCTTTCTCAGGATTGCTGCAGCTATTCAGGGTCTTATTTTATGCCACATAAATTTTTGGAGAGTTTGTTCTAGGTCTTTGAAGTATGCTGTTGGTATCTTAATGGGGATTGCATTGAATCTATAAATTGCTTTAAGTAGTATGGACATTTTAATGATTCTACCAATCCATGAACACGGTATATTCTTCCATTTGTTTATGTCTTCCTCTATCTCTTTTCTCAGTATCCTATAATTTTCTGAGTACAGGTCTTTTACCTCCTTGGTTAAATTTATTTTTTGGTATCTTATTTTTGTTGTTGTTGCAATTGTAAATGGGATTTTATTTAATTAATTAACTTATTTATTTATTTTTAGTTTCTCTTTCTGTGAGTTCATTATTGGTGTATAAAAAAGCCATAGATTTCTGGGTGTTAATTTTGTATCCTGCTACATTGCTGAATTCATTCATTAATTCTAGTAGTTTTTTTTTTTTGACGGAGTCTTTAGGGTTTTCTATGTATAATATCATGTCATCTGGGAACAATAACTATTTTACTTCTTATTTTCCAATTTGGATACCTTTTATTTCTTCTTCTTGTCTGATCGCCATGGGTAGCACTTCCAGTACTATGTCGAAAGGAGTGGTAAAAGTAGGCATCCCTGTTTTGTTCCTGGTTTTAGGGGAAATTGTTTTAGTTTGTCATATAAGTCTTTTATTATGTTGAGAGTTTTCCCACTTTACTGAGAGTTTTTATCAGCAAAGGGTGTTGGATTTTATCAAATGCCTTTTCTGCATCAATTGATATGATTATGTGATTTTTGTCTCTCAGTTTGTTTATGTGATGTATCATGTTTATTGATTTGTGGATATTGTACCAGCCTTGCATCCCTGGAGTAAATCCCATTTGGTCATGGTGTATGATCTTTCTAATGTAATACTGGGTCCAATTTGCTAGAATTTTGTTGAGGGTTTTAGTATCTATGTTCATCAGAGATATTGCCCTATAATTCTCTTTCTTTGTAATGTCCTTATCTGGTTTGGGGATTAAGGTAATGCTGGCTTCATATAAAGAGCTTGGAAGTGTGCCTTCCTTTTGAATTTTTTGGAATAGTCTGAGAAGGATAGGTTTTAGTTCTTCTTTGAATGTTTTATAAAACTCTTTTGTGAAACCGTTTGGCCCCGGGCTTTTGTTTGCTAGAAAATTTTTGATGACTGCTTCAATTTCCTCCTTAGTTATCGGCCTTTTGAGATTTTTTTATTCTTTTTGGTGGAGTTTTGAAAGGTTGTATTTTTCTAGGAATATGTCCATTTCCTCTAGGTTGTTTAGTTTGTTGGAATAGAGTTGTTCATAGTATTTTTTTTTTTTTTACAATACTTTGTATTTCTGTGGGGTCTGTTGTTATTTTTCCTCTTTCATTACTGATTTTGTTTGAGTTCTCTCTCTTTGCTTTTTGGCTAGGCTGGCTAGAGGTTCATCAATCTTGTTTATCCTTTCAAAGAACTAGCTCTTGATTTCATTGATCTTTTGAAAAAAAATATTTTTTGTCTCTATGTCATTTATTTTTGCTCTGCTCGTTATGATTTCCTTCCTTCTGCTCACTTGGGGCTTTTCTTGTTGCTCTCTTTCTAATTCTTTATGTTGTAAAGTTAGATAATGTATTACCAGTTTTTCTTGAGGTAGGCCTGTAATGCTATGACCTTCCTTCTCAGGACTGCTTTTACTGTGTCCCATAGGTTTTGGATTGTTGTGTTTTCATTGTCATTCATTTCCAGGATGTTTTTAATTTCTTCTTTGATCTCTTTGGTAACCCCATCATTGTTTAATAGCATGCTTTTCAGCCTCCAAGTGTTTGAATTTTTTATTGTTTTTATTGTAGTTTATTTCTAATATTATGCCAGTTGTGGTCTGAGAAGATGCTTGATATGATTTCAATCTTCTTGAATTTGGAGAGAATTTGCCTGTGATGGAATATGTGGTCTATCTTTGAAAATTTCCCATTTGCTCTTGAGAAGAATGTATATTCTGTAGGTTTGGGGTGAAATGTTCTGAAGATGTCAATTAAGTCCATCTGATCTAGCTAGTCATTTAGGATTGCCGATTTTTTGTCTAGACGATTTATCCAGTGATGTCAACGGGGTATTAAAGTCCCCTACTATGATTGTATTGCTGTCTATCTCTCACTTGATATGTTCCAGAAGTTGTTTTATGTGTTTTATGTGTGTACCTGCATTGGGTGCATATGTGTTTATCAGAGTTATATCCTCTTGTATCGAACCCTTTAGTATTATGAAGTGGCCTTCTGTATCTCTTGTTATGGCCTTCACTTTGAGGCCTATTTTGTCAGATATAAGTATTGCTACTCCAGCTTTTTTTTTTTTTTCATTTCCATTTGCCTGAAAGATATTTTTTCATGCCTTCACTTTCAGTCTATGTGAGTCTCTTGTTCTGAGGTGGGTCTCTTGTAGTCTGCATATCTATGGGTCATTTTTCCTTATTCATTCAGCCACTTGATGTCTTTTGATTGGGGCATTTAGTCCATTTACATTTAAAGTTATTATTGATAGGCATTTGTTTGTAGCCATTTATATTTTTGGTGCTTGTGTTCCTTCTCCCTCCCCCCCCCCCCCTTTTTTTTCTTATTGTTACAACAGTCCCTTTAGCATTTCTTGCATTGCTGGCTTGGTGGTGACAAACTCCCTTAGCCCTTTTTTGTCTGTGAAGCTCCTGATTTCCCCTTCATTTTGAATGATAACCTTGCTGGATAGAGTATTATTGGATTCAGTCCCTTGCTTTGCATCACTTTGTATACTTCCTTCCATTCCCTTCTGGCCTGATGTGTTTTTATTGAGAGATCATTTAATAATCTAATGAGGGATCCTTTGTAGGTAACTCTCCGTCTCTCTCTTGCAGCCTTTAAGATACTCTCTTTGTCGCGAACATTTGCCATTGTAATTATGTGTCTTGGGGTTGGTCTTTTTGGATTCATCTTGTTTGGGACTCTCTGTGCTTGGGTGACTTTTCCCCCCCCTTATCAGGGAAGTTTTCTGTCATTATTTCTTCAAATAGGTTCTCTAATCCTTGATGCTCTTCCTGTCCTTCTGGCAACACTATTGTACATATATTACTTTGTTTCATGTTGTCCCAAAGCTCCCTGAGGCTCTCCTCCTTCTTTCTCATTTTCTTCTCCAATTGCTGTTCATATTAGGCTTGTTTCTCTGCTCTATCTTCTAGCTCACTAATTTGATCCTCCACTTCTTTTAGTCTATTGTTGAAACCTTCCATCATGTGGTTTATTGTAACTATATCACTTTTGATTTCTTCTTGATTATTACATAGGTTGTTGATTTTTTCATCTATCCTGTTTATGAAATGTATGACCATTATTCTTTATTCTTTTTCTGACATATTGCATGCCTCTGTTTCATTAGTTCCTTATTTTGGGGGAGGGGGGTGATTCCTCCTTTTCTTTCCTTTGGGGGTTGCTTTTCTCAGTTTTTTTTAATATCAAGAAAAACAATTTAAAATATAATAATGTTACATGCAATAAACATTAATATTTCAAGAAAAACGAATTTAAATATGATAATGTTACATGCAATAAATACCAATTATTCAAGAAAGATGATCTTACATATAATAATATTACATGCAATAACATTAATATTTCAAGAATAAAAGGATTTTAAGTTTAATAATATTACAAACCTGTGCTAACGTAGTATGATATCACAAAAGTTGTAGGAAAAATTAAAAATCTGCAAATAATAGGATTACTTCTATTATATCCTAGTATATTCCCCCCCACCCCCCAGTTCTATTTTTGTTCATCAGTTTATGTTGTGCATTATATTCCACAAATGAGTGAGACCATATAATATTTATCTTTCTCCAACTGGGTTATTTCACTTAGCATGATGCTTTTAAAGTCTATTTTGTTGGATGTGAGTATTGCTACTCCAGCTTTTTTTTCTTTTCCATTTGCATGGGAAATTTTTTCCATCCCTTCACTTTCATCCTGTGTGTGTCTTTTGTTTTGAGGTGGGTCTCTTAGTAGATAGCATATAGTTGGATCATGTTTTTGTATCCATTCAGCTACCCTACACCTTTTGATTGGAGCATTTAATCCATTTACATGTAGGGTTATTATTGGGAGGTACTTATTTATTGCCATTTTAATTCTGTATGGCTAGGTTTCTCTCTCTATTTCTTCTTCTCAGCAATCCTAACAGCAATCCCTTTAGCATTTCTTGTAATGCTGGCTTGGTGGTGATGTACTCCTTTAGCCCTTTTTTGTCTGGGAAGCTCTTTATTTGACCAACTATTTTGAATGCTAGCCTGGACATAGTAATCTTTGTCTCAGATCATTGCTTTCTATTACGTTGAGCACTTCATGCCATTCCCTTCTGGCCTGCAGAGTTTCTGATGAGAAATCAGGTGTCAGCCTTATGGGAACTCCTTTGTAGGTAACAATTTTCTTTTCTCTTGCTGCCTTTAAGATTCTCTCTTTGTCTTTGATTTTTGGCATTTGAATTACAATGTGTCTGGGCGTGGGCCTGTTTGGGTTCTTCTTTTTGGGGTTCTTTGTGTCTCCTAAACTTGTGTGACTTTTTCCTTTATCAGATTAGGGAAGTTTTCTACCATTATTTCTTTTCTTTTCTTTTTTTTTTTAATTCTTTTTTTAAAATTTTATTTCATTTTTATTGTTTTAAGTATTACAAATAGTAGTACATATGTCTCCTTTTTTTTTTTCCCCTTTGATCTCCCCCCGACCTCCCCTACCCCCCAGGACATGCCTTCACCTGCCCACCCTCCCCCCCCCCCCCCCGCCCCAGTGTCTTATATCCATTGGTTGTGCTTATATGCATGTGTACAAGTCCTTCGGTTGGTCTCTTACAGCCCTCCTCGCCCAACCACCCCTGTCTTCCCAATGTAGTTTGACAGTCTGTTCAATGCTTCTTTGCCTCTGTATCTTTTTCCCACCATTTCTTTCCTTTAAAAAGTTTTGCCTTTGCAGACTGGAAATAAACATATAATAACAAAACAAGACAAAACAAAAAAATGTTTGAGTCCCAATTTCAATGTCCAACAGTTCCTTATGTGTACATGTCAGCAGTGATATCTGGATGGTGGGCACATGGTGTCAATGCAGGTCCGACCCTCTCTGGTTTGGTCCTAGGTAACCTGCAGCGGTGCACAGCTGCTGACTGCTCCCATGGCAAGGCGTTGTCAGCGTCTTCCATCTCTGGACTGTTTTTTCCTCTTGTCTTCGTGGTTGGAGCACTCCTGTCAATTCCTCTCTGTTGCAGGAATCCATCTGGTCTTGGGGTTGTTTTCTGAAAATATACAAATATATTCTCGACCACAAGTTAATAAAGGAATCTTTTCTGTATAATTGATTTGGGATCCTTTTTATTTTTGTTCAAACGATTTTCCTTTGTCTTATTTAGACACCATGTGTGTTTTTAATGGCCGTCTTGCTGTTAGCATTGCAAATGAACCTTAATTTGGTAAAGTAAAAATTTTCTAGATGTAATTTACTTATAGGATATTTTTCCTTACATGATATTGCCCTACTATCCCCCCCCCTTTTTTTTAAATGGAGGTTTTTGTAAATTTTATAATGCAGTCTTGATAACTTTAAATTAAAAAAAATTTTTTTTTCCCCCCACACATATGACTGCTTTAGGTTCATTGCATATTCAGGAATTTTACCATGAGATGAACTACCAATAGAAATTTTAGTTATTACTTTAAGAATAGCTTTTTGTCCAGTACTTGAATATTCACTTATTTCAATTAGCCTATTTAAATTAATCTGAAAACTCGATTACTATTTTACTGTCAAATTTAATACTCTACCAACAATCTTAGTTTACCCTGTAAATATTAGTGGGAAGGATTATTTGCATTCTTGAGTGGGCCCTGAGCATTCCAAATGCTCAGCTGAATTTAGATATAGGGCAACTGCTGTCGGCCTACCATTATTTCTTCAAACACCTCTGTGTTCCTTCCTCCCTTTCTGCCTCTTCTGGCACACTTGCTATTCTAATATTGTTACATTTCATGTTGTCCCACAGCTCCCTGAAGCTGTCCTCCTGTTTATTAATTGTTTTTTTTTTCTTTTTGGTTCTCTAATTGAGTGATATTTTCAACTCTGTCTTCTAATTCACTGATTTGATTCTCAGTTTCCCCTAATCTGCTATGTATTTCTTCCAATGTGTTCTTTATTTCTGTTATGTCATTCTTTATCTCAGGCTGTTCTTTTTTCATAGCTACTATATCTTTTTTCATACTGTTGAGCATTTTTACCATCATTACTCTGAACTCTGTTTCAGATAAATTTCTTATCTCTGCTTCATTTATCTCTTCTTCTGGAGAACTCACTAGTTCTTTAATTTCGGGGTTGTCTTTTTGTTTCCTCATTTTGGTGGTCTGTTTGGGTTTGTGACTATGTTTTAGGTAGATCCTCTATACCTCTCAATCTCTAGTGCAGGACACTGTTAAAGGCTGTTTCTGACTAATTGGATCAGGCAAAGACTCAAAGCCTCCACAGACTAGTAGGATTCCAAGTTGAATTGCCCCCAGACAATCATCCTTGGGTGTATTGAGAGTTTTTTCAACAGGGTGGGTCAGTTGCTTCAGCTTGGAGGCTTATTGTTATTTTTAATCTCTTATTGTCCTCAGGGCAAGGTGTTTTCCAATAGGGTGTGTCAACTGTCTTCCCCCCAGGCAAGGCAGATGTCTATGTAGGAAAGACGTCCTCCACTGTGTGAGGGAATGACTCAGCCCAGGAAAGTTGGGGTGTCTGCCTTCTGAGCTCTATTCCCTGAGTCCCTAGTCCTGGGTTCTGCTCTCACAGCTCCAGTCCACTTCACCCTCCCTCTGCCAGAGCACAAAGTGGGTGGCTCCACAGGGAATTTTTATGTGTTGGCCCTTTAAGAGGGTGCCTGAACTTTCATCTGCCACTCCCTGGAAGACAGCACCCCACTGCTTTTCACAGCTAGATGTTGTGTGGGTACCCTCCTCCCCATCTCTGCTGGGGAGCCCAGCTTTGGGATTAGACCCCAGAGTTCTCAGTGGCACTCCCCCTCCCCACAGCTGAAATATCTCTCTAGGACTTCGGTTGCCATCTGTGGGTGCCCAGCCAGCCCTTTCATGCCTCTGCCCCTCCTACCAGTCTCTGTGCAGTCTCCACCTTTGGTTCTTGGGTATCATGGTTCTCTCCTGTGAGTTTTCCATTGATCATTCAGGAAGCCTTTCCGTATTTTAGTTGTGGGGGTTGTTTTTTTGTCTCCCCATTTTTGCTGCCATTAAAGGGTCCAGGTGCCCAGTTGCAGGGGGCCTGAGCTGCAGTGGCAGGCTTGGCAGGAGCTTCACGCACCCCAACAGGTAGGGGCTGGGGTGAGTGCCCAGGGGATGGGGCTGCCACAGTCCAGGCGGGGGGCCATGTGCACCGACAGTCAAGGGCTGGCTCAGGTGCCCAAGAGATGTGGCCACCGAGGTCCAGGCAGGGGCTGCACATGCCAAAAGTCAGTGGCTGGGTCGGGTGCCTGGGACCTGTGCTGCTGTGGCGAGTAGATGAGAGGGGAATGCATTCTGAACTCACAGTAGCCTGAGGCTGGGATGGCTGGAGTTGGTGTCCATGAGTCTGCAGCTGGTGGTAGTAGGTCTTTGTCCAGAGTGGCTGTAGGGTGTATATCTGAGGCCAGTCTGGGTGGTGTTGAGGCTGGGCTCCTAATCACAGCAGCTCTGCCCTTCCAGATGGCATGGTTTCTGAGCCAGCACCAGCCACCCAGGAGTGACCACAGTGCTAGTGGGGGCTCCCTGTCCAAGAGAGCCTGGTCCGCCAGCCCCCAAGAGTCTTGCAGGATCTAACTGTTCCTCGTCCACACACACACACACACACACACACGTTCACACACTCCCCTTCGCTCCCTCACTCTCTCACACTCTCCCTCACTGTCATCGTCTGCTGGCCACCATCTTCCTTGCTCGCCTTTTTTCCTTTTTGTAACCAGCTGCTTGATACTTAGTTGTTACCTCTCCAAGCTTCAGTCTCCTCCTATTATTATTATTATTAGTAGAGGCCTGTTGCACAAAGATTTGTGCAATAGGCCTTCCTTCACCTGGCTGCCAGTTTTCCTCAGGCACCTGGGACCCAGGCCTTCGCTCTGGCCACCGCCTTCCACCTTCACTCCAGCCAGGGTCTTTGCAGGCTTCGCTAACTCAGGCCGGTGTCTGCAGGCTTCGCTGACTCCAACCGGAGTCTTCGCTTCGCTCCGGCCTGATCGCCACTCCTGTAGCTCCCTCTGCCCTCTGCCCTCCCACTCATAGCAGGCGTCCTGCCCTGCCCGGCCGCTCTATGCCTGGAGTGGCGGGGGGGCGGGGCTGCCTCTAGCTTTGTCCTGCTAATTTGCATATTCCCTCCTGATTGGCTGGTGGGCATCATGGAGGTACAGTCAATTTACATATTTCTATTTTACTAGTGTAGATTCCTCACCTAAGGACATGCTTATTGACTTGAGCTGGGGGATTAGGTGCCTCTCAAAGCACTCCAATCAGGGATGGAACTGCACCTGGGTTTGCCTGATGGGAAATCAGACCCGCACCTTTCAGTGCAGATGATGCTCCCACCAGCTGGGCCACACGACCAGGCTCAGCTCCTCCCTGCAGAGGGGAAGGGCAGTGCACCTGGAGGGCTTGAGGGACAATGAAAGGAGGTGACCAGCACAGTGGTGGGGCAGTGCCCATGCAGTAGCAAGCTCTCACAACTGCGCTTACTGTCCTTACTCTTCCCTCAGATTTTGTCCATAGGATGAGGGAGAAGGGGCAAGAGGGAGAAAGGTCTCAAACCAGTACCTCTGGGGGCAAAGGCCCAGGCAGCTGTCTGTGTTGCCCAATGAGTAGAATTGCCTTCATTGTGCCTAAGCCTGTTCCAATGTAAAATTGGAACAGTCATTTGATTTCTTCTGAAAGAGCTGGCCTAATAAAACCTTGTCATTTGCATGGGAATTAGGAGACTCTCCTCTCTCGTCTGTGACGGTTAGTGCATGTGTGGGCTGTGGGCAAAGCCTTCTTGTTTTTCTTCCTCCCTTTCCCCACAAGTTGGGAACAGTCACCACTGGTCTGACTGCCGCTGGGCACCTGGGGTAACTGCCTTGGTCTGAAGACCAGGGCCCACCCGCCATGGCTGCACCTGCGTCCCGCTGCTCCTGAGTGACTCCCAGCCTGGCTTGCTGTGTGGCTTCCGAGGAGGGTGGGACCTGTGGTGTGCAGAGGTCTGGGACTGACAAGTGAATATGTGGAAGGCACACCGTGAACACTGGGGTCAGAGCTTCATTAGTTCAATGCACCCCTAAGTGCCAGACATAGGCTAAGAACTAGCTGGGAACATTTGGGCCTGACACTCAGCTCCACCACCCAAAGCCATGTGCCACCCATCCCACAGAAGGGCCAGAACAAAACCCAGCGGTTCCACGTGGGAAGGAGGAACACAGCACCCAGGGCTCCTGCGCTGCGAGGAGTGCAAGTGGGTCCGCATGTTGGAAAGCAGCTGCTAAAGCCAAGTCTGTTCCTCCAGCTCACACGGGCGCACATAGACCCACACACGGACCCACACACAGACCCACACGTGGACCCACACACGGACCCATACACAGACCCACACGCGGACCCACACACGGACCCACACATGGACTGGCAGGAATGTGCGCGTGTGCATTGCAGGCACGCTCAGGATTTACACAGCTGCCCCATTATAGCACCACCAACTGGAAACAACCCGAAAGCTGGTGGGTTACAGACTGCGCCCCTGCCCGCCTGCAGGAGCCACCACCTGCGTGTGGCCGCCAGTCTCCCCATCACAGCTGCAGGGAGCAAGTCAGGGACTGAAGAGTCAACTCTGCACACGCTTACCTATGTGCACCCAGGGCAGGTGTGGATCAAGGCACTGCCCTTGGGGATTGGTGAGTGGGGGAGCAGGAGGGCACCTGGCTGGTGAGGGGCTCGGTGTCTTGGTTGAGACGCTGGTTACATGGATGTGTTTGCTTGATGAAATCTGCCCAACTGCTCACTTGTCACATGTATGTTTTTCTGGTGTAAATTTCAACAAAAGGTGAGGAAACCTTAGCCACCCTGATCAAAGCATTTTGCTCTCTAAGCATGGTTTTTGTGCCCAAGAACGAGGTGCTGTCACCTCATCTGGGCTGTTGTGCTGAGAATTAACGGACGTGAACAGTGAGCCACCTCAGCACACGGTGCTTCAGGAGCAATGGCTTCTGTTACTGTTATTATTTTTGTTACAATACGTTTTTTTTTTTTTCCTTAGACTTAGACTTCTCTGAATGCCCAATTTTTAAAAAATCTGGAGAAAATGTCGTTATTTTTCAGGTGAGAAAGAAATTTAAGGGAAAAACACCTAAAAGGGACTTTTCTGTGGGTTGAACTAATTTGTGATAGGTGCCAAGTCACTGGAGAAAATGAAAAATAGTTCCCTCTTTTGAAAATGCCCATTTTCCTTCTCTGATCTGCAGGTCCCCTTTCCTGCATGTGCTTACGCGCACCTCTGGGGAGAGCTCTGTGCCCCTGGCCTTTCTCCGCATCTGAGAACCCGACTGAGAGCAGGTGTTTCAATTCCTTGGGAGCTGATCCTCTCCCCAGAACCCGCCCACCCTCCCATCCCTTCCTGGGCCTTGTGATTAGGCCTCCCTCCCTTATGGACACTCCCGAACCAGCCAAGAAGAACACTGGATCAGGAATCTCTCCTTCTCCATTGCTGCCCCTCCATCTCACACTGGCCAGTCTTCTCTAGGTGAGTGATGTCCCACAGTTTCCCATGTCTCAAGTCTTCTGCCCACTCTCTCACTGACTTCTTAAAAGTCTCTCATTCTAGCTCTAGGCCAGAAGAGTCCTCAGCCATTTGGCTTTGGGTCCTTCTGGATTGGGGATGTCCAGTCTGGAGGGTCACCTCTCATTTCTCATGCTGACTTATTTAGCTTTGGGGACACCTGCCCTAAACAGTCACCTTTGGATTTGTGGTCCGTCACTCAGCCTTCCTCTCATGGGCCACGCCACACTCCCTCTGCACACTCACAGGGGAGATCATGCCCAAGCACCACACTTTATTTTGTAACACTGTTTGGTCACAACATAAAGTAGATCATAAGTCTCAATGGCCCTTTCTATTTGGACACATTGCACAGTTTAGATAATTGCTGTCACTGCAATGGAAAATGGTCAGAGATTCCCTGCGTCTAGGCCTTTTCACCCTCCAGTCTTGACCTTCTCTCTGTCAGTCCTGCTCTACCCATCAAATCCTTTTCCTTCATACAAAACATCCCTCCCTAACACTTCTGATTCTGAATCTACTTTTGACCCAGCAGATCACCGACCTCCACCCTCTTACGCATCCCCTCTCTCCCTCACCTGCAGTAGATTCCCAAAACGCAGACCCTCCTAACCAGCAATGACCTCCTCTCCCAGACCTTGAGAGCCCAAATCCCAAGAACCTGAGCTCCAAAACAGATTTTTCTCACCTAACAGTCAGTCTCGGGCCACCCAAAGGCCACCTTGCTCAACAACCACTTCTATTCCCACACCCTGAGGGAGGTAGCTGAGGGGATAGTCCGAGTCCATGTTCCATTTTCCATGTCGGGTCTCACACAGATAGTCATCTCAGGTCTTTATCCAATGACCCCACCATCTTTACTAAGGAATTTAAGTGCCTGACCCAGTCCTATGACCTGACCTGGCAAGACATCCATGCCATCCTGTCCTCCTCTCTCACCCCAGAGGAGAAGGAGCACGCTAGCAGCTCAGGGCCATGCTGATGCCTCCATAGACAGGACAAGGCGGCCAACCCAGATGGCACTACCCTGAACTGACCCAAGATGGGACTATCAGGTTAATTCTCCAGGGCGCCGGCTCTGTAGCCATGTAATCACCTGTCTCATTGCTGGACTCAAGAAAGCCCATAAGGCGGTCAACTATGACAAACGTAATAAAATCACTCAGGGCCCTCATGGAGGCCTTACAGAAATTTACCACCTTAGACCCCCTCCCCAGAGGGAACCCTTCTTCTGAACACCATTTTATATCCCAATCAGTGCTGACACAAACTTCGAAAAAATAGACACAAATCCATAAGAGGAGGAGACCCAAATCCAAAAACAAAGGTGAGATCACACCAAGGCTGAAGCCAAGAAGGAGGCCTTCCAGCTCCTAGCCATCACTCTTATGAACCCCAAACGAAGTGCTAGTTCTCCAATCAAGGGTAAGTCAGGGGCTAAGCCTCCTCTGGGCCCATGCTTCACATGCAACAAGGAAGGACATGGGCCAAGTCCTGCCCAAACCTGAGCTCTGCCCTCCCCCAGCCCTGCCCAAGGTATGGAAGGAAAGGCTGGAATTACTCAGCAAGGCCACCCTCTGGATCCATTTTGGCACTGGCAGATCTCCTGGGACTGGCCACCAAATACTGAAGCTGCTCAGGCCCTGAAAGGGTCCCACAGACTTATATCACCAGGACAGGGCCTCAGATAATTATTGTGGTGGCAGGTAAGCTGATCTTCTTTTTAAATGACACTGGGACCACTTATTCTGCCCTCCCCAAATTCACTGGGACCCTTGTCTCCTCCTCAGTCTCTATTATGGGGGTTGACGATTCATCTCATAGCCATTAGCCGCCTCACCTCTACACTGCATCTTACTAATCACCCCTTCTATCCACTCTTTTCTTGTTCTACCTCACTGCTCGGCCAGGGCTACCACGCATCCCCTCATAAAGCCCAATTGTTCTGAACCACAGTCACCTACCTCGGTTTCATTCTACCCCACAAGGCCGAGCCATTACCATGGACCATAAACACCTGATCTCCCCCATGACTGTCCCCTCCTCTAGACAAGAAATACTCTTTTCTCAGGCTCGCTGGGTACTCTTGCCTCTGGGTCCCAACTTTAGTCTTCTCGCAAAGCCCCTCTATGATGAGGCGAAGGGACCCCTCACTGAGCTTTTAGATCCCAAGGCTGCATTCTCACCCCTTTAATGCTCTGAAAACTGCTCTCACCCCAGTGCCTTCCCCATACCCACCCCCTTCTGCTTCCCAAAGAATAACTTTATTTTCTGTAAAACTGCAAGCACTTACTTAACACTCTGGCTACTATCAGAAGCTGAACTCATTATCACCCAAACCTTAGCATGTTATCTCTAAGGGAAAATGTTGCAGTTTTAAATCCAAGCTGCTAGAGGCCTGGGAACAGGCTGCGGGGCCTGCTGCCCCCTCCTCCCGCCCCCACACACACCTTTTCTCCAGCCTCATATGCCTAAACACAATTTTCCAAAGTCTTTGGTAAGTTAAAGGCTTTGTAGCAATGATGGGTTAAATTATAAACATCTAAATATTTCAACAAGTTTTAAGTTCACCTGATTTTAGCTTTTGTTATAGAAAATCTATAAAGTAGATTTGGAACTGTTAATGTAATGTCTTGTTGAAGGTATATTTTCTTGAAAGTAAGAGTGTGTTTAAAGTGTGTTTATAAATGTCAGTCTAAGAAATGCTATTGTTTACTTTTGGTTATCATTGGAAATTGAGGTTTCTGAATGGGTAGAAGATTGTGAAAATTGTAGGAAAGTTTGTCTAGTGAGTCAGGACCTGATGACCCCTGATGTCCCAAGGGACCCCTCTCTCCAAGCCAGTGAAAGCAACCCCGCCCAGGCTCTCTCCTTAGATTGGAGCCTAGACGTTCTTTATTATCAGCTCATTCAGTCCTTGACACTGTCATTGAAAGCCTCACAGGTCTTTCTGGTGGCATTTAGGAATCTCTCTCCCCTTTTCTAGCCTTCTTAAAGTCTTACACTGCAAAGGACACCGAGTCAGGAATGATCCCGTAACACAGGGAGATAACAAAGCAGACCATGAGGCCAAGGCAGCAACTCAGAGGAAGCCTCCATCTCCCTACCTCTTAGCTCTACCCCAATATAATGCCCTAATACACTCCAGAGGAACTTCAGTCCTATTAACTTGTGGGGCCACTCAGGAAGATCCATGGTTAAAATTACAGGGAAAATGTATCCTCCCCTGGGGACAGGCCCACGATATCCTACGGGCTACTCATAATTCTCTACATATGGGATACAGACCGCTTCTTCAACTCCTAACCCCCCATCACATGTCCTAGCCTAGCCTCCACACTGCAAGATATCCCCCAAACCTCTTACACTTGTTACTCAGTATCTCCCCAAGCACAGGTTAGATTAGACCTCCTTCTTTCCCCCTCATCAGCAAGGGGCCAAGTCCCTGGACAAGACTGGCAGATTGCCTTCACTCACTTGTCCCCTATTAGAAGGACCAAGTATCTCTTAACCCTCATAGACACCTTCTCGGGCTGGACAGAAGCACTCCCCACTGCGTCTGAAAGTCCTCCGAGGTCACACAGCTCCCATTCAGCATATCATCCCCAGATTCGGCCTCCCCACCTCATTGCAATCAGATAATGGACCTGCCTTCACATCTCAAACGACTCAACAGGTTTCCTCCACTCTGAACATCCAGTGGAACTCACATCCCCCCAATCTTCAAGCAAGATAAAAAAGGCAAAGTCCTGCCGAAACTGGTTTGGCTCAGTGGATAGAGCTTCAACCTGCAGACTGAAGGGTCCCAGGTTCGATTCCGGTCAAGGGCATGTACCTGGGTTGCGGGCACATCCCCCGTAGGGGGCGTGCAGAAGGCAGCTGATCGATGTTTCTCTCACATCGATGTTTCTAACTCTCTATCTCTCTCCCTTCCTCTCTGTAAAAAAAATCAATAAAATATATATTAAGAAAGAAAAGGCAAAATCCTCAATTAAGTCTCACCCAATGTAGAGATAAATTAACCCTGGAAACTAAAGAACCCTGGATTACTCTCCTACCTCTAGCCCTTATGTGCATCAAGGCAGTCCCCACACACCCTCCTTTGAACTCTGTATGGAAGACCCTTCTTATTAGGAAACTTCCCTCCCACAGGGACCCCTCTAGGAGACTGTGTCCTCATTTTAAATGTCATCTGACAATTACCGAGAGAACATGCTAATCAGGTCCTTCCTCAACCTTTTACAGAAGACACTCCTCGCCGCCCTCCCCCACTCCCATTCTTCTACAGCAGGGGACTGGGTCCTCCTAAAGGAAATCCATTCATCAAATAATTTACAGTCCCAATGGCAAGGCCCTTATCAGGTACTCCTAACCACCCAACTGCAGCTAAACTATCGGGGCACACCCCTTGGTTCTACCTTTCAGATTAAAACCCACCCCAGGAACCTCCATCACATGAGCTGAATCCCCTAAGTATCACAGCCACCCAGTCGGGCCCACCAGACTCTACCTTACCCACATCTCAGAAGAGGACAAATCCTCCAGGTTCTAGCTACTGCCCCCTCTCCCTTCCCATCAGGATTCTCACCTTTCTATGGGACTCCCTTCTCCAAAGGAACTTCGCTTCCTCCATAGATTACCTTCCCTCTAGATCCTGAACATACCCTTTCCCCCCTTGGGACAATCCCCACCCTGGAAGTGGGAATTAGTTCTCCTTCTCATCCTATCCCAGCCCTCCTCTCCTACACCCATAGGGAAATCTCACCTCCACTCATCTCAACCAACACTTAACCTTACTATTCCCTCCTAAACCAGACCAATCCAGCCTTAGCCAGGACTGCTGGCTCTGCCTTTCCCTCTCCTCTTCAGCATATACCAACATCCCTATACCAATCAAGAGATGGAATTGGGCAAAATCACTCTTGTTATAAAAAGGGAACTATATTTCTCGAAAAGGCAGACACCCTTCTAGGTAATTATCTGACAGCCCAGGCAAATCAAGCCTCCCCCCTTTTCCGTACTTATATTCAATCTCTTGCTAAGGTAGCTCCTCCCTCCCTCCCTGTAACAGGTCCTAACACCCTACACACCCCACTAATCACCAAGTCCCTTTATGCTTTACAAGGTAACAGGGCAATATAACAACAGACCATCTCCCATCATCAGCCTGCAATACCACAGTTAACCTAGAACCACCGAATGGCCATTGGTCCCAATCGTCTGAATCCCAGGTCTCCTTGGAAGCCAATGGTTGTTTCCTACAGCCGGTCTGTTTTACTTCTTATCCAGCCATCCAGGCCCCAGGTTTCAACTGCTCCTTTCCCTCCATTTTGCTTTTCCCTTGGAACACAGCCCATCCTTGCGTTCCCGCCCACTTTTCACTGCAATAAAATCTCAACCACTCATCTGTCACCCTTATTGGTAGTGCCATGGTGACTACCCTCTCAGCTTGGAGCTCAGAACTGGGAAAAGGAACCTCATACCCTTTAGTCAACCTCTTCTCCCTACACCTCTCAGCTTGTCTCCATGATCAGGGATTCTTCTTCCTCTGTGGGGAGAACACATATATCTGTCTCCCAACCAACTGGATAGGAACCCGTACTCTCATTGGTCTTTCACCCAATGTAGGTGTAGCCACCAAGAATCAGTCTTTTTTTAAAAATTTAATAAATCTTTATTGTTCAGACTATTACAATTGTTTCTCCTTTTTCCCCTCATAGCTCCCCTCCACCCGGTTCCCACCCCACCCTCTGCCCTTACCTCCCCTCCACTGTCCTCATCCATAGGTGTATGATTTTTGTCCAGTCTCTTCCTGTACCCCCCACACCCCTTCCCCCCTGAGAATTATCAATCCACTTCCATTCTATGCCCCTGATTCTATTATATTCACCAGTTTATTCTGTTCCTTAGATTTTTAATTCACTTGATTTTTAGATTCACTTGTTGATAGATATATATTTGTTGTTCATATTTTTTATCTTTATCTTTTTCTTCTTCTTCCTCTTCTTAAAGAATACCTTTCAGCATTTCATGTAATACTGGTTTGGTGGTGATGAACTCCTTTAGCTTTTTCTTGTCTGTGAAGCTCTTTATCTGACCTTCCATTCTGAATGATAGCTTTGCTGGGTAGAGTAATCTTGGTTGTACGTTCTTGCTATGCATCATTTTGAATATTTCTTGCCACTACCGTCTGGCCTGCATAGTTTCTGTTGAGAAATCAGCTGACAATTGTATGAGTGCTCCCTTGTAGGTAATTAACTGTTTTTCTCTTGCTGCTTTTAAGATTGTCTCTTTGTGTTTTGCTCTTGGCATTTTAATTATGATGTGTCTTGGTGTGATCCTCTTTGCATTCCTTTTGTTTGGGGTTCTGTGCACTTCCTGGACTTGTAAGTCTATTTCTTTCACCAGGTGAGGGAAGTTTTCAGTCATTATTTCTTCAAATAGGTTCTCAGTATCTTGTTCTCTCTCTCTTCTTCTGGCACCATAATTCTGATGTTGGTACGCTTGAAGTTGTCCCAGAGGCTTCTTACACTCTCTTAACTTTTTGGATTCTTTTTTCTTTTTGCTTTTCCAGTTGAGTGTTTCTTGCTTCTTTGTATTTCAAATCTTTGACTTGATTCTTGTGTTCCTCTAGTCTGCTATTGGGTCTCTGTATAATATTTTTTATTTCAGTCAGTGTATGTTTAATTTCTAGTCGGTCCTTTTTCATATCCCCGAGGGTCTCATTGAATTTATCGGCCTTTTCTAGGAAATTCTTGAAAAACCTTATAACCGTGGTTTTGAACTCTATATCTAATCGTTTGTTTTCCTCCATTTATTTTGTTTGTGATCTGTTTCTTTGTCTCCACATTTTCGCTGCTTCCCTGAGTTGGTAAGGTGGCTTTGTGTGCTAGGTGTCCTATGTGGGCCAGTGGGTTGGCCTCCCAGTTACCTGAGGTGGACACTCTTGGTGCACCCCTCTGTGGACTGTGTGTACAGCTTTGTTGTAGTTAAGTCTTGATTGTTGTTGGTGTCACTGGGAGGAATTGACCTCCAGGTCAATTGGCTGTGAGGACCCGCTGTGACTATAATAGAAGAACTGCTGCGCTGGAGACACACTTATGGGGCAGGGCTTGTTTCAGTGGGGCTTTGGTGCTCACTGAGTTTGCCTCTTGAATGTGTCACCTATGAATGTGAGTATTTGAAATCTGGTGTAGTCTCAGACTGACAACTAGATACACTAGCTTCTGGATCTCCAATGGGGTGCAGGTCAGCTACTGTCTGAGGCCACCCAACAGGAGCTACGGCGAGAACTAGTTTTCTCCTCTTTGCTTGGGGTTTGGAGGTTTTGGAGCTGTCTGACCAGAGCTGCAGTTTGCTTGGTTAAGCTGCAATAGGGCAGGCCATTTATATGAAAAGCCACTGCACGGAGCTTGGGTGGGTTTATAGATTGTGCGGGGCGGGGTCTCAGGGAATCACAAGGCTAGGGCGTGGCAAACAGCGATGGCTGCCTGTCAGCTCGCTCTGTGTCTCCCCATTTCCAAGTTCCCGCGTCCTGCACCCCAGCACAGTAAACAATGATTGCTGGGCACACCTCTGCAAGAAAGCTGCCCTCATTTTCCAACCCGATGGTAGACAGTCCAGCTTCTCCCCGTAGGAGTTTGGGTCCCCAGCGTCTCCCCAGAAACTGGAGTTCAGAGTAATCAGGAGCTTGTCTTTCTTCAGGTTGAAAGAAGCAGTGCACCAGACACCTGCCGCCAGCCCAATTCACACGCCTCCGTACCTCAGCTTTTCAGCACTTGTGCACATCTCAATGCTCTTTTCTCTTTCGTTCTAGTTGTAGAACTTCCACTCAGCCAGCTTTTCCATGGTTCTGGGTCACAGACATTTTGTCTTTTAGTTGTAGTTTTGAAATTGTTGTGCGAGGCAGCAGTTTAGGTATTTACCTATGCCACCATCTTGGTTTCCCCAGGAATCAGTCTTTACATGTCCTTTGTAACCCATCAGATCTGACACAAAAGAACAGTCTAGATCAGCAGTCACCAACCAGTGGTCTGCAAACCACTGGTGGTCCATGAGGTCCAAAAGGTTGACAATGACTGGCCTAGATAATCCTTCTCCTCATAATCCTTAGCATCACAGCAGGGGTTGGAACTGACATAAGAAGCTTAACCACTGTTCTAGCATATTTTGCAAATTGGCTGGCTAAAAAATGTAATTGGTATACCTGGCTACTTCCCTTCTTAGGACCATGAGCATTCCTAGTCCTCATCCTCATTTTTGGCCCATGTATTCTGCACCAATTTTCATCTTTCCTTCACGACCACTTCTGAGCCTTCACCAACCAGTTTGTCAGGAATCATGCTGCTGCACCCCTCGCTCCACCCCAAAGGAATCTATAGTGTTCCAGCTGACTGCAAGCAAAGTCCATCCCCCTGTGATCTTGACACCTTCCCTTGGCAGGAAGTAACTACGCAAGATTTGAACTTCATCCCTAGTCCATAAAATAAAAAGGCTGGAATGTTAGGTTTGATCAAATAATTGAATCAATACCCCTCCCCTGGAAACTGACCTTTAGGCCACTTCACAATAGATATTCCCGTTCACTTAGACCACATTTCACTTGCTAGGACCTTTATCTCTCCCCTGGGGACCTTCCCAGTATCTGGACCTGCCCAGAGAATTCCCCGTCCAGAAAAAGCCTTCCTAGAGTCCTTTAAAACCTCTGACTCCCTGTCTTTGGGGGCTGGCACCATTTTGGGGCTCAGCCCATCTGGTATCCAGATGACCTAATCTACACTAATAAAAGAGAAAGATGCTAATTGACCGTACCTCCGCTATGCCCACAGCCACTCAGGAGTGATATGCAAATAAACCCAACAAAGATGGTGGGTAAATTTGCATATGCAGGTGGGGCAGGCAGCGCCTGATGCCCCCCGTGGAGTCCAGGCAGCAATCGGGACTAGGCAGGCCAGGCGGGCAGTGCCTGATGCTCCCCCACAGAGTCTAGGCGGTGATCAGGACCCGGCAGTTCCAGTAGGCAGTGCCTGACACCCCCCGCAGAGTCCAGGCAGTGATTGGGACGGGCAGGTGGCATGGACAGCACCTGATGTTGCCCTTGGGGTCCAGGTAGTGATTGGGACTGGGCAGTTCCAGCAGGCAGTGCCTGACACCCGCCCACCCCCCCAAGTCCAGGTCACGATCAGGACCGGGCAGGCGGCATGGATAGCACCTGACATTGCCTTTGGGGTCCAGGTGGCGATCGGAACTGGGCAGGCGGCATGGACAGCGCCTGATGCTGTCCGCAGGGTCTAGGTGGCAATAGGGACTGGTCAGTTCCAGCAGGCAGCGCCTGACGCCTGTCCCCCACCCCCCCTCCCGAGTCCAGGTGGCGATTGGGACTGGGCAGGCGGCATGACAGCATCTGACATCGCCCTCAGGGTCCACATGGTGATCGGGACTGGTCAGTTCCAGCAGGTAGCGCCTGACGCTGCCGGAGGGGTCCAGGCAGCGATCAGAACCAGGCAGGCCAGGCGGGCAGCACCTGACACCCCCTGTGGAGTCCAGGTGGAAATTGGGACGGGCAGTTCCAGCAGGCAGTGCCTGACGCTGCCCGCAGGGTCCAGGCGCGATCGGGATGGGGCAGGCGGGGGTGGCCAGGGTTTCCGGGATCACTGTCTGCCCCACGGCTGCCTGCGGACACCTGTGCAGCAGGCCCGTGTTGAACATTTTAATGAAAATGGGATGCCTGTGCCCCGCCCCACCATGCCCCATCCCTGGTGAGGAGAGGGAAATGGGCAGTTAGGAGGCACAGGAGCTCTGAAGTGGCTGGGAGCAACCTGCAGGTGTGCTACCAGGAAGAGGTGCTGAACCATGAGGATGCAGAGGGCTGGCTGATGGAGGCGCGCAAAGGTGCAGATGAGGCGGCTCTCGCTGGCGCTGAGCTGGAAAAGTGCATCGACAGCCTGATGGATGAAATCGCCCTTCTGAAGAAGGTACACAAAGAGATCACCAAGCTGCAGGCGCATATCCAGTATGCTCAGATCTCCGTGGAGATCTGACCTCTCTGCTATGCTCAAGGACATCCGTGCCCAGTAAGAGAAGCTGGCTTCCAAGAACATGCAGAATGCAGAAGAATGGTGCAGGAGCTGCTTCACCTTGCTGACCTAGAGCGCTGCCAAGAAGGTGTCCGAGAGCTGCTGACTGCTCAAGGCCAAGAACCTGGAGATGGAAGCAAGCCGGGGCATGAACAAAGCGCTGGGAAAGCAGCTGCAAGAGCTGGAGGATAATAGAATGCAGATGTTAGTGCTATGCAGGACACAATCAACAAATTAGAAAATGAGTTGAGAACTACAAAGAGTGAAATGGCACGATATTTAAAAGAATACCAGGATCTCCTCAATGTGAAGATGGCTTTGGACATTGACATTGCAGCTTACAGGAAACTCTTGGAAGGTGAGGAGACCCGGCTCAGTTTCACCAGCATGGGAAGCATAGCCAGCAGCTACTCCCAGAGTTCCCAGGTCTTTGGTCGATCTGCCTATGGGTTTACAGACCAGCTCCTACTTGATGTCTGCTCACTCCTTCCCTTCTTAATACACCAGCCATGTCCAGGAGGAGCAGATAGAGGTGGAAGAGACCATTGAGGCTGAAAAAGAGGAAGCTAAGGATGAACCCCCTTCTGAAGGAGAAGCTGAAGAGGAGGAGAAGGAAGAGGCTGAGGAAGAGGAAGGAGAGGAAGAGAAAGAAGGTGCCAAGGAAGAATTTGAGGATGCAAAAGAGGAAGAAGGAGGTGAAGGTGAAGGAGAAGATACCCAAGAAGCTGAGGATGAGAAGAAAGATGGAGGTGCTGGGAAGGAGCAAGCAACCAAGAAGAAAGATTGAGCCCCCTTTCCTTAATTATTTCAGGAATAATCCTCCCGAATTCAGGTCAACCCCGTCACCAACCAAGCAGTTGAGTTCCCAATACTATATGAATTAAGAAGTCAATATATATAACATTCTGAGGTGACTCAGGTTGGATATTAAATGTTATGCTATGACTTTTCTCCTTATGCAGAGTATCAATTTGCTTGCAGAGTGGCTCCTGGCTTGCTGCCAGCCTGTGCATAGTCCATACTTATGAGTTCAGGATCTATGACGATGTGAATAATTCAGATGTTTACAATAAAAACACATGAATACACAAATTCACTAATGTTAATGTTAAACTTCATGGGAAAAACAGTCCTTTGAATCTTTGGTGGTTAGACATTAAAGACCTCAAATCATGTGCAATAAAGAGTAAATAAAGTTACACTGAATGACAAAAAAAAAAATACATTAGGGGCCAGGAAACGTTCAAAGAACTGGGGAACCATTCCCAAATCAGGGAAATCACAGGGTATATATTATTGCTACGAATACAGTATTTCCTAGTACTTACAACATATACAATGTAATATATTAGATGCCTTCCTATTTCATGAAGTACATATTCTCATAGAGTAATACTGGTAGATATGTTATAGTTATGGCAGTATGTCATATCCTATCTATATTAATAAAAGGGTAATATGCTAATTAGACCATGAGATCTTCCAGATGTCCTTCCGAACAAAGCCATGGTGGCGGGGCCGAGGCAGAGGCGGTTAGGGGTGATCAGGCCAGGAGGGGAGGGCAGTTGGGGGTGATCAAGCTGGTGGGGGTGGGGTGCAGTTGGGGACAAGCAGGCCAGCAGGCAGAGTGGTTAGGAGAGATCAAGCAGGCAGGCAGGTGAGTGGTTAGGAGCCAGCAGTCCCAGATTGCGAGGGGGTTGTCTGACTGCCAGTTTAGGCTCGATCCCACAGGGGTCCCAGAGTGGAGAGGATGCAGGCCAAGCTGAGGGACAGCCCCCTCCCCCCCACCGTGCACGAATTTTATGCACTGGGCCACTAGTCCTATATAATAACAGGGTAATATGCAAATTGACCCTAATGGTGGAACTTCCTGGAATGACTATTCGTTATGATGCACACTGACCACCAGGGGGCAGACACTCAATGCAGGAGCTGCCCCTGGTGGTCAGTGCACTCCCACAGGGGGAGCTCCACTCAGCCACAAGCCAGGCTGAGGCTCTGGGAGCACAGTGGCAGTGGCAGGAGCCTCTCCCACCTCCTCTGCAGCACTAGCAGTGCTAAAGATGTCCCCTGAGGGCTCCCAGGCTGCCAGAGGGATGTCTGACTGCCAGCTTAGGCCCAATCCCCCGGGGAGCAGGACTAAGCTGGCAGGTAGACATCCCTCAAGGGGGTGCAGGCCAGGCTAAGAGACCCCCACCCCAAGTGCATGAATTTTCATGCACCAGGCCTCTAATAAATTTATAATCCCTCACCATTTGGCCTCGTGCATTCCTCCTTCGGAATGCACAATATGGAAAATGCAGTGCTGGGCATAAGGTTGGGATGCTAGTGGGTGGTTAGTAAAGAAAGACCTAGAAGACTTGGTCCCCTGTAGAGGCTGAAGAATGGGGTCTGGGGCTGTGAGGAAAGGTACCTGGTCGCAGTCAGGATGTGATGGGTCTGCCCATCAGCGTAGTCGCCAGCAGCACTGCCTTTGGTGTACCCGAGCCCTCCAAGGCCGTTTAGTCACCCAGGTTTTATTGTGGTAGAATAAACTCAGCCATATTTCATTTTCTCATTTTACAGTTTGGGTCCAAAGCCTTGTTTGAGACCAAGTTGCTAGGGAGTGCTCTGGCTCTGGGACATATGAACCTAGAGTTTTTCTCCCTCTGAGTCAGTGAACAATGTCCAAGAACAAACATCCCTGGGCAGTTAGGAGAGAGTGCAAATGGGTTTTCCTTTTTACCTTTTTTTAAAAAATTAAACTTATTGCGGGTGATATTGGTTTACAAAACCATACCGGTTTCAAGTGCACAAATCAATAAAACATCATCTGCACACTGCATCGTGTGCTCATTGCCCCCACCCCAGAAAGTCTCTTTCTGTCCCCATTGGTCCTCTGCTCCCCTTTGCCCACCTCCACCTACTCAGCACCCTCCCTGTCCCTCTGGCCATCCGCACACTGCTGTCTGTGTCTATGTGTTGTGCATACATGTTTCTTAGCTAATCCCAGCTCCTCCTTCATCCAGTCCACCACCCCTCCCCTCTGATAACTGTCAGTCTCTTCCATGTATCCATGCCTCTGCTTCTATTTTGTTCCTCGGTTTGTTTTGTTCATTAGATTCCACATGTGTATGGGTGAGGCCATGTGGTAGCTGTCTTTCTCTGACTGGCACAATAATTTCCAAGTGCATCCATGCTGCCACAGAGGTAAGATTTCCTTTCTTCTTACGGCCAAGTGGTGTTCCATGGTGTGAATGTCCCAGTTTTTATCCACTCCTCTGCTGTGGGCACTCGGGCTGCTTCCAGGTCTTGGCTGTTGTGATGTGGAGAAAGGGAGCCTTCTGGCCCTGCTGGTGGGAGCACAGACTGTGCAGTTGCTGTGGAAGGCAGTGAGGCATTTCCTCAGAAAATTAAAAACGGAGCTGCCAATTGGCCCAGAGAGTCTGTAATAGGCAATCGGATAAACATGAGCAGAGCAGGATGCTGGGTCAGGTGCAGGAGGTCTATAAGAGCAATGGCCAATCAGGTGTAGGGTGGGATCTCACCCCCAGGTGACCTGTCCTCCCCTAGCATGTCACGGCTCAAGAGGTTTGAGCCCCTGACCTTTCCTCCCTAGAGATAACATCTAGGCCTCAGTTGTATTTCAGCTCCAGGCCCTGATAAGCAGCAAAACCAGCCAGCTTCCTTGAATAATGACCCTGCCCTGTTGCCAGCCAATCAATCAGTGGAGACCCTGACCCTGAAAGGACACCTGGAAAGCTGGTGAACATTCTATTGAGATCTTCCCTGGGACCTCCCCTGAATCTCCACCCTTAAACCCCTTAGGATGGAGGACCCAGTGCCTCTCCCTCCCTGGAGCACAGGGAGCCTGTCCCTCCTCCCCCCCCCCCCCCACCCCCAGGCACATTGCCATCACCTTCCTCACTCCCAAGCTCCTAGGGCCCTTCCTTTGCCTCTGTAACTGGTTTCCTAGGTCCTTTTCTTCTAGGAATGACTTCTTCCATCTCTGTGATTTACCAATAAATGTCCTCTTACAGTTTGGATCTTGGTTCTGAATTCTTTCCTGGCCAGAACCCAAGTACCAAGGTTGCTGAACCCAGGTCCCTCTGACCCCACAGGTCTACACCTGGTGCTGTTTGTGCCCATACAATAATTTCACTCCTGGGAATATACCCTAAGAAACCCTAAACACTCATCAGAAAAAGCATCCCCTCCTCTACACAGAGCCAGTGGTTCTACTATCTGCAAAAGTGCCTGTCCTGGAGGCTCCCCTCAGCTCCTGGCCAAGGCTGACGCTGGAACTGCTCCCATCCTCCTCCTCCTCTGCCTCAGAAGACAGGGACAAAGACCAGGCTGCTACAGTGCGCTGGAGCGAAGGACTTGAGGAAACTCTTCTGAACATGAATTAAATTTCTCAGAACTAAAGGCTTTTACAGGAGTGTGTGGAGGGCCTGGGGCCCATGACTTTTGGTAGCTTTGAAACAAATGAGAGTCTTGGAAGAATGGAGTGTGAAAGAACAGGAATGAAACCCAGACTCCCTGCTGTCTGTGAGGCCCAGGGCTAGCGCTGGGGCTGGAGTTCCCTTGGAAAACACAGTTATTCCCCTGCAGTCTCAGCTGGAACCCCGCTCCGAGCCTCCTCAGGCCCTGGCCAGGCCCCTCTGTCCACATGGTCCGCCCTGGCCAGGCCCCTCTGTCCACGTGGTCCGCCCTGGCCAGGCCCCTCTGTCCATGTGGTCCGCCCTGGCCAGGCCCCTCTGTCCATGTGGTCCACCCTGGCCAGGTCCCTCTGCCCACGTGGTCCGCCCTGCCCAGGCCCCTCTGTCCACGTGGTCCGCCCTGCCCAGGCCCCTCTGTCCACGTGGTCTGCCCTGGCCAGGCCCCTCTGTCCACCTGGTCTGCATTTGGCCTCTGCAGCCCAGGCTAGACGGTAATCACAGTTCAGCACCTTCTCTCCCCTTTGTGAACTCCATAAGGGCCTGTGCTAGTCACCACTTGTACTACTTGGGAATCTCTTGATTACAAGGGATGGAAGACCAATCCCAAGCCGGATTAAGCAAAAGGGGACTTTTTTTCTGCTAATGGCAGAGTTGACTTCAGGCAAGCCTAGATTTGGGGTCTGAATAAGTCACCCAGCTTCCGTCTCTCTACCTCTCGGGGTCTCATATGGTCCCCTCCTTGTGTTGACTTTGTTTTCAGGCTCTTCATGACACCAAGAGGACTGCACAAGTCTTACCTGGTGACAAAGCAGGAGCCTCAGATCAACTCTGGTTGGCTTGGCTTGAGGACAGTGACCTCCCTGAACCCAGGAGTTCAGTTCACCAGGGAGGCCCTTACACATGACCATGCACAGCGGGAAAGCCCAGCTCCTTGCTCCAAATTGGGACAGATTTGGGGGCGCTCTCTCCAGGTTGGTGCTCCCTGCAGGTTGGCAGAGGTCAGCCTGGGCTCCTTCCCTGTCTGCTCCCCTAACTCCCCCCAACAAATGCCCCTGGGAGCACTTCCTTAACCAGTCACTTGCACACAGATTACTGGCACCGTCTGGGGGACCCGTCATATCACCAGGGTTTGTACCTCACAGCTGCTCTGAGGGACTGAATAGCGAACGGATGAACCAGGTGGGGGATCACAGGCAGGTAGATGGGACAGCTTATTATGCTAATTACAGGCTGTCTCCTTTCTCCTCTGCCCTGTGAGACAGGCAGCCACTTGAGGAATTCCCCAAAGCTTGTGAATCTTCTCCCCACTCCCATGCCTGCTAACTGGGCAGGCCACGGGAAGGGGAGGCTGCCCTGGGAAGGAGGAGGGTCCTGTCACTCAGGATGAGGGGCCCTGGGGACCTCAGGAACCTGGCCGTGTTTGTTATCACTGGAGCAGCTGGAGGGAATGACCATCTGTCACCAACCAACCGAATCTTTAACTGAATGCCAGTATAATTCACTTCCCCATGAGCTGGAGTAGGGATGGGCAGGCAGAGGAGAGAGTAACGTTTTATTTTTATGTCATTTTTATTCCAAATGGCTTGCTGGGTGGAACCCACTCTCCTTTCATGAACATGAGGAAAGGAAGCCCTCTGTTTTCCCATGGCTTTAGTTGAGTTCATCTCTTAGAAAAAAATTTAAATCAGAAATCTCAATTAAAAGTTTACCTCTTGTCATACCAATAGACATGGGTTTGATGAGGTCCTCTCATAAATGAGTCTGCTGGTAGAACTTTCAAGCTGCTTGCCTCTTAGAAATCACCCAGCCCCACCCCTCATTTGATACGTGGGAAGCTGAGACCCAACCATGGGGAAATGACCTGCCCACGTGCCCACGTTCACACCAGTGAGCGGCAACCAGCAGCTGCCAAACATATTGACTCAGAAGTGCAGTGTTCCTTCTGCGGGGAAGCCTAGCAAGGGAGCATGCAGGTTTCAGGAGGGAGGCCATCAGCAGGCCAATCACCAAGCAGCCGAGGAAAGACCCGGCCATAGTGTCCATAGGACTGCAGAGATGAAAAGTCACCGATAGCCTCACAGCACATGGCTCTCGAGACCAGGAAGAGCTGAGGGTGAAGCAGAGGTGAGGGGACGCGGGAGGTGGGAGGTGAACAGCATTCCAGTGAAGTCTTTACAGCCCCTCCCAGCTCCTGGTGGTCCTGGAGACACCAGGATAGACTTGCCAGATAAATGCCCTCCCAGCACTCCTGTCTCAGAATAACCATCTTGGCTGCCCTAGCCCCCTGCAGCCAGTATTGGGATTGCAGTGCCTGGGGGGGTGGCGGGGGCGGGGGGGGGGGGAGGGCACTGTCATTTGCAGTGTCCAAACACAGCCCTGGGACAGAGCTGCTGTTGCCTGCACAATAGCCCTAGTCATCATTAGGCTTCATCTGGCTGACAGGCCTGTTAGGGTGGAACTGGCCTCTGGTTGGCTCCAGGATGGCACCTGTCCCAGCTCAGCCAGTAAGACCTGGGCTGAAACTTCTGGGAAACGACTGGGAAAAAGAAGCACTGTTGGGGCCGGGGGGGGGGGGGGGCGGGGGGGCGGGGGGGGTGTTTGGGGGCGAGTGGGAGGAGAGTGGGGCGGGGCTGTTGCCTGGAGAGGCCAGCCAGCACCTAGGAAAGCAAAGCCAGAGATGAGAGAATTCCTGTTTCCTGGTGTTGCAGAAGATGGGGGGGGGGTGGGGGGGGGGGGACCAAGCAACACTTCGAGAGTTTGGAGTCACACTTTAACATACACCAGTTGGCTTAGAGAAAAATGAATTCAAAATCTAAGCAGAGCAAACAAGCAGAATTTTTCTTTTTATTAAAGATCCAACCATATGTGTGCTTAGTGGTTATCTCACTGGAAGCTTGTGGCCTTGAAAACAACACAGTTCTACCCAATTAAAAAATACACCTGGCAGGGCGTGAGAGCATGGGCGTATCTAGTCTCAGGCCTACAAGGTCAGATGGCTAAGTTTATTTTCCTCATTATTCAAGTAGGCTAAAGCAGGCTATGCGCGACCCTCCCTGGCCGAGCCAGCATGTTTCACAGCGAAGTGGGCACCGCCATACTGTCTGCTCCGGGGAATTGCAGGGGGTCAGGCAGAGGCCACCCCACGTGTGAAACAGCTGTGCAGTGGGCACACCGCTCACTGTGCACAACAGGTTGTAACAGGGCCACGCTTGGCCCTGTGGGCAGTGAGAACCCTCCTCCGGTCAGCACCAGGGGCAGAGGCTGGCCTCCCTTTGCCTCCGCATGTCTCCTACTTCAGTCAGCAGTTGCAGGGGCCCTGTTTTCTGTCCGCTTCCAGGCTGGTAGGCGCTGGAGCAGACATCTCCTGGGCTGTTTCCTGTCTCCCTCGGTCAGAATTAACAGGCTCCTGCCTCCTCCCTTCTTCATCTCATTCTACCTGCGCTTTCCTCTGTCCCTCCTACATGTCTGTTTCCCTCTTTCCATCCTTTCTTTTTATTTTCCTTTTCCTCCACCTCACCCTTCCCCACATGACTTTTACCCTGAGTCCCCAGGAAATGAGAATGGCCAACGCATCCTGTAATGCTTGTAAGAGCATCACTTTTCTTCACGTTCATCCTAGTTTAAGAGTTTAATCAGCATCTTTGAAACACACGATTTATTTGGGAAGTGATCCGGGAAGCAGGAGAAAGGGAGAATGAGGGAAGGAGAAGGGCTGAGAGGGGCCTTCTTTCCTGGTGACCCCCAGGTGGCGTGCAGGGAGCTCAGACATGGTACACCTTTCACTGTCCTGCTGTAGGGAGGTAGGGTCACCTTACCCACTGACTCCCCCTCCCCCCACTCCCCAGGGAGGGTCCCTGCACTTCTACCTGAGTCTGCAACCACCTGTGCTTCTCTGCTTTGGAGAAGAGCATGGCCAGTGCTGGGGCGGGGCTTTGGAGCCCCACACCTGGCCTCAGCCTGCACCTAGACTGCAGCCCATAGGATGGGAACGAACAAGCTGTGGCAGTTTGTTCTACAGCAACAGGAAATGAGCATAGGAACTCTGCTGTCACCTGGGGCGCCGAACAAACATCTGAAACCAATGTGTCTAGCTCTCCCGGAACCTGTGCCTGTCTCCATCCTGTCAGCCTGGACTCATTGGCAAATTCCTTCAACTCCCCCTTCATAATGCATCAAGACTCCTACCATTCTCACCACCCCTGGCCTGTCCCTCGCCAGCCATGGTTATTGTAGTGGTGCTGGGTGAGGCAGGAGGGCAGGCCCTCGGCTGGGACTGGGGCTGGGGCTGGGGCTGGGGCTGGAGCTGGGGTCCCTCCCAGCCAGCGGTCCCGTGCTGGGTGGACACAGTTTCACTGGAGAGCTCCCAAGCGGCTTCAGAACCACTGTGCTCGGAAGACGTGCTGTGGGTACTTCCTGGGGATCAGGATTTTATTTATTCACAGTTTGAGCCAAGAGTGAAAAATGATAGTTGATGGTGACTGGAGAAGTCTCAGAGGCCTGGAAGAACTCAGAGACAACCAGCCCCCAAGTGGTAAGGATTCCAGCTGGCCAGTCAGCCCCGCAGTGGCCAGGCCACCCCAGTGAGGGTGAAACAAGGCAGCTCCCTTCCAGGCAAACACTGGCCCAGCGTGTGCAGCCAGTTCTCCTTATGTGGTGGCTGCTCTACTGGTGCGTGTCTGACCGGCAAAAGCAGAGCGCATGCTGCTGGGCGGCGCCTGCGTGGGGCAGCCGGCTCTCAGGGAAGGTCAGGCCCACACTCCAGAGAGGGTTCCCAGTACTGCTCGCTCATCTGTCTGAGCACCCCCGGGGTGTTCATTAGCACAATGGATTCTAAAGTGTTTTTTTTTTTTTTATGCAAATAGTGGCATTCAGCAAAGTAGCTGACCAGAGATGTCATGTGGTGTCTGAACTTTGCAATGAATCAAGTGAGACCAGCAGACCAGCAGACCAGCTGCTGATTCTCTTGGAAGGCACCCCCGCGCCCTGGCCCCCACTTGGCAGACAGCGCTGTCCCATCAGTTCACAGGGCGGGCTGCACTAATGGTGTCTCCTTGTAGGTGGAATTCGACCTGAGACGGCTCTCTTGGTGTCATAGCATTTGGCCAGGGGGGTCAGTGTGGAAATTGGGGCCACCACGGACTTCTAACTATAGGAAGATGGGGAGCCACCATCAAGCACCTGTGCTTGGAATAACCAAATTGCTTAGGATAGTTTGCAACAAATGCTTTTAAATAAGTAAGAGAATTACACCAGAACCAGGTAGCCGCTGGTTTCCGATAGCCAAGGAGAGACAGCAATGTTGGGAAGCCTTCAGTCTGAGAAGCCTCCGCTAGAGGTCCTGGGGGCAGTCCTGGGGAAGGTGTGTGTACAGAGGAGCAGGCGGGGGAAGAGGAGACGAAAAAGTGAGTGGAGAATTCGATACTATTCTTTCTCCCAGGAAAAGCTGTGGAACTTTCCAGAAGTGGCATGGCTGAATGGGCTGATCTAGAGTTTGGGCCTCCTGAATCAGAGGATCAGTGAGCGGGGCCGGGAACCCATTTTTAAGAAACAACCCAGGTGACTCTGATGGGCATCCAGGCTGGGCACGGTCACGCCTCCTGTGCTGGGGACCGGAGAGGTGCCCTTGCTGTGCTGCTTTCACAGGCCGCATCCCTGGAGCATGGACCCCAGGCGGCCACCGAGCCAGGCGTCTTCAGGGCCAAACCTACCCTGCTCTGCAGACCACTAGCACCTGCAACAATGGATTCTATGACTGTGACTACATATGACTTTGGAATCATTTTTTCTGCTCTTCCCCCTCCTTAAAATCATTGTACTTTTAAAAAACATGTCAGTAACTTAAATTTTTTTGTTGTTAATCTTCAGCCAAGAATATTTTTCCACTGATTTTTTTTTTTTAGAGAGAGTGGAAAGGAGCGGGGTCGAGGGGGGGGACAGAGAGAGAGAAACATCGATGTGAGAGACATATGGACTGGTTGCCTCCTGCATGTGCCCTGACCGGGGCCAGGGATTGAGCTTGTGTCCAAGGTACATGCCCTTGACTGGACTCGAACCTGAACTCTTCAGTCCCTGGGCCGATGGTCTATCCATTGAGCCAAACAGTCCAGGGCATGTGTTGTCCTTTATTTGCCTAAAAATAATTTATACTTAAAATGGAGGCAATACAGCATTGGCAGAGAAAAGAGTAAGAACATACTGGGGGTCTAGGCCCCGAGATGCCCAGCAGCAATATTGTTGGTGTATTTCCCTCTAGTCTTTTTTCTATGTTTATAAATGTGTACAGAAGTCATTATTTTTCTATGTATATGAATGTGTACCGATGCCATTATTTTTCTCCACAAAATCAAGGTAGCAGTGTGCTGCTGTGTTTTTTTTTTTTAACCTCCTCTTTCCATTTAATAATATGTTTTAAAGTAAAAAGTTAATGATGTTTTGTCACACCAGTAAATAATCCTCTGTGACAGCGATGCTCAGGCCTGGGAGCCTCTGGTTCCCCTGGGGTGGGAAGCGTGGGGCTGGGGGGCCCTGGGCCTGTGCAGTCACAGCTGCTCCACCTGCTTCTGCTTGTAACTGGAGGAGCCATGTACATTCCATCATAAAAGATGTGGAGGCCTAAAAATTTGACAACCATTGCCCTAAGCCACCATAAAAATTTAACACCTAGTTTATTTCCTCCATTTTAAAAAATTTAAATGAAAATGAACCTTTAAAAACTATAAAACAAACATTTTCTACTTGTTAAAAACAAATTTTTGTTATGTACTTTTAAAAAAAGACAAATGATACATGGTCTTTTGTAAAACACCAGTTACCGATTTGGTGAAAACCTCATCACCCCCTCCAGAGGCTGCCGGCCCATCCCCAAGAAAGATGCCTCCAGACTCGTCTCTGCACGTGGTGCCGTGTGCCCTGAGCCAGGCCTGCGCCCGGGATGGAGTACCAGGGTTTATCTGGGCGGTGCGGTGACCAACTGTCATGCTTGACTGGAACTGGGGGGCTCCCACAATGAGTCAGTCCCCCTGTACTGAGGGGTGAGGCCGGGAGAGGAGGGACAGGGGCCCCGGTAATGAACTAGGCACCTGGGACTCGCCTCTGGGGACCCTCCGGCGGCCCAACCTCGGGGCTGTGGCTGCCAGTGGCGCCCCCTGGCTGAGACTGGGAAGACCTGGGGCAGGCTCAGGAGCAGGGCGGAGCCCAGAGGTCTGCGGGGGAGGGGGGGCGGGCAGGCGGGGGGGGGGAGTTCTCACACGCACACGCTTTTTCAAGTAAAAAGTGTCACTCCATTCTTATTCCTAGCACCGGAGCAGGTGTCTAAGGAACGCCTTTCCGCCACAAATCTAACCCGCAGCCCTTCACCAGCCAGGCTGGGAGCTGCCCAGAGGCTCAGGGCCTCTCGCCGCTCCCGCTCCCCCTCCCGCTCCCGCATTGGAACCAGATTGAATCATAATAAAATGCCTTGGGCGACTTCTCTGCTGGACACAGCTCCAACTGTTTGCTAAACCCTTAGAAGAAACGAACAAGTCTGGCGCTTGCAATCCCTGCAGGGGACCGGCAGCCCGCCGCAGGGGGGCGCTAGTGCGCCTGACAACCCTGAGCTGCCAGGGCGCCCACGCGGAGCAGACACGTCCCTTCTCGCTGGGCGCTCACAGTTTCTTTCTTGCTCTCAGCGAGGGAGGCTGGGACTCTGGCCACTTGACACAGGTTGCCTTGGGGACCTCAGCTAAGCCGGGCTGGCTAGGACTCTGATAGGAAGGAGCGGGTGGGCTGCAACAGCAGGCCAGGTGCAGTGCCAGCGCAGGTGGTGGGAAAGCGGGACAGAGTGACTCAGACGTTAAGGATAATCAGCTGAAGAGCAAGAGCCATTTGCTTCACCAGGAAGCTCAGCTTCACTCCAGGGGATCCCAGCATTGCCCCCCAAGGATTAACACCCCCCCCCATACACACCTCGCATCCCTCTCCACCTCTCCCCTGCACAGGATTGTCCGACTGAGGGAGGGGGTGAAAGATGAGACAGAGGGCCGGAGACCAGGACACCGGCTTTATTAGAGGAGAAGACCCTGCCGGGCTATCTTCCAGATGGAAAAGAGCACATGTGCTGGGGTGAAGGCACCTTTTGAGGGAAGGAAAGGGAAGGGATGGGGCTTAGGGTACTTGGTACACGCTGATTGGTGGTTTCATATAAGGCACACAATTAGGGACTTAGAAATTGGGGTTAGGATATTCGGCAGGTGCTGATTGGTGGTTCAATGTACAGTCCATATAAGGTGCCTGGTTAGGTGTCCAGGAATGTTTGGGCCGCAGGTAGAGTCTACGTCATTCTCTGTCCGTCAGTTGGGGGAAGGGAGGATCTATCATTCCAGGCTTCTGGTAATATTAAAAAAATTGAGAGTCCAGGCAAGGTCAAGGGATGAAGGTCCATCTTCCGTAGCTACTTCCAGCTGAGAGGGGGCATCGTTAGGGGCGTCTACCCGGGGTCTCAAGGATTCTGGTGTTAGGTTCTGAATTCAATGCCAGATAGATCTCTCCCACCTTCTGGTTGGCGAACACCTGCACTCTGTTCTGCAAGAAACTAGTGAAACAATGCATGAGACAGGGGCCAAAGAGCAAAATTAAAAGAATAGATACCAGTGGGCCTAATAGTGGGAGGAGCCGAGGAGTAAGTGATTGAAAAACGGTGTTTTCCGTGCTGGCGAGGGGTGCAGCAGCATGATTTCCCCAAGAGACTGGTTGGTGAAGTCTGGAGAGCGATCCTGTTGAGTCACTTGGGAGGTAAAAGCTGGTCCTGAGGCTGCCACAGTGTCACTTGTCTGGTTTTGCTGCTTCTTTGGGCCTGGAGCTGAAATACAACTGAGACCTAGATGTTATTTTTAGGGGGAAAAGAGTAGGGGTCTCAGTTGCCCCACTAGTAATATGAAAGGGGAGAATAGGTTACCCTGGGGGTAAGGTTTTTGTTTTCCCAGTTTTGCCCCTTGCTGGGCATCCATATGTTTCTTGCAGGTCCTGAGACAGGGTTTCAAAGTATGGGTAGAGCAGTGGTTAAGCTCCCTGTGGAAGTTCCAACCCCTGCTGTGATGCCGAGGATTAGGAGGAGAGGGATTATCTGGACTCGTCTTTTGTGTCAGATATGATGGGTTATGGGGACAGATAAAGACTGATCATTGGAGGCAGCATCTACATTGGGTGAGAGATAGATGAGAGTACAGGTTTCTGTTCAGCTGATGGGGAGACAGATGTATGTGTTTTCCCCACAGAGGAAGAAAAATCCCTGATCACAGAGACAAGCTGATAGGTATAAGAAGAGGTGGACTAAAGGGTATGAGATTCCTTTTTCTAGTTCCACACTCCAAGCTGAGAGGGTAGTCACCATGGTGCTACCAATAAGGGGTGACAGATGAGTGATTGAGATTGTGTTGCAGTGAAAGTGGAAAGGAATATTAGAATGAGCTGTTATCCAAGGGAAAAGAGAAAGGGAAGGAAAGGAGCAGTGGAAGATGAGGCTGGAGAAAAGGCAGGGGGAGGAGGGAGTAGGCCCCAAAGCCTATTTCCAGGCCTCTAGCCGCTTGAATTTTAAACTAGGCATTTTTCCTAGAGATAATGATCATAGAGGAGATAAGGAGGTAAGGCATTTACAGTCCAAGGAATGGCTTGGCCTTGTGGAGTGAGAGAGTGAAACTGAGGTAGGTGACTGTGGTTTGGGACAACTGGGTTTTATGAGGGGATGCATGGTAGCCCTGACCAGACACTGAGGTAGAATGAGAAAAGAGTGAATGGGGGAATTTAGTAAGATGCAGTGTAGACGTGAGGTGGCTAATGGCTGTGAGACTAATCTGTCAACCCCCATAATAGAGACTGAGGAGTGGACAAGGGTCCCAGCGAATTTGGAGAGGGCAGAATAAATGGCCCTAGTGTCAATTAAAAGGAGATCGGCTTACCTGCCACCACAGTCGTTACCCGAAGCTCTGTCCTGGTGATGTAAGTCTGTGGTGCCCTGTCAGGGTCTGGGCAGCTTCTTCGGTGGCCAGTCCCAGAAGGTCTGGGAGCTCCAAACTGGATCCAGAGGGTGGCCACGCTGGACTGGCTAAGGCCAGACCCGGAGGAGCCAGACCACAGTCTGATTTCCAGTGGCCTTCCCTTCCCCACCTTGGGCAGGGCCCAGGCGAGGTCTCGGGTTTGAGCAGGACTTGGCTCAGTGTCCTTCCTTGCTGCATCTGAAGCATGGGCCCGGAGGAGGCTTAGCCCCTGACTTACCCACGGTTGGAGGACTGGCACTTCGTTTGGGGTTTGAAAGCGGTGGCTAGGAGCTGGAAGGCCTCCTACTGGGCCTCAGCCTTGGCCTGATCTCGCCTTTGATTTTGGATTTGGGTCTCCTTGTCTCTATTATTAAAGACCTTAAAGGTCAGGTTAACGAGGTCTTTTTGAGGGGTTTGTGGACCTGCATCTATTTTTTGAAGTTTGCGGCGTATGTCGGGGAGTAAAGGTGGTCAGGTCAGTGGAAAAAGAAACCTGAGATGCCTCTCAGTCTGTGAGGCTGGACATAGAGAATGGGACGTGGACTCAGACTCTGCTCTCAGTGCCTGCTGCCGCCCTCAGGGGTAGAATGGACGAGGGAATAGAAGAGGCTGTTGCGGAAGGCAGTCTTTGGGTGGCCTGAGAATGAGTGTTAGATGGGAAAGGCTGTTTTGGAGCTCACGTTCTCAGGATTTGGGCTCTCAGGAAGATCAGAAAGTGAGAAGGGAATGGCCTGTGAATTTGGTTGCTGGTGGTCACAGGGCCGGAGATTCGGTGGAGAGTGCACAGGGGAAGGCGGGCGGTTAGAATTCTCAGAGGTAGAGCGTGGGGTGCAGATTCTGTGGCAGGGTTGTAAGGAGGTGGCGGGAGTGAGACACGTGGAGAGGAATGATCCGCTGGGTCAAAAGAGCAGTCAGAAGACAGAGAAAGGGGTTCAGGACAGGTTTGAGAGGGCAAAGAGGACTTTGAGAGGAGGATCTGACGGGTGGGACATGAGGAGTAAAGCGAGGGGCGGGGGGGGGGGGAGGGGGGAGCCTGTTCATAGGGATCTCTGAGGCCTCCCTGTCCGGTGGCAAAAATTATCTAGGTCTTGGAGGATATTGGAATCGAAAGTGCTGTTTTCAGGCCACAAAAAGACATTGTCGAGTTTATATTGTGGCCAGGTAGAGCTTCTTTGGTTTGATGTAGCCAGAAAGACCAAGGGGTCGAGAGATTGGTGAGGAGACACCCTAAAGGTGTGTTACGAGGGGGTTTGGAATGAGAGGTTCCCATGACCAAAGAGAAGGGCCACCGGAAAGTTGGGGAGAAAAGAAGGAGCGTCCTCCTTTTTCCTCAGCCAACCTGTAGAGAGAGAGAGAGAGAGAGAGACGAGAGAAGGTTCCAAGGTTGTCACCCTGAGACCTTTCCCGTGGAGTAGAACAGAGTTTTCCCGGCCAGGTACCTGGGCTTTTGTAGAACGTAGAACGTGTAGCTGAGTAGACGGGAAAACTCTGAGGCCCTTCCAGGTCAAGGGAATGAGGGGGAGGGGGGAGGTCGGGAAAGTCCCTGAAGCCTACCGGTGAGAAAGCGACGAGATCCCCACGTGTCCTGGTATGGCAGGGTTCGAGAAGTGTTCTGAGCAGGCCAATCAACTCAGAACCATGCCACCGAGCAGAGCCAGAGCAGGAGTCAGAAGCTCGGGGCTAGGTCCGAGGATCGTCCACACTCACCCAGGTTTTTGGCACCAGATGATAGATGAGACAGAGGGCCGGAGACCAGGACACAGGCTTTATTAGAGGAGAAGACCCTGCCGGGCTATCTTCCAGATGGAAAAGAGCACACGTGCCGGGGTGAAGGCACCTTTTGAGGGGAGGAAAAGGAAGGGATGGGGCTTAGGGTACTCAGCACACGCTGATTGGTGGTTTCATATAAGGCACACAATTAGGGACTTAGAAATTGGGGGTTAGGGTATTCGGCAGGTGCTGATTGGTGGTTCAATGTACAGTCCATATAAGGTGCCTGATTAGGTGTTCAGGAATGTTCGGGCTGCAGGTGGAGTCTACGTCATTCTCTGTCCGTCAGTTGGGGGAAGGGAGGATCTATCAGGGGGAGCAGCCACAGTGGAATCACATGGCCTGGGGTGGGGTTGGGGGGGGCGGGTTGACCACAGAGGCCTGTCAGTCTAACCTGGGAAGGGGGCAACTGGCTACAGGGATGGGCCCATCAGATGCTCTGAAAGCTTGCACAGCTGATTGGTTATTTTGAAAAAGCTTCTTTTTCTTCCCACGACAATATGAGCCCAGCTGAACGTGAGCTCCCTCTCTCTCTCTCTCTCTCTCTCTCTCTCTCTCTCTCTCTTTCTCTCTGGGACCTGGCTTGTCCTGTTCTTGCCTATGTACTTTCTACATAGTGTTGGTTCTCAGCAGCCATGTGGTGTAGGGTGTGGACTCCAAACACAGGCCCAGGCAGAGGTCTGGATGCCTCCGCAGCCAGGAGCCAAGCTAAGCTGGTGGGTGCTGGGCTGGGCCAGGCACAGGGACTCTGGACATTGGCCCTATTTCTGGCCCTGATGTTCCACGGTGGGAGGGACGGAGATGAAGTCTTGGGCACCCAGAAGGGGCACCCTTTTAATTTTGCATCAAGCACCCAAATAAATGTTACCACCAGACCTCCTCCATTGTGGGTTCCAGAAAATGTTTTTTCTCGTGACACCACAGGGCCCACTTCCACTGGCCACACACAATCCAGCCCTGGTGTATAAATTGAATACTGCTACAAATTTTGAGTACTGATAGGCTTTTTTTGTGATATTAAGGAGTCATCCTAAGTTTTTTAAGGTTGTGATAATAGTTTTGTGTTTTAAAAGAGCATTTTGAGGCCCTAGCTGGTTTGACTAAGTGGATAGAGCGTTGGCCTGTGGGTTGAAGGGTCCCGGGTTCGATTCTGGTCAGGGCACATGCCTGGGTTGCAGGCTTGATCCCCAGTGGAGGGGGGCGGTGTATGCAGGAGGCATCCAATCAATGGTTCTCTCTCATCATGATTGTTTCTATCACTCTCTCTCTCTCTCTCTCTCTCCCTCCCTCTCCCTTCCTCTCTGAAACCAATAAAAATATATTAAAAATAAATAAATAAAAGAGCATTCCAAGGCTTTAGAAACACATACTGATATTTACAGATGAAATGATAGGATTTATGAGATTTGCTTCAAAACAGAAGGGTAGGGATATGTGCGATCCTCCCTCCCCCCAACTGGTGGGCAGAGTTATGACATCCCGGGACATTGAACCACCAATCAGTGTGTGCTGAGTGCCCCGGGGCCCACCCCTTCCCTTTCTGCCCTGGGCCCAATCCCTTCCTGTCCCTTCCCTTAAAAATAACACTCCACGCACACACGTGTACTGTATTTCCCTTCTGCAGGGAGCAGTCCGGCTGGGCCCCCTTCTTCTCTCCCCCCTCCCCCCCCCCCCCCCCGTTTCCTGCGCCTCCAACCTTACATCTGGTGCCGAACCCGGGTGGGGGCATGCTCCCTGTTTAACCTTTAATGGTCTGGGGCCCCCCACTCCCCCCTTTCTTCTTTCTTCGTGGTCAGGATGCTCAGCCTTCTTTCTTGGCTAGGCAACGTCAGCGGTTAAGTCCCAAACCGTGCTAATTCCTGGTGGTTTTTCCAGCATCTCTGTCCATAAATCGTGGCTGTGTCAGAGATTGCCTTCCGGGCATAGCCCTCCGGGCCTCTCCAGGAGAGGTTCCGAACCTGGGGAGGCAGTGAAGACATTCCTGACCCCTCAGATCCCGGCCTCTGGCCTCCATCCAGACCCCAAGAAGTAGAGGAGATGTCCTATACTGTCCCTTGGGTTCCCAGTCGTAGCATTGGCTCAGGGATTGGGACGCTGGTCCTTGACCTTTTGCTACCTGACCCCAGGAATTGGAATGGTCGCTCACCAAAGACACCTCTAGGGTGTCTCCTCCCCAATCTGGCTACCCAGTGGGTCCAGATGACCCTGAAAGCGGGACTAACATAACCTCAGTAATTTCTGCTGGAAAGCCGGGAAGTGGCGCGAGGTTCCATATGGCCAGGCTTTTTTTCTATCTGCTCTCCTGTCCCTCCCTCTGCTCCTTCTGTTCCACAGCCCAGGTTCTCCTAGCTCACGAGAAACCCCCTCAAACTGGTCCTCAGCCAGTCTCTGACCCCCTCTGTCTCTCTTTGGACCCAGCTGCTCTCTTATTTCCACCCCTCTCGTTCCCACCGCCTGCTTTCTGCTCCCTCTCTTCCTCCTCCTTCCCCGCAGCTGCCACCGCTGCTGTTGCGGAACCACTGTCACCGCCTCAGGCCTTGAACTGACCAGAGGCTGCCGCGCAGCGCAGAGCCACCCACCCACCATCCCGCCAGCCACTCCAAACAGCTAATTGAGATTTCTGTTTTGGGTTGCTCTTCCCTTGTGTATTGTGGGCAGCCAGCCCCGCTCTGGTCACATGGTCTGCGGTTCCCATGGGGGGCTGCCATCTTGAAATGACTAGTCCTGCCCCTCTCTGACCACATGGTCTGCCGTGGGGGCCACCATTTTGAACCACAAAGTCCTGCCCCCGTAGGCCCTACCTGGTGTGGCCACCCGCCGCCGTGCTCTTCCTCCTCTGGCCCATGGCCTGTCTCCTGCTCCGCCACCACCCTCCCCTAATGCCTTCTCAGACCCAGGTCTGAGATCCAGTGAACATGGCATTTAAGGTTTTAATGCCCATGAGGAGCAGGCAGAGTAAGCCCGCCTTCGACAGGAGGTGAGTCTGCAGACCCAAGCCTTGCTACCTTGAGGCCGACGGCAGCCATGTATGGTCCAAAGGGGACTGTGCATGGTGGGGGTGCAACAAAAGGAGGAATACTGCCTGGAAGATGCTTCAAATGCGGGAATGAGGACCACTGAGCAAAGCAGTGCCCCCAGCCCCGGGCTCCAACCAAGCCCTGCCTGGCGTGCAGTTGAAACTGCCCCTGGAAAAGTGATGGCCCTCTGTGTCTCAGTGTAAAGAGGCTGCCCTTCCAGGTCATGACCCGCTGCTGGCCATGCTGGAACTGGCTGAAGACTGGAGATGCCAGGACTCGACGACCCCCATTACCCTTGCCAAGGCCAGGGTAATGCTCAAGGTAGCGGGTAAGCAGGTCTCCTTTCTGGTCGATACAGGGGCTACCTTCTCTGTCCTGCCCTCCTTTTTCCGGGCCACTCTTCCCTTCCACGATCTCGGTCATGGGTACTGATGGCAAATCACCTTTTAATGATCTGAAAACTGCTCTGGCCTCAGCGCCTTCTCAGTCCCCAGCCCTGAACCTGGCCACTCTCCTTCCCGCTGCCTCCACCCAACCTGCGGCAACGCACTCCTGCCCTGAGGTCATTGAGGTCCTCACTCAACCTCGGGCGGGACTCTCAGATCTTCTTATCTCTAATCCTGACTTAACTCTGTTTGTGGATGGAAGCTCGTGCCTAGACCCCCCAGGGACATCAGAAAACCTCCTATGCGGTAGTAACACTTGAGTGGACCCTGGAGGTGGCCTTCATAAATAACAAGACCGCCCTTCCCAAGACTCAGGTAGGGGCCATTGCCCAACAGGTCCATGGTCATTGCACATTGGACTGCTGGCACTTTGGAGGTTCCTCGAACCCCTCTTTGCCTCATCCACACTGCAAGAGGCAGTCACGAGTGCCTGCTCCTCCTGCTCCACGTGTGCGGCTGTCTTACCCCAGGGAGGAATGTGCCCCAACTCTCCTACCCATCAAATGAGGGGACACCTCCCAGGGCAGGACTGGCAGGTAGACTTCACCCATATGCCTCCCCACAAGAAGACCAAATATCTGCTTACCATAGTAGACACCCTGACAGGGTGGGTAGAGGCCTTCCCCACCCACAAGGAAACTGCTGAGGTTGTGGCTGAGACCCTAATAACACACATAATCCCTAGGCTTGGCCTTCCCACCTCCATACAATCAGACAACAGCCCAGCTTTTATATCAAGGGCCCTTCAGCAGGTTAGCACCTCTCTTGGCATCTCCTGGAAACTGCACATACCCTACCACCCACAATCAATGCGTAAGATCGAGAGGATCAACACCCTCCTTAAAGACCATCTAACTGAACTCTCTCTAGAAATTTGCAGCTCCTGGCTGTACCTCCTGTCCATGGCCCTGACCGGAATCCGGGCTACACCAAGGAGCCCCACCTTTTTACCTGCCCTTACTCAGGCAACTGCTCCGGGAATACGCTGACAGGTTTTTGCCCAGGCCTGGACCAGCCGACCAAGACTCCCGAGGACCAGCCTTCCAGCTGGGGGACTCATTCCTCCCCAAGAACTTTACCCCCCAGATTGTATTTCAGCTCCAGGCCCAGAAAAGCAGCAAAACCAGACAAGTGACGCTGTGGCAGCCTCAGGACCAGCCTTTACCTCCCAAGTGACTCAACAGGATCTCTCTCAAGACTTCACCAACCAGTCCCTTGGGAAATTATGCTGCTGCACTCCTCGTCCAGCCTCCCATCATTAGGCCAACTGGTGTCTATTTCTTTAATTTGCTTTTTACCCCCTTTCTCATGCATGGTTCCACTAGTCTTTTGCAGAACAGAATGCAGGCGTTCACCAACCAGAAGTTGGGAGAGATCTATCTGGCCCTGAACTCAGAACCTATCATCAGAATCCTTGAGACTCCGGGTAGATGCCCCTGATGATGCCCCCTCCTAGCAGGAAGCAGCTACGGAAGATGGACCTTCAACCCCTGCCCCTGACCTTTCCTGGACTCTTGATTTTTTTATATAATATCACAAAAAGCCTGGAATGTGAGATCCTCCCTCCCCCCAACTGGTGGGCAGAGTTATGATATCCCGGGACATTGAACCACTGGGACATTGAACCACCAATCAGCATGCGCCAAGTGCCCTGGGGCCCACCCCTTCCCTTTCCACCCTGGGCCCAATCGCTTCCTGTTCCTTCACTTAAAAATGACACTCCACCCACGCACGTGTACTGTATTTCCCTTCTGCAGGGAGCAGTCCGGCTGGGCCCCCTTCTTCTTCCCCTCCCCCCTCCCCCCGTAAGGAATAAACCTCCCTTTTAATGTATCTTGGTTTCTGACTCCCGTTTCCTGTGCCTCAAACCTTACAGGATGGACAAAGCCGAACTGGCTGGGATAGTGCATGGACGTTGGGTCCTGCCACATTTACTTTGTGTATTTGAAGTTTTCCGTAGTGAAAACCATGCAGATTTGATTACGGGAGCAATGTGTTGCATGAGGCTATGAAATTTGCATGTCAGAATTTCATTTCGATCTGTATGCATCTCTCTGTAGAGTGGAAAACTCACGTGTCAGCAATTATGAACAAATCTGTAAGGTTACATTTTTGTTTAAAAAGGTGGTGGCTCAGAACTGAATCTGCTTTTCTTGGTTTTCAAAGGTCATGGTGTGGCTGGAAGATCAATTCTGTGATCTGTGTAGTAGTTGTATATGCCAGGGAACCCCACCCTGTAGATGGTGAGGACGGAGGTGGTGATGGGGGGCGGTGGGAACTGCAGAGTGATTGCAGGAGGTCCAAGCAAATGAAACAGAACTGCCTAAGACTGGGGAGGGTGGGATTTGCGATATTAACCGCAGCCCCATGTCCAAACTTTCTAATTTGTGAAGCCAGACAATTTGGCTCTATTGTCTAAGAAAAAAAGGATGCTACAGTGTAATGCCCAGATTTCGGGGTCCCCAAATTCAACCACCAGGGAGCCACTTCCAATGCAAAAAAACAAAGAGTCTTTATTCAAGCCCGGGCTTGGCTCCCAGCCTCTTTACCGACGCAGTGGCGAGACGAGAGAGCGAGCCCCAGGGGAACAAAGGTTATATAGGGCTAGTCATTTGGGTGGGCTTGGGTGAGTGATGTGGGTTACAGAGAGTGGTCACTTTGGTCAGGGTTTTTCTGCAGGGTCTTACGGCACAAAGGCCAGGAGGTGGCCAATACATTCCAAGGTCTGAGCCATCCCCCTACCATTGCTTCTTGATAGCCTTATTAGGACCTTAGCTACATTCCTGGAGCTTCATTGGTCTACTCAGGCAGCAGTTGGGGGAGTTAGGACAATTCTGACATTCCTGTGGTGACCCCCAGTGGGGAGGGTCAGCTGAGGATCTAGCTCTGCAAGATGGGAGATAGTTCTGCTTTCTTCTTTCAACAGAATCCTGGGAATAAATGGGCTAAAGTTTGGCATTTTGAATTTCAAAGCTCTTGTCCAAGCATAAGAAAAAGACTTGATTAATGAGAGTTATCATTTTCCTCCCTTTGACCGCTCAATGATGACAGTTAACTTTAGTCAAGCATTTATGACGTCACAACATTCTCTTCTGGAATCCTCTCAAATGCTGTGTGACTGTTGACTTTACAGATAGGGAAGGGAGACACAAGAGACACAAGTGCTTAAGTAACTTGCCCCGAGTCACATGCTAACTAATCTGACTCCAGGGTGGTGGGAGGAGGGAATGCGGAAGCCCCTCGGGCCAGCTGGTGGGATGGGTGATCAGGGAGTTTTGGCACCAGGAGCCGAGGAAGTCTCGGGCTGGCGGGAGCATGGAGAGGGCACTAAAGCCTCCTGGAGCCTGCAGCCCCTCCCATGCCTTGGGCCCCCCAGGACTTGAACTCAACCTGGGAAGTCAGAGAAACCCTAAATGAGAACCACTTTGTTTCTACCATTTCCAGGATTAGGGACTTAACAAAGAAATTAATTTTAGTTGTCAGAAACGTGGAGAGATTTTTCTTCCCGGCTGAATCTGCAGCCTGTAATTCTGCTTGTGTAACAGTGTGCCCCAGTTTCCCCTGTGGTGATGAAGGTGGCTTTTGGAAGAAGCCAAGGTCCCGGCTGCAATATGAGATTATCAAGTCACTGAGTTTGAACCCTAACTCTGTCATTTATTTGCTATGTGGCCTTGATGCGAGTCTCAATTTCTTCAGCAAAACAACGATGAGAGCAGTGAGTATGCTGATCACACAAGCTGGTGTGGGAGTGAGATGAGCCCAGGCCCGGGAAGGCGCACAGTGCCTGGCACAGGCTGCCTCAGTTCATCGTGAGATAACTAGGAAATGGTTTCATTGTTTCTAATAATTGTCCCCAACCTGGCCACATGACCTTTGACATCAGGAAACATATCCTTAATAGAAGTTCAGCTGGATTTTATAATTGATCAAATTCTTTACGAAAACCATCACATTGGACTTTAGACTCTGTCTTATTCCTTTTAAAACTTCACTGTCATGTTGGATTGAAAGCCCTTTTCCTGCTCTTGTACTGGGTCAGGCTCAAACTATAATTACAAGGGAAGCAAGGATGTTCTCTCACACCATTTGTCCTCTACATCCTCCAGCCTGCATTGGCTCATGTAGGAGGAGGAGCTGTGTGATTGACCTTGCAAGAGACTCATTTCCCAGCATCTACCAGGGCACTGTTGGTCTTTACCTGGATCTGGCCACACCTCCTGGCTGACCCCACCATAACCCTCTGCATGGCACCTCTTGTTCCCCAAGGTGACGTGTGTACCACCTCAATTGCTCATCTACTTCCATGACCAGCTCAGGGCCTCTGTGAGAGCCAACTTCCAGAACCAGGGGCTTACAGTAGGGGTGCTCCTGGCCCCCTCTTTTCCTGGTGGGCTCTACCGGTCAGCCTACCTGACAGAGGTAATGTCCTCTAAATAGATATTGAAAGTTCAGTCTCTTTGGCCTACAGGTACCCCCAGTAACTAGGAGATATTCTCTCTGGGCCTTCCTTTCCTGGCTTTGGAGGTGAGAACACACTTTTTCATAAAAGGACAGAAAAGGAAGGGAACAGGCCTCTCTTTAAACATGCCGTGTTGTGTGGCCAGTGTGGCTTGTTGAGCATTACCAGGAGGTTTCGGTTCGATTCTGGTCAGGGCACATGCCCAGATTTCAGGCTCCATCCCCAGTGGGAGGGCGTGCAGGAGGCAGCTGATCGATGTTTCTCTCTCATGGATGCTTCTACCACTCTCTCCCTCTCCCTGAAATTAATAAAAACATTAAAAACATGCTGCATTGCCCCAAAAGGTGACTTGCTCTCTCCACAGTGGTGGTAGTAATGGTGGTGGGGGCAGTGGAGGTGGTAGTGGAGGGTGCTGCTGGGTGAGCACAGTGGTGGCAGGGTCTTGGTGGTGGTGGCAGCTGAGGTGGTGGAGGAAGAAGTGGTGGTGAAGGAGGTGAGAGAGATGATGGTGGAGGTGAAGGTAATGATGGTGATGGTGAAGATGTAGAGATGGTGATTTTCCTAAACAATTAACTCCAAAGACAGCCCTGAGGGGAGGTGGCTGCTCCTTTGGATTCTCAAAGGTCATATCTCTGAACTTGTAATATGGGCATTAAAATCCTTTCCCATCAGCTTTGGGCCTTAGCAGCAACTTCAGAACAACAGGAAAAATTCCACTAACCATTAATACTATCTTGTTACATTAGGTGTAGTGCTATCAATAAAAATAATTCTTTCACAATTGTTTTAAAAGTAGTACTGGAAATAAGATAGTTCCTTGAGCCAACAGAAGCTAAAAGTACACCTATGGTGTAAGGGCCCATAAAAGTGTTTGAGGTTAAAAAGAGTTCTTTATATTTGAAAACTTTGGAACTGTGGCCTTGACAGGGCTGGTCACAGCTGCTTCCTGTGGTGAGTGTGGGATCTGTTGAGCTGGGGTACAGGCCATGATCCCAGAGAGAACACAGAGCTATCAGAAGGAGATTGACTCCAGACACTTGGGTAATGCCACCGCCTGGCCAGGAGGGAAAGCAAGCAGCATGATTAGCTTTTGTTTTTGTTTTTTCACAAGTGCCCCCTTATGATATGCTCTTTTCTTTCTATACACCTTGGATTTCCTATAGACTGGGGGTTTTGACCTTGGGACTTTGACATTTGAGGCCAGATAACCCTGTTGTGAGGACTGTCCTCGGCATTGCAGGGCGGCTGGCAGCTTCCCTGGCCTCCTCACCAGATAGCAGTAGCAGCCTCACTGTGACATCCCCAAATGTCCCCTGGGGAGGCAAGAGTCACCCCAAGGCTAAGGTTTATCTTTCTTCAGGGTGGGTCTTGCACTGATGCAGCAGGCCCAATAGTTTTGAGCCATGTATTCAAGTTGCATATCAAATCTAACTTACTCTGTATTTCTTTTTCTTCCTTCTTTGTAGTTGTTAAAACTCATCCAAGGATATTTTTTCCATTGCTTTTCAGAGAGAGTGGAAAGAGAGAAGGAGGGAAAGAGAAACAGAGGAAAGAGAGAGAGACAGAGAGAGAGATTGATGTGAGAGAGACACATCAATTGCTTGCCTTCCACATGTGCCCCAACCCGGGCCAGGGGTCAAACCTAAAACCCAGGTATGTGCCCTTGACTGGGAATCAAACCCACGACCCCTCAATGCATAGGCTGACGCTCTAACCCCTGAGCCACATGGGCCAAGGTTATATTTCTATTCCCCATTCCTATAAATCATTTCTACCTACTCCCCTTTGAGCAGTCATTCTAATTTTATCTTGGGAGAAACTCCCTCTTTTAAAAGTCAATTCAGGATCATATATATATATATATTTCAGAGAGGAAGAAAGAGAGAGAGAGAAGGAGAGGGAAACATCAATGATGACAGAGTATCATTGATTGGCTTTTGTCGGGCAGGACCCTTTTATGTTTTTGCCTCCCTTGTATTGATAAAATATTTGGTGATTTAAATACAACCATGGCATTGCTAGGAAGGGTGGGAACCAGAACCTGCTCTATGCTATAGCTTCTGAAATGCATAGCCTCGGACGGTCCTTCCTGGTCTCCAGCAACTTCCATTGGTTCCACGAGCCAATGGCCATGTCTGTTCTTATCTTAGTTGACTTCATTGAGTCCTCCCTCCCCGTTTAACAGCTTCTTCCTCCTGCTTCCGTGACTCCCACAGACTCCTCCACCTCACTGCTGTGCCTTCCTTGCCTCTGCAGCTACATCCTCTCCTCTCCTCTCCCCTTCCCTCCTCTCCTCTCCCCTTCTCTCTTCCTCTCCTCAGGTCAGAGTTCCCTGGGGCTCAGGCAAGAGGCCCCTTTTCTTATCCATATGGACACTCTTTAGATCCATAGCTTGAAATACCACACTTTTCCCATTACTCCCCATACTCTTGTAGCTGACTCACTTTTATCATAGCCAAGACAACTCTGTTCTTGTTCGTCCAGACCTGCTCCTGTGCCCCAGTCCTCTCCACCTGAGGGAATAGTGTCAGCACCATCAGCTGACTCCTCAAGACCAAGATTGAGCAGTTACCCTCAATCAATCCCAACACACGATCCATCCAGCAGCACATTCTTTTGACTCTGTCTCCAACACACAACATGAATGCTGTCCCTGAATTCCCACTACCACCACCTTGGGCCAGTTTGCCATTGCCTCTTGCTGGCATTCTCACAATTGTCCCCTAGATCCTTGTCCCCTCTCTTGCTCTCCCACCCCACTAGTCGCCACACAGCAGCCAGAATACGCTTTAGAGATATACAAACCATCAGGCCACATCATGCCCCTTGCACCCCCGAGGGCTCCTGATCACACTTTGAATGGGATCCCCTGGCCTCCGGCCCCACCTGAACTGGCCTCATTCTCCACAGCCCCTTTGCTCCACTTAATTCCAGTCACATTGGCTGTTTCAGTGGTTTATTGCTGCAAAAGCCCATCCTGAAAGCTACTGGCTTAAAACAGCCACCAGGGTTATCTCTGCCGACCCTGTGGGTTGGTGGGGCTTGGCTGGGAGGTTCACCTCCGTCCCACTGTGGCTTCATGGGGTACCTGCATGGGGCGGGGCCTCTGCGGGGCAGGACTTCTCACATGTGACTGGCTTCTCCATGGCCTGGCATCTCCTCTCCACATGGCCCTTCCGTGGTGTAGCTGGATTCCTTACGTCTTGGCTCAGGGCTTCAAGAGACTTTCCAGAATCCTAGGCCCCAAATGGAAACACGGTCACTTCTGTTACATTCTACTAGCCAAAGCAAGTCATGAGGTGCACCCAGGTTTGAGAGGTGGGGGCAGGGGGGTAGACACATAATTGGTGGGGATCTTCCATGTGAAGCATGGTGGCAACCATGTTTGGGTAAAAATTGCTGTTTAATATTTTAACCCTGCTGTTTGGCTTCTGAACTTATTTGCTTGCTAAAACAATAGAAAGTTATTTTGATTTTTTGAACTTATGTATGCTATCCCAATCAATTGAATACTCCATTGATGATGGTTTGATATCCCATTGATTGTGAGCTCACTGGTTATCAAAGCACATTCTTCTGGGAACCAGGACAGCTCAATTACCCTAAATTGTCTCAGTAGCTACAGATAGAGTTTCTGTTGACTCAGTGGTCCTGGAATTAGCCTCAGTAGCTACAAATAATGTGTTCCAGTTGACTCAGTGGTCCCGGAATCTGGACAGCACAATTATTCTAAATTGCCTCAGTGGCCCCAGATAATGTGTTTCTGTTGATTCAGTGATCCGTAGACCCAAAACTATAGATAACTAACTTGCTCAATTTTGCTTCTGTAACTGCTTCGTGCAAACCAGGTTCCTCATTCCAAGCCCAAAGATGTAATCAATACCTTTGTAATATTCTGCATATAAGCCAGATGTGGCAAGCTTTTTGGTGCTGCGAGATTTGGAGCTTTTGCCCCTCATATGCCACTGGCCTTTAATAAATGACTCTATACTACAGCTTTTCGAGGCGTCCTTTGTGAGATTCAGGGTACAATGCAACACATGCACAGCTCCTCTTCCTCCCTGCGGTCTGTGCACCTGCCTCTGCCCTGGGCCTGGAGCGCCCTTCTCCCTGATTTCAGGAGAGCTGTCACCTTCTTATCAAACCCACTCATAAGCCATCTCTTAGGAGGTGACCATCCGATGAAAGAAGCAACCAGTCACATCATGTTCCCCTTGAAGGAGCCGTGCAGAGCATGCTCGCGCTCTGCCTTTATTAAACTGTGACTTGTCATTGCCTCTCTGCATGGGAATAAAAGCCCTTGGAGGGCAGGGGCCTAGCTGTGTGGCTCACACTGTACCTTTGGCTCTGAGAACACCTGGTATAGAGCAGGCAGAGGCATCCAGCCAGTATATCTTGAATAAATGGTGCAAGAGGCCTTGTGTAGATAAAGAAATCCTTCTAGCCACACAGGCCTGGGTGCTGCCCCCTCACTGTGTGGCCACGGGAAGGTGTCTAACTTCTCTGGGCTTCCGGTCTCCACAGGAGGAATGAGGATCCTGCATAGCCTCCCAGGGGAAGTGTAGAGCCCGAAGAGAAGGATCACAGTTGTCAAAGGGTCTGGCACTGGGAAAGCCCCTTTGTCATTTTAATGTGACTCCAACTGACTCCCTCCTCTTCCTCTCCCTGCTCCAAAGCCAGGAGAGAAAATGCCAGGGGAACCCCAAAAGCAGGAACCGGGTGCTGCCCCCTGGCTGCAGTCCAGAGCAAGTCCTGATCTGGTGTCTGGTGCTGGAGGGCAGGCCGCAGGAGGAGGCGAGGGTCGAGGTCTCAGCCCCTCTGTGCTCCTCAGGAGCAAGGCGTCTGGTGGCCCGGCCACCAGGCCAGGGTGCTCTCGCAGAGCCATCCCCAGGGAGGGCCTCTGGGTCCCACATCTCATTGTCATGAAAATGCCATTTGCCAAGTAGAGCCTTTGGAGCCGCTGTGCTAAGTTTACCACCTAACCCCCTTACCTCTTTTGTTTAATGAACTTTACATAATGATTCTCATCATTTTAACAAAATTTAGGTGATTTTTTCACTTTATATTTTGTGATTTTTATATTAATATTTTATAACCTTGGTTTATTAATCATATAGTCATAAGGAGCTTGATTTGAAACTAACCATGCCCTTAAGTGTGAACATGTCAAATTGATTCAAATTGACCCAGTAAGTTTAAATAAAGCTTTGAGTGCAAGCTGGCCCCTGATGGAAACTTTCCTGAAGCACTTGGCTGGGGTAGTTCAAATATGCTGCCGTCCTGGCCCAGAAAGTAATTGGATCAGTATTTTTAATGCATTTCTCACAGACTGAAGAAAGCGGACAGTTTTGCTTTAAGCCTGGTTAAAGTTAGACACGTGTAAAATGTTCTACTTATAGAGTCCCTCCTGGGAAGCTGTGGAGAACTCAAGTTTTGAGGGCAGCTACTATGACATGTACAGGGTGGGCAAAGTGGGCTCACAGTTGTGAAAATGCGAAGCACAGTTTATTCTTGTATTATTATTTATTAATTATTGCCTTATGTCCCATACGAACAACTCAACCCTCCTTTTGTCCCTCCCCATATCATGTTCTGATTCAGAGCCTGGAAGTCAGCATCATTGGCTCAAGTGGAAAATGTTTTGGAGGTGAAGAGCTGATGACAGAGCATTGACAAACACAGTCACTGGGATGAGTTTACCTTGTAAAGTTTTTCGGAAAGAACTTCCTCTGGCCCTGGCCCGTGTGATCAGTGGTTAGAGCGTGGGCCCTGTGCACTCAAGGGTTGCAGATCTGATTCCCTGTCAAGGGCACAAATCTGGTTGCAGGTTCGATCCCCAGCCCTGAGAGTGCAGAAGGCAACTCATCGTGTCTCTCACATCGATCTTTTCGCTCTCTCCCCCACTAACTCTCTCCCTTCCACTCTCTCTTAAAAAATCAATGGGGGGGAAATGTCCTGGGGTGAGGATTACCAAAATAATAATAGTAATAGTAATAGTAATAATAATAATAATAATAAAACTTTCTCTGAGCAAATGAACTCATAGGGGAAACCCTCAGTTTTCCAGAACAGCATGAGTCTCACTGTGCATTTCTGGCCAATTGAACTCTATTTGGCACCCCTTCCCCCAGAAGTTGTGAAACCCTTTCCTGGCTTTGAAAAATATCAGACATCATTTCCCAGTGGATCTCGGTAACCAATGAGGCTGCCTGCCGGGGAGAAGGGAGATACCAGCCCAGGCCTGACTCCCAGGGTCCCACAGGTCCCCTGAATTCTCCTATCATTCATCTCCTCCAAAGCATTTCCTTTGTAAGCAGTTTCAATGGTTTCTGACTTGCTTTCATATCTCAAGTTCCCATTTCTTTCAAGTCAGTTGTTTTGCTTTATTCTCTCTTTTTTACAAGTCTTTGATGAACTGGCTGCAGTTCGTGGCTGTCTGCAGTGTCGCAGGCCTGGCCTTCACTGCCACCCGCTCCCCAGCAGGAACACCGCTTGGCCCGCTTGTCTCATCCACGTATTCCAGACATGCTCCTTGCCGCATGCCCTGAGGGTAGTAGCATTCCTGGTTGTGTTAGTTCCTCTGCCCCTGTGTGTCCAAGGCCATGACAACCACTGAACTCACTCAGTAAATACTTCTTAATTTTTTTCTGCGGAGGTACACTAAGTGTACAGATCTTAGGTGATGTCTTGAAAGTTTTTTAGCCATCTCACATCATTACCCCAATCAACATAAACAATCTAATTAAAAGGGCACAGACCCTAGGTGGCTTGGCTCAGTGGATAGAGCGCTGGCCTCGGACTGAAGGGTCCGGGGACTCACAATGTTGGGTTTTGAATCCCAACGCTGACTTCCCCAAGGCAGTCTATGGCTTTGGGAAAGTCACTCAACCTTCTTGGGCCTCAGTTTCTTAATCTGTGAAATGGAGGACAGTGACAACACTTCTCTCCAGGGCTGTGAGGGTTAAATGCAGAGCCTGGAAACCCTGCCCTTGTTTCCATCTGTGGCTCCCAGCAGCCTCTCTCACTTCTCTTCTTTAAACTGTTTGTGAAATGCTGATCCAATCGCTGCCCAGAGAGAGCATTCCCAGCAGGTGGGAGGCGGAAACCAGCAGCCTCCAAGGGCCAGAGAACAGCCGGACGCGCGCTCCGGGCCTCCCCGCACCCACTGACTAGGAGCCCCCCTGGCACACACCAGCAGCTCTGCTCCTCACTCGCTCAAGTAGGTCGTTCCATCCCCGTTTGAACACGAGGAATCCGAGTCGGGAGTGGCTGGCGAGCTTGGTCCCACCGGGGCAGCGAGTGCGGGCCTCACTCAGGCCAGGCCCCCGCCTGCCGCGCTGGCCTTAGGACGGGCATACCTGGGGCGCTGGACACCAGGGGCCTTGGGGTTCAGAGGTGGGAGAAGTCTGCCAATTGGGGTTTCGAAGCCTTCCTATGAGACACAGCTGGAGGGAGGGGCGTTTCTTGTCGCGTGGCGGGAGGAAGGCAGTTTAGATGGCCCAGCGCCAGCAAGACCAGGTCCAAAGCTCGGGCTACCCAGAGAGAAGCAGCAGACGCCGGCCTGGGACCCGACTCCACCGGCTGCTCGTCTCCGTCCCCTCGGGACTCCTGGTAAAGTGAAGGCAGGGAGAGCGCTGGCGCCGCCGGGAGGACGCGCCAGGGTCTCTCGGGCTCGTGGTTCCCGCCGCCCGGAGGGAGGGAGCGGAGCGTGGCGGTGGCTGGGTGGAGCCCTGGGCCCGCCTCCTCTCCGGGGCGCCCCGCCTCCTCTCCGGGGCGCCCCGCCTCCTCTCCGGGGCGCCCCGCCTCCTCTCCGGGGCGCCCCGCCTCCTCTCCGGGGCGCCCCGCCTCCTCTCCGGGGCGCCCCGCCTCCTCTCCGGGGCGCCCCGCCTCCTCTCCGGGGCGCCCCGCCTCCTCTCCGGGGCGCCCCGCCTCCTCTCCGGGGCGCCCCGCCTCCTCTCCGGGGCGCCCCGCCTCCTCTCCCGGGGCGCCGGGCGCTCTTTGCGCGGAAGCGGGTCTGCTCCTGGTAAACCATCAGCAAAATGCAGCGGGAAACACCGCGTGAAGAAGTGGGCGCCACACCTCTAGCGCCCGATTACATCACTGGCTTTAGCAGATGCTCAGGGAGGGGTTGGGACGTTGCTTCCTGGGAGAAATGACAGACTTCACGGCTAGCCACCCCTTTTCAAAAGCCAGCCGTGAGGAGGAGTGAGGAGAAAAGAAGCTGATCACACACCATCCACCTCCTCCCTCCGAGCAGCTGGGGTGGCCGCAGGGCTCTGAGGAGCCCCCCACCCCAACCCCAGCCCCGCCCCGGGGAGAATCACCACGCGCTGCGGGTTCCCCCCTCCCCTCGAAGACGCAGTTTTTCAAGAGCCATTTGACCTACAAGAAGCATCTTGTATGAGTGTCTTTTTGTGTTTTGTCTTTTCCCGTAGAAAAGAAAAGCCAGGGGTTTGCCAACAGAAGATGAGCTGCAAACCCCGGGTCTGCGTCTGCGCGGAGCCAGCGCCGGTGCCAGGAGCGCAGGCCGCTCAGCGGGGAGCAGCCAGGGCTCCGTGGGCTTCCCAGAAGCTGGCGAGCAGCCCCGGGGCGCCTTCGCTCTCCTCTGTCCGTGCACCTGTCCTAATGACTGAATAATAGCCACAGTGTGTGAAGCGTTCTGGGCCAGGCACCGTGCCGTGCCGAGTGGCCTGTGAAATTTCTCTGGTGTGTCTTTATAATCATCCGAGAGATGTGCTCCCTCTCCCCCTTCCCTTCCTTATTTTTAAAAATATGTTTTTATTGATTTCAAGAAGAAGAGAGAGGGAGAGAGAAAGAAAACATCAATGATGAGAGAATCATCAGTTGGTCCTGGGGATGGAGCAGGCCACCCGGGCATGTGCCCTGAGAGGGACTCCAATCGTGACCTGGTTCATAGGTGGGCCCCCAACCACTGAGCCACGGGGGAAGGGGGGGGGGCTTCCCTTCCTTTTTTTAACTCATTCTTTCATTCATCGGATATTTATTGATTGTTTATATGTGTCAGGCACGATGCCAGGGTCTGGCCACAGTTAATTAGACATATTGCTTCCCTGCATGTCTGAAGGACACATTCTAGTTCAGGCGCAATTAAGCAAGCGGACAAGGAAGTTTCCAGCAGCAATCAGTGTGATGAATAAAAGGAAACAGGTGGCAGAACCCCGAGCCCTGTTTAATCTGCCTCACTGAGCTAAGGTCTGAGGGCACCGAGGACTCAGCCACAAAGCGGTGGGAACGTGGCCATCTGCAGACAGGACGGGGTAGAGTCTCGAAGGAAGAGCATGGCCGGCACATTGGGGAGCAGGTGAGGCTCAGCGCCCCGGTGAGCGGAATGGACCCGGCAGAGTGGAGTCCTTCTGGCAGAGAGGCATAGGCAGGTGCATAGAGCTCCTGCTTGGGGGGAGGCTGGGGCAGCTTCCTCTGAGTCTGGGTCCCTCCCTCCCTCCCAATTCAGGAATCAGCAGACAGCTTCTCACCATGGGCTCACTGTGCACGTGGGACGATGCAGTGCTTGCCTCCTCCATAATGGCTGTTCAGACAGGTGTGCCCTCAGGGACGTGTGGGAGGCCATGGACTTGGATCTGTTTTGCAGGTGGGCATGCTCTTGGGAGGAATCAAGGATGACAGGCAGGTTAAGCTTGAGCCAGGCAGGCAGCTCATGGGTGGCCATCACAGGCCCAGAGAAGTTGATTAAGCTGACAGAGACTCCATTGTAGGGCAAAGTGGAGAGCCGAGACAAGGGCTTTTTGTCCCTTAGATCTGATTTGTAATGGCGCTTTCACAACTCATTGATGAGACCTTAGACCACCCTGGGCACTTGCACTTGTGGGAACAGACACAGCACATCTGCTCCAGCTGTGGCTGTGGCTGCCTGAGTCCTCACAGGGATCCCTGGACACTGTGTGTTCTTTATGTCCTGGAGGTCACCTGGTTCAATCTCATTAAGTGTCTGCTTCTTCAAAGTAAGATACACACAAGCAGAGGGTGAATCTGAGAGGTGTGAGCTGTCTTGTCTGTTAAGCTATAACATGGACCTCTGTACGTTTCAATAGAAATACATGGTTTTGAATTACTTGGGTAACAGGAGCTTACCAGCTCATTCTTGAGAATCCAAGTATTTTGTACATCTTCACAAAATTATGTTAAGAATGTGTAAATGGTTTAATCTCTGTCTCTGGGCCTCAGTTTCCTCATCTGTAAAATAGAGGTAATAGCAGCATCTATCTCATAAGGTGGTTGTTAAGATTAAAAGAAGAGTCATGGCCCTTCCAGGGTCACTCTCTACCCGCCTCACCTGTGGTGTCCGGAGGCCGACATGAATGGGCTGTGGGCATGGGCAGCACTACTTTCTGGTTTCTGGAAGGTCTCAGCCTGTGTGAAACATGAGTTTGGTGCAGGAGGGGAGGAAGGCTGGCTCAGTCCTAGAAGGGCAACCTGGGATGGGTGTGTCCTGCTACCAAGACCCTGGCTCCTGCCCAGTGACCTCTCTCCAGGCTCTGGTGGCTGCTGTGTCTCCTCAGGGCTTCAGGTTGGAGGGCGGGTGCTAACAGCCCCTGTCACTGACTACAGGGTGCACTCTTCCTGGTTTCTCTGTGTCTTGCCCCACCTCTGCACATGAGCTTTCTGTTAAACTCTTCTCAGAGCTGCCATTTGAACGTGTCCTTGCTCTTGCTTGCCTTACTGCTTCACTCGGAGACAAGGCCTAGGGTGGAGCCTGGCACACAGCAAGTACTCCGGACAGTCTGTTGTTGAATTGCTGCTGTGAATGAAACACAAGACGGATTTGTGGTTTGACCATTGTTTTCATTGTTCAAGGTCATCTTTTCTGAATCAGCTGATACGGTTTTACTCTCAGGAGTTAGGAGTGGCCTTGATGCATAGCTGGCCTTCCCATCTGAATGCTGCAGGGAGAACAGCGTATAGATACGATCGCCAGCTCCCAATCATCACATTGGACTTCCAGTTCTTTGGTATCCTGACCTTCCCTTATTCAGCCTCAGGACTCAGGAGGTTTCCCCTTTATGCTAACCTAACAAAAGCACACAGGCTGTCATTAACACTGTGGTAGGATTCATACATGTTACTAAAGGCCCGGTGCATGAAATTTGTGCACTGGGGGGGGGGTGTCCCTCAGCCCGACCTACACCCTCTCGAAGTCCAGGAGCCTTCAGGGGATGTCCGACTGACAGCTTAGCGCTGCCACAGAGGTGGGAGAGGCTTCCGCCACCGCCACTGTGCTCGCCAGCCGTGAGCCCGGCTTCTGGCTGAGTGGTGCTTCCCCGTGGGAGTGCACTGGCCACCAGGGGGCAGCTCGTGTGTTGAGCGTCTGCCCCCTGGTGGTCAGTGAGTGTCATAGTGACCAGTTGTTCTGCTGTTCAGTTAATTTGCATATTAGGGTTTTATTATGTAGGATAGATTGATGTCAAGCAAATTCATAGGTTGAAGACCTAGCCCTGACATGATGATTTGGATGTGAGGCCTTTGGGAGATCATTCATTTAGATGTGGTGATTAGACTGTGGCCAGTGAGGAGATTGGTGTCCTTATGAGGAAAGGAAGAAAGACTGGAGCCTCCCCTTCTCTCTCTGGGGAGGACCTGTGAGAAGGCGGCTGTCTGCCAGCCAGAAAGAGGAGCCTCACCAGGAATTAAACATCCAGCACCTGACCCTGACTTCACAGCCTCAGGCCTGTGATAAATTAATATCTGGTGTTTAAGCTACACAGTCTATGCTACTTCCCTATAGCAGCCTGAGCTAAGACAACGTGAATACCTTAAATGTGACTGACAATGTGAACTCACTGTGGTACAGACACTGGACCAAGTGCTCTGTATCAATGGCCTCAATCAAGTCCACAGCAACACTATAGGATTCCTTTAGTTCTCTTCTTTCTTTTCTTTTTTTAACTGAATGCCTTTAGTTTCTTGATAGAGACCAAAAATAACAATAACAGTGATTTTAAAATATACTAACATTTCTCTCATAATAAAAGAAGCCTGACCCCAGCCAGCATGGCTCAGTGGTTAAGCATTGACCTATGAACCAGGAGGTCACAGTTCGATTCCCAATCAGGGCAATCATGCCCTGATTGCAAGCTCAATTCCTAGTGTGGGGCATGCAGGAGGCAGCTGATCAATGATTCTCCCTCATCGTTGATGCATGAGCCCAGCAAAAGTGGTGGCTGTGCTTAGTTCATATTGGGCCCCAAGATCAGCACCAATGGCCTCTGCCCAAGGCTGCACAGACCTTACCTTCCTAGGGGGCTGCAGAGCCTTTGTTACTGACTGACTCCCATTGCCCCGACCTGCTGGCTCACTGAGAACCTGTCTCAACATAACTCTGTTCCACCAGAGACTCTCCAGTGGCCGGGTCTACCTGGTGGCCGCCTTCAGGTCACACAAGGGCAGCTCCAGAAATGGCACGCCTGCTAGGGCACAGGTTGCCACCAGAGGGCCTCTACAGAGACCCCAGCTCTGTGAGACCAGCCCTCACAAAACAGCTTGTCCCCTGTCATGGCAGCCCTGAGACCCCACCCCTCCAAGCTCTGTCTGCTGGCAGAGGCTGGCCTGGGCCTGGGTTAGAGTCTTTCTTGAAAAATTTAGAGGAAATCGGGCCGACTCAGGGGTGCTAGAGACACCGGGAGTGGCTGTGTATGTGGTCCTGGGAAGAGGGGCACTTGTCCTCACACTCCCCGCCAGGTGCACTGGTTCCCCGCGCAGCCCTCACCACCCCGGCCAAAGCATATCTGTTTCAGCTCCATGAACTCTATGGCCTCACTCTGACCACAAAGATCTTGGCAGGTGGTGTCTGGCCTTGGTGTGTCCGGAGACTTGTACTGAGTGGCCTCAAACCCAGCACGGGTGTCAAGTTGGAATCGGTTATCAACCTGGTGAACTCCCATTGCCCCAACCTGCTGGCTCACTGGGACCCTGCCTCAACATAACTCTGTCCCACCAGACTCTCCAGTGGCTGAGTCTACCAGCAGCTGGCAGGTGGAAGCGGGCACCTGGGGCCTTGGGCCCTTTGCTGACCTGTCGGCTTGGTGCTGATGGAAGTTGGCCTTGGAACACAGCTTGGCCTCTTCCATGTGCACCAGGCCCAGGAAAGGCAGCCACCAACCGTGGGTTGCTCTGCAGCACCTAGCAGGTAGCCAGAGCCAGTCTCAGGCAGCACATGACATTGACCTACACCAGAGTGCCCCCTAAAAGACCCCCAAATCAGCACACCCTGTGGCCAGCTTCAGACTTGGTTAGCTCGGAAAGAGGCTCACCCGCAACCAGCTTTTTTTATCCACTCATCTACTGATGGGCACTCGGGCTGTTTCCAGATCTTAGCTATTGTAAACTGATCTTAGCTGCTATGAACATAAGGGTGCATACCTTCTTTCTGATTGGTGTTTAGGGTTTCTTAGGATATATTTCTAGAAGTGGGATCACTGGGTCAAATGGAAGTTCCATTATTAATTTTTTGATAATTAATCAAAATAGAGTCTTTGATCGATCAGCTGCCTCCTGCACACCTCCTAGTGGGGATGTGCCTGCAACCCAGGTACGTGCCTTTGACCGGAATCGAACCTGGGACCTTTCAGTCCGCAGGCCGACGCTCTAGCCACTGAGCAAAACCGGTTAGGGCAATCATGTGATTTTTGTCTCTCAGTTTGTTTATGTGATGTATCATGTTAATTGATTTGTGAATATTGTACCAGCCTTGTATCTCTAGAATATATCCCACTTGGTCATGGTATATGATTTTTTGATATATTGCTGGATCTGATTTGCTAATATTTTGTTGAGGATTTTAGCATATATGTTCATCAGGGATATTGGTCTGTAGTTCTTTTTCTTCATAGTGTGTTTATCTAGTTTTGGAATTAGGGTAATGCTGGCCTCATAGAAAGAGCTTGAAAGTATTCTTGGATTTTTTGGAAGAGTTTGAGGAGGATAGGTGTTAGTTATTCTTTGGATGTTTGGTTAAACTCCCCTGCGTAGCCGTCTAGACCAGGGCTTTTGTTTACTTGGAGTTTTTTGTTTGTTTGTTTTGCTGCTAAATGTCTTTTAATGCCCAGGATGAACCCCCACAACAAAGAATTACCCAGCCCAAATGTTAACAGAACCAGTGGTAAGAGGCCCTGTGGTAGAGTATGACCCAATTTCCATTTCACAAGTAGCCTGTCTGTCCCCTATAATTCTGAGAACACAGACTTTGACAGAAATCAGGACACACACCATGTAGATACCGTGGACCTGCTCCCCAAGTTTAATGTCTTAATATGGAATGTTAATCTGAGCTGTTTGGAAGTAGCTAAGCAAACAGTTTCTGTTGCACATTTTTCTGGACTATGATAACACCTTAATGACATGTAAAGCACCTGGCAAATAACATGCTCTGCTGGTTCTGAAAATGTCCAACACATCAAAAATAAAGAGCTTCACTTATTTGTTCAAATTTGTCAGGACTGTTTAGACAGGCTCAGTTTAGTTGATTTGCTTTTTAAAAAATAATCTTTCATAAATGCCCTTTACAAATAGGAGTGCAATATGTGGGGTGTGTGATATAAGTAAGAATTGTCAGTGTCTTTTCAACACAAATTCGGGTTGTAAAGTATCAATGTTTCCAATGAGAATTCTAATGGGGAACCCAATTTTTAAAAAATCATTTTAAGTTTACTAAGTAAAGATATTTTTTAGTACTTTACTAATCATTCATCTCCACATTCACATTCTGTGTATTTTCTCATGGTCAACAAACTGATTCAAATTATTTAAATTATCCCCCTATGTAAAGAGAAAAGCCTCTGCAATACATTGAAATCATGGAGTTGTCTTAATTTAGCCACTGGCTTCCTTTTTCAGCATTTCTTCCACCTCTTCCTTTGACCCATAGTGATAGCTTTTAATCTCATTGGGGTCTGGATCCAAAGTCACGTTCTTTCTCACAAACAAAATGTAATCAATTTCATGTTCTCCCCAGATACTATCAGACTGAGCCTTGTAGTGAATTCGAGTCTGATAATTAATATTTCTTTTGGGGGACCTGTGCCATGGGAATTCCCACTTCAGCCTTTAAACGCCTCTGTGCTGCTCGCCTTCCTCCAGCTGCTTCCCTTTCTTCAAGCTCTCCTGAGTTACTGATGGGATGACCACCACCAGCATTGGTAAAAACAACCTGGACAGGTAATCTTAGCATCTGATCTCGGCTGTAGCAGGAGCTTATTTTCAGTGTTGAATAAGAAGACACTGAAAGCTCGATGTTTTCATTCAGGTGACAATTCTTTTTGGTCTCAGCCCCAATTTTATTGTCATTTTCATCAATAAGAATATGCATCTCTGCCAGGAGCTGAACCTGTTGCTTATCGAGGTTGCCGGCATTGATTTCAGGCATCGTTACAGAATGTCTGATCTGTCCTAGAATGCTGAGGTGCACGCAGTCCGCACCTCCCTCCTGGGAGTTTTTTGATTACTGCTTTTATTTCCTCGTTTTTTATTGGCTTATCCAGGTTTTCTGATTCTTCCTGGTTCAGTTTTGGGCAATTGTATTTTTCTAAATTTGTCCATTTCATCCAGGTTGTCCAGCTTGTTGGCATATAGTTGTTCATAGTATTTTCTTACAATCCTTTGTATTTCTGTGGTGTCAGTTGTTACTGCGTTGCTTTCATTTCTGATTTTATTGATTTGGGTCCTTTATTTTTGTTTCTTGATGAGTCTGGCTAAAGGTTCATCAATCCTGCTTATCTTTTCAAAGAACCAGATCTTGGCTTCATTGATCTTTTGTATTGTTTTTTTAGTCTCTATGTCTTTTATTTCTGCTCTAATCTTTATTATTTTCTTCTTTCTACTTACTCTGGGCTTTTCTTATTGTTCTCTTTCTAATTCTTTAAGCTGTAGGGTTAAATAGTTTATTATTAATTTTTATTGTTTTTTTGAGGTAGGCTTTTTGTACGAACTTCCCTCTCAGAACTGCTTTTGCTGTGTCCCATAGATTCTGGGTTGTTATGTGTTCATCTTCATTTGTTTCCAGGAAGTTTTTTATTTCTTCCTTGATCTTGTTGGTAATCCATTCATTGTTTAATAACATGCTGTTTAGCCTCCATGTGTTTGGATGTTTTTCTGAAGTTGATTTCTAATTTCATGCCATTGTGATCTAAGAAGATGCTTGATATGATTTCAATCTTCTTGAACTTATAGAGACTTGTTTGTGTCCTAACATGTGGTCTGTCTTTGAGAATGACCCATGTGTACTGAGAAGACTGTATATTCTGCAACTCTGAGGTGAAATGTTCTGTAAATGTCAATTAAATCCAGATGATCCAGTGTGTCACTTAAAGTCACTGTTTCCTTGTTGATTTTTTGTCTGAAGATCTATCCCGTGAAGTTATTGGGGTATTAAAGTTCCCTACTATGACTGTATTGCTGTTGATCTGTCTCCAGAAGTTTTTTTGTTTGTTTGTTTTTGTTTTTAAAAAAATATATTTAGGTTCTCCTATATTGAGTACATATATTTTACCAGGATTATATCCTCTTGTTGGATTGATCCCTTTAGTATTATATAGTGACATTTAGTGTCTCTTGTGATGGCCTTCATTTTGAAGTCTATTTTGTCAGATATGAGTATTGCTACCCCAGTTTTTTTTTCCATTTACATTTGCATGGAAATTTTTTTCCATCCCTTCACTCTCATCCTATGTGAGTCTTTTGTTCTGAGGTGGGTCTCTTGTAGACAGCATATATTTGAGTCATGTTTTTGTATCCATTCAGCTACTCTGTGTCTTTGGATTGGAGCATTTAACCCACTTACATTTAAGTTTATTATTGATAAGTACTTATTTATTGCCATTTTAACTCTTTATGCTAATGTTTCTCTTTCTCTCTATTTCTTTTTATTATTACAGCAGTTCCTTTAGCATTTCTTGCAATGCTGGTTTGGGGACATAATCATCTTGGTTTCAGATCCTTGCTTTTCATGACCTTGAATGCTTCATGCCATTCCCTTCTGGCCTGTAGACTTTCTGATGAGAAATCAGCTAACAGCCTATGGGAACTTCCTGGTAGGTAACAAATTGCTTTTCTCTTGCTGCCTTTAAGATTCTCTGTCTTTAATTTTTGGCATTTCAATTATGACGTGTCTGGGCATCTGCCCTTTGGGTTCTTCTTGCATGGGACTCTCTGTGGCTCCTGAACTTGTGTGACTTTTTCCTTCACCAGGTTAGGAATGTTTTCTGCTATTATTTCTTCAAACAGGGTCTCTATCCCTTGCTTACTTTCTTCACCTTTTGGTATTCCTATGACATGAATATTGTTACATTCCATGTTAACCCACAGCTCCCTTAAATTGTCCTTAATTTTTTAAATTGTTTTTTCTTTTTGGTTCTCTGATTGAGTGATTTTTTCTACCCTGTCTTCTAATTCCCTTATCTGATCCTTGGCTTACCCTAATCTGCTGTTTATTCCCTCCAATGTGTTCTTTATTAGTGCTATGTCATTCTTCATTTCTGATTGGTCATTTTTTCATATTGGTCTTTTCTCATTCTGTTGAGCATCCCTGCAATCATTATTTTGAACTCTATATCTGAGAAATGTATTATCTCCATTTCATTTAGCTCTTCTTCTGGAGAATTTTCTTGTTCTTTCATTTGGGTCTTGTTTTTTTTGTCTCCCCATTTTGGCTGCCTGTTTGGGTTTGTGTCTATGTATTAGGTAGACCTGCTACAACTCCCCGATACTGGTGTGGGATGATGTCAGATGCTGTTTGTGACTGGTCCTGAGGACCATCTGGAGCTATCAGCAACCCACAACTGTGGTTTCCTCTGCTGGGTCTGAGCACCTTTGGAGAGTACCAGGATGTGCACCAAGGTCTGGTTTTCCTAACCCTGGTTCCAGATGGAGATCACAGCAAGACTCAAAACCTCCAGAGATCTGCCTCTGCCTGCAGTGTAATTGTTATTCATAGTCTTGAATTGCCCCAGGCCATAGACCACAGTGAGGCATAGACTTCACAGGGTGGGGTGAGATGTTTTCAACCAGATAGGACAATTGCCTCCCTCCCTCAGCAAAATCTGCCAGAGAAAGATGACCTTCACAGCTTGAGGGAGTGACTCAGCACAGGAAACTGGGGTGGCTACCTTTCCAGCTGTAACCTGAGATCCCTCAACCCTGGAATCTCCTCACACAGCTCTAGTTCACTCTGCCCTCCCTCTGGTGGAGCCCAAGGTGAGTGGCTACACACAAAATTTTGTGCATTGACCCTTTAAGGAGGTGCCTGCATTTGCAGCTATCTCTCCTGGCAGACAGCAATCCTGCTGCTTTTTACAGCTGGATGTTATATAGGCACTTTTCTCAGTTCTGTTGGTCTCTGCTGGGGGGCCCAGCTTGGGGTTTGGACCCCAGAGTTCTGATACTCCTATGATGTGAATATTATTACATTTCATGTTGTCCCACAGCTCCCTGAACCCCCACAGGGATATTGTTGAGATAAACCTTTGGAACTTCAGCTGCTGTCTGTGGGAGCCTGGCCAGCCCTCTCATGCCTCCACACTTCCCAGCAGTCTGTATGCAACCTTCACTTTCCATCCTTGGTTATCAGGGTCCTCTCCAGCTAGTCCTCAGTTGATTATTCAGGATAGTTTTTCTGTGTTTTAGTTGTATTTCCAGTTCTGTCCTGGGAGAAATTCAGTGTAGCTTTCACTTACTCCACTGCCATTTTCGACAAAATAGACTTTAAAACAAAGGCTATAAAAGAGACAAAGAAGGACATCATATAATGATTAAGGGATCAATCTAATAAGAGAACATAAGCCTTGTAAACATCTATGCAGTCAACATAGTTCCACATAAATATACAGGGGTACAAAAGTAGATTTACAGATGTTCACTGGGAAAAGATGTACAGGTTATGATTATTATAATAGTTTTATTGACCCTGTGTTTTACATATTCATAACTAGAAACATACTTTTGCCCACCCTGTATAAAACAAATATTGATGGACATAAGGCAGGGATTGGCAGTAATACAATCATAATAAAGTGCATGTGAAACATTTTCCAGGATAGGCACCATGTTAGGCCACAAAACAAGTATAAATAAGTTTAAAAAGATTGCAATCATATAGAACATAATCTCCAACCACAAGGTATGAAACTAGAAGTCAATTATAAGAAGAAATTTTAAAAACACAAACACCTGGAGGCTAAATAGCATGTTACTAAACAATGAATAGGTTAATAATGAGATCAAGGGAGAAATCAAAATAGACCTTGAGACAAATAAAAAATTAAAAATCAACCCCAAGTCTATGCAACACAGTGAAAGCAGTTCTGAGAGGAAAATTTATAGCAATACAACCCTACCTTAAGAAACAAGAAAAATATCAAATAAACAATTTGTTTTAAAATGTAAAGTAACTAGAGAAAAGACAGCAGACAAAGCCCAAAATGAGTAGAAAAAAGGAAATAATAAATATCAAAGTAAAAGTAAATAAAATAATCTTTAAAAAAACTATGAAACAATCAATGAAACTAAGAGCTCATTCATGAAAAGATAAACAAGACTGATAAACCTTTAACCAAACTCATACAGAAAAAAGAAAGGCCCTAGCTGGTTTTTCTCAGCAATTAGAACATTGGCCTGAGGACTGAAGGGTCATGGGTTTGAATCTGGCCAAGGGCATGTACCTTAGTTTCAGGCTTGATCCCTGGCCTGGTTGGGGTGTGTGTGCATGAGGCGACCAATTGGTGTGTCTCTCTCACATTGATATTTCTCTCTCTGTCTCATTCCCTCCCTTCTACTCTCTCTAAAAATCAATTGAAAAATATCCTCAGGTGAGGATTAACAAAGACACAAAATGTCTAATCACTATGTTGTACCACCTAAAACTAATGTTATATGCCAACTGTAATTGAAAAAAAAAATTAAGCCCAGCCCATGTAGCTCAGTTCTTGAATGTCAACCCATGAACCAGGAGGTCATGGTTTGATTCTGAGTCAGGGCACATGTCTGGGTTTTGGGCTCCATCCCCAGTAGGAAGCATGCAGGAGGCTACTAACTGCTGGGGTGTTTCTCAGTATCTAGAAGGGTTCAGAAATCTGGAGAAGGGGCTGCGTGTAAATTAATAAAGAGACTAGAAATATAAATTTGGAAGGCATTTTGGGGAGCCAAAGGAGACTTAGCTATAGTAATCTCTGGACCCCTAGCTTTTTATTAACACAAATTTCCCTAAAGCAAAGCAAATATACATATCAAAGGTAAGTTGTGGTATATAGTAGGCATTGTCAGGTTGGGGGAACTGCCTTCAGCTGTCAGGCAGCAGGCAATAATATATGCAAATATTTAGGTTTTGGGAAATGCTTTCAGCTATTCCAGCAGGCAATAATATATATCTTCAGCCCTGCTGAAGCTTCAAGCTCCACCAACCTTTTGATGAACTTCTTACATTTATGACCTGATGGAATTAGCCCCCAGCAACTGACTAATGACTCTCTTGCATCATTTGATGTTTCTATTCCTCTCTCCCTCTCCCTTCCTCTCTTTGAAATAATTTAAAAAAGTTTAATTAAAAAAAACCTGAGAAAGAATAGATAGTAAAAAATAGTTTTGTTTGCTGTGAAAAATTACTTGTAAATAATTGCTATTCAATGTATTTGTCTCTCTCTATGGTTTTCTGTTGAAAGCACATCCTATCTTATTTACATAACCCTTTGTTGTTGGGCATTAGGAGTATGGTTTCACATTATTATCAGGCCTCCAGCATCTGCAAAAACCCCTATGGGCTCAGGCTTCAGTTGCTACATTGGTAGCTGAGTAATAGCATCCTTTATTAACAGTCTTCCCTTGCCTGTCTCATTTCTCCACTTCTCTAGTTATTTATTTCATCTCCTAAGTCAATCACCTGCTCTTGAACCCTTGTCTCCCGGGCTGTTCCTCAGGAATGCCAGCAGAGCAGGGAGTCAATAGCTGTCAGTAGATAATAGGCATCCCTATGCCAGTGTGTGACATGCACAGCACTTTTCAGGAAGTCTTTCTGACATGGAGTACCCAGAGGTCAGGGCTCTGCTGAGTCACTGAGGCCAGTTTGGTGACACCTCCTCAGTTTGGCATCTCAACCTTTGGCCTCCAAGTTGCTCCATCTTTTGCCTGCAATTTACACTAGTTTCAGTAAGGCCGATTGTCACTGAGGGCTAACCCTTGTGTTTCCTTGTGTGACTTTGACCCTGAGTTAATCCTTTTAGAATTCTGCTATCTACACTTTGGCCTTTTCTTTTCAATGAATCTTCACCAACTGTGCACCTCAGCCACAGTCTGGAAGCAGGTGGCCCACACTGTGGAAGTGAAGAATTTGTCTGGGGATTCTCCTTACCCAACTCCAAACCCCTGCTCTTTCTTGTAATCCTCCCAGGAAAGACGTTGTTGTTTTGGGGTTGTTCTCTGAGGTGACATCTCATCTAAGCAGAGAGATTCATTTTTTTTTTTTTTTTTGCAAAGCATTGCTCCTTTTCTTTTTCTTTCAATCTTTATTGTTGAGATTATTAGAAATGTCCCTCTTTCCCCACATCCCCCAATAGCTCCCCTCCACCCAGTTCCCACTCCACCCCAGGCCCTCACCACCCTATTGTCTGTGTCCATAGATAGTACATACATGCATATAAGAACTTTGTCTATTCTCTTCCCTCACCCTCCCACCCCTTTTCCCTCAGAATCATTAGTTTGTTCCATTTCTGTGCCCCTGATTCTATTCCATTTACCATTTTATTCTGTTCATCAAATCTTTTATTCATTTGATTTTTAGATTCACTTGTTGATAGATATGTCTTTGTTGTTCATAACTTTTTATATTTACCTTTTTCTTCTTCTTCCTCTTCTTAAAGAATGCCCTTCAGCATTTCATATAATACTGGTGGTGATGAACTCCTTTAGCTTTTTCTTGTCTGTGAAGCTCTTTATCTGACCTTCAATTCTAAATGATAGCTTTGCTGGGTAGAGTAATCTTGGTTGTAGGTTCTTGCTATTCATCACTTTGAATATTTCTTGCCACTCCCTTCTGGCCTGCATAGTTTCTGCCGAGAAATCAGCTGACAATTGTATGGGTACTCCCTTGTAGGTAACTAGCTGTTTTTCTCTTGCTGCTTTTAATATTCTCTCTTTGTCTTTTGCCCTTGGCTTTTAATTATGATGTGTCTTGGTATGGTCCTCTTTGAGTTCCTCCTGTTTGGGGTTCTGAGTGCTTTCTGGACTTATAAGTCTATTTCTTTCACCAGGTGGGGGAAGTTTTCGGTCATTATTTCTTCAAATAGGTTTTCAATATCTAGCTCTCTGTCTTCTTCTGGCACCCCCATAATTTGGACGCTTGAAGTTGTCCCAGAGGCTCCTTACACTATCTTCATATTTTTGGATTTTTTTTTTTTTTTTTGCTCTTCATGTTGGGTGTTTTCTGCTTCCTTGTATTTTAAATCTTTGACTTGATTCTTGGGATCCTCTAGTCTACTGTTGAATCTCTGTATATTATTCTTTATTTCAGTCAGTGTATGCTTAATTTATGACTGGTCCTTTTCCATTTTTTGGCATTCTCACTAAGATCCTTGAAGGTCTCACTAAGTTCCTTAGAGGTTTCTTGAGTAACCTTATTACTGTGGTTTTGAACTTTATATCCAGTAGTTTGCTTTCTTCCATTTCTTACATTTTTGAAATGTTTCTTTGTCTCTGCATTTTGACTGGTTCCCTGTGTTTTTTTACTTCCAGGCCAGCTGTGTCTACAATGGAAGAGCTGCTGTGCAGGAGACACCCTTACGGGGCAGGACTTGCTTCAGTGGGGCTTTGGTGCTCACTGAGTCTGCCCCTTGAGTGTGTCGTTTATGTATGTGAAGAGTTGTAATCTGGTATGGTCTGACACTGACCACTGGGTACACTGGCTCTTGGATCTCCAAGGAGGTGCTAAGTCAGCCACTGCCTGAGGCCACCCAACAGGAGATACAGAGAGATCTGCAGATTCTTCCTCTTTGTATGGGGTTTAGAACTGCCCAGACAAGGCTCAGCTGTGAAGCAAGGCAGGCTGCTGCACTGCTGGCCTTTGCCTTTTTTTGATAGCTTTGGGGCTCCCTGACCCAGCTGCAGTTTGATAGGTTTTAGGCTGAGAAAGGTCCAGCCATTCATATGCAAAAGCCGCTGCACACAGCTTGAGTGGGGTTGTTAATTGGATGGGGTGGGGTCTTAGGGAATCCCCAGGGCAGAACAAACAGAAATGGCTGCCAGTCAGCCCTGCACTAGGTAGGTCCCAGCTCAGGAACAATGACCATTGCTAGTACCACCAGCTGGAAGAAAGCCACCCCTGCATTCCTGTCCCAATGCCAGACAGTCCAGTTTCTCCCTGTATGTATCTGGGTCCTCCAAAGTCTCGCCCAGCACTGGAGCTCAGTGCAAATGGGAGCGTGTATCTCCCTCCTGATTAAAAAAGCAGTGCACCCAGGTGCCAGTCTGTTCTGCATCTCTGCACCTCTGAGCCTCCATACCTCCGCTCCTCCGCACCCCCTACCTATCTCAATGTGCTTTCTTCTTTACTTCTCTAGTTGTAGTTCTACTCAGCCAGCTTTCCTGCAGTTCTGGATGATAGTTGTTATGTACATGCTACCAAAATATCTATCTCAATGAGTGGATGATTCAATGTCTGTGAATAATTTAATCATAGCCCAGAGTGTGCTGAGCTTGCATTAACATTTCTGCTGCTGTTATCACACATGCCCCAGTGAGCTGCTCCCCATACAGAGGGCTTCCTCATGACTGGCTGGCCATACTGGTTATGTCACCTCTGACAGAACTAGGAGCTAAAGCCTACAATGTCCCAGGTTACCCAGGCATCAAAGAGCAAACAGCAGGCAAGGTGGGATGGATGGCTGCTGGGCAAACCGTTCATATCTGTACTTGTTAGGGGGACCCTGAACTGGGCAGATGTGAGAGCCCTGATGGGACAGTGGTCAGGGACTCCTTGTCACACAGATACCAGTACAGTCTGGTAGATGCTCAGATGGGCTAAGCTTGGGGTGCTACAGGTACCCACGGGAGGGGCTTTCTTCCAAGCTTTGGGGGTCATGGGAAGGTCTCAGAGGTTGAATGGTAATTTCCCAGTAACACAAAAAGGGAAGGGACTCCCCGGCGAGGGGCTAGCTTGAGCAAAAGCCTGAGGAGAGAAAGCATTTCATTTCTGGGGGTTTGCAAATCTGAGTGTAGTAAGAATGAAGAGTGACAAGTTCAAGGAGACTCCATAGAACCACTGATTTATACTCTTCAAAATGTTAGTATTATGAAAGAGAGAGAGACTATACAAATATGACAACTAAATGCAATGCACAATTCTGAACTGGTCCTGAATGAAAGAAGCAGGAGCACTACAAAAGACATTACTGAGATAATTGCTAAAGTGCAAGTTCTATATGAAAAAGCAATGTTGAATTGGTGTCAAATAAAATCCCATTTTCTTTTATATAAGAGAATGTCCTTGTTTTCAGGAAATTCATACTGAAATATTAGGGGTGAAGAGGTGTGATGTCTACAGTGAACTCTCAAAAGTTTCAGGGAAAATTCCATTTGTTTAGACAGACAGCATAATAAAATAAGTACGGAAAGGCAAAATGTTAGAAGTGAGAACTGGGCAAAGAGGGTTTAAGGGAGTCTAGTCTTGCAATCTCCTATAAGAGAAAATGCTTTAAAAATTAAAAGATTTTTAAAAGTGAGTGGAGAAAAAGAAGATGTAGGCTACGAACCAAAAGGAGCAAGCGAGAAGCCTGGAAGTCTGGCTGCTCCTGTCACAGGGCGGGGTGCTGCCTGTGGGAAGCCTAAGGCTGAGGGAGGGTCAGTGAGCAGTTGGCACAAGCTAGTACCCTAGCCTTTGCTTCTGAGACCCAAGTTTCGGCTCTTTCTCGGCAGGGTCCCAGGAGGGACGTGTGTTTGCCAATAGATGGCCTTTGATGTGGAGGTGGCACGGGGTGTGACTTCTACTTGTCATGCGGATGTCCCCACTCTGTTGCTATCGCAGGTCAGTGGTGTGTGAGTTGTGCCCTGAGTTCTCCGAGCGATGCCCTGAAACTTGCCCCATATGTTTGCAAAGCTTAATTAGATCCAGGAACCTTTTAGAAAATTAATTAATTAATTAGTTAGTTAATTAATTTACTTATTTTCATTAAATAGATTGGGGTGACATTGGTCAACATGAACATATAGGTTTCAGGTGTGGGCTTCTATGCTACAAGATCTTTCTATTGCACTGTGTTCCCACCACCCAGAGAGAGTCAGATCTTCTCCTGTCACCTTATATTAGAACTCCCTTCCTCCTCTACCCTCTCTCCTGTCAAAGACCACACGAGTTTCAGTTTTATATCCCACATATGAGTGAAATCATGTGGTTCTTAGCTTTTTATGACTGAGCAAAATGTTCCCTAGACCCATCCTTGTTGTTGCAAATGTTGCCATTTCATCCTTTCTTATGGCTGAGCAGTATTCCATTATGTATATGTAACATTTTCTTTATCCCCCCCCTCCCCCATATCCTCCCTTTTTGTTTTGCTGGCTGTAGAAGACAGAGGGAGGTGGCGAACTTTCTGTTTTGGAAGGTTGGGGTTTGCAAAGCACATTTACTGCTTGAGTTCCAATTTTGCAGACTATAAGAAAACAAAAAGAATTACAATGACAGTAATGGTTAGTTTAATTAAGAAGACAGGGTGCTTATAAGCATTAAAACTTGCCTTCTAGCAAGGTGTAGAGGACAGGGTTATAAAGGGGAAGGGACTAGGGTCAGTGATGTAGCTATGTGCAGGCCTAGGGTCTGCAGACATCAGCTATTGTCACGAGATGAGATGATGCTGACTCCTGGTGGGTTGGTCTGACCATGCTTATCGGTTTTGCTTGATTCACAGCTGAGTCACCTTCCTAATTACTTTGCACAGGCCTTGAAAAGAAAAACTTAACCCCCTATTTACATATAAGTATATGTGTTCTAATATTTAAAATAATATGATTTCTTTTCAGATTAATTTAGGTTATCTATTTATCAGATTTATTATTTAGTATACTTATAATTCCTTTTAAGATTTCTCTGTATAAACCTTCAATGACTTTTATAAACATTCTTATAACTTTCATAATTATTTTTGAAAATAAATCTTTATTGTTCAGATCATTACAATTGTTCCTCTTTTTTCCCTCCATAGCTCCCCTCCACCTGGTTCCCACCCCACCCTCTGCCCTTACCCCTCCACCCCCACTGTCCTCATCCATAGATGTACGACTTTTGTCCAGTATCTTCCCGCAACCCCCACACCCCTTTCCTCCCGAGAATTGTCAGTACACTCCCTTTCTATGCCCCTGATTCTATTATATTCACCAGTTTATTCTGTTCATCAGATTTTTTATTCACTTGATTTTTAGATTCACTTGTTGATAGATACGTATTTGTTGTTCATAATTTTTATCTTTACCTTTTTCTTCTTCTTCCTCTTCTTAAAGAATACCTTTCAGCATTTCATATAATACTGGTTTGGTGGTGATGAACTCCTTTAGCTTTTTCTTATCTGTGAAGCTTTTTATCTGACCTTCAATTCTGAATGATAGCTTTGCTGGATAGAGTAATCTTGGTTGTAGGTTCTTGCTATTCATCACTTTGAATATTTCTTGCCACTCCGTCTGGCCTGCATAGTTTCTGTTGAGAAATCAGCTGACAATCGTATGGGTGCTCCCTTGTAGGTAACTAACTATTTTTCTCTTGCTGCTTTTAAGATTCTCTCTTTGTCTTTTGCTCTTGGCATTTTAATTATGATGTGTCTTGGTGTGGTCCTCTTTAGATTCCTTTTGTTTGGGGTTCTGAGTGCTTCCTGGACTTGTAAGTCTATTTCTTTCACCAGGTGGGGGAAGTTTTCAGTCATTATTTCTTCAAATAGGTTTTCAGTATCTTGCTCTCTCTTGTCTTCTAGCACCCCCATAATTCTGATGTAGGTACTCTTGAAGTTGTCCCAGAGGCTCCTTACACTATCTTCATATTTTTGGATTCTTTTTTCTTTTTGCTTTTCTGGTTTGGTGTTTTTTGCTTCTTTGTATTTCAATTCTTTGACTTGATTCTTGCGATCCTCTGGTCTGCTGTTGGATCTCTGTATATTATTTTTTATTTCAGTCAGTGTATGCTTAATTTCTAGTTGGTCCTTTTTCATATCCTCGAGGGTCTCGTTAAATTTATCAGCCTTTTCTAGGAAATTCTTGAAAAACCTTTTAACCGTGGTTTTGAACTTATATCCAGTCATTTGCTTTCCTCCATTTCTTTCATTTATGACCTGTTTCTTTGTCTCCACATTTTGGCTGCTTCCCTGAGTTGATAGAGTGGCTTTGTGTGCTAAGTGTTCTATAGGGCCCAGTGGCTCAGGCTCCCCAGTTACATGAGGTGGACACTCTTGGTGCACCCCTTTGTGGGCTGTGTGCACAGTTTTGTTGTAGTTAAGCTTGATTGTTATGGGTATCACTGGGAGGAATTCACCTCCAGGCCAATTGGCTGTGAGGATCAGCTGTGTCTATGCTGGGAGAACTTCTGTGCTGGAGACACCCTTATGGGAGGAGACTTGCAAAAGCCTCTGTGCTCAGCTTGGGTGGGTGGAGTCTCAGGGTGGAGCAGACAGCAATGGCTTCCCATCAACCCTGTCCTAAGAGGCCCCTGGGTCTCAGTGTCCTGTGGTAATCGCTGTAAGCACCTCTGAGAGAAAGCCGCCCTCGAGTTTTGCCTGCTGCCAGACAGTCCAGTTTCTCCCCAAATGAGTTTGCATCCCCAGAGTGTCTTGCCCGGAACTGGAGTTCAGAGCAGTTGGGAGCTTTTGTTTCTCTACCGATTGAGAAAGCCAGCCACGTACTCAGTTGCCAGCCCTCTCCACATGCATGCCTCCATACCTCTGCCTTCTGCAGTTCCTCTGAGTCTCAGTGTGCTTTTCTCTTTCCTTCTGGTTGTAGAATTTCCACTCAGCCAGCCTTCCTGTGGTTCTGGATTATGTTTGTTTTGTCTTTTAGTTGTAGTTTTGAAATTGTTGTGTGAGGCAGCAGTTTAGGTGTTTACCTATGCCGCTATCTTGGTTTCTCTCTACGCTATATTATTCTCATAATTATTTTTAAATATTTTTACTCTAATTTCCTTCCTTCCAGTTATATTCCTTTTTTTTATATTCCTTCTCACAATTTTTACTTCCTCAACTCTATTTCTTCTTTACTTGTACAGACCCTCTGTAATTTATATGTACTTCTTACAATTTATATATACCTTCTGTAACTTACACATACCTTCTGTAACTTACACATACCCTTTCAATTTGTCTAATTTACTTTCTTTTTCCTTTATCTCTATACCTTCTATTATACAAAAACTATAAATTCCTTCTAATTAGTTATGATTAAAGGTTAGTTCTACATAGATTCTTCTATTCCCAGCTTCAGAGCAGTTGGAGAGGTAAGAAGTATATCTCAGAGTCTGTCTTTCCTCGAGTTGGTCTATTGTCCTTGCCCTGCTCATGTCTGTCTGCCTATTACATCCCCCTTAAGGATCTTGACTCTGAATTCTTTTAGGGAAAGGGGATGCCGGATTTCTTCTGTAATTACTTCCTGCTGAGGTGGGTCAGAGGTTTCTCTCAGAGCAAAGAGATCCTTGCTCTCTGTCAGAGGACAGTGAGGCCTAGGCACAGAAGGAGGTGGCAATGGTGCCTAGAGGTGGTATTCGCTAGGTGTAAGTAGGGCTTGTAATCTGGTGGAGACAAACTGTGTTATAAAATTTAGTATTATTAAGCAAAAGTTAGAACAGTTTCTAATAATTTCCTGTTGAAACATTTTTTTCTCTCTCTAAAATCATCCTTATTTTTATTAAAGACTAATTTACTTACTGTATTAAGTCTAGCTATAATTTGGCCTGATTGTTTGTATGAACACAATAAGAATAACAGTTAATTACACAATCTTTTTTTTTTTTTTAAATATGTCCTAACTGGTTTGGCTCAGTGGATAGAGCGTCAGCCTGCAGACTGAAAGGTCCCAGGTTCGATTCCAGTCAAGGGCATGTACCTTGGTTGCAGGTACATCCCCAGTAGGGGGTGTGCAGGAGGCAGCTGATCGATGTTTCTCTCTCATCAATGTTTCTAACTCTCTATCCCTCTCCCTTCCTCTCTGTAAAAAATCAATAAAATATATTAAAACACACACACACAAGGAATTAAAAAATAAATAAAAATATGCTTTGCTGGAATCTCATGAGAAAGTTTATTCCCAGGGCCAAGAAGCCAAGCCACACAGTTGCCATCAGTCTTCACCTGCAATCCCCACAGAATTGGGGTGTATTCCTCAAGTTGAAGTCCCTATGGGTTTCTTTCATGCTATCTCTCAGGAAAGCAACCTTCGTTCCTTACCTGGAAAGACTGCCATGAATCATGTGACCAAGCAAGGTACCAGGCTATTTATCCAAGGGGCTTATCAGCTTCAAAGTAAGTCTTCATTCCTTAGAGCTTTCTGGTGACATCTAGAGTCCTGGTATATCTCTTTCAGACATAACATTTCAGCAAATTTTTGGTTAATGAAACTATAATTGGAAACTGATTTATGTCCTGTGATGAAGAAATTAGATTTTTATTGGATTCATGCAAATAAACACATTGCTATGAGAATAACAATTATGAAAACCATAATTATTTTTAGTTCATTTAGTCCTATAATTAAATTCTTTTTCTCCTGATTTTTCTTGCCAGTATTTCTATAAATCCAGGTAAGTTATAGAATAATATAAGTGACATGGAATCTTGTCCTTTTTGTAAAACACAATATTATAACTTATTATCTATACTAATAAAAGCCTAGGTGGCGCTCGTACCCTCACATCATCACAAAATGGCTGCCTCCACATCATCACAAGGTGGCTGCCCCCACGTTGTCTCAAGATGGCCACCATAAGATGGCTACCCCATGTTGTCACAAGATGGCTGGCAGGGGAAGGCAGTTGGGGGTGACCAGGCCTACAGGGGAGGGCAGTTGGGGGCAAGATCAGGCTGGCAGGGGAGAGCAGGTGGGCGCAACCAGGCTGGCAGGAGAGGGCAGTTGGGGGCAATCAGGCCTACAGGGGAGGGCAGTTGGGAGCAATCGAGCCAGCAGGGGAGGGCAGTTGGAGGAGATCAGGCCAGCAGGGGAGAGCAGTTGGGGGCAATCAGGCCAGGAAGGGAGCAGTTAGGTGTCAATCAGGCCAGCAGGGGAACGGTTAGGGGGTGATCAGGCTGGCAGGCAGAAGCAGTTAGGGGCAATCAAGCAGGCAGGCGGGTGAGTGGTTAGGAGCCAGCAGTCCCGGATTGTGAGAGGGATGTCTGACTGCTGATCAGGCCTAAACGGGCTGTTGGACATCCCCCCGAGGGGTCCCAGATTGGAGAGGGTGCAGGCTGGGCTGAGGGACACCGCCCTAGTGCACGAATTTTGTGCACTGGGCCTCTAGTTAGTTATAAATGAAAGCATATCAGAATCTATTTAACATGCATATATAAATAGAATATAATTATTATTTCTTTATTTGACAGAGCTTCCCATATACCTTAAGTATAAAATTTTCCTTCATAAGGAGAGAAAGCAAATCTTAAAATTCAAACCCTGGGAAGGTAGTCAAATACATTAAACTAAAAGATTATATATTATTATTATTGTTATTAAACAGTATTAAGTAATCTACTCATTTAAAGTAATCAACTTCCTGACTAACATAACATAATTATTTTAACAATATATATAAAACCTTTGCTTCCTAGGCAAATACAGGAAAAACCTTTTTATCCTTACTTTCAGAAACAGACTTATTTTTCTAATGGAAAACATACATTCTTAAGAAGCATAACAGAAAGAGTGAATTCCTTAGCTGAGAAACAGTTCCCTCAAACTTGGAGATCCTAGGTGGTTCCAAGGAATTACTGCACAGTCACTTTCATTTTCTTACTCTTAGTTTTCGAGGGTTCCACTGCATCTCATTGCAGTTCCTATGTCCTCATACAGGGCACCACCTCTGGGGCTGACCAGCAGACCCTGAGCAATGGATGAATGGATTACTCTGACACACGTTTCTGTGAAAGAGAGGCTAAAGGATGTTTTGATTTAGGAACAAAAAGCCTTGTTCGCCTGCCTCCTTAGGCTTTTATTGTCACAACAGCTTCAACTAAAATTAACTATTAGATACAATCAGTAGGGTAAGTATCCTTAATTACATGCTTCTACAGGGTTGGGTCTAAAAGACTAAACAGAGATTTTAGCAAAACATCCAGGGGTTCAGACTTGTTTGGAAAAGTCAAGGCAGGGGCTGCTACCTAGAGGCCCCTGACCTTACAGACTTTCCAACCAAATTCAATGCTTCCCCATAAGTCATATTCTTAATTTTTTGAGGAATGGCCAGACTGCTTTCTTTTTCTAAATATTTTTATTGAGTTCAGAGAGGAAGGGAGAGGGAAAGAGAGAGAGAGAGAGAGAGAGAGAGAGAGAGAGAGAGAGAGAGAGAAACATCAATGATGAGAGAGAATAATTGATTGGCTGCCTTCTGCATGGCCGCTACTGGGGATTGAGCCCACAACCTGGGCATGTACCCTTGACTGGAATCGAACCCGGAACCCTTCAGTACGCAGGCCAATGCTTTATCCACTGAGCCAAACCAGCTAGGGCCAGACTGCTCTCCATAGTGGTTGTACCAGTCTGCATTCCCACAATCGGTGAATGAGTGTTTCCTTTTTCCACAACCTCTCCAACACTTATTTCTTGCCTTGTAGATAATGGCCATTCTAACAGGCGTGAGGTGGTATCTCATTGTAGTTTTGATTTGCATTTCCCTAATTGCTAGTGAGGTTGAACATCTTTTCATATATCTATTGGCTGTTCGTATGTCTTCTTGGGAGAGGTATATTTTCAGGTCCTCTGCCCACTGTTTGATTAGGTTGTTTGTTTGGTGTTGAGTTTTATGAGTTCTTTATATATTTTGGAAATTAAACCTTTGTTGGAGCTATTGTTTGCAAATGCCATCTCCCATCTGGTTGGCTGCCTCTGTTTTGTTGTCAGTTTCTTTTGCTGTGCAGAAGCGTTTTAGTTTGATATAGTCCCATTCATTTATTTTTGCCTTTACTTTGGGGACCTTTTTCTAATGCAAGGAGAAGCTATAAAGTTTCCATCGTTGCAGCTCATTGGGGCCAAGTGCCTTTTCTAGTGACTATCCAAGGCTCTGCCTCTGATATCTGACGCCAAACAAATATGCACGAACAGTCTACTAACTTCAGGGGACATGCAGTGCTGTCAGCCCTTAGGAAATTAGGATCAATTATTTTTTTTCCCTTTCAAAGGAGAACAACTCAATACAAAGTAAGGAAATCCTGGCTAACTATCAGGCTAGGATTAGAAAGTCCTCATACTTACCCTCTTTTGGCAGAAGTGTAAACTGAGAAACTGACAGAAGCTAATAAAGCTTAAAATATGCTGAAAAAAAGCAATTTGAAGCGTGTACCTACACGCATGTACATAATAGCCAAAAAATGAAAGCAACCCAAATGTCCATCAATACTGGAATGAATAAACTGTGGCATGGATGGAGTACTACTGAGCATGAACAAGAGACAAAATACTGAAATACACAGCAGCATGGCTGAATATCATAGCCTCATTGACACAGAGAACTTTCTGTATCAGTTCATTTATTTGAAGTTTAAGAATAGGTAGAGTGAATCTAGGACAATAGAGGTCAGCGCAGTAAATATGGGGGGTGTTGATTGAGAGACAATATGAGGGGCCATCTGAGGTGCTGGAAATGTTTACTCTCTTCATCTGGGTGGTGCTTCACAAGCGAGATTTGAGCACTTAGCTGCATGTGAAATATACATTAATAGAAAAATAGTTAAAGAGAAAGAAAGGAGTTCCTTCCCACTGTAGAGTTATCATGTGGAGCTGCGGCTGCATGAGCCATCCCAGTGACCATGCCTAATAGTAGCAATCTGGGGTTAACTATGTTCTCAGGCCCCACAGAGATAGCCAATCACAGTCCAAGGCTCAGCCAATGCCAATGTGCCCAGCCAATGGCCTCAGGACCGCTTCCACCGGGGGAACAGAGGCCAAGACCACCTATGTCCCAGTGTGTGAAAGAATCACCTGGCCATGCTGAAATACAGATTCTGATCCAGTAGTTCTTATGCAAGATCTGAGCATCTGCATTTCCAACAAGTTTCTAGGTGATGCTGATGTTGCTAGACCAATTGTGATCATAAAGGCTCTAGAGGCAGACAGGCCAGGGTGGGAATCATGGTTTTGCCCTTACAAGCTCTGTGATACTAGCCAAATTGCTTGATCTCTCTGAACTCTGGTTTCTTCTATAAAATGGGGAAAATGCATAAGGGAAGGATAGGCAGGACAACCACCTCCCAGAATGGTGTGGACTCAGTGGGGGATACATAAAGTGCTTCCACAGTGCTGGGCCGATCATAAGCACTTGGTCATTGGTAGCTCTTGTTATAGTTATTATCTTTAATAAAGAAGAAGGTTTAGATTATGATGTGAAGAAAGGTGAGTGAGTATGGTTTGTAGGGGCAGGAACTAATGAGCATTTATTTCCCTTGTAACCTGTTGAAGGAGATTTTTCTCACTTCTCTTTTCTCTCACTTCATTCCATAATTCTTCCCTTGATCTCCATTATCAAGATAGACATTCTCTTCATTCTTCTTCCCACTCCCATCCACCCTGAATGTAGTAAAGACAGAAGAACTTGGGCAAAACTGAAACTTGAAGCCAGGAAGGTTGTCAGATTGTCAGAGTGCCCAGAAGTTATGTCTTTGTTAAAGAAACATCCTCTCCACTTGATTCTTTCTAGAGGGTAGGATTGACACCTGGTGGTTGAAGTGGGTGGCAGGGTCTGCACACCTGCCCATGCTTAGCTGCCCTCTTCAGAACTCACCCTGCTTCTCTGTGCACGAGGCCCCTCAGGAGGGAGACATACTATGTTCTTCAATCTGAGGGACTGTCAGTTGGCATATATTTTGTTTTAATCTTTATTGTTGAGGGTATTACAAATGTCTTCCTTTTCCCTCTCATTGTCCCCCCCTCCACATGTTCCAGCCCCACCCCACCCCAGGCCTTCACCACCCTATTGTGCCCGTAGGTAAGATCTTTAATCTCTTCCTGGCTCGCCTGTCTTCTTCCTTCTGAGATTTATCAATCTGTTCCATGTTTCCATGCCTCTGATTCTATTTTATTCATCAGCTTATTTTGTTCATTAGATTGCTGTTCACTTATTTGGATTTTTAGATTCAATTGATAGATATTTATTTATTGCCATTTTTATTGTTCATATTTTTAATCTTTTTTTTTTAATTCTTGTTCCTTTTCTTAAAGAATACCCTTCAATGTTTCATGTAATACTGGTTTGGTGATGATGAACACCTTTAATTTTTCTTGTCTGTGAAGTTCTTTAACTGACCATCAATTCTAAATGATAGCTTTGCTGGGTGAGTAATGGTTGTAGGTCTTTGCTATTCATTATTTGAGTATTTCTTGACACTCCCTTCTGGCCTTCATAGTTTCTGGTGAGAAATCAGCTGACAGTCGTATGGGCATTCCCTTGTCTCTTTGTCTTTAGCCCTTGGCATTTTAATTATGACTAGAGGCCCAGTGCACAAAATTTGTGCATAGGTAGGGTCCCTAGGCTTGGCTGGCGATCAGGGCTGATCAGGTCCTTCCGGCTGCCAGCCTGGGCCTCCCTTCCCTGGCTGCTGGCTGCCAACCGGGGCCTCCCTTTGCCAGCTGCCGGCCAGGGCCTTCCTTCATTCTGCCCTGCCCCCTGGTGGTCAGGGCACAACATAGTGAGTGATTGAACTCCTGGTCTTTCGGTCGAACTCCTGAGGGGACACTTTGCATATTAGCCTTTTATATATATAGATGTGTCTTGGTGTGGCCTCTTTGGGTTCCTCTTGTTTGGGACTCTCTGCACCTCCTGGATTTGTAAGTATTTCATTTACCAGGTAGGGGAAGTTTTCTGTCATTATTTCTTTAAATAGATTTTCAATATCTTACTCTCTCTTCTTCTTCTGGCACCCCCATAATGCAAATGCAACTTGAAGTTGTCCCACAGGTTCCTTGCACTATCTTCATATTTTAGGATTCTTTTTCTTTTTGTTCTGATTGGGTGTTTTTGCTTCCTCATATTCCAAATCATTGATTTGATTCTTGAAATCCTCTACTCTACTGTTGAAACTCTGTAAATTATTATTTATTTTAGCTAGTATATGCTTACTTTCTGGAGTTCAGTGAGATCAAGTCCTTTTTCATTTCTTTGACATCCTGACTCAGTCCCTTGAAGCTCTCATTAAGATCCTTGAGTACACCATAAATTAAAATTTGATTTTCTTCATTCAGAGAATATTAGGATGATGGGATTATCTGTTTATTCTCTAAAATTTGTGGAATCAAACACTTAAGAAATGAAAAAAAGATCCTTGAGTAACTGTATAATTGTGGTTTTGAATTCTGTATCCAGTAGTTTGCTTGCTTCTATTTCTTTCATTTGTGACATGTTTCTTTGTTTCCACATTTTGGTTGCTTTCCTGTGTTTGTTTCTGTGTATTAAGTAGAGCTGCTATGTCTCCTGGACTTGGTAGAGTGGCCTTGTGTAGTAGGTGTCCTGTAGGGCCCAGTGGCTCAACCTCCCCAGTCACTTGAACTGGGAACTCTAGGTGCACCCCTGTTTGGGCCGTGTGCACAGTCTTGTAGCTGAGCCTTGCTTGCTGTTGGTGTCAATGGGAGGCATTGACTTCCAGGCCAATTGGCTGTGAGGACCAGCTGCGACGACAATGAAGAGCTACTGTGCCGGAAACACCCCTATGGAGCAGGACTTGCTTCAGTGGGATGTTGGTGCTCACTGAGTCTGCCTCTTGAGTGTGTCACTTGGGAATGTGTAGAGTTGTAATCTGGTGTGTTCTGAAGCTGTGCAGTGGGTGCACTGGTTCTACGGCCTCCAGGGAGGTACAAAGTCAGACACTGCCTTGGGCCACCTAGCAGGAACTACATAGGGATCTGCAGATGGCTGCTATTTGTATTGGGCTTGGAAGTGCTCAGGTGAAGCCCAGCTGTGAAGCAAGGCAGTGCTAGTGATGCATCTTGGGCCTCTTATTGATAGGTTTGAGACACAGTATCACCAGCTGCTGCTGGTGTCAGAGATTTTAGCAAAATCTGAAGCCTGAGCCAGCACAGGCCATTCATATGGAAAAGCCACTGCAAACAGCTTGGGTGGGGCTGAAAATTGGATGGGGCAGGGGTCTCAATGAATCATCAGGGTGGAGTGAACAGTGTGATCTACACTAGTGGAAACTGAGATATGGCTGCCAATCATCTCTGTGACATGGGGAGGTCCCAGCACAGGAACAATGACCCCTGTGAGCACCTGTCTTAGAGAAAGCCACCCTGAGTTCCTGACCTGATGCCAGACAATTCAGTTCTTCCCAGTATGTATCTGGGTCCCCCAAAGCCACCAGATGCTGGAGCTTAGTGGGATCAAGTCCAAGTAAGTTTGTGCACTGGCCCTTTAAAAGGAACAGCTGGGTCTCCAGCAGCCTCCATATCTCTCAGCCACAATCCCTGATTGTTTTTAAAGCCTGAAGTTATAGAGACATCTCTTTACAGCTCTGGAACTCTGGGCTTGGGGTCTGGTGTGAGGCTGGGACCCCTTGCTCTGCATGGGTGGTCTTCACAGAGATGGTCTCCATCCTGATTATAAAACTGTCACATGTGGGTGTCAGACCAGCCCTTTCCTCACCTCTGCCCCTCCTACCAGTCTCCATGTGCTTTCTTCTTTGCTTCTCTAGCTGTAGGACTCCCATTCAGCCAGCTCTCAGGTGGTTCTGAATGATGGTTGTTTTGTACTTTAGTTATGATTTTGATGTGTTGTGGGAGGTGGTGCATACCTATGTTTACCTGTGCTGACATCTCGGTTCTCTCAGTTGGTGTCTTTTTAAGAACTGAATTAACTTGTTGCCAGAGGGATAAAGGAGAAATGCTTGGTTTTATGTTGTCTGAAGGGTAACTGGCCTGGTCTGGGTCCACATTTCAGGGGGCCCTCTTTAGTTTGCAAGTGAGGGAGCCATTTGACTAGAGTCTTGAGTAGATCTGAGGCTGGAGGAGCACTAAGTCACAGTGTGGTTCAATTCCATAAAGTGAAGTTGTATTTAGTGAAGACCAGGCACTAGACTAGGCATGGACAATTCAAAAGTAAGCAACTAACCAACCAACCAACCAAAGGCACGCGTAGTGGAGCAAGGACATAATAAAGAAGTGTAATGCTCTGAGACAGATGCTGAGGTGGGGTGCACATGGGTCCCAAGAAAGCACAGAGAAGGGAGAGACAGGAAAGGTGTGGAAGCCAGTCTGCGAAGCTGGCCTCCCAATGAACTACACTTCATGGCCTTCATACCCTGGGGAGGCCCTCCCCATAGTAACTCTGGGCTGGCCTGTATAACCAATAGCAGTCAGGGGAAGTGGCCTGTGTGACTCTGATGTGGCAGCTTTAGCCGTGGTTTCTTGGAACACATGCTCTGAAAGAAACCACCTCTCATGGAAAAGTCTGACTATGCTGAGACCACCAAGCTGTGAGGAAGCCAAGCTGAGCCAGGAGGAGGAATCACAAGAGGAGCCCGCCCTGCAGCCACTGTTCCATCCATCTCAGTCAAGCAATGGACAGAAGCTGTAAAGGAGCCATCTTGGGTGCTTAGCCCATTTGAGCCTTTAGGCAACCAGCTGACTATGGTCACCTGACTGTGACCGCATAAGAGACCCATGTAAGAACCACTCAGCTGGGCTCAGGCAACTCACAGGACCTTGAGTGACCAGAAACAACAATAATAAATTGCTGCTCTGAGCTGCTAAGTTTGGGGTGGTTTGTTACACAACAATAGATTACTGGAAGAGAAGAGTATCTGAGAAAGGACACCTGAGCAGGGAGCTGAAAACCAGATTGCTAGATAGGGAGGGACAGTGCATGGAGTGGTGCAACTTGAAAAATCACAAAGAAATAAAAAACAATGGGCTATTGAGGAATTCATAGTTAAATATTAATGGAGAACAAAAGCCAGGCAGAGCAGTGGGGGTTGCATGGGAAAGGGGGGTAGGGGCTGGAACCCTCTCACTGGCGGCTGCTTTTATTGTCCTTGGGAGCTGCGACAGAACCACTCCAAAGGCTCAGTGAAGGCAAGCACTCAATGGCTTCATTGGCTCAAAGGAAGAGGGAAAATGGTGAAGCACGTACCACAGCTCTTCACCTGCTCTTCCTGAACCTGGGAAATGCAGGGACCTGAGAAGTCCTACGTTCCTTTTCAGCAGCCAGAAACCACTCTCCCTGCATTGGTGGTGTGTCCACAAAGCACCTGCCCACCAGCATTGGGAAATCTGTGACATGATTTATACTAACACCAAACCAGCTTCCCCTGAAGTCTGGGTGTCTCTCATGCCCACTCCTACCTCCAACTTGAGCTGAAAGAAGAGGAGCCAAAGGGAGGAGGATACACAGCTGCTGCTTCCCCGCTACCATCCCATCCAGGCCTCCATTTTCTTGATGTCAAATGGAAAAAATAATGCCTACCTTGCCATTGACTTGAGAGGATGAAAGAAAATACAGGGAGTCCATTAGCCTGGAGCTGATCACAGGGCACACCCAGCCAATGCAGGTGCTGCTCAATCCTCGTGTTTGTGCATCAGCACACCAGAGCCTGCTTTGGGGTAGCAGACACAGAAAGATGAGCAGTCCGTGGCCAGCCTGGTGAATGGTCTGGCCACTCTGTCCATCTGCAGATGGCCTTGCAGTCTCTGGCAGCCACTCATATTAACTAATAGCTAACATTTCTTTAGAACTCAAATTCTACAGATGTGTTTTTCCCTTTTATCCTCATAAAAACTCTGCACATAGAGACATTTTACATTTGCAGAAATTGAGGTGGAGGGAGGATAATTTGCTTAAAAGTTTGCGGCCAGGAAGGACGCTGGCTGGAATCAGACCATTCCAGACACTGCCTCCCACAGGAGCCCGGCCTAGGGGGGCCCGGCAGAATGGAAAGGCATAGCACCTCGTGTGCTCAAAAACGTGTCTCTGCTTGCACACAGGCACTTTGATGAGCATGTCTGGGACTTTGTCTTTTCCTCCCAAATCCAAGCATAAAAGAAATGAAGGAAGAATCCTTGTAATCCTGGTTCCCCAGTTACTAGCAGGCAAAATTCTCAGAAAATGCCATAACTTACTCTGAGGTTTTGAAAAAAGGATCTGGAATGCCCACCAGAAAATAAGTCTAATGAGGACAGGGACTCTGTTTTCCTCACCCCTGTGTCCTCTGTACTTAGAGAGAATGCCTGGCCCATAGTAGATGTTCAGTGATATTTATTGAATGAGTGCAGAATCAGCTTCTCTATCAAGCCCAATAGACACAGTTCCTAGGGCCCAGATACCATTAGGGGCCCATGATAATGTTGTGATTTTGATATTTTTTAAAAACAGAAAAGAAAATTAAATATAATAATAGTAAATACATAATAATCAATCCAGACTAGGTTATGCTCACTCTTATATAAATGTGGTCATAAAGTATAATTTTTAGTACTTATCTTTAAATGGAAGAATGGCCCACAGATGGGTGAGGGTTATGTATAAATGCCCAGAATGTGTTACAGGATGGAATTTAGATAAGGTTCACTTCCTTGCATCTATGCTTTAGGAAGAGAAGTGCAGAGAAGGCATTTGTGACACCACCACACCCGGTGACTCAGTCCTTTCAGGCCCACAGCTAAGAGGCACAGCAATGCCATGTACCACAGACTGCCTCTCAGTGTTCCATGGCTGATTGGACAGGAGTGCACCCTTGACCAAGAACAGCAAATAGGAGCTGCTCTGGGGCAGGGCATGCTATCCAAGAGGTGCTACCATGAGCAATGGCCAATCCAAAGGGATTTGAAGCAGAAATATGAGGAAAGAATAAATCAACAGGGAGAGGAGAAGCTAGAGGAGATACAGAAAAATGGAGGCAATAAATGGAGTGATCAGAATGGTGGAATGGAGTGAGACCCATGAGCTCTAACTGTGTTGGGGCTTGGTGACCGGTCCCTGGATGGATTTAAACACAGACTCACTTGCATTTACTGAGTGCCTTTTACTTGCTAGGCACCAGGCTAAGTGGCTTATATACATAATCTCATTTAGCCTCCCAACATCTTTATAGAGGTGGTTTTAATTTTATCCTATTTCACAAACGTGGATTCATTTGTCTAGCTCACACAGCTAGTAAGTAGAAGAACAAGGTCTCAAACCAAACCCGTTGGATCCAAAGTCCACCATCTTGGTTTGCCAACTCCCAACGTCTATCCAGTCTCCATGAGACTCAATAGTTCACCTTTCTTGGGTTCTCTTAAGATCCCTGTCTCCCACCTTGCTCTATGTGCCTTTTCAATCCACTCCTCCCCCTCCCCCATGATTTGACATAGTCTGAGTACCTGTTCTTTGTCTTCAAAAGACAAACAGAGTAAGGCCAAGGAGAGAGGTTGTGGGGAAAATGACAGGTAGTAGACATGAAACAACAAGCCAGTGAGCAGCTGTGTGCTGGTGGAGAGAAGTGAGAATAAGCTTCAGATGGCTAGAAAAAGCCCACCCAGTAAGACTGAAGAGGTTGTTCTTTTTCCCCTGGGGTGGGGGGGGACGTCTGGCCCACAGGCCATATAGGCCTGTAAAGTCATTTGTTCTGGCCTTGCCAGTTAAATGTTTGACCAAATATAGCAGGCTAGTTTTTAAGTTGATAATTTTGTATGGTCTGAGAATCCTAATATATAAAAATCCAGGGGCTGTCATGACCTAAATGACCGGATGGATGACCAAACAGTAGGCTCCATTGATCAGGGGATGGCTAACAGGGGAAATGGGGCCCCTCAGGCTCTGATGAGTCCATGTCAGCAGCAACTGGTGAGCAGGAGGGTGGAAGGCAGACTGTTTGGCCCCTCCTCCCAGCTCTCAGACTCCAATCAACTGGTGGTGGAGGCGGGACAGAACTGGGGATGGGCTCCCTTAATAGTCCTGCAGGTTCAATTTCCAGAGGACAGGCCAGGCACCAACGGACCAGCACTGCCACACGATCCCAACAGCACTGCCGGCCTCCTGGAACTTGGCCTCAAGCACTGAGGCCGCTTCCCCTCTCTAGACGCTCCACAAGGAAGAAGGGATACTGCCAGAAGTGCCAGGGGTGATCAGCAGTGACTGCTCCCCTGTGCTTCCTCCAGGTCACTCAAGCTGGCCCCTGCCCACCCCACTCCAGATGAAGTGTGATCACTGCACACAAAAAGAATGTAGTAAAAAAACAAAAACTGATGACCAAGAGAATGTTGCAGTCAATGTCCAGAGTCCGGCTCAGGAGAATGGAGAGAAGGGAGAATTCCATAAGTTGGCCAATACCAAGATATTTCTGAGTGACTGCCTGGTGTGTGACAGTTGTGTGACAGCAGAGGAAGGAGTCCAAGTTTCTCAACAGAACACTGAGGACTTCTTCCATGTTCTGAACCTTAATAAGAAATGTGATACCTCACAGCACAAGGTGCTGGCAGTGTCTGTATGTCCTCTGCCTTATTTTGCTGCTAAATTCAGCCTCAGTGTCACTGATGCAGCCAGAAGACTCTGTGGCTTCCTCAAAAGCCTTGGGGTACACTGTCTTTGACATGAAGATAGCTGCAGACTTCAGCATCCTGGAGAGTCAGAAGGAATTTGTGCATCAGTACTGCCAACACCGTGAGGAAGAACCCTGGCTACCCATGCTGACCTCCACCTGCCTCGGCTGGGACTGATACGCAGAGTGTGTGCTGGGTCACCCCATCACCCCCACCTCTGCATGGCCAAGTCTCCCCAGCAGATCATATGCTCCCTGGTGAAGGATTACTTCGCCAGACGACAGAACCTGTCCCCAGACAAGATATTCCATGTCATTGTGGCCCCATGTTATGACAAGACACTGGAAGCCCTTTGAGAAGATGTTCCCACAGCTTTGCATAGTTCCCAGGGTGCTGACTGCGTGTTAACCTCAGGTGAAATTGTCCACATAATGGAGCCAACTGACCTCGCCTCGAATTATGCCACCATGGACACTCTGTTTGGAGACAGGAAGGAGGAGGAGGTGAGGCTCCACGAGGGTGCCAGCTCCAATGGGTACCTGGAGCATATCTTCAGGCACATGGTCAAGGAGCTGTTCAATGAGGACGTGGGAGTGCTCACCTACCACACCCTGAGGAACAAAGACTTCCAGGAGGTCACCCTTGAAAGGGACAGAGAGGTTCTGCTATGCTTTGAGGCTGCTTACGGCTTTCGGAACATCCAGTAGTGGTCCTGAAGCTGTAGAGGAGCAAGTTCCCCTGCCACTTTGTGGAGGTCCTGGCCTGCGCTAGCGATACCTAAGTGGCAGGGGCCAGGTCCAGGCAAGGATGGGTATGCAGACAGGGCACTGCTGCGGCAGATGAAAGGCATCTACGCTGCCATCCCAGTGTGGCCCCCGGAGACCAGCGCCCATTGAAGGAGCTATAACAGAAGTGGCTGTGGGGGACTCCCCCTGGGCCCAGGTGGCCCTGCACACTGCCTAGCAGGGCCCAGGGCAGCCTGCCAGGACATCAAGTGGTAAAGGTCCAGCAGACATCCAGCCTGCAGGCCGCCTGAGGAGGGGTGTCAGACGCGTGAGGGAAAGGCCTAGCATCTCTGTCATCACTTTGGTTTTCAGAATTCCCTACTCCCCATCTGTTGGCTCCCTCCCTCTGAGGGGCACTGTTGTTGTCACATGAGTGCAACTGGAATATTGTATCTCAAGAGGATTGCCCCAATGTACGTATCCTTTTATCTGACAATGAAAAAATCCTGAAGAACAAGAATGGAGACAGATTACTGTCCTTTAGGCTTAAACCCCAGAAGTGTCCTGTGAAGAGTTGAGATTTGGTTCTGTCCACGCACCTCAGAGAGATTGGATGAGGAAATGGCTTGGCTTGGCCCTGACTTTACCCACTTATGTTACTCTTGAAAGTGTCTTTGCCACAATGTGAATAAACTTCCACCTTTTGGAATAGAGGCTCATACGAAAGTCTGCATTCCCAACTGTTCTTGAAACAGATCTACATTCTGCAGCTGTGGTCACTGTCCTGAGACCAGGTCCTGTCAACCAGGTCCTGTCACTGGGAATCAGGGGGCACTGGAATGGAGGGCCACCCCCCACCCCGTGCTCTTTTACATTCAGGGATTGAGCTGAATTCACTTTGGGGGAGGCCTGGCAAGGGTGATAGGCGTCACAGATGGAGAATGGAGAGGTGGAAACCCTGCTTGGTCCCTCCCTGGGTGGAGTCAGGCAGATGAAGGCCAGCCAGCCCACCCCACAATTGGGTGAGATAGCATCCTCTGTGTCCACCTCTCACCCTGTGTGCCTGGCCACTCCCCTCAGCTCTGGGCAACCCTCTGCATTCCACAACGGCATGCTTTGTCCTCACATGCTGCTCGCCCTAAGTGAGAAGGAAGAGAGCAGTTGGCCCACAGACAACTACACAGAAAGATAGGGCTCACGGTTGGCGAGTGCAGTGGCAGTGGCAGGAGCCTCTCCTGCCTCTGTGGCAGTGTTAAGGAGCAGTGAGCCGAGTGGTAAGGAGCAGTGAGCAGGCAGGCAGTAAGAAGTGAAAGGTCCTGGACTGCAAGAGGGATTTCCAACTGTTGGCTTAGGCCTGTTCCCTGAGTGGGGAACGGGCCCAAGCCAGCAGGTGAACATCCCCTGAAGGATCCTGGACTGCAAGAGGGTGCAGGCTGGGCTGAAGGAACCCCCCCCTGCAGTGCATGAATTTCATGCACTGGGCCTCTAGTGATATCATAAATATCCTGATGGCCCTTGGCAGGGAGAAGTTTCCCCACCCCTGCCATAGACAATGAACTTAAATGGGAAGCAACGTGTACAAAGTGATATTTAAGAAGTTTCACCTGGTGGCTTCACCAGGATGAATCTGTCCCAGAGTGGGATGAGGATAGAGGCTACCTAACCACAGGAGAAAGAGAACCCCGTTTGGACTTGGGTGGTAAGTAGCATGGGGATGGGAAGTAAGGGACATTGGAAAGAAAGACGACCCCGAGAAATTAGGTGCAGACAGAGCAGGACAGGTGGCGGAGCCTTTTACGGGGATATCCAGAGAAGGGCTCCAGAAGCTCGGAGCCCAGGTGACAGTGGCAGAGCTGGCCATGCATCTGTGGCCCCTCCTTCTTCAGTTTAGAAGTTCACATGGCTACGCTGGGCACATGGATAGGCCCTCTGTCTCAGCCTCGCTTGTGCTCACTTAATTGTGCTCACTGTGTTGGGGGAGCTGGGTCTTACAGACTGGGCTGCCCTAGTACCAGCCACACTGGCCACTGGCTGGGAGTGGCCTGGGAGCACAGTGGTGGCTGTAGGGAGTGGCAGCTGGGCTAGGAGTGCCCTCCTCCCTGCACACTCGCAGCCCCACAGGCTCTCCCTCCTTGTTCTGTATTTTGCTTCTGTGTGGTTCCACTCCATGGGCTCACCCTTCTGATTCCTGACAGAAAGAGCATCATCCTCCCAGCAGCCCTAGCAAAGCCTCGTGTGTCTTATTGGTTCTAACTGTGTCATGTGCCCACCTGGACCCATCACTGTGACTAGGGAGGTGTGGTTTACTGATTGGCTAGACCACAGCTCCATTCTAGCAGGAGGGGGACTGCCACCTGGCATCCACAGTCGGGGCCAGGGCGGGGGGGTCTTCCATGAAAAACGGAATAGTGGGATTGATGCTGGGAGACAATGGGACATCCTCAGTAATAAGTCCATTGTCCTCACACATCCTCCTGGGATGGACAGAGTGTTTTCAGGAAGCCTTTTGCGGAGTGACTTCTGCAGTGCACATGGAGAAATGTGCATCTTACAAATGTGAGAAGTCTATCATGTTCCTATACTCCACTTCCTGGCTGGTTATTCTTTGGAAATAGGTCACTACAGTTAGGGATATTAGTAAAGAGAAAAAAAAATCTCCAAATTAAATGGGGTCACAAAGTTGATTGAAACATTCAATTGTCCTGATATTCTATCTTTTTGAGGTTTTATTACAACAGAGATGGGGAATTTGCCAAGTTTTATGCATTTTTTAAGAGACAAGATAAGGAGAGCCCATACACTTCCTCACAGTGTCCTCAATCACCTTCCCATTGCATCCTGGGTGCCCCTGTAGCCGACCTGGTGGGAACCATCTGGGGTCTCTGTTCTCCTCATGTCAGAGCCAACACCTGTGGGGAAGGGCCAGGCTTGCCCTCCTGCTCAGGGAACCGGGCAGATGTGGTCCCAGCAGAAAGAGGCAGTTTGGGTCCGGCAGTTGTGAGCCATGGGGCTGGGTAGCCAGTATTTTAAAATATTGTGTCCCAGGAATGTACAAGTTTTTTAATTTTCATTGGTCCTGAATAGTCACATCAGATTAAAAGCATCTTCAGAAAAGTCATCACAGAGAATTGTATTTAGTATAGACACTATTTAAAGTTTATGAAAGACAATCATAAATATTCTCAATGTTCTATAATTTCTCTTTAGAAGAAATAAATCTTATATAATAAAACTCTAATATGCAAATCAACTGAATGGCAGAATGACCAGCAGAACGACCAGTTGCTGTGACATGCACTGACAACCAGGGGGCAGATGCTCAATGCAGGAGCTGCCCCCTGTTGGTCAATGTGCTCCCACAGGGGGAGCGCCACTCATCCAGAAGCCAGGCTCACGGCTGGTGAGTGCAGTGGCAGTGGCAGGAGCCTCTCCTGCCTTTGCTGCAGGCAGGTGATAAGGAGCAACGGGTCCTGGGAGCTCCAGACTGAGAGGGATCAGTCCTTAGCCGGCAGGTGGACATCCCCCAAGGGGTCCCAGACTGCAAGAGGGCACAGGCTGGGCTGAGGAGCCCCCTCCCCAGTGCACGAATTTTGTGCACTGGGCCTCTAATATTATCAATAAGAAGAAAAAGAACAGCAGCAGCTGTCATTTATGGAGTATTTTCTATGTGTCCAGCACTCTGCTAAGTACTTTACATGCATTGCCTTGTTTAATCTCACAACCATCTGACATGTAAGTGATATTATTATTCTTACTTTAAAGATGAGGAAATTGAGATGCAGTGAAATTAAGGAGCAAGTTCAAGACCACGTAACTAATAAGTAATAGAGTCAGAATTTGAACTGAGGTTTGTCTGATTTCAGTATACCCTGACACTTCTTGTGGGGTCCTCTGTTCTCCTGGCAGACCTGTTTCCTAGGGATACAGGTGAATCCAGCACATTCCATGCATGAAGACATTAGACACTTCCCTACCTGCCCTGTTGGCCATTGGAAGCTGGGTTCTGTTTGGATTGAACACCTTTCCTCAACCATCACTACCTTTGCCAGCTGTGTGCTGGCCCGGCCAGAGGCTCTGATGCTCAGGTCTGCCTCGAGCTGCCAGGCCAGCACTAGTGATAAAACTAGGGGTTGCCAGCTCTGGTCCCTGAGGACCCTGAGTTCTTACATAATCTTCTCCTAACAGGTATTCGTAAGTGGGTGTCATGCAGGTGCTCACAAATATGGCCAGCGGGCCGCTGGAGGCCTAAGCCACTTCTCTTCCCCTTTCCTGCTCTGCTCCACTCTTTCTGGGCCTCCTCTACGTGTGAGGTCCTTCCTGCTCTCTTTGGGATACTCTTCATCTTCATCTCTGGTTTGCTGGCGTCCTGTAAGGAACTGACACTGCTGTGTTTTGGGGAGTTCTCAATGGGCCAAAGGAAGTGGGGGTTAGGGTTGTCTCCACAGAGTATAATAGTCTGGATAGGAATTTTCTGGGTAAGCCTTATTACAGTGTGTAGCTTGCATATAGAAAAGTACACACGTCATAGTGCTCAGCTCCATAAATGTTTTATAAAATGAAGCCACCGGTAACCAGAACTGAGATCAAGAAACAGAACATCCCCAGCACCACAGGCCTCCCTGGCGCACCCTTTCAGATGGCAAGGGTGACCCATTCTCAGGGACCACTGTCCTGATTGCAATATATAGATTCATTGTGCCTGGATTTTAGTTTGATATAAAAAGGGTCCATAGAGTATAGACTTTTAAAAATTGGTTTCTTTTGCTCAATGCTATTCTTGTGAGATATATGTATATTAATAAGTATAGTTGTAGTTTATCATACTATTTTTGTATATCATTGTATGAATATCACACAATTTTGTTATACATTCTACTATATTTGGATAGTTTCCAATGAATGCGTTGCTCTGATGCTCATGTTGGTGAACATATTTGTGCAAATGCATGCATTTCCTTTGAGAGATACATTTTTGGCGTGTGAATGAGTGGAATTGCTGGGTCATAGGCTATGCATATGCTCAGCATCTAAAGGGATTCTAAAGGGATTGCAGCAATTGCACTCCCCTCAGTGGTATAGAAAAATTTGTATAGTATTAAGGACTTTTGTTTTTGACCAGCAGTCCCCCAAATATCTAAATTCTGTTCCAGACCAAGCTGCCTCTTTCCATCAGGCTCTTGAGTGTATCAGTTAGACTTTGTGGTTGCAAGCAACAGAAATCAACTCATACAGGAGATAATCATAGAATATGAAAGGTAATTCTCCAAAAATGAGTCTGGATGTTGTCAAATGTGAAATGGATTCTGGTCCAAAGGATAAGACTTGGATATGGGCTGGCACCAAGGCAGCTTGGGGGCTGGCAGCACGAATGACAGCAGCTGTCTCCAGGCAGGAACTGTGCTGCATGCTCTTGTACACGAGTGTCCTCACTTTTTTTTTTTTTAATCCTCACCCAAGGATATTTTTCCATTGATTTTTAGAGGAGAAGGGAGGGAGGGGAAGAGAGAGAGAGAAATATCGATGTGAGAAAGACACATCATTTGGTTGCCTCCCACACCTGCCCCAACTAGGGCCAGAGATCTGTGACTCAGTTAGTGTCTTTGACCGGGAAATGAACCCGAGACCCTTTGGTGCATGGGCTGACACTCCAACTACTTAGCTACACCGGTCAGTGTGCAAAGTCACACTTTTGGGGGCTTGGACCCCCAACTGCCACACAGACAACTCCAGCAGCTCCGCAGGGCTGCCCAGAACACCTTCTTTTTATGAATGGGCGCATCAGCTCCCTAGGAGGCCATCAGACAGTGCCACTAACTCGATGCTTAAAACAACAGAAGTGTTCTTTGTGGGCCTAGAGGTGGTGTCTGAAATCGGGTATCCACAGGCCACACTCTGCTGAGGGCCTGGGGAGGAACCTTATCTGCTGCTGCGCCTCCCCCTAGTTCCCAGATGGCCGGTACCCTGGGCTGTGGACACATCACTCTGCTCTCTGTCCTGTCTCCACGCGTGGACCTCTGAGGCCTCTCCTCTGCATGTAAGAATTCCAGGCACTGTGTTCTGGGCCTACCCTAGCCCCACATGACCTCCTGTGACTGATCACATCTGCAAAGACTCTATTTACAAATAATATCACATTTTGAGGTTCTAGGTGGACACAAAGTTTTTGGGGGGACACTATTCAACCCACTAAAACTGGTTAGATTTCAAACCAGAGCAACTGGTAAGCTCTGCCCCCTTTTATCTGCCCCTACCCCGCACACACTGCTTGCTGGTACCCAAGTCTGATGTATATCATTTGCATTCTGGCTCATGGGAGGAAAGGAAGATGGGAATTACAACCATGTCCTGACCTTTTGATTCATAATAACCCCACTCTACTGCAAACGGCTCATTCACATCCTGCAGCCAACTCGGGGGTTGATAGCCAGAGCTGCAGCTGCCTGCCCAGGCGTAAACCCGGCTGTCTCCACACAGCGAGCTGCGATCCCTGGGCCCCTGCCTTTCCGCTGTATAAAATGCAGCTGGTGAGAAAGGGACTGCTCTGAGGTTGTAGCAGGAACAGCTAAATGAGAAACTGGAGCTAAAGTCTTAGCTCCATGCCAACGTAAGTTCTAATTAAATGTCATTATTAATTTGCATCTTCCTGAGGGGTGGGATGAAAAAGGAGGCTTAGAAATGATTACCCCTCAGAAAGTCTTACAGAGTTTTACTGAAACCGTGTCTTCTTCCCACCCTACACCCCCTGTCCCCAGTCCCAGCCTTTCCTCCCTCCGGTCCAAGTGCCCACACTCCAGGGACACCGTGTGAGCGTTACACCTGAGTGCATGCCCATGTCTGTGCATCTTCTTCCCAATCCAGCTTCACCCAGCCCAGCCCAGGCTTGCAGCTCAGCGTCCTGTGGGTGGGTCCTCCCCCGGGGCTCCCTGAACCCTCCTGCAAGGACTTCAGAGGCCTGTCCATCAGTTTACCAGACAAGCTATGCGGTGCCTGCTGAGCACGGCACAGAGCTTGGCTATCCTCCATGGGGACCCACGCAACTGGGGTACCTGGCGTTGGGGCAGGTCCTGGGGGCTGTAGGTCAGGCCAGGAGGGGCCACCGGTGGGCTGGGGTTCCCTGTCTGAAGGCTCTAGCACTCTGGCCTCAGCTAGTGGATAGCAAATAAGATTGGCTTTGCCAGGATGGTGGGAGGCTGGCCAGGAGCCAAATCACTATTGATTCTTTTTGGGGGGCTGAGGCTAAGACAAAAGGCTGCTTTTGCTTAGCTGTGAGGGCGCTAGGGGCAAATGACAGGTAGTAGACATGAAACAACAAGCCAGTGGGCACTTGCAAAATTGCAAAAGCCTCTGTGCTCAGCTTGGATGGGGTGGAGTTTCAGGGCGGAACAGACAGCATTGGTTTCCTGTCAAAACCCTGCCCTATGAGGCCCCTGGGTCTCAGTGTTCCTTGGTAATGTCTTCAAGCACCTCTGAGAGAAAGCCGCCCTCGAGTTTTGCCCGCTTCCAGACAGTCCACTTTCTCCCTGAATGAGTCGAGGTTCCCAGAAACTTGCCCAGAACTGGAGTTGAGCACAGTCAGGAGCTTCTGTCTCCTTCCCGCTTTAGAAAGCCAGCTGCGCACTCAGCCTCCCGTGCATTCAGCAGTCAGTCCTCTCTGTGCGTGCGTGCCTCAGGACCTCTGCCTTCTGCAGCTCCTAAGTATCAGTGTGCTTTCTCTTTCCTGACAGTCCAGATTCCCCTGAATGAGTCTGGTTTCCCAGCATCTCGCCCGGGACTATAGTTCAGTGCAGTCAGGAGCTTCCTTCTCCCTCCCACTTTAGAAAGCCAGCCGCACACTCAGCTGCCTGTGCACACAGCCGCCCATCCTCTCTGTGTGTGAGTCTCTGTACCTCAGCCTTTTGCAGCTCCTCTGAGTCTCAATGTGCTTTCCTCTTTTCTTCTAGTTGTAGAATTTCCACTCAGCCAGCTTTCCTGTGGTTCTGGATGGTGTCCGTTTTATCTTTTAGTTGTAGTTTTGAAATTGTTGTGCGAGGCAGCAGTTTAGGTGTTTACCTATGCCGCCATCTTGGTTTCTCCCTCGGACTGCTCTGCACCCGACCAGAAACCACTCTGAGTGGGCAGCTCTGTCTTCACTTCACTTTCGCCGTTCAGGCCTTTTGTTTTCTTTAGTTTACAAAACAATTCTTCAGTGTCTGGCCTCACAGTGGGAAAGAGTGGGGAACTCAGTGACCCTTCCTGTCCTGTCAGGAGGGGGCTGAGCACAGCCCCGGCTCCATGTGCAGGCCCCCAGCCTGGAGGCTGTAGCAGGAGCACTGGTTGGCTCACACACACTGTGTTCAAGAGTTTTAAAATGAGAGACCAACAGACAACAAGAATCCAGACTTCCCGGCCACAGATTTCTGTGAGTCAAAGAGCCTATCCCCCTCCCTGCAGGCTTGTGGATAGCGCCATAGTAACTGATAGACCCGCCCCTCGCTCAAGCCCCAGTGCCCCTGCGGGAATTTGAGCTTGAGAGCACGGGCATGGGCCCGCAGCACTGCTAAGGGAATTTGAGCCTGAGAGTGCACACACAGGCCGCAGCACTGCTACAGGAAGTTGAGAGACTGGAATCTACTCCCCGCAACACAATCAGGCAACCAAACCCGAAGCCCACGCAGGGCGGCAGTGCCACCTGACTTTGATTCTGGGCAAGCGCACATGGAAGTGATTTTTCCGCAGCGTAGGCACGCCACAGAGCTATTGTGCAACCCAGTCCCCCATGGTGACCTGGACCCAATTCTCCTGGCAAGAGGCAGCACTGAGCACCACCAACTTGACTCTGTTTCTTACCATGTGCGCCTGGGATCCCTGACGCACAGCGTATTCACACTAAGAGCCAGTGACTCCAATTCTTGGTGCATGCGCACATAAGGACCCTGATTCTCAGCGAGAAGCTGCACGAGGCAATAGAGACTCTGATACTCGATTCTTGGTGCAGACAGAGGGAAACTCTGACTCCTGGCACATGCTAGGGGACTCATTTTCGGCACACGCTAACAGCACGGTGCAGGGGGACATCCCTGATTTTAGGAGTGCACACAAGACCACACTGAATGCTGGGAACACTGACTCTGGGCAAGCCTGGTTCCCATCAATCCACGGCAGCCACACGTCCTAGTGTTGGAGCACTTCAGTGACACTTGGGTGGTGTAAAGTTCCCACAGCACACAGTCCAGGTCCATGCAACTTGAAGTTTGAACCTTCTGGTGATAGTCAGAATGGGGAGACGACACAATCCCTAGAGGAAAGAAAATGAGGAGTCCCCAAGAAAGGAAATTAGTGAAATTGAAGCATGCAACGTGACTGAAAAAGAATTCAGGGTAATGGTTGTGGAATTTATACATCAGATGGATGAGAAAATCAACAACCTATGCAAGAATCAGGAAGAAATGAAAAGTGATATATCTACAATCAAAAACACCATGGAAAGTTTCAACAGTAGACTAGAAGGAGCAGAGGACTGAATTAGTGAGTTAGAAGATCAGGTACAAAAACAAGCTCAAGCTGAAGAGCAAATGGAGAAAAAAATTAAAAAGCAGGAGGAAAGCCTAAGGGAGCTTTGGGACAACATGAAACAAAGTAACACACGTATAATAGGGCTGACAGAAGGAGAAGAAGAGGAGCAAGGATTAGAAAATATATTTGAAGAAATAATGACAGAAAACTTCCCAGATATGGGGAAGGAAAAAGTTACACAAGTACAAAGAGTCCCAAGCAGGATCAACCCCAAAATACCCACACCAAGACATGTCATAATTTCAATGGCAAATATCAACGGCAAAGAGAGAATCTTAAAGGCGGCAAGAGAGAGACAGAGAGTTACCTACAAAGGATCTCCCATCAGATTATCAAATGATTTCTCAACAGAAACACATCAAGCTAGAAGGAAATGGAAGGAGGTATACAAAGTGTTGCAAAGCAAAGGACTGAATCCAAGAATACTCTATCCAGAAAGACTATCAATCAAAATTGAAGGGGAAATCAGGAGTATTGCAGACAAAAAAAGGCTAAGGGAGTTTATCACCACCAAACCAGCAATGCAAGAAATGCTAAAGGAAATACTGTAAAAAGAAGAAATAAATAGGTAAGAAGGAACACAGACACAAAAATAGATATGACTACAAACAAGTACCTTTCAGTAATAACTTTAAACATAAATGGACTAAATGCTCCAATCAAAAGACATCAAGTGGCTGAATGGATAAAAAAAAATATGACCCATATATATGCTGTCTACAAGAGACCCACCTCAGAATAAGGGACTCACACAGATTGAAAGTGAAGGGATGGAAAAATATCTTTCAGGCAAATGGAAATGAAAAGAAAAAATCTGGGGTAGCAATACTTATATCTGACAAAATAGACCTCAAAGTAAATGCCATAACAAGAGAGAAGGAAGGCCACTTCATAATACTAAAGGGATTGATACAACAAGAGGATATAACCCTGATAAACATATATGCACCCAAATATATAACAAAGCTCCTAGAAGATATCAAGGGAGAGATCGACAACAATACAATCATAGTAGGGAACTTTAATACACCACTGACATGACTGGATAAATCTTCTAGACAAAAAATCAGCAAAGACACAGCAATCCTAAATGACTCACTAGATCAGATGGACTTAACTGACATCTTCAGAACATTTTACCCCAAAGCTACAGAATATACGTTCTTCTCAAGTGCACATGGGACATTTAAAAAAATAGACCATATATTGTGTCACAAGCGAAGTCTCCCCAAATTCAAGAAGATTGAAATCATACCAAGCATCTTCTCAGACCACAATGCCATAAAATTAGAAATAAATTACAATAAAAACAATCCAAAAATCTCAAACACTTGGAAGCTGAATAGCATGCTATTAAATAATGACTGGGTTACTAAAGAGATCAAAGAAGAAATTAAAAGCATCCTGGAAACTAATGACAATAAAAGCACAACAATCCCAAATCTATGGGACACAATGAAAGCAGTCCTGAGAGAGAAGTTTATAGCTCTACAGGCCTACCTCAAAAAACAAGAAAAAATGTTAGTAAATCATCTAACTCTACAACTCAAAGAATTAGAAAGAGAGCAACAAGAAAAGCCCAGATGGAGCAGAAGGAAGGAGATAATAAAGATCAGAAGAGAAATAAATGACAGAGACCAAAAAAACAATACAAAAGATCAATGAAACCAAGAGCTAGTTCTTTGAAAGGATAAACAAGATTGATGAACCTCTAGCCAGGCTCACCAAGAAGCGAAGAGAGAGGACCCAAATAAACAAAATCAGAAATGGGAGAGGTGAAATAACAACAGACCCCGCAGAAATACAAAGGATTGTTAAAAAATACTATGAACAATTCTACTCCAACAAACTAGACAACCTGGAGGAAATGGACATAATCCTAGAAAAATATAACCTTCCAAAACTCAATCGGGAAGATTCTAAACTCTCAATAGGCCGATAATTATGGAAGATATTGAAACAGTCATCAAAAAGCTTCTAGCAAACAAAAGCCTGGGGCCAGATGGCTTCACAGGGGAGTTTTACCAAACATTCAAGGAAGAACTAAAACCTATCCTCCTCAGACTATTCCAAAAAATTCAAGAGGAAGGAACACTTCCAAACTCCTTCTATGAAGTCAGCATCACCCTAATACCAAAACCAGATAAAGACAACACAATGAAAGAGAATTATAGGCCAATATCCCTCATGAACATAGATGCCAAAATCCTCAACAAAATTCTAGCAAATCGGATCCAGCAGTACATCAGAAAGATCATACACCATGACCAAGTAAGATTTATCCCTGGGATGCAAGCATGGTACCATATCCACAAATCAATAAACGTGATACATCACATAAACAAATTGAGAGATAAAAATTACATAGTCATATCAATTGATGCAGAAAAAACATTTGACAAAATCCAACATCCTTTCTTGATAAAAACTCTCAACGAGGTGGGAATAGAAGGATCATACCTTCAACATAATAAAAGCCATATATGAAAAACCCACAGCCAACATCATACTCAATGGACAAAAACTAAAACCATTTCCCCTAAGAACAGGAACAAGACAGGGATGCCCACTCTCACCACTCCTGTTCAACATAGTACTGGAAGTACTAGCCATTGGGATCAGACAAGAAGAAGAAATAAAAGGCATCCAAATTGGAAAAGAAGAAGTAGAGCTGTCATTATTTGCAGATGACATGATATTGTACATAGAAAACCCTAAAGACTCCATCAAAATTTATTAGACTTAATTAATCAATTTGGCAATGTAGCAGGATACAAAAATAAATGCCAAGAAATCTATGGCATTTCTTTACACCAATAGTGAACTTATAGAAAGAGAGACTAAAAATGCAAATCCATTTACCATTGCACCAAAAAAATTAGATACCTAGGAATAAACTTAACTAAGGAGGTAAAAGACCTATATGCGAAAAACTACAGGACACTGAAAAAAGAAATAGAGAAAGACATAAACAGATGGAAGAACATACTGTGTTCATGGATTGGTAGAATCAACATCATCAAAATATCCATACTACCCAAAGCAATCTACAGATTCAATGCAATCCCCATTAAAATACCAACGGCATATTTCACAGACCTAGAACGAACTTTCCAAAAATTCATCTGGAATAAAAAAAGACCCAGAATAGCTGCAGCAATCCTGAGAAAGAAGAACAAAGTAGGTGGGATCTCAATACCAGATATTAAGCTGTATTACAAAGCCACTGTTCTTAAAACAGCCTGGTACTGGCACAAGAACAGATATATAGATCAGTGGAATAGAATAGAGAACCCAGAAATCGACCCAAACCACTCTGACCAATTAATATTTGACAAAGGAGGCACGAACATAAAATGGAGTCAAGACAGTCTCTTCAACAAATGGTGTTGGGAAAATTGGACAGATACATGCAAAAAAAAAAAAAGAAACTAGACCACCAACTTACACCATACACAAAAATAAACGCAAAATGGATAAAGGATTTAACCATAAGATGGGAAACCATAAAAATACTAGAGGAATCCATAGGCAGCGAAATCTCAGACATATGCCGAAGGAACTTCTTCACTGATACTGCTCCTAGGGCAATGGAAGCTAAAGAGAAAATAAACAAATGGGACTACATCAAAATAAAAGCTTTTGCACAGCAAAAGAAACCATCAACAAAACAACAAGAAAGCCCACTGCATGGGAGAACATATTTGCCAATGTCATCACCGATAAGGGTTTAATCTCCAACATTTACAGGGAACTCATACAACTTAACAAAATGAAGATAAACAATCGAATAAAAAAATGGGCAATTGATCTAAATAGACACTTTTCGAAGGGGGACAAAAGGAAGGCCAAGAGACATATGAAAACATGCTCAAAGTCACTAATCATCAGAGAGATGCAAATCAAAACAACAATGTGGTACCATCTCACACCTGTCAGAATGGCAATCATCAACAAATCAACAAACGACAAGTGTTGGCAAGGATGTGGAGAAAAAGGAACTCTTTTGCACTGCTGGTGGGAATGCAGATTGGTGCAGCCGCTGTGGAGAACAGTATGGAGTTTCCTCAAAAAACTAAAAATGGAACTCCCATTTGACCCAGTAATCCCACTTCTAGGATATCCCAAGAAACTAGAAACACGAATCAGAAAGGATATATGCACCCCAATGTTCATAGCAGCACAATTCACCCTATCTAAGATTTGGAAACAGACTAAGTGCCCATCAGCAGATGAGTGGATTAAAAAACAGTGGTATATCTACACAATGGAATACTACGCCGCAGTAAAAAAGAAGGGATTCTTACTCATTTATGGAAAATAAAGAACATTATAACCTGATGAACAAAAAGATAGATACAGAGGCAATAAAGCACTGAACAGACTGTCAAATTACACGAAGGCTGGGGAGTGTTGGGGAGGGTTGGTAAGCGATCAACCAAAGGACTTGTATGCATGTATATAAGCACACCAATGGATACAAGACACTAGAGGGGTGGAATGAGGGCATGCGACAGGGGATAGGGGAGGCTGGGGAAAGGTCAATGGGGAAAAAAAAGGAGGAGATATATACTACTATATGTAATACTTTAAACAATAATAAAAAAAAAAGAAAATAAGGCTCCAGGAGTCCTTCATTCCACAGGCAGCTTCTCCCCCAGGGACTCCCTCAGGGGCTCTGTGGGGCGACTGCAAAGCGCCTTCTCCTCTGCTCTCACAGAGTCTCCGGCCAGCTCATGGCAGCACCGTGCCATGGTAGAGATGGGTCCCAGCCACTTCTGGAGATTGGGGAATGGACCAGCACCTGCTGCTGTGTAACCGATGAGCACAACCCTGCTGCTTCCAGCCACCATGGGCTAGCTCAGAGCTTCTGGGGCAGGAATTGGCCCACGCCCTGCCCTCTTCTTCGGGCTTTCACAGCTGTAGCCAGGGTGTCTGCCAATGCTGGGTCTCAACTGAGGGTGCGACTGAGCAGGATCTGATCATGCCCATGTGGCTGTTGGTAGAACCCAGGTTCTTGGGGGACTATTTGATTGAGGGTCAGTTCCTTGCTGACTGTTGGCCAAAGGCTTCTCTCCGTTCCTTGCCATGTGAAGAAAGGCATATTCTCTTCAATAAGGCAGCCTGCATCATCAGTGTGCAAGTGAAGAATGCAAGAGAGCCTGCTAGCCAGGCAGGATGCTCCTCTTGGACCCTAACCATGGGAATGACATTGCATCACCCGTGCTGTGTCCTGTTGGTCAGACACAAGCTGCTCTAGTCACCTGGCAGGAGGTCGTTGTTTGAGCTTCTGGGCTTGGCTATGCTTGACATGTTCAAATCCCAGGACTTCTCAGTGACACGGGACAATGATCTCACCACCCCCTTAGCTTAGGCCCACCAGAGCCAAATTTTCCATCACTTGCAACCAAAAGAGAATATTCTATTACAGCTGTCCTTAATTAATATATAATCAGTAAACGTAAAGAAAGCCCTGAAGCATTGATAAGCAATGTTACAATTCTGATGGCTAGAGACCCTAGAAATAATGCCTGGCACGGTGAGTGCTCCAGAAAGGAGAGGCCTTAGTCTGGCCTTCTTATTACTTTACTAGAGGCCTGGTGCATGAAATTCATGCATGGGGTGTGTGTGTATGTGTGTGGGGGGGTGTCCCTCAACCCAGCCTGCACCCTCTCCAATCTGGGACATCCCTCTCTCAATTTGGAACCACTGGCTCCTAACTGCTCGCCTGCCTGCCTGCCTGCCTTATTGTCCCTAACTGCTTTTGCCTGCCAGCCTGATCATCCCCTAAGCACTCCCCTGCCAGCCTGATCAATGCCTAACTGCTCCCCTGCCAGCCTGATTGCCCCTAACTGCCCTCCCCTGCAGGCCTGGTCACCCCTAACTACTCTCCCCTGAAGGCCTGGTCACCCCTAACTGCCCTCCCCTGCAGGCCTGGTCCCCCCCCAACTGCCTTCCCCTGCTGGGCTGATTGCCCACAACTGTCCTTCCCTGCTGTGACCTGCCTCCTCCACTGGGACCTGCCTCCTCTGCTCCATGCAGAGCTGTGGGACCCCCAGGCATCACCGCATGGAGCGGCCACTGGGCCCTGCCTCTGCTGTGCGTGTGGCCATCTTGTGGCAGCCATCTTGTGATGACATCGTGCATGCAAAGCCACCTAGGCTTTTATTATATAGGATGGCTTAAGAACCTGGGTTGGGCCTGCAGTGATTATCTTGCCCTCATTCCACCCCCTGCAGCCCAGGGACCAGGACTCCTGGGCTGTGCCCAGGCTGCTAGAGCTGGGGACTGGGACTCCTGGCCTGTGCCCATGTGGCTGAAACTGGACATGCTGGGAATCTATGGCCTGCCCACTCCTCACCTGGCTGGTGTTAATCCTGGCAGAACATCCAAGGAGTGATCCACATCCTTGGCCCTCCCCACACAGGACACATCCCAGCCCATGTCCCACTTCCTAGCAATTCCCTTTCCCATGAATATTTGCTTCACCTGCTTCTGGGACCCAGGCTAAGACAGAAGTATGGAGATTTCCCACGCCACTGGGGTGAGAGTCAGTGTGCGGACAGAAGGGTTTGCTGGGGAAGCGATGTTAGGGGCCATGCACACTGACCTGGACTTGAGCAATGGAGAAACTGAGGCCAAGAGGAAGGGACCCCTGAGGCTCAGGACGTCATCGGGCAGAACTTGGCAAGGCATCGGGCCCACATGTGAGGGCGTGAATGGGCAGGACTGACCCCATCACCAGGGAACGGGAGCCAACAGGTTCAAGTGCAGCTTCAGAGAACATTCTATTCTGAAACATACCCTCCATGTGTATGTTTCTGCTCCCCACACACCTGGGGACCCTTGATTTTAGGACATGTGCCCCAGCCACGGGCCCAGTGTGGGCTCATCCACATGCCCCTGCCATTCGCCTGAACAAGCTTTCTTTTCTCCTTCCTTCCCCAGATAGAATTTCACAGAGCAGAAGTCTTCTGCCCTGCACTCCCTGGACTTCCATCTGCTCATGAACCTTGTGGTTGTTTAAACGCAGATTCTGACCTAGTGGGTCTGGGTGGGCCTGAGAGTCTGCATTTCAAACACGCTCCAAGGCGCTGCTCCCTCACGAGCCACACTTCGCATAGCGAAGCGGACTTCTATGGACCTGCCTGTGTGTTCATCACCCCATCCTCCCAAGAAGATCCTTTCTCCTTACCCCTCCTTCAAGGTTTCATGCAAGTGTCACTTCCAGTGCCCTTGAGTTTTCCTCCTTCTTTCAATGGGAAGACATCTCTTGCCATGTTAGTTGTTTGTGCCTCTTCTAACATCCATGCCCTCTCTTTTCTGAGTTATTTGTGTGCTAGACTGTGAGCCCATCAGGCAGCTCTGTGATTTGTTTTGAAACTCCCACGGTTCCTTTTCCACCCCCTGGAGCACTGGGCAAGTGCCCAGTTGTGTGTGGCAGGCTCTGGGCTCAGTCCCCGGGGGCATTCTCACAATAGTCCTGAGAGTCCTAGGAGTCCGGTGTTAGTATCCAGAAGCTCCGGAAAGTGAGGTGAATTGCCTGAGGTCACCTAATAAGTGGCTAACCCCACTGAACCCATCTGTCAACTGCCAGCCCATGCTCTTAGATATTTTGTACATGATGCATGAGTGAATACGTCAATGAATGGGCGAATGGATGGTTGGATGGCTGGATGAATGGGCATTTCAGAAGAAAAAACTTGATTCTGTGTAAAATGCTCCACATGAAGCTAGGAAATTTATAAAACTTACCAAGTGACCAAGATGCTTTAGCTCAGTGAGGGGTTGATTCTCCTTCCTTCCGGAGATTTCCTTGAAATTCTTATTCATCATCGAGATCCTACCCCAAAGAGCAGAACCTGACGCGCTCAGCCCAGCACCTCACCCGTCACTAAGGAGAGGAGAACCTTCCTCTTCCCGGGGTTTGGAGAGAGCCCCTGCCCTGCCTCGGGGCGGGGCTCGGGGCGGGCGGCGGGAGTGGGGCTGCCAGCCAAAGCGCCTCCTGGGAAAGCTCCCACCTCCCACGCAGAGCCTTTACTTCACTGGAGCCGTTTATCACCCATCATGTCTCCAACCACAGGCCCCTAAACAGGTCTGACAATCAGCTCCCATCCCTGCTGCTGCTGGGAGCCCAGGCAAGGAATTACCATATTTACCTGCTGCTGGGAGCCCAGCAAGGAATTACCGTATTTACCTGCGAATAAGCTGCAGCCTTCTTCTGGTGGATAGTGGCTCCTCTGCGCCAGCAGGCTTGTGGGACGCCAGGTCATTCTTTCCAGTTTCCTAGAATATTCCATCTTCTTTTATTTTGTAAATATTTTTAATTACAGTTAGCATACCATATTGTATTATTTTCAGGTGTACAAACCAGGGATTCGACATTTATATAACTTAGGAAGTGATCACCCTGATAAATCCAGTGCCTATCTGACACCATGCAGAGTTATTGCAACATCACTGGCCATAGTCCCTATACTTTAAATCCCCAGGAATGTCTTCATAACCTCCAATTAATCCTTCACATTTTTCTCCCAGCCCCACCACCCTCCCCTCTGGCAACTGTCAGAATAGAACCTCCCACCCTCTGGTGATTGGCATGGAGTGTGCAGTCTACCATGGAAGGATGCCAGGCCCTAGGCGGTTAACATCTGTTTCACTGCTCCAAAGAAACATCTGTTCCTGAGGCGTCTACTTGTCCAGGAGGCAGCAAATAACTTTGCTGTTCTTCTCTCTGATCTCAAGCTCATCTCTTCTTTCTGAGCTGCAGTTTCCGTACAGCCTTGCTTTGCAGGTGGGGTGAGGACTGAATAAGATTAGGCGTCATGTGTGCCAGCGTGTGGAAAGCATCAGGGAACGGGAGGTGTGCTGGAGGCTGCCTCCAGAACCCTGGGGTCCCAGAATGACAGCGCGTGCTCCAGGCCTGTGCGTCCTATCAACCTCTAGGCACCTTCCTTCTGGGAGCTCCTCTGGCCAGTTCCCGTGCCTCCCTGGCTGAGCCTCTGCATGTCACAGCCTCATGGGCCCTCTGTAAGTATATCCTCCATGGAGGAAGCAGCTCTGGAGAGCAGGGAACACAATGAGCCACGTGTGGATGGGAAGCCAGCAGTTCAAGTGGGCATGGACAGGACGATGAGGCTGAAAAGGTGTCTGGGGCCAGACCACAAGGAGCCAGAGCCTGAGACCTGTGAAGGAGACAGGACCTGATGCAGGAGCACAAGGAGCCCCGTGAGCAGCTCAGATCAGGGTTGAGGAAGCTGACTGTGTGGGGCACATGGGTCAGAGTCAAGGGAAGGAGGACAGATGAGTGTGGCTAGAGGCAGGGTCATGTTTGAACTATTTGACGACCTGCACCTGACAGGACATACTCAGGAGCGGGCTCTGCACTGCAGGCAGGGTTCAGCCAGCCGTGCCTGGGGTTTGAGGCAGGGGCAGGCTTCCTAGACGCTGTCAGCACTGCCAAGGGGGTTTGGTGGCACCGGGCTCCATGACATCGTGAGTCAATAGCTTTGGTCAGAGCTCTTGGGGGCGGGCAGGGGGTTGTCACTCCCATGGCCTCCTCGTTGGTTTACATTGCCTGCTGATGGCCGCCCCTCTTCCGTCTAGTTCCAGCACCTCTTTGCCTCTGGAGAAGCAGCCTCTTCTCCTCATCCCTTTGGTCCCATAGCCACACGTCACTTAGATCTGGCCACTCAGCTTTTCCCACCACTGTACCGAGCACCTGGCCCAGCACAAGGCTGACCCTGCATGGTTCTGCACATCGACACCCAGAAGTTAACAGGAACTTCAGGCAGACAGAAGGCCTTTTTCTGCTGAGACTGGACTGGAGGGTCTACGTGTGGAGGCAACTTACTTGCTTGGGAATGCAGCCCACACAGAGCAAACTGGGCTGAGAGTTCAGCTCCCAGTGAAGGAGCTCGAGCCCCGGATCCAGCGCCTCCATTTACTCTCTACCTTGAAGTTACGTAAGCACTGGATGTGCTTTCTTCCTGAAGCCAGTTTGAGTTGGATCTTTCATTACTTAAAATCTGGTTATTCTCTGAGAATTAGGAATGAAGACATAGAGACTGATGTCCATTTATAGCATCTCACACTAAAAGGCCACATAATGTTCCAGGAAGGTGTGGCCATGTGCTCACCTGAGCAGGAATACCAGAGAGAGAGGGGTGGCAAAAGGGAGCAGGAGTGAGAGCTAGAACTGATGAACAGAGAGAGGGAAAGATGAGAGACCACGGGGCCAGAGAGGAGAATGAGAAGAGCCTCTCTCTACTCCTGGGGCCTTCATGGTGCCTGCTGCCCAGCCCACAGGGGCCTGGACTATTCCCTGCCCGCAGCCCCTCCCCCCGCTCTAATAGTCATCTAACACACTGGTCTCCTGGACTTCAGCTAGTTTGAGTCGATTTCTTCTCCTTGTCCTCAAATAAGTCACAACTAACATAGCAGCTGAGTGGATAGGGGACACAGGAAGAGAAGTGAACCAAGGATGATGTCAGCAAATCTGTCACGGGAGCCAGAGAGGAGCACAGCTTGGGGCTAAGGGTGAACCAGAAACAAAACTGGGTTTTAAGCTCCTTCATGAGCCTGTAGCCCGGCCTCTATCAATACCGCAAACACCTCCCTCCTGAAGAGCAAACGCCCAGGAGCTCAGATAACCACCACCCACAGTCCTGCCCAGCCAGCAGGGCAGGTAGTGGTTGTCGCCTGCCTACAGTTGTGCTGATCTTGTCCTGGGGCCAAGCTTCACATCAGATTGCCCTTCCTCAGCGTCCAGGAGGTCACTCCTCCCCTCAATCAGGCCACACTCACTGGAGTGGGTAACTGGCCTCAACCTCTCCTTCTCTAAACTCCTGGGTAGAGAACTAGTCGCATCCCGGGCTGCAGCCCCGCAGACATGCTCCCACAACCCTGCTCCCACACACTGGCTGGCTTCCTGCTGCTCATGCCTGGCACTCTGCCAGGGACCTTTCTTTTTTAAAAAAAAATATTGATTTTTTACAGAGAGGAAGGGAGAGGGAAGAGAGTTAGAAACATCGATGAGAGAGAAACATCAATCAGCTGCCTCCTGCACACCCCCTATTGGGATGTGCCCGCAACCAAGGTACATGCCCTTGACAGGCATCGGACCTGAGACCCCTCAGTCTGCAGGCTGACGCTCTATCCACTGATCCAAACTGGTTAGGGCTCTGCCAGGGAACTTTCCTTGGCCAGGAGCGTTCTGGGAGGTGGGCAGGGGACAAGCCGAATGCTGGGAAGTTAGCCTCCATCCCAGAAGCAGCCCTGGAGCAATGTCAGCTTCCTCATTCCTTGGGTGGGACAACTCTGACACCTACCCTCCACTGTCTCTCATGGCCTGCTCCTGGGGACACATCCCTGGTGCCAGTCACTGCGTTTCTCACCCCCCGCACCCCCTCGCCCCAGTTCCAATCTATAGCAGAGAGAGCTTTCTGAGTGCAGCCAGTGATCCCTCCTCTGCTCCTCTCTGCCTTTGGGCAGAGTTCACACCTTTCTGTGGTGTCCCTGCCTTCCATCCCTGCTAAGCCTGCCCTTCCCTGTCCCCTAGACCCTTTCTCCCTCCTCTGTTCCCAGCACCATGGCCCTGCCCCTGCTGCCCTTGGTTTCAGATTTCAGCTCCTCTAGAAAGCCATCCCTCCTCCTGGGGGGCCTGCACCTGCTCTTGCCCCTCCACCCTGGGCCCAGCTCTTTGCTGTCCACCTCCCCCAAGAGCTGTGGTTCTCAGCCTGGACTGCGCATTGGCATGACCAGGGGCCTTTGCAGCATGAAGCCTGGGCCCACCACTAATTCAATCCGAATCGGGGGGGCCTAGCATCCACTTTCTTAAAAGTTCCCCAGGTGATTCCAATATGCAGGCTGGGTGGACAGCCACATTCTGACAGTATGATGTCTCTCTTCGAAGGTGGGGCTGGGTCTTGTTTCATCTCCAAACCTTTGAATACAGAAGGAGGTCCCTGTGAATACAAATGTCAACTACAGACATGCTGTCCTCATGTGCCAGGCGCTGTCTTAAGAACATGAATGAATAAATGAGTGAATGTATGTGCAAATGACTGACTGACTGAATGAATGAATGAATGGAGAGCCCATTTGGGAACTGGAGGCTCCAAAGAAACATCTGTCCCTGAGATGTCTACTTGTCCAGGAGGCAGCAAATAGCTTCCTGCCAAAACACAGAGGAAGTAGCCATCTAGCCCTGGGCACAACCAGTCTGTCACTGCTGAGCCACAGGTCACCAGACACAGAACAGAAACGTGAGGGTGTTGGGAGATGGGGGCCAACGGACTCTTCACTTTTCGGAGGGGGGTCTCTCAAATGCATCGCCTCTGGGGTTGCAACGAAGAGTTGGGTGCTGACCTGCCCGTGGGACTGGAGGGGGTGGCAGGTTGCAGGCCTGGATTGCAGCCTTCCTTAGATGACTGTGCTGGACAGTCAACCTAAGAGGCTGGAAACTTCTCCCCCAGCTCTGCTGGCGAGAATGAGAATAAATGGTTCAACAAAAACAGCGATTCGGTTTCAAACAAGTGGCTCACAGCCACCTCTAAGCAGCTGCTGTTAAAAGTCCAGGCGCTGGCCCTGTTTTAAATGAGGCTGAGGTAGAAATAAAAGGCCTATTTGGCAGGGTTCATGGTCTTTGCTGAAGCTGCTTCCGTCTGGGTTTTGAAATGGAGTTGTGCTTTCTTTTCCTGCGCAAAGCAGTCTCCACCTGGCCTTCGCTGTGGTGAGGTCACCTGCGTGCTGCCAGGTGGGGGCCAGCGGGGAAGCGAATTGAGTGGGGCCTATAGGCCTGGCCCTGGGCTCTGACATGGCCCTTTGTTCCACCTCCAGGGCCAGAGCAGCCACCTGATGGCCTTCCAAGCTGCTCCCAGCCCCAGGGCCAGTTTCCTGGTTATCCAAAGTGAAGAGGTCAGAGGTGAAGCGAGAGAGCCTTCCCCAGGAAGGAGAGCAGACCCCAGGACCTTGGCTGTGTTTCTGGCACTTGGAGGCCTTGCCTTCCAGCAGATGGGGAAGCGTTCCATGCAAGACTCTGTCCTCTGTCCCCATCTAACCGTAACTGAGTTTTAGGGAGTTCCATGGAGGGAGAGGAAGGGTTGGATGGACATTTGGGTTTTGTTGGAGGCCCAGGATGTCACCAAATTGTGTGGCTCAGTTTCCAAAATCCAAGAGGCCATACGGCGAAGGGGCCTCAGCAGTGCACGGGCTTCCTCAGAAGCCCCGGAGTGACCTGCTCCTGCGGCTGGATTAGCCCAGTCAGAGGCTCGGGGTCCAGAAGCAGGTGTGGGCTGTGGCTCTGAGCCTGGGGAGCCAGAAGGGCTCCTGAAGAGCAAGACGCGCCAGTGCCCCTCCGTGTCACATGTGCTTAGCGCCATCGGAAGCTTCTCCAAGACTCGGGCTCCTCACTACAATGTGGGAGCAATAGGCCCTTGTGTGACAGGGTGCACCCCATGCCAGTGCTTCTCCCCCTGGGCTTCCTCTGGCTGCTCACGCCCAGTTTACCTGCCTTGCAGGGACCAGAAATGCCAAGGAATCGTCCTGGACGTACACACTCAGCTCTCAGGGGTGTGACCGCAGCTGGTGAAAGGCACCTGCTCGCTCCTCACTTGGCACCGTGACCTTGCGGTGGGCTCTGCGCCCTGCTCAGAAGGTCCCAGCAGCATGAAGCTCGTTTCCCACGGCTCACTTGCTGATGTCACGCCTTTTACTGACCACCTTCCCCACTGCTTGCCAGCGTTCCTTTCAGTTCCCGAATAAACTACTTGCTCAAGTCCCGTCTCAGGTCAGCTTCTGGGGAAACGGAGACAGTGGAGGCAATGGACTAGGAAGCCGGCTATTGGGCGTTGTTCCGAGCCCTGCTCCAGCCTGCGGGGTCCTGGCAGGGCCGCCCCAGTGAGGAGCTCGCTTTCGCAGGCCTCCAGCTGAGAGAGGAGCTTTACGCAGTAAGAAAGGGAGGCCAAGGGCTGTGGCTCAGCCGCCCAGAGGAGGAGGTGGAGCCTAAAGACAGCGCTCTCTCTCCCAGGGCGGGAGGAAGGCGGCAGCTGACAGAGCAGCCCTGTCCATTGCCCCTGGGGTCCTTGGCACTTCTTCATGGATGTCTCTTAAGCCCTCAACACACCCGAGGCACTAGTCAAAGCTTTTGCAAATATTTGAATAGTATTCATACATCTTATTAGAGTATAAGGCTCCCCGGGGGCTCGGGTTAGCACTGAGCCTGGCACATAGCCTCACATATTAGGTCTACAATAAAGGAGCAAGTGGAAATGGGCAGGAATGAAGGCAGCTCAACCTCGCTCGTCTGGAAGCTCATTAGAGCAGACCAGGTTAAGGTCTTAGCAAAGGACCAATTTAGCAGAAATGGAAAGGACTTTTTGCAAAAAAGAAGGCTTTGGGGGCGGGGGGAGCTTTTGTTCTGAGTAATTGGCAGCCATCAAAGGTCTGGAAGTTAGGAGGTGACGTGCAGGTACAGTGGCTATAAAATGGCGTTAATACCATGCCCACAGTGGGGGCGATGAGCTGAAGGGATAAGAGGTCAGTGGCGTGGAGCACAGCGTCTGCACGCAGTCCTGGCAAGCACCCAGGGCACGTGGCTGCGGTTCCGGTCCTTCTCCTTATCAGTGTTTTACAAAAAGAAGATTGCGCAGCGCAGAGCCCGTGGCCACGGTGACGGCTCAGCCCAGGTTGGGAGGCGCCGTGGAGGGAGTCGGTGCTGGGGGGGTGGAGGGGAGACCCTACAGCGCTGCCGGGAGGGCATCCAACCCCGCCCGGGAGCAGGCTGCACCAACCCCGCCCGGGAGCAGCGCCTCCGCCGGCTGCAGGGCCCTGGCCATTGGTTCCTCAGCTCTAGCCTGGGCCTCTAAAGGGTCTCCTCTCCCGGGGGCGCTGAGGACTTGGCGGAACCTGAAACACAACTCAGCGTCCGGGACCCGCCCAGCATCCTGCCCTGCCTTCCCTGGCACTGGTGTTGCGGGCTCCTTCATGTCTCCTGCAGAGTGGCTTCTGCGAGGTCTTGGTGGCCCCGGGAGAGGCTCTGTGGGGAGGACGAGACCTGAAAGCTGGAGGCAGTAGCTGGGAAGCCAGCAAGGTCCCAGTCAGTGATTCCATTCATGGGATGCCGAGAAAGCAGCAACGGGGTACAGCAGCCTGGGGGTGGGCCGACCAGGGTTCCCCGCAGAAAGGCCTCTGGCCACATGCTCAAGAGACATCCAATAACTTACCTCTAACTGTGAAATCACAAAAACAGTGATTTGCTTTTGCAGGATTCAGAATGCAAGCCTTAGGGTCATCATCCCCCCCACCCCCCACCCCTCAACCCCGCGCGCTGGAAACGCTGAGCAATCCTAAGTCCAGGTATTTTGTAAAATGCAAATCTGGTATCAGCCCAGCCTCTGCCTTTCTGCCTGCCTCCTCCTCCACTAGTTCCGGGGCCTCCTTGGGAGAACCCCAGCCTCCCCGACACTCCTTGGTTGTTGACACCAACAACACTGCATGGATTCCCAGCAGCTCATTGGGGTTCTTTCCCTTCCACTTCCGCCCACGCCGAGCCCGGCTCCTCTCTGATGGGACCACCACAGGTGCCACACAATTGTCACACACCCCACTTCCACCCAGGCCTCCTCTTAGCGATGCTTATGTCAAAGCAGCCCTCCTAAGGGGCTTTTATGTGGGTCGAAAACAAAGTCCAGACCCTCACACTATTGATAGAGATGCAAATTAAAAGGACAATGAGGTACCATCTCACATCTGTCAGAATGGCTACCATCAACAAATCAACAAACAACAAGTGCTGGCAAGGATGTGGGGAAAAGGGCCCTAGTGCACTGCTAGTGGGAATGCAGACTGGTGCAGCCACTGTGAAAACCGATATGGAGTTTCCTCAAAAAATTAAAAATGGAACTCCCATTTGACCCAGTGATCCCACTTCTGGGAATTTATCCTAAGAAAACAGAAACACCAACCAGAAAATATATGCACCCTATGCTCATGGCAGCGCTATTTCTAATAGCCAAGATCTGGAGTCTGCCCAAGTGCCCATTGGCAGATAAGTGGATAAAAGCTGTGGTACATTTACACCATGGAATACTATGCAGCTGTAAAAAGGAAGGAACTCTTACCCTTTTTGACAGCGTGGAGGGACCTCGAGAGTATTACACTAAGTGAAATAAGCCAGTCATAGAAAGACAAATACCATATGATCTCATTCATATGTGGAATCTAATGAACAAAATGGAATGAGAACATGGAGTAGACCAGTGGGAGACAGAGGGGAGGTGGTGGAGTGACTGGATAACGAAGGTGAAGGGATTCGCCAAGAACATACATGCACACCCCATGGACATGGACAATAGTGTGGTGAAGGTCAGGGGAGGGGGAGGCAGGAGTGAGTGGAGACCGGAAAATGGGGGGTGGGGAGGCATCTGCAATAGTGTCAACATGAAAATTTGTAATAAAACATAAGCAACAACAAAAGAAGGTAAAATGGTGCTATCACTTTGAACAGCAATTCGGCAGTTTCTTAAAAATTTAAACCTATACCTGGCCATGCAGTCCAGCCATTCCACACCTAGGTACTCAGCTAGAAAGGAAAGTGCCGTCCACTCAACAAAGGCTGCAGCAGCTTAATTCCTAATGGCCCCAAACTGGAAACAACCCAAGCATCCCTCAACCAATGAGTAAACACTTAGACAAAATCCACATGCGAAAATACTGTCCAGCTGCCAGAAGGGTAAACCGCTAACACTTGCAACAATATAGAACTCCAGGAAATGCAAACGCAGGGATGGAGAGCAGGCCTGTGGCTGCCTGCCCTTGGCTGCCTGCCAGTGGCTGAGGAGGGAGGAGGGAGGCGGAAAGAGGAGCCTGGGTGTGTGGTTCTGTCCATCAGGGTTCTAATTCCCTGTATATGAATGTATCAAAGTTCACCAGGTGTGCATGTCAGTTACACCTCAACAAAGCTTTTATTTTAAAAAAGTTTCTAAACCGAAGTCCAGGAGAAGTAGGCATCGTGGCTTCAAGAATGAAATCTCTCTCAGGTTGACGTGGGCTCAGCCTCCTCTGCCTGGGATTGGACCAGATGGATGGCATGTCTTTGGGAACTGAGTGGATTTGCTTCCCATTTGGTGCTTATGCTCTGAAATACCAGCACAGACTATTTAGGAAATAGTAGGTTTGATGAAGTAAATAGAAGTGAAAATGTGGGTAATTTTTAAGAGAAAAAGAGTGTCCATTCCTATTGGTTAAATTCCTAGTTTGCTACATGGTCAACTAAATTTGGCTTATTTGTTCATGTAACTCTTTTCTTAAATGGTTAGAGGAATTCATTTACTCCTTTAAAGATAAATGTGTATTTACATTGCTTTAACTGAATACGTGCCATTCGTTATATTGATGAGCCATGACTAATTTAGCTTTCTTTAGTAAGTTTCTTGTTGGATGTTAGGTTATTCCCATTGTTTCACTGATACTCACCAGAGCAGACAATTGGGTCAAGAGCAATGGGCCCTGGCCGGTCGCTCAGTTGGTTAGAGCATCGCCCCACACACCACAACTGCAGGTTTGATCTCCAGTCAGGGGACAGGCAAGGATCAACCAACGAGTGCACAAATAAGCGGAACAGCAACTCTCTCTCTCTCTCCAACTCAATAAAAAAAAAATAATTTAGCCCTAACCGGTTTGGCTCATTGGATAGAGTGTTGGCCTGCGGACTGAAAGGTCCCAGATTCGATTCTGGTCAAGGGCATGTACCTTGTTTGGTTGTGGGCACATCCCCAGTAGACAGTGTGCAGGAAGCAGCTGATTGATGTTTCTCTCTCATCGATGTTTCTAACTCTCTATCCCTCTCCCTTCCTCTCTATAAAAAATCAATAAAATATATCTTTAAAAAAATAATTTTAAGAGCAATTTGGCCAAAGCAAATTGATTTAGCTGTCAGTGTGATCAGGATGTTGAATTTGTTGATAAAGAAAAATTTTAGTCACTATGTTTATACATACAAAATAGAGAGTGTTTTATGCCAAGGGGAAATTTTGCCTGGAATGATTTTTCAAATTTGTATGCATCTTTCATTAATATCATTTATTTTTAAAAATTTTAAACAAAATCTATACTTTATTTTTTAACAAAAACTATATTTAATAAGTAATTTTAATGTGAATAAGAAAAGACTAATTTGAATCTATCAGTGTCTAGGTAACAAACATTTTTTTTTTAAGTTTTTAAAAACTTGTTTCAGATACAGTTTACATTCAATATTATTTTGTATTAGTTTCAGGTGTACATACAGCATAAACTTTTTGTCAGTTTTCCATTTTTCTACTGTTAAATGTTTTCCGCATTTCTCACCAATGGAGCTCTGTTGGGGATTAAGAAGACAGCTAGTGACGCCATTGCCACCTGACGAAGCGCCCGAGTGCAGGTCAACCCCTGCCTGGTGCAGAGCACCGGGAAGCTATGACACGTGCATCAGTGATTGAAAAATAATATTATTTCAATTTGCCAAATAAAAATTTCCAATGGAACGTGGTTAAAGAAACAGAAAATAACTAGTTACTAAAAAGAAAACTGATTTGTAAAGTGCAGATACAGATCCTATGCTTCTGGAAGAAGAGAAGCCGCCTCTGACCTGCGCCTGCCCTGACCACTAGGCTCAGAGCTGCCTCCACAGTTGAGCTCACAGGCATCACACCGACTCGCTCACCCTGTGATGTGATAAACTGAACAAACACACGATCACTGCACAGCCCACAAAACACCAAACATTCCCCACTCTCTCCTAACATGAGTGACTGCTGCTTTGTTAATTGTAGCTTTGCCTGCCTGCCATATAATAAGATTTATTGTGATACTCGTCAGAGAACTGCCCCTGCTTTCTGATAGCATCCATCTAGAGTGAGCCTATGCTCTGACACCTTGCCCCAAATTACTCACCTGACACCCAGCCCTGTGCCAAGTGCCGAGCACCCGCAGCGCACCTGCCTCCTGGCTGCAACAATAAACCCAGCGTGCTCCTGGTAGGTTTTGGTTGAAAGGTATTGGCAAGATTCTTTCATTAATTCTGTGTTCCTTTTATTTATTTCTTTTCCTTCAATAATAAAATTATTTTTACAGGCAAAACAGCAAACTAGACAAGCAGAAAAGAGAGAGACCAACAATTCTCTAACCCTTCCAGAAAGCCAATGTTAACATGGTAGTGTGTACCTTTCCTGATTTATTTTATGGACATATATGTTATTATTTTTATCTTTAAAAATAGACTAAATAAACTTATAACACGACAGCGATGGTTATATTTTGTGTAACTTGGCGTGACTATGGAGCCCAGGTGTTTGGTCAAACTAGCCTAGCTGCTGCGGTGGAAGGACTGTGTGGCTGAGACTCACATCTGGAAGGAGCTGACTCTAAGGAGGTTACCCAGACAATCTGGGTGGCCCTTATCCAATCAGTTGAAGGCCTTCAGGACAAAGACTGAGGTTTCCTGGAGAAGGAGTTCTGCTTTGAATGTGTAGCACTGAAACCCTCCTGCCTGGCCAGTGAGCAACCTGCCCTACAGACAATAGCCGTGGCAGGCCCCTCAGGCATGGGAAGCAAGTCCTTAAAACATCTTCTGTTTCTCTAGAGGACCCTGCCCATCTGTCAATGTAGGTAGAGGCATATACCTAGCATAGCTCTACCATATTACACATAATATAAGTACCCATTTTGTGTTTGTGCCACCATCTAAGCAACTCCCTCCTGATAGACATAAAACTTGTTTTCTGCTTACTATTAGCAGCCCCAAAGTATGCTTAATCAGCTGGAAGGCAATTAGAAATTTTAAAAGTAGAAAAACACACACCAACATTTCTAAAAAATATTTACATATCTTGTGCCTAAAGATACAAAAATATCATAAAGGTACCCCACCATGGATCAAAATTGCCCACACCCACCCACAATGGCAATATTATTTTCAACCAAATTGTCATAGATACCAGGTTGCTGTTACAACTTATGTGTTTTCAAATAAATCAAATGGAGTCACTGAAAACAAGACTACGACAGGACATTTTTGCAATTAAATTTGCACAGATCCTGAAAACATATTCTTGAATAAAATTCTCAAAAGTGAAGTTAAGCAACATACTTTTAAAACCTGAAATCTTTAATTCTCCCTTGGTAGTTATTCTGCATCACGTGTCTATAGAGCAAAGTGTTTGGTAGCTCCTATTTGTCAGACTGTATTAGGCCTCGGTATACTCATGGCTTCAAAGGCCTGAGACTCGCATGCCTTATGCTTCGCACAGTGATTCAACAGGAGGCACTCAGCAAACATTTGTTAAATGAACAAGCTCTTGAATGAATGAATGAATGAATGAATATCAGTTGGCTTTTGCTGTGCAACAAACTACCTTACTGGCTGAAAGCAACACATAGTAGTTATTTTTCATGATTCTATGGGTCAGTTGAGTGGTCCTTCTTGTCTGGGCTGGCCTGGCTGGTCCCATGGTCAGCATGAGGGAGCCCGGCCTCTCTCAGACCTGGCAGTGAGCATGCTGGTTGGCCTTGAAGGGCCTCAGCAGGGATGGCTCCTTGGCTTCAGTAGGCAAATCCAGGCGTATTCACTGCAATCAGGCTCCAAAGAGCAGCCGGGAGGCCAGTGCCAAGGCAGAAGCCCTTTCCCACCTCTGCCTAGGCCCCACTTGCTGCTGTCCCATTGGTCAAACCCAGTCTCCTGGCACCTCCACATGAGTGTGCAGGAGGGTGTGGGCTAGGAATGGGAACGGTCCTTGTGGAGGAAGGGACTTCCATTCTAAGCTCCTGCCTATTTCCCTAAATGCTTGAGTCGGCAAGCATAGTTTCTGAAACGACACTTTGGGTCCTGAACTTTATCACCATGTGTTTGACCTGCAAAGAAATAACACAATCTGGCTGACCCCAGAGGTCCCGGCTGAGAAAACCATTTCTGGGGAAACTTAATGTGATCCTGTGTGCACGATCGCCACCCTGTTTCTGACCTTTTTCTCAGCGAGTGTGGAACGTGATGACCAGGGACTTGCTTCCTTTCTCCTCCTGAGCACAGATAAGGGTCAGCATTGCCTTGGTGCCCAGAGCACAGCCTCTTGGCTCTGTAGGCACCATTTCCCCTCGCTCAGCACCCGGCAGGCGATTTAATGTGAAGTTCCTTAGCATCAGTGAACATGGCCTCAGGGTGGCAGTGGGGGAGCAACGGGATACCTGCCATCAAAGACAGCCTCTGTGCAGATTTCAGAGAACAGTTGCCAGAATGATCACTTCACTACCAGTGCTACCCAGAAAACACTGCTTCCTTTAAAAGAAAAAATATTTTATTGATTTTTTACAGAGAAGAAGGAAGAGGGATAGAGAGTTAGAAACATCGATCAGCTGCCTCCTGCACACCCCCTACTGGGATGTGCCCGCAACCAAGATACATGCCCTTGACTGGAATCGAACCTGGGACCCTTCAGTCTGCAGGCCGACGTTCTATCCACTGAGGCAAACCAGTTAGGGCCATGGTCGGCAAACTGCAGCTTGTGAGCCACATGCGGCTCTTTGGCCCCTTGAGTGTGGCTCTTCCACAAAATACCACAGCCTGGGCAAGTCTATTTTGAAGAAGTGGCATTAGAAGAAGTTTAAGTTTAAAAAATTTGGCTCTCAAAAGAAATTTCAATCGTTGTACTGTTGATATTTGGCTCTGCTGACTAATGAGTTTGCCGACCACTGGGTTAGGGCAATACTGCTTCTAATGTGGTCATTAGAAGCAGGAGGAGATGTGGAAATCTCTCGCACTCTCTAGTGGGGAGGCCACCGAGGTTAATTTGGGAAATAGTTCTCTAATGGAAGCCAGGTTTGGAGAAAATGAGGAAACAAATTTATTTATTTATTTTTATTTTTATTTTTTTCCCCTGAAATCCACTTTTATTCAAGTAAAAAAAAAGGTCCCCAGAGAATAGAGAAAGAATGTGACTCCTACTGCCCAGAGCTCTGTCTCCACATGGCGTTCCTTAGGGAAGTGAGGGAGCTAGCTCCCACTCTGGGGTGTGGGTGTCATGGGGGGCAAGGGCCCCGCTCAAGCTCTCTGGCCCAGAGTGACCCAGCACCCTCCCTAGGACTAAGGACAGGAAGGAGGGGCTGGGGACTAATGGGGCCCTGAGAGGGTGAAGGAAGGAAGTTAGTGCAGGGTGCTCGCCTCAGTTTAAAAAAATAAAATTTCTAAAGATAAAATGTTAAAAGAAAAAAGAGCATTAGTGTCTTGGCTTCCGGCCACCTCCCAGCACCCACCCTGGCCCGGTGGCCACCTCTTGCTCAGCCAGTTCAGAGCTTCGTATTCTCCTCTTGGCTCTCCGAGTCAGCATTGGACAGGTGCCCACTGCTCCCAGGCGCATGACCATTGCTGGCACAGGCCACCAGATGTCCATCCCCCAGCCCCTCAGGCGTCTCGCCCAGCAGACACCGGCGGATCTCCTGGGGCAGCCTGGCCCGATGCTCCTGACATTCCTGGGCCAGCTGGGCCAGCAGCTTGGGCTCCTCTTCCAGCAGCTGCTGCAGGACCTGCTGCTGCCCAACTACCAGGCGTTCGTGCCACTGCTTCTGGGCCTTGAGGAAACAAATTTAAATAGCATGTCTCTGGTGAGGGAGAGGGACGAGTTTTGAAAGTGTGGCCCCGCAACACAGGCAGTCAGGGCCAGTCAGGGGGATGGGCTGACTGTCATAGCTGCAGTTTATTCTCCTTGAGGCTCAGGGTTCAGGAGACTATTGTATGAACTGTGTATCACCTGGGTTGTTTGATTCCAAGAAAGTTTTTTAAATGAAATCACATGGAAAAGCATTCCTTGCAAATGTAGATTCAACCATGTTTAGTGTCTACCCTTCCCTTTCCTATGGCTTGGCCCATGCCCACACCCACACCTGGGCCCCACCAGGAGGCTGGGGAACAATGCTTCTCAAAGTATTTGGAGTAAATAACCTGTTTTTTCAGATTTCTAATCCACTGTAGACCAGTCCTATAAAATAAAAGGGTAATATGCAAATAGACCGAACAGCAGAACAACCAATCAAAGCATAATATGCTAATGCTATGCTAAAGCTGCTCAACCACCCGCTATCATGTGCACTGACCACCAGGTGCTCTGACTGGTAGGTTAGCTTGCTGCTGGGGTCAGGCCAATCAGGACTGAGTGAGATGGGCCGGACACACCTTGGAGCCCTCCTGCGGTCCCTTCCCAGCCCAATTGTGCACCAATGGGGGTCCCTCAGCCTGGCCTGTGCCCTCTTGCAATCTGGGACCCCGCGGGGAAGGTTGGAGAGCCAGTTTCAGCCCAATCCTGCAGGCCACTCCCCTTGGGAGGGTGCCAGATGCAGGGCTCATGGCTAGCGAGCACTGCTGTGGCAGCGAGAGTCTCTCCTGATCGGGACTGATTAGGTGCGAGCCTGCAGCAGGCACAGTGGGGCTGGGATGAGCGGGAGCGGTAGGTAGGAGCTGCAGGTGGCGTTGGACTGCGGGTTTTGGCCCAATCCCTGGAGGTCACCCAGAGGGACCCCACCCATGCACAAATTCGTGCACCGGGCCTCTAGTACTTTCATAAACTACAACAAAAATAAATAGAAAAATGTATGCATCTATATATATAAAACCCTAATATGCAAATAGACTGAATGGTGGAACAACCGAACAACCTGTCACTATGACATGCGCTGACCACTAGGGGATATGTGCGGAACATGGCGGGCTTTGGCTGCAGCGGGATGGTGGAGCAGGTGAGCAGGGGCACCAGACCAAGGCAAGGTGCCAGTCGCTGTCATCAGGGTGAGTCTCTGGTGGTTGCTGAAAATTATTTGCTCCTGTTTGCCACAGTCCTACCCGGCACTCAAACCTGCTGCTGGAACCGGTCCCACTCACACCTGCTGTGCCATGGCTTTCACCTGCTGCCAGTGCCTGGCGCCGGCCCTGATTGCTCAACACCATCAGTGTGTGCAAGTGGTGGCTGCTGGCCCTGATCGCTCCTCAGGGCTTCTTCACCTCCCCCTGCTCCTAAGGGGTGATCGGGGCCAGCAGCCACCTCTCTCACCCACTGCCAGCAGTGGCCCTGCTCGCACCTGCTGTTAGCACTGGAGCTGCCGCTTGCACCCACTGCTGGCACCGGTCCTGCTCACACCTGCAGCCAAGTGCCCGGAACTGGTCCCAATCGCTCAGCACTGTCAGTGGGTGCTAGTGGCAGCTGCTGGCCCCGATTGCCCCTGAGGGCTTCTCCACCTCCCCCTGCTCCTGAGGGGTGATAGGGGCAGCAGCTGCCGCTTGCACCCACTGCTGGCACCGGCCCCAATCACTCCACACCATCAGCGGGTGTGAGTGGGACTGGTGCCGTCAGTGTGTGGGAGCAGCTGCGGCGGCGGGAGTGGGGCTGCTGGCAGAGAGGGAACCAGGGGCTGTGGTGGGAGGGGATGGACAGAGGCACAGAGGATGGGCCCCTGTGCCACCACAGCCTTGTCGTCCACAGTTCTTTTCAAGGTACACAAATTCATGCACTGGGCCCCTAGTAAATATATAAAACAAAAGCATACAAAATATAAGCCCAACATTTATTATTATTATTATTATTTATTCTAAATACTCTCTTTATTTTTCTCTCTCTTTTTTAAAAATTTCTTTATTGATTAAGGTATCACATATTTGTGCTCATCTCCCCATTCCCCTCCCGAACCCTTCCCCATGCATGCCCCCACCCCCCTGTTGTCCGTGAAAGGTTAGGCTTATATGCATGCATACAAGTCCTTTGGTTGATTTCTCCCCCTTAACCCCACCATCCCCTACCTTCCCTGAGGTTTGACAGTCTGATCAATGCTTCCCTATCTCCGGGTCTATTTTTGTTCATCAGTTTATGTTGTTCATTATTTCTCCTAGATGAGTGAGATCATGTGATACTAGAAATACACTTATAAGAACCGAAAATGGGACCAGCAATAATCGTTATGCTGAGAGGCAAATGAATCAGTCTGTAGTGAGTTTCTTTCTGGGCCAACAGTTCTTTTGAGTCCCAATTTCAATGTCAAACAGTTCCTTATGTGTACATGTCAGCAATGATATTTCAGTTCTGGATGGTGGACAAATGGTGGTAATGCAGGTCTGACCCTCTCTGGTTTGGTCCTGGGCAACCTGGAGTGATGCACAGCTGCTGACTGCTAGTATGGCAAGGCGTCATCAGTGTCTTCCATCTCTGGACTGTTTCTCTTCTGTCTTCATGGCTGGAGCAATTCCTCTCTGTTGCAGGAATCCACATGATCTTGGAGTTGTTTTCTGAAAATATACAAACATATTCTCGACCAAAAGTTAATAAAGGAACCTTTTCTATAAATTTGACTTGGGATCCTTTTTCATTTTTTGGCCCAAATGATTTTTCTTTGGCTTGTTTTGACACCATGTGTGTTTTTCATGGGTGTCTTGCTGTTAGCATTGCAAATGGAAGTTAATTTTCTAAAGTAAAAATTTTCTAGATGTAATTTACTTACAGGATATTTTTCCTTACCTGATATTCTTCTACTGTCCCCCCTTTTTGATTTAAATATTAGGAGGCTTTTGGAAATTTTATAATGTAGCTTTTAAATTTTAACTTTTTGCACTAAAATATAACTGCTTTAGGTTCATTACATGTTACGCAATTTTACCATGAGATGAACTACCAATAAAAATTTTAGTTAACACTTTAGGAACAGCTTTTTGTCCAGTACCATTAATTTTTCTAGAATATTCGCTTATTTCAATTAGCCAATTTAAATTAGTCTGAGAACTTGACTACTATTTTACTGTCAAATTTAATACTCTACCAACAATCTTATTTTACCCTGTAAATATTAGTGGAAAGGATCATTTGCCTTCTTGAGTAAGCCCTGAGCATTCCTGGTGCTAGGCTAGATTTAGATATCAAAAATCCACTTCCCCACACCATGGGTACAAGACAACTCAAACAAGTCTTGTTGCAGTGAGAAGGCAGCTGCTGTGGGCCAAGTCTCTGTCTGTTACCTGGGTCCCAATTTGAGCTGGGAATGGGAAGCAAAGCAGCCATGGGGGCAGGAGACCTCCCTCAGAAGGGGTAAGGGTTCAGGCCCCTGCAAAGTTGGGGGGGGGGGTGAGGTTCTGTGCCCCACCTCTGCTGACTCCCAAGTACTCTCCTGATGGCCCCTCTGGGACTGTGCCTGTCTTAGGTTGTTCCTTCCCTGAGGAATCTTACCCGTCTCTGGCTAACCAGCCATCCTCCGGGGCCAAGCAGGGTGATGTGAGGTTCAGTTCTGTCTCCTTGGTAGCCTATGCCCCCATGGCCTCCATGCCCAGCCCCTGCCTTGGGATCCCCTTGCCTTCTGGCAGGGCCCCCGGCAGTGATCATATATCTTGGGGAACCCAGGTTTCTTCTCCAGGGAGGGCCCAGCTCACCCCACTCACTGGGCGAGAGATAGATCCATGATACCAGCCACCACCAGGCTTCAACCTCAGGATGAACAGAAAGCTCAGGCAACAGCTGTGGGCAATTGGATTGTGAAAAGAGGGTCCCTCTTGGCCATAGGGGCAAGAGGGGATACAGAATGCTCTGGTGCCTTCCCAGGGGGCCCTTTATACAGTGGAAAGGATTAAATCCCTTTGTGTCCTTTTTAAATTGCTGCCAGACATTCAAAGAATTAGTTTGTAAGTTTGTTTGGGATAATTGTACATTATGCTGTTGTAATTCTAAAATATCAAGAGATATGTTACCTTTGTCTACAAGCACCAAAAAGATGATTTTTTTTTATTGACTCCCAAGGGTGCGAGGTACTATTATAGGTAATGGGGGTAATACAAATCTGGGAAAAATTATAATGAGATTGTAGAATAATATCATGTAAGGATATTCTTTGCTCTAGGCCATGGCAATTCCATTTCAAACTGACTGTCAATTTCTTTTTGTACAGACAAGGTCTTAGTTACATTTCTACACCTCTCCCAGGAGCAAGTAGTGATAGCCCCTTCCTTTGGTGTCCACGCAAGCCAGAAACCTCTCTTTAATTTTACACACAAAGGAGAAATGGTTTGATTTTGTGTCATACAAAAGGGAAGCTGGGTGGCGACCCTGTGTAATTATACTTCCTAGCCCCACCCATGCTCCTCCTGGATGACCAAGGTGTTTGGTATTATTGGTGATTACATTAGGCGGGGGATCAGCCCATGTAAGGGCTCTTACCCATGAAGGGTCAGGAACATAAGTCCAAAATACTTCCAGGTAACATTACCGTACAGCTGATGACTGCTAGCATGGCAAGAAAGATGTTCTCAGGCATTCTTGGGGTTCTGGTTATCTCACAATTTCTTTTATATTTTTTAAATTATTTTTTTATTTTATTATTTGTATACACATGTGTTCTTATTCCCCCATTACCCCCCACCCCCTACTCATGCTGCACCCATCTGTTGTCTATGTCCATTGATTAGGCTCATATGCATGCACACAAGTCCCTTGGTTGATCTCTCCCGCTTACTCCCACCGACCCCCTCTTTCCTGAGGTTTGAGGTTCTGATCGACGTTTCTCAGTCTCTGGTTCTGTTCTTGTTCATCAGTCTGTGCCATTCATTATATTCCACAAATGAGTGAGATCATGTGATATTTATCTTTCTCTGCCTGGCTTATTTCACTTAATACTCTCCATCTCCATCCATGTTGTTGCAAATAGTAGGAACTCCTTCTTTTTCACAGCAGCATAGTATTCCATTCTGTAGATATACCACTATTTTTAATCCACTCATCTTCTGATGGGCATTTAGGCTGTTTCCAAATCTTAGCTATGGTGAATTGTGCTGCTATGAACATAGGGGTGCATATATTCTTTCTGATTCTGTTTCTAGTTTCTTGGGATATATTCCTAGGAGTGGGATCACTGGGTCAATGGGAGTTCCATTTTTAGTTTTTTGAGGAAACTGCATACCGTTCTCCACAGTGGCTGCACCAGTTGGCATTCCCACCAGCAATGCAAAAGAGTTCCTTTTTCTCCGCATCCTTGCCAACACTTGTCGTTTGTTGATTTGTTGATGCATTCTGACATGTATTGCATTGTTGTTTTGATTTGCATCTCTCTGATGATTAGTGACTTTGAGCAGGTTTTCATATGTCTCTTGGCCTTCCTTCTGTCTTCTTTTGAAAAGTGTCTATTTAGATCAGTTGCCCATTTTTTGATTGGATTGTTTATCTTCTTTTTGTTAAGTTGTATGAGTTCTCTGTAAATGTTGGAGATTAAACCCTTATCGTTGATATCATTGGCAAATATGTTCTTCCATGCAGTGTGCTTTCTTGTTGTTTTATTGATGGTTTCCTTTGCTGTGCAAAAGCTTTTTATTTTCATGTAGTCCCATTTGTTTATTTTCTCTTTAGTTTCCATTGCCCTAGGGGGCAGTATCAGTGAAGAACCTTCTGCATATGTCTGAGATTATTCTGCCTGTGGATTCCTCTAGTATTTTTATGGTTTCCCAGCTTATGTTTAAGTCCTTTATTCATTTTGAGTTTACTTTTGTGTATGGTGAAAGTTGGTGATCTAGTTTCATTTTTTTTTGCATGTATGTGTCCAATTTTCCCATCACCATTTGTTGAGTAGACTGTCTTGACTGTCCATTGTATGTTCATGCCTCCTTTGTCAAGTATTAATTGGGCAGAGCGGTTTGGGTAGATTTCTGGGTTCTCTATTCCATCCCATTGGTCTATATGTCTGTTCTTGTGCCACTACCAGGCTGTTTTGAGAACAGTGGCTTTGTAATACAGCTTGAAATCTGGTATTGAGATCCCACCTACTTTGTTCTTCTTTCTCAGGATTGCTGCAGCTATTCTGGGTCTTTTTTTTATTCCAGATGAATATTTGGAGAGTTCTTTCTAGGTCTGTGAAATATGCCGTTGGTATTTTAATGGGGAGTGCATCGAATCTATAGATTGCTTTGGGTAGTATGGAGATTTTAATGATGCTGATTCTCCCAATCCATGAACATGGTATGTTTATCCATCTGATTATGTCTTCCCATATCTCTTTTTTTCAGTGTCCTGTAGTTTTCCACGTATAGGTCTTTTACCTCCTTGGTTAAGTTTATTCCTAGGTGTATTATTTTTTTTTTGGTGCAACGGTAAATGGGATTGCTTTTTTAGTCTCTCTTTTTATAAGTTCACTATTGGTGTATAGAAATGCCATAGATGTTTTGGTGTTAATTTTGTATCCTGCTACATTGCTGAATTCATTTATTAAGTCTAACCATTTTTTGATGGAGTCTTTTGGCTTTTTTATGTACAATATCATGTCATCTGCAAATAAGGACAGAGGACTTCTTCTTTTCCAATTTGGATGCCTTTTATTTCTTCTTCTTGTCTAATTGCAATGGCTAATACTTCCAGTACTATGTTGAACAGGAGTGTGAGAGTGGGCATCCCTGTCTTGTTCCTGTTCTTAGGGCAAATGGTTTTAGTCTTTGCCCATTGAGTATGATGTTAGCAGTGGGTTTATCATATATGGCTTTTATTATGTTGAAGGTATGATCCTTCTATTCCCACCTTGTTGAGAGTTTTTATCAAGAAAGGATGTTGGATTTTGTCAAATGTTTTTTCTGCATCAATTGATATGACTATGTGATTTTTATCTCTCAATTTGTTTATGTGATGTATCATGTTTATTGATTTGCAGATATTGTACCATCCTTGCATTCCTGGGATAAATCCTACTTGGTCATGGTGTATGATCTTTCTGATGTACTGCTGGATCCGATTTGCTAGAATTTTGTTGAGGATTTCGGCATCTATGTTCATGAGTGATATTGGCCTGTAATTCTCTTTCATTGTGTTGTCTTTATCTGGTTTTGGTATTAGGGTGATGCTGACTTCATAGAAGGAGTTTGGAAGTGTTCCTTCCTCTTGAATTTTTTGGAATAGTCTGAGGAGGATAGGTTTTAGTTCTTCCTTGAATGTTTGGTAAAACTCCCCTGTGAAGCCATCTGGCCCTGGGCTTTTGTTTGCTAGAAGCTTTTTGATGACTGCTTCAATTTCTTTCATAGTTATTGGCCAATTGAGATGTTTAGATTCTTCCTGATTGAGTTTTGGGAGGTTATATTTTTCTAGGAATATGTCCATTTCCTCCAGATTGTCCAGTTTGTTGGAATAGAGTTGTTCATAGTATTTTTTAACAATCCTTTGTATTTCGGTGGGGTCTGTTGTTATTTCACCTCTTTCATTTCTGATTTTGTTTATTTGGGTCCTCTCTCTTTGCTTCCTGGTGAGCCTGGCTAGAGGTTCATCAATCTTGTTTACCCTTTCAAAGAACTAGCTCTTGGTATTGTTGATCTTTTGTATTGTTTTTTTGGTTTCAATGTTGTTTATCTTTGCTCTGATCTTTATTATTTCCTTCCTTCTGCTTACACTGGGCTTTTCTTGTTGCTCTCTTTCTAACTCTTTGAGTTGTAGGGTTAGGTAATTTATTACCATTGTTTCTTGTTTTTTGCAGTAGGCTTGTAGAGCTATGAACTTCCCTCTCAAGACTGCTTTCGAAGTGTCCCATTGATTTTGGATTGTTGTGTTTTCATTGTCATTTGTTGCCATAACATTTTTATTATTAGACTAGAGGCCCAGTGCATGAATTCCCAGTGCATGGGTGGGGTGTGGCCGGCTGGCCCTGATGGGGGCCCATTGGGGGGGCTGGCCATGGGATCTAATGTTGGAAGCTATAGCTTTCCCCCAGCTGGATCTAATTATACATTAAGGATGGCCAAAAGAAAACCCACAACAGAACTGTTTTGCATTTCATGTGCCATGAGATGAAGTTGTTTATGTGTTCTTTGCAAATCTATATCACGCTGGATGATGGCCCTTTAATGATCTTTGCGTTCTTCCTGGGGTTCTGCCCTCAGTTTCCCAATATGATCTTCATGTCTGTTTGTTTAAAAGCTTTCTGTTTTTTAATGTGTCTACCCTTTGCTGTTGCTCCTGGCAGCCTGCGGGTCTTCTTGGCTGCCACTTTTAAAGAGAGATTGAAAGCTCACCTAATCTGTAAGGCACCGCAATTTCACAAAATCCCCACCCAGCCTCTGTACATTCCTCAGCAAAGCGCCGCCATCCTGTTAATGCATGGGTTGCCTTTTGGGATAACTTGGAAGGTCTCCTGGGGCTGTGGGTTGTGGAGGGAGAATTCCATACCTTGGCTGCAGTATCAGCAGAGCCCTCTGGAAACTCTGGTTAGGGATAGAAGGGGCTGATAATTATTTTCTTGTCCTTTCACTAAATGTACATGCACTAGGGATCCAGGCAGTGATTTAGGGGTGTTGGGGGCTGGTCAGGGGCGGGCTGGCCAGGGAGGGGAGGAGTGGGGAGGCCCGATTGGGGCCCAGATCAGTCTGGTTGGCTGCTACAATGTGCATCATAGCCATCAGTTGTTCTGGTCATTTGCCCTAATGGTCACTGGGCTTTTATATATAAAGATTAGAGGCCCGGTGCATGAAATTTATGAACGGGGGAGGGGGTCCCCTCAGCCCAGCCTGCACCCTCTCCAATCTGGGACCCCTTGGGGGATGTCCGGCTGTCGGTTTAGGCCCCATCCTGCAGGGCAGCAGCAGTTGGACATCACTCTTGCAATCCGGGACCGCTGGCTCCTATATGCTTGCCTGACTGCCGGCCTGATCACCCCCAACTGCCCTCCCCTGCCAGCCTGATGGCCCCCAACTGCCTTCCCCTGCCTGCCTGATCACCCCTAACTGCCTCTGCCTCGGCTCCCACCACTGTGGCTTTGTCTGGAAGAAAGTCAGATGTCCAGAATATGTTCGATCACCTGGTCTAACTACCATATTACCCTTTTATTAGTATAGATGGTTACTGAGCAGTGCATTCTGGGGAACATGGGGAAGTGACCTTATGACTCAGAGACCAGGGACTCAACAGAAAACTGGGAGGTCCGGTCTCACTCAGCAGAGGATGGGGCTGGTATCATGGGCAAGGCCTGGACTGTGTTTAGTTCCAAGGAGCCTCCAGGCACCACTTGCTCAATGGTCTCCCGCACACACCCTGACCTGGGTTCAAAACCACCACCTTTCAATGTACAGGAAGAAGCTCCAACCAATGGAGCCACCAGGCCAGGGCAGTTATTCTTGGCTTTTATTTTCTTATACTTTTTTATTTTATTTTTTACTCTTTTTATTAAATCTTTATTGTTGAAGAGTTTACATAGGTAAACTCTTGATCACTTGGGTTTTCTGAAGATGCAGTCATATCATGTACTAATCTTTTTTCTTTTTCCAAATGTACTTGTGGATGCATTGGGAATATAGATACCAGAAATAGAGTCTGTAAATAAGTTGGGAATAGGATGCTTTTTCTTTCATGACGTTGTTTACATGATCCTGTGCTCCTGCCGTGTTGAGAATACCAAGTACTGTGGCTGCAGGGAGGCTCTCATTGGCAACTCATCCACATTGAGCCATAGCTCCCAGGACAGACGCATGCACCCCTCAGCAGAGGTGGGGGCACTTGGCCACCTCCCACAGGCCTGCCCCCTGTCATCATCCGGTGGGGCCCATCTTCTGCATATCACCCTCTTGTTCCTACTCCCAGGCCTTTCATGCACTTCCTCTCATGGAGCACCTCCCTCCAACCCCCCCTACTTCCTGTCATGTCCGGAGCCCCAGGTGCTGTCCCTGGGAGGTCTGTGACACTCCCTACCTGACCGTTTCATCTTATTCTTCCATAGTGTCCAGTGTTTCTTCTGCCTCGTTAACTTGGTCGGAATCTGAACAGAAATGACTCCATCTTCTATTCCATTTGTGTCCTTTCCACCCCTAAGTTAATGTCGTGTCCTTAGTATGTGGCTATGAGATGTCTCTGCGACTGAGCTGGGAAACCTTTCCCGTTTCTCTTTTCCTTTCTTTCATCTCAGGATAACTGAGCTCTGCAGTTTGTGTGGGACCAAAGGCCCTGGGAATACAATGCTGAGCCCTCTGAACTCATTTTATTCTTCATTGTGTTATTTGATTCCTGGGGTTGAATTAAACATGAAAACAAAAGAAAATATACCCTTAGATATACAATCTGAGTTATTACCCGGAGATTTCCACGGGAGTTGACACTGAGGCATGAGACACATGTGTTTATTGGTCAGTTTCCTCACTTATGGAACGAAGGTTGAACCTGCCCTTCAGATCCTTTGGAGGTTGGATATGATGCATCCAGAGGGATTAACTGGTGGCTCAGAGAGTAAGCTCAGAAGTCAACAGACACTTGTTCCCTTTACCCGGACAGAGTTAGAGAAACACAACTCTTTTATCGTAACACCTGGAAGGGCTATGTCTGTGTGAGGAGGTGCAGGGAACTGGGGCTTCCCCCTGGCTCCTGCCCAGCCCACCCTCCCCCATCCCTGAACTGGCCCAGCTGCCACTGTGGAACCACTCAACTCAGGCTCTGGCCCCGCCCATCTCACAGGGAGGAGCATGCACAGTTTCTTGCAGACACAGAAGCAGCTGTGGAGTAGGGAGGTGGCGGTTTCCCCCGCTTAGGAGGCCCTGAAGTCCTTGTTGAAGTCTCCGCTCAAGAGCCTCTCAAAGTGGTGAGTCTGCGTCCCCGGAGGCTGCACAGTGGAGGCGCCACATGCCTTTCAGAAGACTGAAGCTGTGCGGAGGGACTAGGAGGTCTGCCTTGCGCCTGCTTGCCAATCCCCAGTCCGCTTCGCTGCCACCCAGCCAGGTTCCCCATGGCCCTCCATTGGCCATCCAGCCTGATGGAAGCCTGTAGGCCGGGTTAGGAAGGGATGGAGGGAGGGCCAAGAGGTGCTCCATGCACTTCCTGGTTACCGGTCTTCCCGTTCGGTTGTGATGACCCTAGACTATTATTAGTATAGACTAGAGGCCCGATGCACGAAATTCGTGCACGGGGGTGGGGGTGGGTGAGGGGGGTGAAGTTCCCTCAGCCCAGCCTGCACCCTCTCCAATCTGGGATCCCTCTCACAATCCTGGACTGCTGGCTCCTAATAGCTCACCTGCTTGCCTGCCTGGTCGCCCCTAACTACTCCCCCTGGCCTGATTGCCCCTTACTGCCCCCCACTGCCAGCCAGGTCACCCCTCACTGCCCCCTCTTGCCAGTCTAATCACCCCCGACTGCCCCCCTTGCTGGCCTTGTCACCCCTAACTGCACCCCCCCCCCCACTGGCCTGGTTGCCCCTAACTGCCCCCCTGCTGGCCTGGTTGCCTCTTACTGCCCCTGCTGCCAGCCAGGTCACACTCAACTGCCCCCCTCTGCTGGCCTGGTAACCCCTAACTGCTCCCCCTGCCGGCCTGGTTGCCTCTCACGCACCCCGCCCCACCCCCACCAGCCTGGTCGCTCCACGCAGACTGCTTGTTCAATCGTTTGGTCATCCCTCACCAACCCCCCTGCTGGCCTGATCACCCCATGCAGCCTGCTTGTTCAGTTGTTTGGTTGTCCCTCACTAACCCCTCTGCTGGCCTGGTTGTAGGCAGCCATCTTGTGAGGGCATGATGGTCAATTTGCATATTACCTCTTTATTATATAGGATTGATCAGGCATCAAGTACTCAGTTCAATTTTCAGAAAGGTTTCTAAACACCCTCAATTTCTACTTTATTTGTTGCAAACTGGTATCCAGTGGGTGGGCAGCGCTGTGAAGAAGCCATTTCCGAGGTCTAACACTCACTCATGGCTGACCTGTGTCCTGCAGTCATTAACTGAGCCTGTGCCCCCACTGGGAGCTCCGGAAACAGTGTCAGTTGAAGAGAAGCCAAGAACCCTCTGGGGCAGGAGTGGTCCCTGAAGCAGCTGCCACTGCTGAGCCAGGCTGGAACGGGTAGCAGAGGTGGTAGGAGGCGGTGGTGTTAAACCACGTCTAGAAAGATGAGGAGGAAAACATGGCTCAGTGAAAAGGCACATAGGCAGGTGAGAGAGGCTGGGAGGAAGAAGTCCTTCCCAGGGTAGAGAGTGGCAGCTGCAGATGACCATGTGCCAGGCAGGACAAGAAGGGAGACACAAGGTTGGGAGTAAAGCTTTGAGGTCTTTGAGGTTGGACTGGTCAAGGCTACATTCTGGGGACCACAGAAGCCCTGTGGCCTCAGGTGGAAACCTCCAGGAGCAAAAATGCACGGTAGGAGGCTCCTGAGATGCTGAGTGGAGAGGTCGAATTGAGTGAGGCCTGAGGCACAGGCCAGCCAAGAGCTGCTGCTGACTTCTGCTTGGGCCATAGGTCTTGGGCCAGCTCAGGGCATGCCCCTTGAGGAGGGGCAGCCTGGACAGGTGGACACAGGGTGCACAGGCCTCAGGGACAGATTCTTTGTGGAAAAGAGGAAAAGAGCCTGAGGAGGCCTTGGAGCCCAGCACAGTGGTGGGTGCGTCTGCCGGCTGCCTCCCCACCTCGTTGCTGCCCCAACTCGGAGCAATTGGCTGCCAGCCGCCAAGCGGGATTGCCTCTTCCTTTCAGAACAGCAGCCACAGCTCAGGCTCTGGTGTCTGCAGGGCAGGCCTCCTCATCTCGTCTTCGTTTCTGACGGTGCTGGGGCTGGAAAGCATCATATTTGAGGCTGAAATCACAACACCTTCTGCCCGCAGCAGTTACATGGCTCATGAGTCAGGTGTGTTTGGAGTTTAGGGGGAATCGAACCAGTTTGTTGGTGTCTATGTTTTGCAGGCTAAAGGCTGCACTGGGGGTGCCAGAGGTCGTTGGGTGGAGATCGAGGTGGTATGATGGATCCTCTCCCGCCTCTGGAGCCCTCCATCACATCAGCTCTTACAGGGGCCACACAACCCAAAGTGCTGGGGTCTCAGGAGGAGAGCCAGACAGAGTGTGGAGTGTCCCTCTTCTGCAGTTGTTTCAGGAACAAATTCAATGAATTGAAAGATAGTTTTCAGAGCCACCCCCAGGCGGAGCCAGCACCCTGGAGAGGGGGGTGAGTGAGAGACAGGAGCAGAGACCTGCCTAGTCTCCAGCTGGAGCAGCAGAACTTTGTTTAGATTTTTCCCTCAAAAAAGAAAAAAACAAACAAACCATGAGTTTCTTGAGGACCTATAATTATTATTTTTTAAAATATTTTTATTGTTTAAAATATTACATGTAGTATAGTACATATATCTCCTTTCTTCCCTCCCCCCATTGACCTTCCCCCAGCCTGCCCTACTCCCTGTTGCATGCCCTCATCCCCCCGCCCCCCAGGGTCTTCTGTCCATCGGTGTGCTTATATGCATGCATACAAGTCCTTTGGTTGATCTCTTACCACCCCTCCCCAACACTCCCCAGCCTTCCCACTATAATTTGACAGTCTGTTGGGTGCTTTACTGCCTCTGTATCTATCTTTTTATCCATCAGGTTATAACGTTCTTTATTTTCCATAAATGAGTGAGATCATGTGGTATTTTTCTTTCATTGCCTGGCTTATTTCACTTAACATAATGCTCTCCAGGTTTATCCATGCTGCTGCAAATAGTAAGAATTTCTTCCTTTTTATAGCAGCATAGTATTCCATTGTGTAGATGTATCATAGTTTTCCATTCCACTAATCTGCTGATGGGCAGTTAGGCTGTTTCCAAATCTTAGCTATGGTGAATTGTGCTGCTATGAACATAGGGGTGCATATATCCTTTCTGATTCCTGTTTCTAGTTTCTTGGGATATATTCCTAGAAGTGGGATTACTGGGTCAAATGGGAGCTCCATTTTTAGTTCTTTGAGGAAACTGCATACTGTTCTCCACAGTGGCTGCACCAGTCTGCATTCCCACCAGCAATGCGAAAGAGTTCCTTTTTCACCGCATCCTCTCCAGCACTTGCCCTTTGTTGATTGTTGATGGTTGCCATTCTGACAGGTGTGAGATCGTACCGCATTGTCTTTTTGATTTGCATCGCTCAGATAATTAGTGACTTTGAGCATGTTTTCATGTGTCTCTTGGCCTTTCTTCTGTCTTCTTTCGAAAAAATTCTATTTAGGTCCATTGCCCATTTTTTGATTGGATCATTTATCTTCGTTTTATTACGTTGTATAAGTTCCCTGTAGATGTTGGAGATTAAACCTTTATCAGTGATAACATTTGCAAATATGTTCTCCCATACAGTGGGCTTTCTTGTTGTTTTGTTGATGGTTTCTTTTGCTGTACAAAAGCTTTTTATTTTGATGTAGTCCCATTTGTTTATTTTCTCTTTAGCTTCCATTGCCCTAGGAGCAGTATCGGTGAAGAAACTGCTTCGGCATATGTCTGAGATTATTCTGCCTGTGGATTCCTCTAGTATTTTTATGGTCTCCCATCTTGTGTTTAAGTCCTGTATCCATTTTGAGTTTATTTTTGTGTATGGTGTAAGTGGGTGGTCTAGTTTCATTTTTTTTTGCGTGTATCTGTCCAATTTTCCCATCACCATTTGTTGAGTAGACTGTCTTGACTGTCCATTGTATGTTCATGCCTCCTTTGTCAAATATTAATTGGGCAGAGCGGTTTGGGTAGATTTCTGGGTTCTCTATTCCATCCCATTGGTCTATATGTCTGTTCTTGTGCCACTACCAGGCTGTTTTGAGAACAGTGGCTTTGTAATACAGCTTGAAATCTGGTATTGAGATCCCACCTACTTTGTTCTTCTTTCTCAGGATTGCTGCAGCTATTCTGGGTCTTTTTTTTATTCCAGATGAATATTTGGAGAGTTCTTTCTAGGTCTGTGAAATATGCCGTTGGTATTTTAATGGGGAGTGCATCGAATCTATAGATTGCTTTGGGTAGTATGGAGATTTTAATGATGCTGATTCTCCCAATCCATGAACATGGTATGTTTATCCATCTGATTATGTCTTCCCATATCTCTTTTTTTCAGTGTCCTGTAGTTTTCCACGTATAGGTCTTTTACCTCCTTGGTTAAGTTTATTCCTAGGTGTATTATTTTTTTTTGGTGCAACGGTAAATGGGATTGCTTCTTTAGTCTCTCTTTTTATAAGTTCACTATTGGTGTATAGAAATGCCATAGATGTTTTGGTGTTAATTTTGTATCCTGCTACATTGCTGAATTCATTTATTAAGTCTAACCATTTTTTGATGGAGTCTTTTGGCTTTTTTATGTACAATATCATGTCATCTGCAAATAAGGACAGAGGACTTCTTCTTTTCCAATTTGGATGCCTTTTATTTCTTCTTCTTGTCTAATTGCAATGGCTAATACTTCCAGTACTATGTTGAACAGGAGTGTGAGAGTGGGCATCCCTGTCTTGTTCCTGTTCTTAGGGCAAATGGTTTTAGTCTTTGCCCATTGAGTATGATGTTAGCAGTGGGTTTATCATATATGGCTTTTATTATGTTGAAGGTATGATCCTTCTATTCCCACCTTGTTGAGAGTTTTTATCAAGAAAGGATGTTGGATTTTGTCAAATGTTTTTTCTGCATCAATTGATATGACTATGTGATTTTTATCTCTCAATTTGTTTATGTGATGTATCATGTTTATTGATTTGCAGATATTGTACCATCCTTGCATTCCTGGGATAAATCCTACTTGGTCATGGTGTATGATCTTTCTGATGTACTGCTGGATCCGATTTGCTAGAATTTTGTTGAGGATTTCGGCATCTATGTTCATGAGTGATATTGGCCTGTAATTCTCTTTCATTGTGTTGTCTTTATCTGGTTTTGGTATTAGGGTGATGCTGACTTCATAGAAGGAGTTTGGAAGTGTTCCTTCCTCTTGAATTTTTTGGAATAGTCTGAGGAGGATAGGTTTTAGTTCTTCCTTGAATGTTTGGTAAAACTCCCCTGTGAAGCCATCTGGCCCTGGGCTTTTGTTTGCTAGAAGCTTTTTGATGACTGCTTCAATTTCTTTCATAGTTATTGGCCTATTGAGATGTTTAGATTCTTCCTGATTGAGTTTTGGGAGGTTATATTTTTCTAGGAATATGTCCATTTCCTCCAGATTGTCCAGTTTGTTGGAATAGAGTTGTTCATAGTATTTTTTAACAATCCTTTGTATTTCGGTGGGGTCTGTTGTTATTTCACCTCTTTCATTTCTGATTTTGTTTATTTGGGTCCTCTCTCTTTGCTTCTTGGTGAGCCTGGCTAGAGGTTCATCAATCTTGTTTACCCTTTCAAAGAACTAGCTCTTGGTATTGTTGATCTTTTGTATTGTTTTTTTTGGTTTCAATGTTGTTTATCTTTGCTCTGATCTTTATTATTTCCTTCCTTCTGCTTACACTGGGCTTTTCTTGTTGCTCTCTTTCTAACTCTTTGAGTTGTAGGGTTAGGTAATTTATTACCATTGTTTCTTGTTTTTTGCAGTAGGCTTGTAGAGCTATGAACCTCCCTCTCAAGACTGCTTTCGCAGTGTCCCATTGATTTTGGATTGTTGTGTTTTCATTGCCATTTGTTGCCATGGTGTTTTTTTAATTTCTTCTTTGATCTCTCTGGTAAACGAGTCATTGTTTAATAGCATGCTATTTAGTCTCCATGTGTTTGATTTTTTTGGATTGTTTTTATTGTAGTTGAATTCCAGTTTTATGCCACTGTGATCTGAGAAGATGCTTGATATGATTTCTGTCTTCTTGAATTTGAAGAGAGTTTGCCTATGACCCAACATATGGTCTATCTTTGAAAATGACCCATGTGTACTTGAGAAGAATGTATATTCTGTGGCTTTGGGGTGTAATGCTCTGAAGGTGTCAATTAATTCCATCTGCTCTAGTGAGTCATTTAGGATTGATGTTTCTTTCTGATTTTTTGTTTAAAGGATTTGTCCAATGGTGATAGTGGGGTATTAAAGTCTCCTACTATGATTGTATTGCTGTCAATCTCTCCCTTGATTTCCTCCAGGAGGTTTTCTTTTTTTTTAATGTATTTTGGTGTTCCTGTATTGGGTGCGTATATGTTTACCGGAGTTATTTCTTCTTGTTAGATTGCTCCCTTTAGTATGAAGTGGCTTTCCTTATCTCTTGTTATGTTCTTCACTTTGAGATCTAATTTGCCAGATATAAGTATTGCTACCCCAGCTTTTTTTTTTTCTTTTCCATTCGCCTAAAAAACCTTTTTCCATTCCTTTACGGTCAGTCTGTGCGCGTCTTTTTTTCTGAGGTGCATCTTGTAGACAGCAGATATATGGGTCATGTTTTCTTATCCAATCCATAACCCTATGTCTTTTGATTGGGGCATTTAATCAATTTACATTTAAAGTCATTGTTGATAGGTACTTATTTGTCACCATTTTTATTCTTTACCCCTGTGTTCCTTCTTCACTTCCTATTTCTTTTTTTTACAGCAGACCCTTTAGCATTTCTTGCATTGCTGGCTTGGTGGTAATACATTCCCTTAGTCCTTTTTTGTCTGTGAAACTCATGATTTCACCTTCAATTTTGATTGATAGCCTTGCTGGTTACAGTATTCTTGGATTCAGACCCTTCCTTTGCATGACTTTGTATATTTCATTCCATTCCCTTCTGGCCTGATGAGTTTCTGTTGAGAAATCAGTTGCTAGTCTGATGGGGGTTCCTTCATAGGTAACTTTCTGTCTCTCTCTGGCAGCTTTTAAAATTCTTACTTTGTCATTGGTGTTTGCCAATTTAATTATAATGTGCCTTGGCATTAGTGTTTTGGGGTTCATTTTGCTTGGGACTCTGTGAGCTTCTTGGATTTGTGTGGGTTTTTTCTTCCCTATGTCAGGGAAGTTTTCTGTCATTATTTCTTCAAACAGGTTTTCTATTCCTTGCTCAGTTTCCTCTCCTTCTGGCACCCCTATTATGTGGATGTTGTTTTGTTTTGTGTTGTCCCAAAGTTCCCTTAGGCTCTCTTCCTGCTTTTTAATTTTTTTTTTCTAGAAGCTGTTCTACTTGGGTATTTTTTTTCTACCTTGTCTTCTAGCTCACTGATTTGGTCCTCTGCTTCTTCTAGTCTACTCTTGATGCTTTCTATTGAGTTCTTTACAGCAGCGATGTCATTTTTCATTTCTTCTTGGTTCTTCTTCATTTTCTCTTGGTTCTTACACATATTGTTGAATTTGTCTTCCATTCTTTTCAGCACCTTATAACCATTTCTCTGAATTCTTTCTCTGACAGGCTGCTTGCCTCCATTTTGTTTACTTCCCTTTCTGGTGATGCCTGCTTTTCTTTCATATGCGGGCTGTTTCTTTGTCTCCCCATGATCTCTCTTCTCCAGGTGTCTGGTTATGTAGTTCTCTCTCTCCTGTGTTGATTTAAATGCACAAAATACAACACAACGAGGTACAATGCACAAGGCACTGAACACAAATATATTCAAGATATTAATAACCCTAAATAAAGGTGACCACCAGAGAAAGGCAAATTAGAAGATAGGAGAGAAAGAAGAAGAGAGAGAAAAAAAGAAAGGAGTGCAAAAATGAAATTGGGAAAATGAGAGAAAAGAGAGATAATAAGAAAGAAGAGGGGAACAAACTATATATATGGGGAGAATACTCCAATAGAACAGCCACTAATCACAACAAATGCCAGCAACAAGTACCTGGAGATGAATACAAACTACAAACAATAACTAATATCAAGTGAGGTGAGGGAAAACCGAAGCAAAAAACAAACAAACAAACAAAAAAAGAATAAGCAAAACAATCTCACAAACAAGCATAAAAATTAATATAATCAACAATAAATCAAACAATAACAAAAGGACAGAGAGAAAAACAATTTTTTGGATAGTGAAGACAGAGAAGAGAGAGGTGTGTGGACTTGGAGCAGGGGATTGGAAATTGGATATATAAGTAGGATGAAATTTTAACAGGGGGTAAAAAGAAAGAATAGGGAAAATCTAAAGCAGGAATAGGGTAAGAGAAACAGGACAACAAAAGGGGAAAAGTTAGGAAGAGAGTGATGGCATAAAGGCAAAGTTGATATAGAGTAAAATGCTGCTAAAGGAAAGATGAAAATAGAATGTAGAACACTAATCCCAAAGTAAAATAAAGAGAAAATAAAATGACACTTAAAAAAAAAGGTAAAATAGTAGTAGTAATAATACTGATTAAAAATAAAAAATGTAATAATTAAGAAGGTAAAATCAAGTGAGGAAAAAAGAAAAAAATTAGTTTCTTAAGTAAAAGATGAAAAAAATGTGCAGTAGAGAAGGTCATTCACTTCCTCTACTGTTCTGTTTGGCATGTTTGTTTCCTAGTCAGGACAGTATTGCAGTTCCCTGTGTTCCACTGCTCCTCAGTATTGTAAGCCAGTCCTGATTTTTAAGCAGGCGGTGTGTCTTTATTTCTTGTATTCCTTTATATGTGTTTACACAAGAGTCAATTTGTGATTCAACCCCTGGGTGGCAGTGTTTCTGGATTGAACTCTGGGTCTATAGGTTCTCTCTAGCCAGTGCTTAGATCCTGCTCTTTCCCTGTGTCACTCAATACCGGTTTGTGGGAGTAGGTTGCCCCAGAGCTGGTTCTCTTATGGTTATTCCCCACTCTGATCCCCAGGTTCCAGAAAAACAACTTTCTCCTGCAGTCTCTTAGGGTGTCTCCAATTGGGTGATCGTATGTGAGCCAGCATAAGTGTGCTAACTCTGGGGCTGCGCGCAAGTCTGTGCAGTCTTTTATTTCTCCTTGGGTCTAAGCAGCCGGCACACTGTTACAATTTTTAGGCTGTCTTTTTGCATCAGATCAAAATGGGTCGCTTTTTAGAGTTCCCTTCTCTTGGCAGCTCTGAGGACCCCCTTCCACTTTCACGGATCACGCCAGCCCCAACAGCCATGGGTTTTTCTAGGCTCAGACTTCCCCAGGTCCTCCAGCTCCCTCAGTGCACATGTTTCTCTCTCCTGCCGGGACCACAGACCTCACCTTATCCCAGGCGAAATCTGACCTTTCTGTAGTGGAGTGGAGAGCTCCTCTGAATCCGCGTGTTTGTGCCAATTGGGGACTGGTGTTCTGGGGTTCACAGCTGTTCGGTGGGTGCCGTAGTTGTAGATTTTCAGGCTTCCGATAACATCCACTTTCCTCTTCAAGATGGTGCGGTCTCCATGTCTGAGCCAGTTGCTCCGGAAGGGAACCCAGCAGCATTGGGGGCTGCCCCGTCAGGGGAGCCCCGTCCAGCAGTCCCCCACCATCTCCTGGAGTATAGCTGTCCCTCACCTCACCAACAAACACTCCCCATGTTCTTTCTATCTGTTCACTCAGCTGTTCTTTCTATCTGCCCTGGGACAAGGCTGGGGACACGGCTGTCTATTCCATCGCTATTTTTTCAATCCTTCAGAGCTGCCATTCTTGAAAAACTGCCTTGCATGTCTTACTCATCAGACCTCTCTCTGGGCTTCTATTTTGACCATGAAGATGTGGCTCCCAAGGGCGTGAGCCTCTTCTTCCATGGGAGAAGAAGACAAGGGACTGAGCATCTCTTAAAATTACAAAACCAGCACGGGGGTGGGGGGGAGGCGTATTCTCCTCCAGGATGTGCTGAAGCCTCACCAAGATGAGTGGGCAAAACTCAGGACACCATGGCAGCTGCCATGGAAACCACCCTGGCCATGGAGAGAAACCTGAGCCAGGCCCTTTTGGAGCTGCAGACCCTGGGTTCTCAAGGACCTATAATTATTGTTTCATCTCTGTATCCCCAATGTCTAGGATTATGAGCAACACATAGTAGGTGTTTAGTAAAAGTCTGAGGGCAACACTGTGGATTCTATGTCCTGGCACATGTTGGGACTGTTTCCCTGTCGCTCTCCCCATGTGGGAGCAGGGGCTCTGTCTTAATGAGTGCTGCTCCTGACCCAACCCCAGGTGGAAATCAGGCGAATGGCAGAACAAGTGGGTGATGTATATGGAGCAGATACATGCCTTCCCCTGGGGTGCCCACCCCCCCTGCCCACACACATGGGAGCAGCCCCCACCTGTGACTGCAATTGCAGAAACACCCCAGAGCTCTCTGGGCTGTTTTGCCTCACCACAGACTTCCCCCAGAGACCAAGCACCCTTGCTCCCAGAGGCAGCAGCTTGGGAGTGCTTTCTTCCCTGACGGCCCTCCTCCCTCCACACAGATGTTTCCCAGGCTCACCCCCCAAGTAAATAATTTGCAATTGACTCTTTATCTCAGGATCTGCTTCTGGGAAACCCCACCTAAGGCAGATGGACATCTGGCCTCCCAGTGACAACAGTCTCACCTGGAGAGAGAATACTTCCCTTCCCAAAGTTTCATTTAGAAAAGTCTCATACCACAGAAAATTAAAAGAATATATGTACTTTCAGCCAGTTTCACCAATTGATAGAACTTTCCCTTTGATTTATCTCATCTTTCTCTCTCTCCATATATATATGGAGTCCCAAAAAATGAATGCACACTTTAACAGCTGATAGCTCAATTTTGAAAATGAAATATATTATAAAAAACCCTGCCTTTATAATTATTCAGTGTGTGTGTGTATACATTTTTTGGGATACCCTATATATATTTGTTTAAATATTATAACTAGAGGCCTGGTGCATGAAATTCATGCACAGGTAGGGTCCCTAGGCCTGGCCAGTGATCAGGGCCGATCTATGGGGTGACAGGCAGGATGACTGGTGGGGCGATCAGGGGGCCCCTGCTGGCACCTGCCTTGGCCAGCTTCGCACCGCCTGCTTGCCAGCCCCACCCCGCACTGCCACCATCAGTTGCCTCCCTCTGCGGGGTGACTGGCGGGGTGATTGGGGGGGCCCCTACTGGCACCCACCTTGGCTGGCCTGGGGCCTGCGGGCTGGGGGCAGCTCCTGCATTGAGCATCTGCCCCCTGGTGGTCAGTGCATATCATAGTGATCTGTTGTTCCACCAGTCATTCCGCTGTTTGGTCAATTTTCATATTAGGCTTTTATTATATAGGATTACATTAGAGGCCCAGTGTATGGATTTGTGCACCAGTGGGGTCCCTCAGCCTGGCCTGCACCCTCTCACAATACAACTGGCAGTCCAACATCCCCTGAAGAGTGTAGTAGTATGCGAAGCAGCAGGCATCTGGGGAGGAGTCTGAGCCTGGGCTGGACGCCGCACCACTCCCACTCATTCTGGCCCCACTGCGCCTGCCGCTACTGCTTGATAAGCTCGCTGAGTGGCACTCCTACTGTGGGAGCTCACTGACCACCAAGGGGCAGCTCCTGCATTGAGCATCTGACCCCTGGTGTTCAGTGTGTGTCATAGCGACTGGCTGCTTAGGCTTTTATTGCCATATATATTTATATGCTCAATGCAGGAGCTGCCCCCAGCCTGCAGTCAATATATATATGAAATTGCATTATGTTTTGATTTTATTATACTTTATGATGCATTATATTCAGGATATATATATATATATATATACACTAGTGGCCCAGTGCACAAAATTCATGCACATTAAAAGGGGATTAATTAGAGGAAATATTTTAATATTCTATTTGCCCTTTCTCTGTAATAGAAGTGTCAGAGATGAAAGAAAATTAGTAAAATGTATATCAAAATCTTCCTCCTGTAAGAGTCTAGGGCACACCACGGGACCCAGAGTCAAGTCCCCGCCCATCCATATGTGCCTCAAAATTGTGTGAGACCCAGACCTGGGCAGTCCCCCCCATTGGGCTAGATCCAGACCAGCCAGTCCCACCCTTGTCAAGCTCCACTGGGTGGGGATGTGCAGCCTCAGGTCACCTGGCCTGGCACCAGGGCGGGGGGCACGGCCTGAGGTTCCCCAGCTCGGGCTGGGGTGGAGGTCTCACCTTGAGGTTCCCTGTAAAGCCCTGCCAGGTGGGGGGCACGCCTTGAGGTCCCCCATCAAGCCCCATTGGGCGGGGGGGGGCACAGCCTCAGGTCCCCTGGCCTGGTGCTGAGAGGGGGGTGCAGCCTCAGGTCCCCAGTCAAGCCCAGCTGAGTGGGGGGTGCAGTTTGAGGTCCTCTGGTCCAGGGCAAGGGGAGCAGCCTGAGGTCCCCTGGCCCAGCACTGGGCCGGGGTGATGCACCTTGAGGTCTCCTGTCAAGCTCTGCCAGGCAGGTAGCACGGCCTCAGGTCCCCCGGCCTGGCACTGGGGTGGGGGAAGAAGCCTGAGGTCCCCCGTCAAGCCCTGCCAGGAAGGGGGCATGGCCTGAGGTCCCCCAGTCTGGCGTCTGGGTGGGGGGCACAGGCTGAAGTCCCCTGTCAATCCCTGCTGGGCAGGAGCACAGCCTGAGGTCCCCCAGCCTGTTGCCAAGGCAAGGAGCATGGCCTGAGGTCCACTGGCCTGGCGCCAGGGTGGGGGGCGTGGTCTGAGGTCCCCTGTCAAGCCCCACGCGGTGGGGGGGAGAGGGTGCAGCCTCAGGTTCCTGCTGATTGCTCGTTAAGGCTCGTTATAGGAACTCAGCCTCTGCTGTGGGTGCAGCCATCTTGTGTTATGGAAACCCCCCTCCACTGTAGGCACTACCATCTTTGTGGCAGAGTGACAGTCAATTTGCATATTCCCTCTTTATTATATAGGACTAGAGGCCCAGTGCATGAGGGGGTGTCACTCAGCCCAGCCTGCCCCCTCTCGCAGTCTGGGAGCCCTCAGGGGCAGGAGGAGACCCGGTGATCAGGGGAAGGCGATGCCCCCATCACACCTCTGGTGCTGCCACTGCTGGCAGCACAAGCCTCGGCCAGCCTTGGTTAACTGCACCTTGGGCCAGCCCTGGGTGGCTGGGGGGCTGAGGGGACTGGGCGCCACCATCTTGTGGCTGTGGGTGCTGCCACCTTTGAGGGTGGGGCAGTCAATTATTATGTTCCCTCCTTATTGGCTGTGGGCGCCACCATCTTTGTGACAGCATAGGTATCTAATAAAGAGCTAATATGCTAATTAAACTGGATGGTGGAACGACCTTCTGGAAAGACCAGTGGGTGGGGTTGCAGGGCCGTAGGGCCGTGGGGTTGTGAAGCAGCTGGGGCCGCGTGGGCCAAACCCCTGACACAATATATATATATATGTATACACACTTTTTTGGTGGAAACATTTGTAAGACAAATATGCTTTTCCCTGTATACAACTCTGATACATTCCTTAACTAGCTGAAAGTAAGTTGCACACTTCATGAAATTGGCCTGTAAATCTTTTATCATGTGTCTACTAGAACCAGGTTTCTCCTAAATAACCAGAAATTCCATGATTACACCCAAGAAACTTAACACTGATTCAATAGTGCTGTCTATTATACAGGCCATATTCAAATCTCTGAACACGGTGTCCCAATAACATGGTCCTTTGTGGTGTGGAACAATGCATCTTGCACACCATACCACTAGTCCCTCCCTTCCCTGACCCTACTGTGCCCTCTGGACACAGCAAATAGCCTTTAAATTCAGGCTGGAAGAACAGAATGAGATGGATTCTTAGAGATGAGGAGGTGAAGAGGTTTTGGTCATCTGCTCCTAGCAGAGGAACAGATACTGTCACCAAGTGTGGGGCTTCCTGAATCCAAGGCAAATAACTGAAGGCACAAACTGGATCGCCCATCCTTCAAGCCCCTTTCCCATAGGGCCCAGGCAGTGTGGGGTTATTCCTGCCTCTGGGCTGATCAGCATGCAGCTGTCAGCTAGTTCCTAATTTTTTTTATATTAAGAGATTTATTGTAAGGAATTGGTCTACACCGGTGGTCAGCAAACTGCAGGCTCGCTATCGTGAGCCACGGTTTGCCACTCTGTTGACTAATGAGTTTGCCGACCACTGTCATATACTACCCTTTACCTCTTTGCACACAATATGCCACATTGCCTAATCCTCACAGCTTTCAACTACACAGTAATATATAGTCTAGCAGTGGTTGGCAAACTCATTAGCCAACAGAGCCACAGTTTGCCGACCACTGGTCTACACCATTGTCCCCGTTCCTAATTTTCAATGGTCCTTCCAATTACCAAAGTTTTTTAATGGAGAAAAAGAAAGCGTAAACCAAAGCAAGTTCTGGGAAATCCAATGACTCCTGTGGATGAAAAGGGGCCCTGTGCTCACCTGCCAGGCTCAGGGGAGGCCTGCGTGGCAGCCTTGCAAACTCAGATACTAAAGTAATGGCAAAGGATGGTCTGAAATTAAAACTTGTTTAACTAAAAGCAGTTTTTGGTGGGTAGTCATGCCCTAGGTCAATCTATGGTCAATAACTGAGCCTGTCCAGTGCCTTTTTGCATCTACAATAACATGTCCTTGGAATGTCAGAGTAATTTTCCCCTTTCCCGACCCTCAAAGCACAGGCACCCTGTGGAGACCACAAATCCCCTCCATGTCATTGAGTTAACTGTTGACTGCTGGCTGTCCTGCAGGCACCTGTATAAAAGAAGCATGTGTCTATCATTTTACTTCTTATCCAATCCCATAGGTTTTCCCGATTTGCTTTCTCCCACCTCCCTAATCCGTCAGCAGTGGATTTCATGTCAGCCAGTTACATCTCCTCTTTTGATTTAATGTATAAAACAAGGTGCAAACTGCCATCTCCAGAGCATTACCTCAATCTGTTGAGATTCTGCTTCCCGGTGTCTGAATTAAGGAGTCTTTTCTATCAAAGTTGAAGTTTAGATATTAACTCCCCACATCTCCTGGCAGGCAGCGAACACTCCACGAGGCAGCCAGGACGGCCAACATCCAGAAGGGGTGGCAGTCCCACTCCCTGGCAGCCAGCCAGTCTCCTCCTTATTGGCCGCTTTTCTCAGGGGACCTTCACACCAGACTGTGGCCCCTCAGCTGATCAGAGGTGGCAGAAGGGGGGTGGTAGATGAAAAGAGGGGAGTCCTCGTTGTGTACTTGCCCGCCCTGTTGCTGGGCATTGCACACTCCTGTGTGGAAGTAATTCTGCCTCGCGATCCACTCGAGTGTTTGTCTCATTCCTGCGACATTGTGGAAGAGCATTTCTAACACCAGCAATTGTCAACATTTTGGCTCAAATACATTTAAAAAAAAGTTCTTCACAGTGAGAAGGCTAAAAAGGGCGAATTCCAATGTAATCCTGATATTTGGGGCTAGTGATCTGAATCCATGCCAGCAAGCTCAGTGTACATTCTTTATAACCTATAATTAAGTCACTACCTCCTTCCCAGATACTGGTCTTGCAGAACCTGTTACTGTGAACAGTGCACTGGCCTGGAGGGAGGGTTATTAATGCTGGCGCCAGGCCAGACCATCAGATATGGCCTGGTGACCCCCAATACCTGGGGGCCTTCTTGCAAGGCCTGCAAAAAGGACTGGAAGTATAATCCATGTTTGTGGGACAAAGACCACAGGGAGGGAGATATAAAGAAAGCCCCATGCATGTTCCTTCACTCAGATTTGGAAGGCTGTTCCCTGAGTCTGCCGGTGTATTAAACAGTGTCCCTCCTTTTTCTTAGACGCGTCTTTGGTTTTCTTTGGTCTTCTGCAACAATAGGAAGGTGACTTGTTTGTTCTCACACCCCAGCTCCTGGGATAGCAGCATCCACACCCACTGCAGATGCCCTTGCTGTCACCTCCCATCCATCTCCTTGCACAGGTGTCAGGTCTGAAAGGCATTTCCTGCCACGACCTGTACACTCATCAGATGTGACAGAGGGCAGGGCTGCAGGGCCATCCCTCCACTTGCCCTTCATCCTGTTTCTCTGCCCACACCATGAGCCCGTGAGCTTTGCACAGAAGTGGCGTGGGCAGGCTCCAGGCTCTGGGGAGACAAGGCTTTTGGTGCCTCCTCCTTCCTTGGCTGCTCTGGTGCGATTCCCAGCAAGGAAGCTCACAGCCCATGTTTGCACCATAATTCACCGCAGCATGAGAAGGAGGGCATGTTCCTTTTGTTGGCTGTTCCCCTCTGGGCTGCACAGGACAGACTTGCTGCCCCAGCTTCATCTTGCAGCCTGGACCCTCAGAGGGGGATTGGAGGGGGTGCCTCGGCATAGGACTGGGAGCAGAGGGTCATGGAGGGAGGGGTCCAGGGAGACCGGAGCCACACAGGCTTCCCAATGCTCATGTTCATGCACCAGAGGGTTCCTTGCTGGTGAAGCAGGAATTTTGGGGGAACATAGGCAGGCTTTGGGATTTTTTTAGAATTGGGGTCCATGGAGAAGCATGGGGCTGCAGATTAGGAGAAGGTACATTTCCATAACACAAGGAAGCCAGGTGCAGTTACATTTCCATAAGACAAGGAGACAGCAAAAGGTATATTTACATAAGACAAGGGAACTGGAAGTAGCCAAGAAGGATCTGTTTACAAAATAAAGAGAAGGAAGCCCTTCATTCAAGGAGAGTCCCTGTGCTGGACTCTCCCTGTTTCTGTGTGTTCTCTCTCTATTTCTATGCTGGACTCTCCCTGTTTCTGTGTGTTCTCTCTGTCCCTGTGCTGGACTCTGCCTGTTTCTGTGTGTTCTTCTCTCTGTCCCTGTGCTGGACTCTCCCTGTTTCTGTGTGTTCATACCTCTTGTTTACTGCAGGCCCTCCCTCGTTTCCCATGCCTCCCACTTTGAGTCCTATCATTTCTGCTTGGTTGGTTCCTGTGATCAGGCTGCTCAAACTGCTGTGTTCCACCTGCCTTTGTTTTCTACTGGACCCCTGCCTGTCTGCCTGCGTTTCAAACTAACTCCCCTCACCTTTATGTTCCCCTCAGGCGCTCTCTCTGTGGATGGCTGCCTCTCACAGCTCTGGGCCTGACAGCTGCCCCTGCCTGCTGATGTCTGGGGTGGTGGCCAGCTCCTGGCCTCTGGCCTACTTGGCCCTTCACCCAGTATGCAGAGTGGGGCAGCACTCTCTGTCCCGGGCCATTTCACCACTCAGAGGGTCCACAGTGGCAGGGGGCCGCCTTCCCAGTCCTGCTCTGAGAGGCGCCAGGCCCAGAGGTGCTGACCACCACTGTATGGGTTCAGGCAGAGGCGTCAAGCGGAGCTGAGACTGGAGGGTCAGAGGAGCCCGATTTGTGATAAAGAAATTCAAGACAAAAAAGAACATCAGTGGAAGAGCAGAAAGCAAAGAAATATGTGCTGATGTAGGAAACCATCTCTAAAATGAGCTGACCGGGTGTAAACCAAGTGATAAAGACACGGGGAACTGGGGTTGATGCCAGGGAAGGCGACAGATGTGAGGAGAGAGGACCAGGAGCCATAGGGTTCTCCCGGAAGTAATCACAGGGAAGGTGACTGCTGCCTGTTCACGTAGGCCACTTAGAGGTCACTGGTTGGTGTCTGTTAGGATAGTTTTGACTTAAAACATGCAAAAATAAGAATAAAACACCCACCACCTTAACCCACAAGGTGTTATACCTCAAGTCCAGAGACAGGTCAGCCTGGGGAAGAGCTCAGCCAAGGCCTGGCCAGCTCCTGTGCTCTGCTCTCAGCTCTGCCCTCTGGCAGCACAGCTTCATCCTCGCCAGCCTCCTCCTGCAGCACCTTGGCCACAGCAGCCCCAAGCCTCAAGCCTGAGCCCATGCTCTCTAGAGCAGGAGGAGCTTTTCCTTCAATATCTGAGCCAAGGTCCTGGTTATCATGCCGATCAGCGTCTGCCTCGATGGCTGTGGTAGGGAGATGAGATTACACCGCAGCACTGGGCGGGGTCCATGCAAGCCCTGAGCTGCCACCCAAAGGCTGGGGGCGCAGGCGGCCTGCACTGCTCAGTCGGTGGGTGTCAGGGGCTGTGCATCATCTACTGGAATTTCGACAACTTCATATTTCTCAGAAGTCCTAGTGTGACATGGTCCACACTGCATTTCCAGAGATTTCTTCTGATTCCATCTCTAGGCATGATGGCGCCCCTTTGAGTGGGGACCTGGCACTAAAATATGCCAATTCAATATTTACAGTCACAGGAAATCAGAAGAGGAAGGGGCGTTTGAAGTCATCGGGTCCAACTCCTCCTTTCCATTCTCTGTAGAAGTGCTTCCTGTCTAGACTCCATATCCAGTGCCCCTCTCCTGTCCCCTGGGAGGTGCTGCTACCCAGCAAGGGTGCTGCCTGACACAATAGGAGCCCAAACTATGTCACTGGCTTTTGAGAAAAGAAAAGGCTTTTACTGCTGAGTAGACATGCGGGAGACAAGAAGTGCCGCTGAAACTGTCCCTGACCTGGGTCTGAGCTGCAAGGGCCTGGGAGGGCAGGTGGCAGAGGCAGAGCGGGCAGAGCAGGTTTTGAGTGGAGGGTTTTGCAACTTGGCCAATTATGGTGTTGAGTCAAGGCAAGAGAAAGCACAAAGGAATTTCAACCTGGTGGTGCTAGCTCAGTGCTCTGCTTGTCCATGCTCTGTCTAGGCATGGGTCTTCCTTGTTGAAGGAACTCTTACTTTACAAAAGGTTCTGTTACGTGAGTTCCAGGCACTGAAGATTCTTGGGCAGGTGTACCTGTAAAATAACTCACAGACTGTATTAGTTATCAGTCTGCTTTAGGGGCAGAATCCGTGTGCGGTTTCAGCACTCCAGGGCAAATTTTAGAAGACCAGGTTTGATCCAGTTCTGCCACTTAGCAACTGGGTAAGTTACTTGACCTGTCTGAACCTCAGTTTCCTCATATGTCAAGTGGAAATGACACTAGTGCTTTATAAGCCATTGTGAGGATTAGGTCTGTATGGGTTTCCTGCTGCTACTGTAACAAATGAACATGCACACAGTGGTTTAAACGATACGTTTCTCCTTGTAAATTTCTAAAGATCAGGGTGTCTGCAGGCTGCAGGTGTCAGGGGAGGGTCATTTCCCTGCCCGTCCACCCTCTGGAGGACCTGCATTCCTTGCTCGGCCCCTTCCTCCACCCTGAGGTGCTTCCTTCAAACTCTAGTTCCATGGTCACATCACCTTTCTCTGACTTTGTTTGTTTTGTTTTTGTTAATCCTCACCAGAGGATTTTTTTTTTATTGCTTTTTAGAGAGAGTGCAAGGGAAGAAGGGAGGGAGGGAGAGAGAGAGAGACATCTATGTAAGAGAGGCACATTGATTGGTTGCCTCCCACATGCACCTGGATCGGGACCCAGGATTGAACCTGCAACCCAGGTATGTGCCCTTGACCAGTAATGGAATCTGCGACCGACACTCTAACCACTGAGCCATGCCAGCCAGAGCCTCCTTTCTCTGACTTTGATCCTCTGGCCTCACTATTTTAAGGCCTTTGAAATTACTTGGGACTCACCCAGATAGTCGAGGATAATTTCTCCATTTTAGATCCTGAACTCAATCACATCTTCAAAGCTCCTTTGCATGTAAAGCAACATCACACAGGTTCTGGGGATGAGGATGTAGACATTCTGTTGAAAGGGCATGGGGTGTGGAGTGGGGTTGGAAACATTATTCTGTTTATCACAAAATAATATAATCCACATAAAAGCATGTAGATCAGTGCCAGATACATACTAAGACCCCTGGAGCAAGGACAATGGCCAGATACAGAGACTCCCCAGGGCAGGAAACCCCAGATGCCCAGTGAGGGACAAAACTGGGGAAACAAGCACCTCGCCCCTAGGTGACTTTCTCCCTGACCTCTCCTCCCTAGGAAGCTGATGACTATTCTATGAGACTGTCCCCTGAGCGCCCCCCCCAAAGTAAAACGAGAGAGAGAGAGAGAAATAGGCTTGGGACAGAGGATCAGGCCGGGCTCTCCCTCCAAGGAGCATGCCCCGCCATTGCCATCCCCCGACAGGCGCGTATCCCCCAGCCTATAATGGACCCCATAAGACTTGCAATCAGGGGAGTGATGGACAGTGGCAGCTCCTCCAGGTTCACCCCTGAATCTGTCTCCAAGTCCCCTTTTATCTCTATGTAGCCCTTCCCTTTGGACATCCCCATCTCCCACCCCCTTCTCCTTGAATGAATTCAGTGTCTTTCATCACTGTCTGAGATGGCTAGTTGGCCTGCCTGTGCACTTAACCTTCAGTAAGAACTCAATGTATGCCATTGTTTTCATTTAGGCACCACCTACTGTGTGCCCAGCACTGTGCCAGACATGAAGCTGTCAGAGTAGGCAGAGTTATTAATATAAGGAAGAAAACAAAAGGGAAATAATTTTCATACATTTTCAAAAGTTCTCAATCTTGTTAAGTCATCAATTTCAGCTCTGGCCTGGGGCACGTGGCTAGGCTCACCATGCTGCTGGTTCATGAGGGTTGGGCTGGGTTGCCTGGGCCTCTCTGTGTGGTTTCTGTCATGCAGCAGGCTGGCGCCGGCGTGCTGAGAGAAGGCAGCGACCGGGCAGAAGTGCCAGTCCTGTTCCGTCCTGGGCTCTGAGCTGATGCACTGTGTCACTTCCATGGGTCAAAGCAAATCACAAGCCCCGGAATCCACGTCACCTCTTGGTGGAGAAGTAGTGTTGTGGTCATTTCGCCATCTACCAGGAACTGCCCAGGAGGGGAAGAGAGAATGGATCCGAGGAAAAAAGGCGCAGAGACCCCGCCTCTCTGGGCTGAAGTGTCAGCCCCGCAATCGCTACTGTAAACAGCACAGCCAGGCACTGGGCAGGAACGGTCCCGCCACCTGCCCCTCTTTTCCCTTTTGGAAGCTGGTGAGGACAAGCCGAGCACCCACACGTGACACGCAGGCTGCACCGCGGCCACAGACCTGCGTTTGAGAGATTAAGATGAGTCATTGGGACGAGCACTTTTAGAGCAAAGGCCTCTGTCAATGGCCAGGATGAGTGACTAAAGCAGCATATAAAACAGTTTTCAGCCTTATTCCAACTTTTTAAGGAGAAAAATATTTACTTACTTGTAGGCCCAGAAAAACAATTGAAAAGACATATATGCCACAATACTAACACAGTCAGTCATCTTTGCTGGGATTAGAGGTGGCTTTTATTGTGTCTACTTCTCTGAACTTCCCCAAATTTTCTGTAATAAACATGAGTTACTTTACTAATCAGAGAAAAATGTAATTAAAAAATGCCCACAATGAATGTTCTTCAACATTTAAAAATGAAATTCTAAGTTACTGTGTTGCTAATGGTATTTGTTGGAATTGGGCTTCTGTATTTTTTCCTTTAAATTATCCTGGGGCACTAATTTGCACACTAAGGTCATGAACTCTTAATTTTAAGTTTATGAAATAAAATTAGTGCAAGTTCCTTCTATTGGTATTTCCCCCCCCCCCCCCCCCCCCGCCCTCCTCTAGATGCCAGGAGCTCAAAGCCCGTTAGCCACACTCTGCCCAGAGGCCACACTCTGGCTTCTCCACACAGCTGTGATCTAATATCCTCCTCTTGACGTGCAAAACATGGAACCAGGTCACCAACTACACCACACATGAGAATGAACTCAACATGGATAGAAAACTTAGATATAAGTCTTGAAACTATAAAAATCCTAGAAGAAAACATAGGTGGTAAAATCTCAGACATCTCTTGTAGCAGTATTTTTGCCGATACATCTCCTAGGGCAAGGGAAATACAGGAAAAAATAAACAAATGGGACTACATTGAAATAAAAAGCTTCTGCACAGCAAGAGAAACAATCAACAAAATGAAAGGGAGCCCACTGCATGGGAGAGTATATTTGCCAATGATACATCTGATAAGGGGTTAATATCCAAATATATATAAAGAACTCATACAACTCAACAAAAGGAAGACAAATAACCCAATTTAAAAATGGGCCTGAATAGACTTTTTCAAAGAGGACATGCAGATGGCCAATAGACATGAAAAAATGTTCAATGTCACTAGTGATCAGAGATGCAAATTAAAATGACAATGAGGTTATCACTTCACTCCTGTCAGAATGGCTACCATCAATCCATAAACAACAAGTGCTGGTGAGGATGTGGGGAAAAGGGAACACTAGTTCACTGCTGGTGGGAATGCAGACTGGTGCAGCCACTATGGAAAACAGTATGGAGTTTCCTCAAAAAATAAAAAATGGAACTGCCATTTGACCCAGTGATCCCACTTCTAGGAATATATCCTAAGAAACCTGAAACACCAATCAGAAGGAATGTATACACCCCTATGTTCATAGCAGCACTATTTATAATAGCTAAGATCTGGAAACATCCCAAGTGCCCATCAGTAGATGAGTGGATAAAAAAGCTGTGGTACATTCACACCATGAAATACTATGCAGCTTTAACAAAGAAGGATCTCTTACCCTTTGAGTCAGCATGGTCAGACCTGGAGATTACCAAGCTAAGAAAAATAAACCAGTCAGAGAAAGACAAGTATCACTTGTATGCTTTAACTTACACATAGAATCTAATGAACAAAATAAACAGATGAACAAAATAGGACCACAGACATGGAAGCATGAAACAAACTGACGAATCTCAGATGGAAGTGGGACCGGCAGGGGCTGGGAAGAGATTGACCAAAGAACTTATATGCATAGTCCATGGACACAGACAATAGTGCAGTGAAGGACTGGGTTGGAGCAGAAGCTGGGTGCATGGGGGAAGGAGGGGCTTAATGGGGGACATCTGTAATAGTCTCTACAACAAAAATAACTTACTCTTGGGTCTTATCAGTGGTCAATAAACAGAACAGGCCCGTAAAAAACATTTCTGCATCCTTTAGAAGACAATTGCCAAGGACCTCATCTGTGTTTGGTTCATGGTCCTTTCCAGGGGATCCCCTCGATAGGCCCCCTGTAAACACTGAGGAAGTTCGGTTTCATGGTGCCTGCCTGGGCTTCCTTTTGGAGACTGTGAGATGCGTCATTTATCCTGGTTTCTCTTTGCCTTTGCTACTGAGAAGCTTAGAATCAAATTTTGTGCTCAATTAAGGGGAGTCCCTTTAGTTGAGCTTCTCTGTCTATCTATCTGGCAGAAGTCAGAAATCCCAGACAATATTCTAGAATTTTCTGTCTCCTTGTGGCAATTACCCATCTTGGAGATTTTTCCCTTTGACATATTTCTCTCTCTGCTCGGTCCATCTCGCATTTCATGCTTGGATTGCTCAACCAGCCTAACTGGGCTCCCTGAACTTCATCCTGCCTAACCCTTCCCACATACCCCAGCTAAAAACTCCTGCATTTTCCACTCTAGCAGAGTAGGCGGTGTCTCACATGCCAGTCTGCTCCTGTGACCTCTACTAATGAAAATGCCCCCACAGGATGTCTCAGCTCCTTTGCTTCTCTGCACGTGTCTCCATCTGCCTCTCTCAACTCCCACCTTCCTTCACTCCAGCCATCTCAAGTCACCATGGCACACCCTCTTGTCTCTGAAATTCTGCACCTGCTATTCCCCTGCCTCGAGTGCTCTTCTCTGCTCCCACTCCTGCTCGCCATGTACAGTTTCCTGAATCTTGCCTTGGTTTATTCCCTGAAGGCATCCCTGGTTCCTTCTCCCACCCCACACTGCCAGGTGTCCCTCCTGGGAGTCCACAGTTCCCCTGACACAGCACTGACTGTGATGAATTGAAGGTGCGTGTCCTTATTTGTCTCCTGCTCCAAAATACAGGCCTCAGGGGGGCTGATCTCAGTTCTGTCTCCCATTTCACTCCCAGGTCGGCACAGTACCTGGCCAGCAGGAGATGCTCATTGAATATCTGTTAAAAGAATGAATAAACTAATTTTCTGGCATAGAAACCTTTTCCTTTCACCGACCTCCTCTCCCTAAATCTTCATTACTTATTACTAGAGGCCTGATGCATGAAACTCATGCAAGAGCAGGCCTTCCTTCCCTCGGCCACCGCACTGGCTTCCCTCTGGCACCTGGGACCCAGGCTTCCCTCGCAGCCCTGGCTTCGTCTGGAAGGTCATCCAGAAGGCCATCCAGTCTAATTAGCATATTATGCTTTTATTATTATAGATTATTATAGACTAGAGGCCCGATGCACAAAATTCGTGCAAGAGTAGGCCTTCCTTCCTTCTGGCCACCAGTAGGCACCCAAGACCCGGGCTTCCCTCACAGCCTGGAGTTCGCCCAGAAGGTTGTCCGGGAGGCTGTCCAGTCTAATTAGCATATTACGCTTTTATTATAGATAGAAGATTGTTCTGGAACTGAGTAAAATTTTGAAGGATAATATCAGTTCTTAAGTCAAGATCTATATATACATAGGCACTAAAAAAAAAAAGTTACTAAAGATGAAATTACGTTAAATTTAGTTAGTAATACCAAGATAATTTTGCCAGTATGGATTTCTCTGAAAGAGCATCTCCCAAATATTCAGTTCACAGAAAAAAGTAAGCACAAACTCCATGTACTTGAACAGATCATGCATACACACACATGCACACATGTAAAGACATATATACACACTTAGAAATGTAGAAAAGTTTTGACATTTTCTCTATCTTGTAAGAATTGTGTGATTATTCTTCCTTTTTTACCAGGTGGTATTTTTGAATATGTGGAATCTGACCCGATGGGAGCTGAGGAACTTGCATTCAGATTTGCTGTGAACACCATCAACAGAAACAGAACCTTGTTGCCCAATACTACCCTAACCTATGACAAGCAGAAGATAAACCTCTATGACAGTTTTGAAGCATCCAAGAAAGGTAATTGATAGATATTTAACATTATATGTTCTGGATTTCAAATTTCCAGGTATTCTAAAGAGATTTCTTAATTTCAAATATAATTAAGCTAGAGGCCTGGAGCACAAATTCGTGCATGGGGCAGGGGTGGGGGGAGTGTGGGGGGTCTGGCCTGCCCACCCTGATGGGGGGGGGGCGATTGGGGACAGTGCCAGCCAGGGGAGGGGCCACGGGCAGTTGGCTGGATGGCCCTGCTCCCTGGTGGAACTCCCAGTCAAACTCCTGGTTGAGAGAACAATTTGCATATTAGCCTTTTATTATATAGGATGAGGCCCAATTGCTTTATATTGTGCATTTTTGTTATTTTAAGTCAACCTGTAACTGTTTTTCAAAAATGGTCACCATGTCCACTTCCTTGCAGCACAGCCTATTCCCCACCCTGAGTCTATGCTATCCCTGAGCAATGACCTGCAGCTGCTGGCGTGGCTGCCCTTGCACTAGTGACTAGTCCAACCCGGGGAATGGTGCTGCTTTCAGGAGAATGAGCCCAAGCGAGCCGGCTAGACAAGGAAAGACAGCACCGACAGCCTGCAAGCCAGACCTGAGTGAGACTGTCCTGACTCGTCGCCCCAGCAGCTCGCCATGGCTGCAGGTGCCTGAGTCCAGTGGGGCCTGGGGAGCTCAGCCCGGGTAGTGCACAGGCCTGGTTTGATGAACAGTCGAGAGCAACAATGAAGGCTTAGTGTTTAAACCCCAAGTGCTTGGTGGCTTGTTGATCTTGGTATATTTCCAGTGGTCGACCTCAGGGGACAGCATCTCCATCCAACACGCAGGTCAAGCCTTTGAAGTCTCCAGAGGGTTAGGATCAGCCTGGTCTTTTTCTCCAGTGCCTTAGGGTACAGATCTTAGATCTGTTTTTTGTTTGTTTTTAATAAATATATTTTTATTGACTTCAGATAGAAGGGAGAGAGAGAAACATCAATGATAATAGAGAATCACTGATTGGCTGCCTCCTGCATGCCCCCCACTGGGGATCAAGCCTGGACCTTGGGCATGTGCCCTGAATTGAACAGTGACCTCCTGGTTCATAGGTTGATGCTCAACAACTTAGCCATGCTGGCCAGGCCCCAGATCTGTTTTTAAGGACAGAATTAGAAAGTCTACCCAAATTTTTGCTTTGGATCCTTTGCACTAACACAGCAACTGACTCTGCTGTCTGTGTGCTCTGGTGCAAGTGACTGGCTCTTCTATGACCTCCAGCAAGTCACTTAACTTCTCTGTTTTAATTTTCTTGTCTGTAAAATGGGTGTTATAATTCTACCTACCTCCAGGACTTTAGAAAATTTACTCATTCATTCATTTGCTCATTCATTTGCTCATTCATTCATTCATTCCATGAATATGTATTGAGGGCTTCCTATGCACCAGGCATTGCTCTGGACACTGGGGCATACTCATGAGCACAAGGAGGAACAGTTATGTCTTGTGAAGTTTACATTCTCTCACAGGGAGACAGTGAAGAATGACTAGAATAAAGAAGAAATTATGTAGTGTGACTGAAGGTAAGTACAATTGCCCAAAATAGATGGGGCTAAGGAGGATCAGGAAGATGAAGAGGGGGTTAGCAGTATGGGTCCTGGTTACAATTTTATTTTTTAAATCTTTATTATTAAGAGTATTACAGATGCTCTCTCCCCCCTCCCCCCCTCTCCCCCCCCCCAGTGCCCCTCTCCATCCAGATCCTGCCCTGCCCAGGCTTTACCACCCTATTGTCTGTGTCCATGGGTAACGCATAGGTGCATATAAATTCTTTGGTTAATCTCCCCCACCCCCTTCCCTCTGAGACTCATCAATCTGTTCCATGTTTCCATGCCTCTGGTTCTATTTTATTCATCAGTTTATTTTGACCTTTAGATTCCTTGTTCACTTATTTTGGTTTTTAGATTCAATTGTTGATAGTTACGCATTTATTGCTGTTTTATTATTCATTTTTTTTCTCTTCTTCTTCTTAAATCAGACCTTTCAACATTTCATGTTTGGGTGGTAATGAACTGTTGAGTGAGACTGTCACTGACTAGTCAGCCACAGGCAGCTCAAAGTTTCATCGAAAGGTTGATGGAACTTGGGAACTCAACAAGGGCTGAGTCACATATGTTATTGCCTGTTGGGAGTGGCTGCAGATGCCTAAGCTCAGTGGAGCTCAGCTTAGATAGCTCTCTCTTGTCTCGAATCTCTTTATCTGACCTTCAATTCTGAATGAGAGCTTTGCTGGGTAGAATAATCTTGGTTGCAGGTCCTTGTTTTTCATCACTTTCTTGCCATTCCTTTTAACCTGCAGTTTCTGTTGAGAAATCAGCTGACAGTCCTATGGGTACTCCTTTGTAGGTAACTAACTGCTTTGCTCTTGCTGCTTTTAAGATTCTCTCTTTGTCTTTTGCCCTTGGCATTTTAATTATGATTGTCTTGGTGTGGGCCTCTTTGGGTTCCTGTTGTTTGGGACTCTGTGCTTTCTGGACTTGTATGTCTATTTCTTTCACCAGGTAGGGGAAGTTTTCTGTCATTATTTTTTTCACATAAGTTTTTAATTCCTTGCTCCCTCTCTTCTCCTTCAGTAACCCATGATGCAAGTGTTGGTACGCTTAAAGTTGCCCCAGAGTCTCCTTACACTATTTACATACTTTTGGATTCTTTTTTCTTTTTGTTCTGATTGGGTGTTTTTTTGCTTCCTCACATTCCAAATTACTGATTTGATTATCTGCATCCTGTACTCTACTATTGATTCCCCATAAATTTTCATTCTTCATTTCAGTTAGTGTATCCTTCATTTCTGACTGGTCCTTTTTTATGTTGTTGATGTTTTCACTAATTTCCTTGAAATTCTCATTAAGTTCCTTGAGCATTCTTATAACCATTGTTTAGAACTCTGTATCTAGTAGTTTGCTTGTTTCCATTTCATTTAGTTCTTTTTCTGGGGATCTCTTCTGTTCTTTCATTTGTGACATGTTTCTTTGTCTCCACATTTTGGCTGTGCCGGAAGCCAATTCCAGCATGTCATAATTACAAGAGTTTCATTGAAAGGTTGATGGAACTTGGGAACTCAACAAGGGCTGAGTCACATATGTTATTACCTGTTGGGAATGGCTAAAGGCATTTCCCCAAACCTGAAAAGGATGATTGCTTGCTGCCAGACAGCTCAGGGCATCTTAATCTATATGTTATTGCCTCCTACTGGCAAAAGACCTGAACAGCTGCAGGCAATTTCCCATTCTGGCAATGGACTGTGTATATGAAACCCTTCCCTTTAATGTGTATATCTACCTCGCCTGAGGACAAATTGTGTTAATAAAAAGCAAGGGGTCCTGAGACGAGGAGAACTTAGTTCCTTTAGCTAAGTCTTTCTCTGACTCCCCAATATGCCTTTCAAAATTATGTTTCATCTCTGGACTCTTGATTAATTTACACACAGCCCCTTCTCCAAATGGCTGAACCCTTCTAGATGCTGGATCAAGAACCACCAGCATTATGGCTGCATACCTGTGTTTGTTTCTAGGTAGAGCTGCTATGTCTCCTGGAATTGGTAGAGTGGCCTTGTGTAGAAGGTGTCCTGTATGACCCAGCAGCTCAGCCTCTCCAGTCACCTGAAAAGGGCACTCTAGGTGAGCCCCTGTGTGGACTGCGTGCACTGTCCTGTTGTAGTTGAGCCTTTATTGCTATTGGCATCACTGGGAGGAATTGACTTCCAGGCCAATTGGCTGTGAGGACCAGCTGTGACTACAGTGGAAGAGCTGCTGTGAAGGAGACATCCCTATGGACCAGGACTTGCTTCAGTGGGGCTTTGGTGCTCACTGAGTCTGCCCCTTGGGTATGTTGCTTGTGGATGTGTAGAGTTGTAATCTGGTGTGGTCTGAAGCTGTCCACCAGGTGCACTGGCTCAGGGACCTCCCAGGAGGTGTAAAGTCAACCATTGTCTGTGTCCTGCCAGCAGGACACAGAAAGCATGCCAGCTATTTAGTTGGGGCCACTGTTGATTACCTATAATTATTCTTCATTTTAGTTAGTGTATTCTTTATTTCTGACTGGTTCTTTTTTATGGTTTCCATGCCCTTTATGCTGTTGAAATTCTCACTATGTTCATGGAGCATCCTTATAACCAGTGTTTTGAACTCTGAATCTAGTAGATTGCTCATCTCCATTTTGTTTATTTCTTTTCCTGGGGTTTTGTTCTGTTATTTCATGTGGGACATGTTTCTTTATCTCCTCATTTTGGCCACCTCCCTGTGTTTGTTTCTATGTGTTGGGTAGAGCTTCTACATCTCTTGGGCTTAGTAGAGTGGCCTTATGTAGTAGGTGCTCTGTCAGATCCAGTGGCATAGCCTCCTTGATCACCCAAGCTGGGTACTCCAGGTGTGCCCTCTCCACCCAGGTGGGTGTGTACACTCTCCTATTGTAGTTGAGCTGTTATTACTATTGGCACATCAATAGGAGGGATTTACCCCCATCTATTGCCTGCAAGGACTGGCTGAGACCAACCACTCTGGAGAATCAGCTGTGCAAAAGCCCACCCCACAGAGCAGGACTTACTTCAGCTGGGTTCTGGTGACTGCTGAGTCAGCCTCTTGATTGTGTCCCTTGTGGAGATGGTTGAGTGGTGCTTCGACATGTTCTGAAACTGTCCACTGGGTGTGCTGGCTTTGGGGCCTCCCAGGAGGGACAAGGCAAGGTCAGCCGCTGCCTGTCTTCTGTTAGGGACCACCAGGTATGAGTTACAAAGCAATCTGCAGATGGCTGCTACTTGTACTGGGCCTGGAGGTGCCCAAGAGAGGTCAAGCTGTGAACCAAGGCCATCTGCTGCTAGTAACCCAAACACCTGACTCTTAATTGAGTTCCCATTTTACTTCCTCATAACCTTACTTACTCAATCAGTGAAATGGTAAAAAGAATGCCTATCTTGTCAACTCTAATCTAGGATGACTATGAATATAAAGGGAGGCCATAATCTGAAATGTTCTTTAAAAGATTGAGCTAGTCTATGGAATTGGAAGGCATTTTTGATATTGTGTGTTTGTGGTTACCAGAGCCATCTGGGATCTACCAATCTTGAGTTAGAGTGATATCAGCTATCCTATCTAATAAAAGAGAAACATGCAAATTGACCGTACCTCTGCTATGCCCACAAGCCACGCCCACCAGCCAATTAGGAGCGAGTATGCAAATTAACCCAACAAAGATGGTGGTTAATTTGCATATGCAGGCACTGAGCGGTCTGGGTTCCGGGAATATCCTCAGGACCCAGGCCACTCCTAGCCTGTAGTCCCGCACTTAGGTCCTGAGTGGCAGGGGTCCCAGAACACCCCCAGCCACTCTGGGACTATGGGTGCAGCCGCCAAGTGACTGGGGGCGCCAAGCGGTGGTTCGGGTCCACGCCCCCAGCCCTGCGCCCATGACAGGGGGCTGGCTGCTGGCCTCTGGGGCATACAGAGACCCCGGAGGCTGCCGCTGCACACAGCCCAGGGGTCCCTGCATACCTCCCAGCACAACAAGGGGGCTGGCTGCCGGTCTTTTGGGTGTGCGGAGACCCTGGCGGCCACCACCAGGTGGTGGGCACACCCCTCTAGCCCAGTGGATACAATGCAGGGGCCGCATGAGCTGCAGAGGAAACAACATTTTTAAAATATATATTTTTTTATTGAGTTTTTTACAGAGAAGAGGGGAAAGGGATAGACAGTTGCAAACATCAATGAGAGAGAAACATCAATTAGCTGCCTCCTGCACACTCCCCACTGAGGATGTGCCTCCAACCAAGGTACATGCCCTTAACAGGAATCAAACCTGGGACCCTTCAGTCTGCAGGCCCATGGTCTATCCAATGAGCCAAACCAGTTCGAGAATAAATACCTTTTCTGACCACTCATTGGCTAAGCTCCCTTTATGCCGCCACTTACAGTGTTCTTGGTAACTTGGGTTATAAGAATCCAAGAAGGTGATCTAGGGTTTTTCCACCACACTCCTGGAGGGAAAAATGAAGGTCTGCTGCTGGAGGGGCTAAGAAATGTCATATCCTGCCCTAGCTGGTTTTGCTCAGTGGATAGAGCCTCGGCCTGCTGACCGCAGGGTCCAGATTCGATTCTGATCAAGGGCATGTACCTAGGTGACAGGCTTCTCCCTGGTCGGGGCCCAGGTCAGGGCTCATGCAGGAGGCAACCAATCAAAGTGTCCCTCTCACATTGATGTTTCTCTCTGTCTTTCCCTCTCTCTTCTACGCTCTCTAAAAATCAATGGAAACATCCTCAGGTGAGGATAAAAAAAGAAGAAAGAAAGAAATGTCATATCCTATGAAAGACACATCTTGAAAATGCCTAAAGAAAGTTGTCATTTTTTCATGGTGAAGGGACTGGAGTCCATGACGATGAAAACACCTTGGCGACTGCGGTGACTGGCAGTGGCTGTAGTAGCGGGGTGATGGGGCTGGTGCTTTCCCTTCATCAGCCCAGTCACCTCCCACAGAGGGTGGCCAGACTGCAGCGGAGGCCCACTCCCCATGGGGGAGCCATCAGTAGCACATCTCCTGAGGGCTCCCAGTCTGTAAGAGAGGGCAGGCTGGGCTGAGGGAACCTCCCACCGTGCATGAATTTTGTGCACCAGGTCACTAGTTTGAATAATAAATGGGGCTTATTAACTAAAATAACATCAACAAATAAGGAAAGTGAGGAGGTGGGGATCAGAAAGGCATTTCACAGAGAAGAATGTCATTCCCTGGATCCAGGCTGAGCAGAGGCAGGCTCTTGGGGGAAGGGTAAGGTAAAAATCTCAAGAGTGGCTCACAAACTAAATGGGAATCAGTAATGTTGTTTCTGAAAGTAATGAAGTTATTGTGATACATAATAGAAGCATGGTTTGTCTAAACCATGAGATCAGCATAGTAGACGTATTGGATCTGAGGATGGTGCCCATGAAGAAGGATTGAAATGACATTGGGATGAAATTATTAAGATGGGGGTGGAAAGTAGGGGTTGTAGGTAAAATCCTTTCCAACCTCCACATTTTGCAGGTGAAAATACTGAGGCCCAGTGATGCTGAGTGAGTTATGCAATAATCAGCTATAGCTCAGATGGGCTCAAAGTCTTGGAATGACAACTCCAAAGTCTGTCCTTGCATGCTGATGGCAAAAGGAATGCTACTGGGACCACAGTGCCATTATAACACCCCCCAACTAATAATAGTCCTCTATTACCATTGAAAACCCTGACCCTGTTCAATTTCCCCCCAAACACCTCAAAAACATATCTTTATGGTTGTTTTGTTCAAATCAAGAAGTATATTTCTCTTGCAAAACCCACATTGCATTTGGTTGATAGGGCTCTTAAGTTTGTTTGAATTTGTAATGGTTTCCCTTCCTTTTTTATGCTATTTATTAGTTGAAAAAAAGAAAACCTGGGTTACCTGTTCTGTAGAGTGTACCACATTGCACACTGAGTGTGTCCTGGTGGGGATGCTGAATATGTTCCCAGTCCCTGCAGTTCCTGGGAGCTCCAGAGCACAGCTTAACTCAGGCTCAGTGTTTGTGGCAACACTCCTTTCCAGTGGTGCCCAGACTTCCACGTGTCACATTGGGGCTTGTACAGTAATGCCAGGCTAAGTCTGCAGAATTTTAAAGGGACACAATTATATGTCACTAGAGGCCCAGTGCATGAAATACATGCACTGGAGGGGGAGGTCCCTCAGCCCAGCCTATGCCCTCTTCCAGTCCGGGACCCCTTGGGTTCATGTTTGACTGCCGGCTGAGGCCCGATATTGGGCCTCAGCCGGCAGTCAGACAGCCCTCTTGCAATCCAGGATCCCTCGCTCCTTGCCGCCTGCCTGCTCACTCCTTATTGCTCAGCTCTCTGCTCCTTACTGGCAGGCTCCTTACCTCTCTGCTCGCTGCTCCTTAGTGCTACCACAGAGGCAGGAAAGGCTCCTGCCACTGCTGCTACACTCGCCAGCCATGAACCCAGCTTCTGGCTGAGTGGGTGCTCCCCATGTGGGAGCTCACTGACCACCAGGGGCAGCTCCTGCATTGAGCGTCTGCCCCTGATGGTCAGTGTGCATCATAGCCACTGGTCATTCTGGTCTTACTGACATAATGGTCACTTAGGCTTTTATTATATAGATTAGAGGACCGATGTATGAAATTCATGCATGTGGGGTGTCCCCTCAGACCAGCCTGTAAGAGCTGCTTTCACAGAGCTCACACTGTAAGAAAGTTAGGGAACTTTCTTACAGTTGGGGGATGTCCAACTGCTAGATCAGGCCTAAAATGGCAGTTAGACATTCCTCTCGCAATCTAGGACCATTGACTCCTAACCACTCACCTGCCTGCCTGCCTAATGCACCCAACTGCCCTCCCCTGCTGGCCTGGCCACCCCCAGTGGCCCTCTCCTGCCAGCCTTGATGCCCCCACCTGCCCTCCCCTGCAGGCCTGGTCACCCCCAATGTCCCTCCCCTGCCAGCCTGGTTGCCCCCAACTGCCCTCCCCTGCAGACCTGGTCAGCCCCAAATGCCCTCCCCTGCTGGCCTGGTCACCTCCAACTGCCCTCCCTGGCTGGCCTGATCTCACCCCCAAATGCCCTCCCTTGCCAGCCTGATCTCGCCCCTAACTGCTCTCCCCTGCTGGCCTGATTGTCCCTAACTGTCTCTGCCTCAGCCCCTACCACCACTGCTTTGTCTGGAAGGAAGTCAGATGTCCAGAAGATGGCCGGTCAACCCAGTCTAATTAGCATATTATTCTTTTATTAGTATAGATTATATAGGATAGGATTGCTTAAATGGGGAGTGGAGCCTTTTTCAGCAGGAGGAGATGCTCTTGGCAGACAAAAATACATAATCCCTATATCTGGACTGATAGCCAGCCATATGCACTATATTGCCAAACTGGTTATTAAAACATTGAACTGCTTTTTTACACCTTACACCAAACAGCTGTTGCCCTTAAAACCCCTCCTCAGCCCCCACCTTAGGTTCTGCTTTCACAGTTTACCCAGATTAGGTTCTGATTGGTTGGTTTCTATGCCACTCAGTGTCAAAAGCTCTGCCTCCTAGGCAGCCATTGGCTCCTCTGGGAAATCCAGAATGGCCCCACCTTCAAGTTGGCATCACCCCTTCAGTTACGCTCTGAGAAGCGGCACCTCAGGTCTGTGCTGGTGGCAATTTTGAGTTCTCATCCCTGACCTAACTTTCTTACAGTGTGAGCTCTGTGAAAGCAAGCATTTGTCTTGCTCATTCTTAGTTCACTCATAGACTTTACCTGTGTCTATGCATTTATGCTAGCACCGCATGGTGACTGGTTGAATGGTCATTTCGGTCATCACAGTCACTGCCTTTTTATATATATAGATTATACCTTTGTGCAAATCTAATGATGTGTCCCTGTAGATTCATCAACTGTAGTAAATGCACCATCTGGTGGAGATGTTGATAGTAGGGGACCTGGGGAACCTCTGTACCTTCTCATCAATTTTGGTTAAAGTGAAACAATTAGTTTAGGAGCTCCAGGGTTGGGGTGATGAGGAAGGGAGAGAGAGGAAACAAGAATGGCAGAAGATGGTTGTTGAAGTTGGGTAATGTGTATATGGGGTTTTTGTACTATTTTTTCTACTTTGGTTGTGTACTTGAGAATTTCTACAACAAAATTTAAGTAAAACACTGCTGAGCAATGTCCCTAAGAAGATGTGGCAGATACTGTTGGTTGCTGCTAGCCCAGTGCCACCTATTCTTTCCCTTTTTTCAAAGAATCTCAACTCTGTTCAGTTCTCTCAGCTTCCTGGCCAGGTGCAGCAACAGCCCCAGCCTGAGGGGGGATGGGTGGTTCTGCCAGGGCTGTTCTGCATGTGTGGCTTTAGGAGCTGGCCCACAGGAGGCCATCCACAGAGGACACACTCCAAAGTCTCTCTTGTATTCATCGTTGTCTTTAATCTTCACAACAAACCCATCTCACAGGTGAGTGTGAGCCTAGAGAATCATGCAGCCCAGGGTCGAGGCCGGAAGTGTGGCAACCACACTGGCAGGTGGCATGTTTGACTGGGCTCTGTCTCCAGTAGCTTGTGCTTCAGAGAAATGTGTAGTCAGGGGACAAACATTTGAGGATCAATGTAACAATATTTGACATTGAAAGAACACTGCATCCTATGGTGATATTGTCTACATTTTTCTGACTATAAGAATCTCCTAGAGGCTCAGCGCTAGTCCAGCCAGCCAACGGGGCGGCTGCTGGCCTCCAGGGCCAGGCCGCCTCCAAGCTGCGGGCCATGGCGTCGGAGGGGCTGCGGGAATCCGTGGGCGAGAGCATCAAGTTGTCAGAAGATGTCAAACCATTTGTCCCCAAATTTTCTGGGCTCAGTGTGGCATGGTTAGAGTCTTCAGAAACACCCATGTTCCCTAGCTGTGCAGCCACATACTATCCTTGTGTTCAGGAACTACCTGTGCCTGAGCAGACACTCTGTCCTGAAGATATGGCCTTTAGAGCTTCAACATTTCCACATCAGTATTTATCTTCTGAGATGGCTCTTCATCCATACACCCCTTCTCCTTACACCCTGGAGTCTGCACATAATATTTGCCCAATGCCTGGCTCCCAGTATGATTACAGCCAACCCAGTCGTTACCAAGGTTTCCAGAAGAAGCCACAGTGTGAGCACATGTGCCCTCTCCCACAAGACACGAAAGCCCTGTTTAAGAAAAAAACATATGATGAGCAAAAGTTTGCCGTTAAAAAGGCTGATGGAACTCTATCATCTGATATAAAGTCAGTGAGAGGCTCACATTGTTTGTCCTTTCATGCTGACTCTATTTTGAAATCAGATGGTTATCATAAATGAACAGACAGGAAATCTAGAATCATTGAAAAGTGTGGACCTGCCTCCAAACCTGTGTTTAAATTTACCGGGTTGGATTTTCCTAAACTGCAGGGTGCAGAGAACAGGGTTATACTAGAGACACCAAAACAGCCCAAGTGGGGGCCTCTGTGCTTCGCCTCCACAGACACCCTCCTTGGGAGAGAAGTGGTGAAACCCGCTCCTGGGTTAGCAGAGGGTGAAATAGTGGTGAAAAATAATAAGCCGACTGACTCTAACTGATAATGCTGCTACAAATTCTTCTCCAGGTACAGGAGAGTTATCCTGGACGCCAATGGGTTATGCTGTCCATCAGACATTACCTACAGAATCATCACCAACCCCTAGAATTGTTACTTCTGTGATAAACATAAAGATGATTGTTTCATCAGCAGATCCTAAAAATGGTAGCAAATCATCCTCTCAAGTTTTATCTTCAGATCCTTCCTACAACAGAGAGAAACCCATTGTCCGCTCAACTAAAAAGAATAATTTTAAAAGTGGAAAGAAGAGTAAAACTCCAGTACAGTTGAATTTGGGGGGAATGCTGACAGCACTGGAAAAGAAGCAGCACTCCCAGAATGCAAAGCAGTCCTCCAAACCAGTGGTGTTTTCAGTTGGGGCAGTTCCCGTTCTCTCCAAAGAGGCCACATCGGGGAAGAAGGGCCACTGCTTCAGCCAGGTAAAGACCCCGCACAACCCCTTGGACTCCAGCGCTCCCCTGATGAAGAAGGGGAAGCAGAGGGAGGTCCCCAGAGCCAAGAAGCTGACATCATTGAAGAAGATCATTCTGAAAGAACTGGAGGAGAGAAAGCAGCAGCGTCTCCAGGAAAATGCTGTGAGCCCAGCTTTCGCCGGTGATGATGTGCAAGATGTAGAGAGTGGTGACGACCTGGCTCTGGAGCAGGGGGAGCCCGCAGCCCCACAGGTGCTGTGCTGTGACTTGCTTTTCTGTGACGCTCCGGGGGGAGCAGAAGCATCCATGTGGTCCTCTCCTGCGGGAAAGAGCCAGTCAGAAGAGCTGATGGGAGCTGAGATCCATAAGGAGGCAGAGACCTGCTCCCTGGCTCCTGAAGGTACCAGCTGCCCCAAGATCCACAGCTGGAGATTCAGGGATTACTGCAGCCATGTGCTCAGTAAAGAGGTCAACGCCTGTGTTACAGAGCTGCTGAAAGAACTGGTCCATTTCCAAGACCGTATGTACCAGAAAGATCCCGTCAAGGCCAAGACCAAATGCCGGCTTGTGCTGGGGCTGAGGGAAGTGCTCAAACACCTGAAGCTCAGAAAGCTGAAGTGCGTCATCATCTCTCCCAACTGTGAGAAGATACAGTCGAAAGGTGGATTGGACGACACCCTGCATACCATCATCGATTACGCCTGTGAACAGAACATTCCCTTTGTGTTTGCTCTCAACCGCAAGGCTCTGGGGCGCAGTTTGAACAAAGATGTTCCTGTCAGTGTGGTGGGCATCTTCAGCTACGATGGGGCCCAGGACCAGTTCCACAAGATGACAATGGTGGCGCGGGAGGCGTACAAGACAATGCTCCAGACCAATGTCAGGAACCTGCGCAGGGCCCCAGGGGCTCCACAGAAGGCGGCCCCCCAGCTTCTCCCACAACAGAAGAGCCACACTACAGTGAAATCTGGAGAAAACACCTGGAAGTGTACAGTCAGTGTGCCCTACAGCTGGAAGAATCGCTAGAGGCTTCAACTTCTCAGATGATTAACTTGAATTTATAAAAAGGGTTCTTTTGTGTGTTTGTATTTGGGGTAAGGAGGGGAGGTTTGAACAACTTTGTGGCCCTTTTCTTAGCTTTTCACTGGCCTAATACTTCTCACAGTATTTGTAACGCTGTTTAATTGGGACGTTGACAGCGTAGAGGGCATGGGAAGCAGCCTTTGTGGCATTCAAGGTTGCAGGTCCTGTGGCGGGCATTGGGGCTTGCTGACAGAAACCTTTCTGGAGCCCTCTGAACACACCGTGAATCCGGAAGACGCTGAAGAAGATACTGAGCCCTCTGCTGCTCCAGAGCAACCGCTGAGCCAGGTAGTTCGTCTGTGGAAATGGGAGCAGTGTGGCTGCTGTCTTCTCAGCCACGGCGAGGGCCCAGCCCTGTGGGGAGCAGTGTCACAGCAGGAGGGCAGGGAGGGCCCTTCTCGGGACATGGCCTTTCATCAGGAAGATTTGGGGGGACACCTGGAGGGTTTGCCAAAATGAGCCTCAAGAAACATCGGTTTTCTAACCTTTGACCTTTGACATGAATTATTTCTTTTAGTTGTTATTTTTCAGAGAAACAATGTTTATTGAAATTCCTAAATTTCAGTTTTGATAATCTACAAATCTTTCTTTTGTAAATGAACATGTTCTGAATGTGGTTTCTGTCTCAGAGGCCAGGAGGCAAAAAGTTTACTTTCTTATTTTCCTGTAAGTAAGAGAGCTTATTTATTTTCAATAAAGAGTGATTATTTAATTTCCAAAAAAAAGAATCTCTAGAGCAGTGGTCGGCAAACCATGGCTCACAAGCCACATGTGGCTCTTTGGCCTTTTGAGTGTGGCTCTTCCACAAAATACCACATGCGGGTACGCACGTACAGTGCAATTGAAACTTCGTGGCCCATGCGCAGAAGTCGGTTTTCGGCCTGGGCGAGTCTATTTGAAGAAGTGGCGTTAGAAGAACTGGGGGTGTCAGTCACATGTGGCTCGCGAGCTGCAGTTTGCCGACCACTGTCCTAGCGTATTTGTTAAAAATAAAAATTCTAGAGGAGTCTGATAATCTACATTTTTTTAAAATTACCCCCCTTTTTAAATATATATTTTATTGATTTTTTACAGAGAGGAAGGGAGAGGGATAGAGAGAGTCAGAAACATCGATCAGCTGCCTCCTGCACACCTCCTATTGAGGATGTGCCTGCAACCAAGGTACATGCCCTTGACCGGAATCGAACCTGGGAGCTTTCAGTCCATAGGCCAACACTCTATCCACTGAGCCAAACCTGTTAGGGCTGATAATCTACATTTTTAACCAAACACCCTCTTCCCCCATATGATCCTCATTATCAATCAAGTTAGAAAAACTGCTTCATGGCACTGAGTCTGGGCCCTGACCAAGTGGAGATATTGGATCAACAGAGAAAAGGACTGAAGCTTGAGGCCCCGTGGCCAGCAGCCCGGCAGGAGTCCCGCTTGCAGGTACAGTGGGGCCATTCACCTGGGGTCCCGCAGGGCACTGCACCCTGGGTTGGCCATCCTGCCTGTCCCTGGAGCTCACTGCCTGGTAAGTAACCTTGCCCCTTGGCCTCGCTTGACCAGCTGAGAGAGGAAACCTTTCCCCCAAGATGCACTACAGATTCCAGAATAGCTGTTGCTGGCACTAGCTCTATAAGTTCTTGTGAGGTTATAGTCAGGACAGGTGAAATGATGAGGATGCAAAACAGAAGTTTTATGAAAGAAGGCAGTGGAGGGAGAGAGGGCGTCAGGGAGGGGAGGAAGGAGAGGGAGAAGGAGAGGGAGGGTGATGCAAGAGAAGGGAAGGAGAGGAAGAGGGATGGAAACATAGAAAGGAGGGTGGAGAGAAAAGGGAGAAAGAATTCAGGTGGTTAAATAGTGCCCTCCCCTCAAGGAAACATATTCACCAAGAACCTCAGAATAGACCTTGTTTTTAAAAAGGGTCTTTGCAGATGTATTTAAGTTAAGGATCTAAACATGAGATGGTCCTGGGTTTCAGGTGGAACTTAAACCCTAAATCCAATGGCTGGTGTCCTTATCCCTGACAAGAGAGGGAGACTGACACATGGAGACACAGGAGAGGCCTTGGGAGGCCCAGGCCAGGGTTGGAGTGATGTGTCCAATGGCACCCAGACCCCAGGAGAAAGGCAAGGGACCAAGCCTGCAGGCACCCAACTGCAGATGTCCAGCCTCCAGAACCTTCAGAGAATAGATTCCTCCTGGGAGAGGTAACTATGACCCCAGGAGAAGGAGGAAGGGCAGGAGGGGTGGGAAGGAAGGTCAAGGCAGGAAAGCAAAAGCAAAAGTGTAAAGGAAAAGAGCAGAGGAGGGAGTGCCCCCTCCCCATTTGTCTGAGAATTTGGACTGAGGTTCCTGAGGGGCCCCTGCATCTTGACCTGACACCCCCTTCCCCAACCCAGGCCTCTTGGAGAAGTGTCTCCCCTCACAGCCTGGCCACAGGAAAGGGTGCAGAGCCTGCGGTGGAGGCTGGCCCTGGGACAGGAGTGGCGGCCAGCGGCCAGGTGCCCAGGTGCCTGGTGCCCAGAGAGGAGCTGCGCCCTGGGTGTGGTGAGGAGGTGACCCTGCTCTTTGTGAACACAGCCCAGAGGCCCTTCTTCCCTCCTCCCTGCTCTAGGGGTCTCCCGGCCAAGGGGGTTCCCTGGGGCCATTGCAAGTGGGGAGGAGCCACCTGTCTCCTGCCCCTCACCCCCCTCCTCCCATACCCCTATCCCCGTTTCACCAGGTGCTCGGTGCTGCCTCTGCTCCACTGTGGGGTCAGGGCCTGGGGTGGTCAGTGGGTCCTGTCGCCACAGCTGCTGGATGCTCCACCATGAAGGCCTGGCACACACATACATGGGGGTTTTACAAGGCTCACCCCCTCCAGTCGTATTTTTATCGATGGAAATTGCTCACCCTTTGGAAGCCCTCCCATACCAGACACCTGCTGTGTCCCCTGGGTTCTCCCTGTGAGAAGGCTAAAAGGCTAATTCCAACGTAACCCTGATATTTGGGGGGCTAGCAATCTGTGCCAGCAAACCCAGTGTGCATTCTTGATAACCTATAATTAAGTCACTGCCTCTTTCTGGAAACTGGTCTTGAAGGACCTGTTATCTAAATGTTTCACAGAGGCCATAAAACTATGAACAGTGCACAGCCCTGGAGTGGGGGTTATTAGTGCTGGCACCAGGCCAGACCATTAGATATGGTTTGGAGACCCCCAAGACCTGGGGCCTTCTTGCAAAGCTGCGAAAAGGACCAGGAGCATAATCCATATTTGAGGGACAAAGACACCAGCAAGATATAAAAGAGAAGCTCCCTGCATGTTATTTGCCCAAACTTGGGAAGTTATTCCACTGAGTCTGCTGGCATAATAAACAGTGTAACTCCTTTTCTCTAAAGCGTTGCTCGGCTTTTCTCTGGTCTTCCGCAACACCCATGCCCTCAGGAGTCACTGGGGCTGTGGACCCTGTGGAGGGAGAAGCCGAGGAGGGTCAGGAGGGAAAGACCCCCACCAAGGCCTCCAGCAGGACAGGGAGCGCCTAGGATCTGAGCCCATGGCTGTGCCCTGCCTCTGTGAGGTCACCTTAAACAGGGAGAACCTCCATGCCTCAAGCCTTTCACATGTTCATTGTTAGTGAAGCCATAACAATTCTTATCCCATGTTACCTGGGAGAACCAGGACTGACCGGTCCTCCCAGTGTCTCCTCTGGTCCTGGGTCCACACCTGGCTGCATGGAGGGCTGGGAGGGCCAGGAGGCCAAAGGGACATGAAGAGAGACAAGAGGCTGGATAACATCCACTTTGCTCTGATGTGGAAGTCTGAAAAAAGCCCAGACATAAGTTTATTTCTTTTTTTAACATTAAATGTATCCTATATAATAAAGAGGTGATATGCAAATTGACCATCACTCCAACACACAAGATGGCCACCCCCATGTAGACACAAGATGGCTGCCACAAGATGGCCAGCAGGGGAGGGCAATTGGGGGTGATCAGGCCTGCAGGGGAGGGCAGGGGAGGTCCAGACCTGCAGGGGAGGGCAGTTAAGGGTGACCAGGCCAGCAGGGGAGGGCAGTTGGGGGCAATCAGGCCAGCAGGAGAGGAGTTAGACATCAATCAGGCTGGCAGGGAAGTGGTTAGGGGTGATCAGGCTGGCAGGCAGAAGCCGTTAGTGGCAATCAGGCAGGCAGGCAGGAGAGTGGTTGGGAGCCAGCAGTCCTAGATTGTGAGAGGGATGTCCCATATTGGAGAGGGTGCAGGCTGGGCTGAGAGACACCCCCCCCCCCGCCCCTGTGTATGAATTTCATGCACCGGGCCTTTAGTTGGTTAATAAAATTATATAGGCGTCAGGGGTACAGTTCTATATACATCATCTGTACACTGTATAGTGTGCCACCATCTGAAGCCAATCTCCTGCCAGCTGGCAAGTCCCCCCTCTCCCCTGGCTCCCCAGCCATGTCTCCCCCCACCTCCCCAGCCTCGCTGGGGCCACCACAAATCTACCACAGGGCTCCTGGGCCCGGGAACTGGGCCAGAAACCTGGGGCCAGCCTTTTTGGTGGGTGTGGGACGAGCCAGCCTCACCCCTCTGGGTCTCACTGCCCCCACCTGACAAATCCAGTAGGAACATCTGACTCAAAAACCAAACCTTAAGTGTGTGCTGCTTGCTGGATGTCCATTAGCCTTTTAATAGAGAGATTTTCAAAAGCACAAGACTGCATTGTTCAGGAATGCATACTTAGGTGCTGGCCTAAGTGGGGAGCTGTGGTCTGGCCAGGACTGGGAGGCTCTGGGGTGGGAAAACTCCCTTTCCTGCCTTGGGAATGTGAGCTTCTGAGCTTCGCAGCCCACCTGCAGGGGTTCGGCACTTCCCTGGGGAGCAATTCAATTGAATCTGAAATCAGAGATTTATTTCAAGGAGCAAAGGGCACCTAAAAGCAACTTTCACTCTCTCACCTTTGATACCTTGAACACAGTCTTTTCCTTGCATTAGCTGCACATCCGGGCCTTCCACTGGAGCCGAGCCTTGTTTCCGTGAGCACCAGGTCTGGCCAGAGGCTCTTTTTCTTTTCTTTTTAAAAATTTAATAAATCTTTATTGTTCAGATTACTACAATTGTTCCTCTTTTTCCCCCAATAGCTCCCCTCTACCCGGTCCCCCCGCCCCCCCCCCCCCGCCCTTACCCCACCCCCGCCCCCGACTGTCCTCATCCACAGGTGTACGATTTTTGTCCAGTCTCTTCTCACATGCCCCACACCCCCCACACCCCTTTCCCCCTGAGAATTTTCAGTCCACTCCCTTTCTATGCCCCTGATTCTATTATATTCACAGTTCATTCTGTTCATCAGATTTTTTTATTCCCTTGATTTTTAGATTCACTTGTTAATAGATATGTATTTGTTGTTCATAATTTTTCCCTTTACTTTTTTCTTCTTCTTCCTCTTCTTGAAGAATACCTTTTAGCATTTCATATAATACTGGTTTGGTGGTGATGAACTCCTTTAGCTTTTTCTTATCTGTGAAGCTCTTTATCTGCCCTTCAATTGTGAATGATAGATTTGCTGGATAGAGTAATCTTGCTTGTAGGTTCTTGCTATTCATCACTTTGAATATTTCTTGCCACTCCCTTCTGGCCTGCATAGTTTCTGTTGAGAAATCAGCTGACAGTCGTATGGGTGCTCCCTTGTAGGTAACTAACTGTTTTTCTGTTGTTGCTTTTAATATTCTCTCTTTGTGTTTTGCTCTTGGCATTTTAATTATGATGTGTCTTGGTGTGGTCCTCTTTGGATTCCCTTTGTTTGGGGTTCTCTGCGCTTCCTGGACTTGTAAGTCTATTTCTTTCACCAGGTGGAGGAAGTTTTCAGTTATTATTTCTTCAAATAGGTTTTCAATATCTAGCTCTCTCTCTTCTTCTGGCACCCCCATAATTCGGATGTAGGTACGCTTGAAGTTGTCCCAGAGGCTCCTTACACTATCTTCAAATTTTTGGATTTTTTTTTTTTTTTTTGCTTTTCTGGTTGAGTGTTTTTTGCTTCATTGTGTTTCAAATCTTTGACTTGATTCTTGCGATCCTCTAGTCTGTTAGACTAGATCCTCTAGTCTAACAGAATGTTAGATCTCTGTATAATATTTTTGACTTCAGTCAGTGTATGCTTAATTTCTAGTTGGTCCTTTTTCATATTCTCAAGGATCTCGCTAAATTTATCAGCCTTTTCTAGGAAATTCTTGAAAAACCTTATAACCGTGGTTTTGAACTCTATATCCAGTCATTTGCTTTTCTCCATTTCTTTCATTTGTGATCTGTTTCTTTGTCTCCACATTTTGGCTGCTTCCCTGAGTTGATAGAGTGGCTTTTTGTGCTAGGTGTCCTATAGGGCCCAGTGGCTCAGTCTCCCCAGTTACCTGAGGTGGAAACTCTTGGTGCACCCCTTTGTGGGCTGTGTGCACAGTCTTGTTGTAGTTAAGCTTGATTGTTGTTGGTATCACTGGAAGAAATTTACCTCCAGGTCAATTGGCTATGAGGATCAGCTGTGTCTACGCTGGGAGAACTTCTGTGCTGGAGACACCCTTATGGGAGGAGACTTGCAAAAGCCTCTGTGCTCAGCTTGGATGGGGCAGAATCTCAGGGTGGAGCAGACAGCATTGGTTTCCCATCAGCCCTGCCCTAATAGGCCCCTGTGTCTCATTGTCCCGTGGTAATCGCTGCAAGCACCTCTGAGAGAAAGCCACCCTCGAGTTTTGCCCGCTGCCAGACAGTCCAGTTTCTCCCCGTATGAGTCTGGGTCCCCAGAGTCTCACCCAGACTTGGAGTTCAGCACAGTCAGGAGCTTTTGTCTCCCTCCCGCTTGAGAAAGCCAGCTGTGCACTCAGTTGCCAGTCCTCTCTCTGCACATTTCTCAGTTCCTCTGACTCCTGCAGCTCCCTTGAGTCTCAGTCTGCTTTTCTCTTTCCTTCTAGTTGTAGAATTTCCACTCAGCCAGCCTTCCTGTGGTTCTGGATTATGTCCATTTTATCTTTAGTTGTAGTTTTGAAATTGTTGTGCAAGGCAGCAGTTTAGGTGTTTACCTATGCTGCCATCTTGGTTTCTCCCCAGAGGCTCTTTTTCTGTTCTAGTTGGCTGACCAGGTCCTGTTCTTAAGCCCGAAAAGCTCTACTCTGGGACAAGTTCCTAAGTGGGGTCTGCAGGCAGGAAACGTTGGAGGAAGAGGAGGGAGGCCCTGCAAGGAGAGGGGACACTCTTGGGGGTGGGCTTCCAGGACCCGATGTGCTGACTCTTGATCTGGGGGCTGGTGATGTGGGTGTCATTGCTATATGAAAAGTCATCAAACGGTACACACTTATAATTAGTTGTCTTTTCTGCAGGCGTGGTTATACTTCATTGAACATTTTATATAGCAAGACAAATAGAATATGAGTGAAACTCTCAAAAAAAATACCAAAAGGGAGAGAGAATTAAAGCCCTGTGAAAAGAAGTCTCCAGGAAAAAAAAAAAAAAGAAGTCTCCAGGACAGAATATATATATATATATATATATATATATATATATATATATATATATAATTTTCCATTGTTTTATTTTTTTAAATGTGTCAAATAAAGTTAAACACAGGTTCTTTGACAGATGCGTAGATGGTCCCTGGGGTTATGCCCTTCTGGGTGAGAAACTTAGACTTGCTTCTCACCCATAGACTGCAGTGGGTGACAGAACACGCATGCTCACTGTGCAGGACATGGGCATGGGACATGGCTGAGCCTCTGCCTCCACATGCGGGCTGTGAAGGAGGCAGTGCCATGCTGGGGTCCATGTAGGAAGAGCACATCCTGTGGCGTCCTCTACGAGTGCAGGATGGCCCCCTGCCCGACAGTCAGCAAGAAACTCAAACCTTCAGCCCTCAACCACCAGAGACCGATTTCCGCCAACAACCTGAAGGAGCTCGAAAGCAGCATCTTCCCTGGTCAAGCCTCTAATGATACGACAGACCTGCTGACAGTTTGATTGGACCCAGCTAAGCCATGCCAGGACTCCTGACACATAGAAACTGGAAAAAATAAATGTGTTACTTTAAGCGGCTGCGTTTGTGGTAATAGTGGTAATAAACACAATAACAGAAAACTAATGCAACAGCAAAGAAAAAAATACAGCTCAGCACTTGACCTGCAGTGAGATGTCAATTGAATTTTGTTGAATAAAAGAATCCTAAGATCTCTCTCTCTCTCTCTCTCTCTCTCTCTCTCTCTCTCTCTCTCTCTCTCTCACACACACACACACACACACACACACACACACACACACACAGGCCTCGGGAATTCCTCATGGATCATTTAGTGTGCCAGGGGAAACCTTTTAGATAATACTTCTTTAAAGATGAAATCAATATATAGTCACTGTAGAAATTTTGGAAAATACAGGCTAGCAAAAAGAACATAAAACCACCAATTTCTTTATTGAACATGTACTAAATTTTTAATACCCATAAGTAACTATAATTGACATACATAAATATGGCATTGATTTTGTGCATTTATAAAAGTAATACTTGATTATTTTAACAAAGTTTGGAAAACAGAAAAATGAAATGGAGATGTGTAAAGCCACCAGTAACCTTACTCACAGAGATAAGCCCTGTGAACACTGTGAGGGCCGTCTGTGATGTGTGTACTATTCTGCTTAGGCTGCTGCACGAAGTCCCACCACAGAAATCCCCTTTCTCACACATTGAGGCTGCAAGTCCCAGGTGCTGGGTGTGGTGAGAGCATTCCTCCTGGCACGTAGGCCACCTTCTCACTGTCCTCAAATTGGTGGGGTGGGGGCTGCTGCCTGGTGTCTCCTCTCATAAGGAACTAATCCTATTGTCTCAGGGCTCCACTCTTAAAAAATAGTGTGTGCAATTTTTAAAATTAAAAGTAGAATTTCACTCTGTTTTCACTTAGTAACATACCCCATTTGCTCACATCATTCAATATTCCTCTACAGTATTTGTATTGGCTGCACAGTATTTCTGCATAAAAGCTGTGTAAAGCCTGTAGGAATCAGTTGTTTAAACAATCCTGTGTGGTTGGATATTTAGATGGTTTTCAACTCTTTTCCATTATAGATGACATAGGAATTAATATGCTTGTAGTTTATGTTCTGTATATTTGCATAATTAATTTCTTCAGGATAGATAGAAAGCACTACTTTTTTATTTCAGAGAGGAAGGGAGAGGGAGAGAGAGATAGAAACATCAATGATGAGAGAGAATCATTGATGGGCTGCCTCCTGCATACCCGACCCTGGGGATTGAGCCTGCAACTTGGACATGTGCCCTGACTAGAAATTGAACTGTGATCTCCTGGTTCATAGGTCAAACGCTCAGCCACTGAGCCAGGCCGGCCGGGCTAGAAGGCATTGCTGGAAGAACTTAGCAACTAGGAGCCCTGCATCGTGGCCTTTGCTCTGAGCAGAGAAGGGCAAGTGTCAGTTGGAATTTAGATCTTGACTTTCCCTTGTGTCTTCAGAAGTCGCAACATGAGCAGTCAGTGTATCACGGAGCGGAGGAGTTCCCAGAGACTCTGTGTAGGAGGAGCTTCCAGAAGCTGTTGGCATCATGCTTTGTGCCCAGGGGCCATGTGGGGGGCAGTCCTTGCCCCTTTGGACAGACGTTGTGGAGGCTGAGTGCTATTTTACAAATTAGAGAAGAAGCTGGCAAGGGTGTGTTAGGACCTTCACATATGTTCTAGGTTATAGGAAGAAGTGAGGACAGGAGAAACCGAGTGGCAAACACCTGGCTAGTCCCACGAGAACGGTGATGCTGAGGGTGTTAAGGAGGTGGTTTGGGGCCAAGGCAGCAGCCTGCTCACATCCTGCATTACACCACATTCCCTTGGGAAAGGCAGAGATGGGGAGAACGAAACTAAGAAAAAGATTGTAGCAGGCCTTTGTTGATTTTGCTGGCCCAGCCTGCATTCTCTGTCCTTCTGATAATAGCACCCAGCCCTTGCCCAATCTCTGTCCAGGCTGGACAGAGAACCCAGGCCTGACCAGTCCATCAGCAGGACAGATGGCAGCAATAGGCCTGTGACCAGGCCTGGCAATGGAGGCTGCCAGGGCTCCTGCCTGATCTAAGAGAAATAAAAGGCTTCTTTTACGTTAAACACGGCAGAGGCTCATGCAAGCCTGGAGCTGCTGATGGCGGTAATCACCTTCAGGAATAAAGGGAAGCAGAGGTGAGAACTAAAGAAATAGTGAGTCTCGCCTTGGTTGGTGTGGCTCAGTGGTTGGCCATAGTCCCTTGCACCAGAAGGCTGTGGGTCCAGTTTCGGTCAGGGAACATACCCAGACTGAGGGCTCAACCTCTGGCAGGAGGCGTGGAGGCAGCTGGTTGATGTTTTGCTCTCACATGGATGTTTCTCTCTCTCTCTCGCCCTCTTCCACACTCCCTAAAATTCTATTTTAAAATCTTAAAAAAGGAGAAGAAGAAGAAGAAGAAGAAGAAGAAGAAGAAGAAGAAGAAGAAGAAGAAGAAGAAGAAGAAGGGAAAGAGGGAGTCTTAATGAGATAGTGGAGTCCCTGAGCAGGTGCACCTCCTCTTCTCACTGCCTTCCCCCTACACCCTGGCCACATTCTTTGTTTTTTAAGCTGAATTGAATTGAATTTTCTTTTCACTGGTAGCCAAATTGCAATAAGATCCCTTCATATGTAACTGGGGCTCCCTGCATCTGACTGCAGAGCTCTGGTGAGCTATGCTGTAGAATCTGGTTGCCCAGGTTCATGTAATGCCTGTGACAGACCAAGGCCACCAGAATGAGTTTCCCACCCATCGATCCATGAGAAGAGAGGGAGGGAGGTGGGAGGGAATGTGTCTGCAGGGGGGTGAGGTGGGAGCAGAGCAGGCAAGTGACAGGCAGGACTGACGGGCTATCCTCACTCAGCCCCAGGAGGGAGGACAAGGAGCCACCCTCAGTGTGGTTGACGTGTGGGACTCCTGAGTTCTCTGCTGTGCCTGTGGGGATTGTGGCCTATCAGGGTCTTTGAATTAGACCCAAACCACCATCCTGCTCTGTGGGGTGGGGCGGGGGAGGAGCTCATTAGCTCCATTAGTCAACAAGCTTATGGGCAAGAGGTCAATACGGAGCGGCACCCCCTCACCAGGGGCTGCCTCCTGATGAGTCTGTTTCTTGGCCCTTCCTGTACTATCTGCCTCAGCTCCTGAGCACAGCTGCTTCTTGCCCCCACCCAGGTACCTGCCCCCGTCCCCCCCCCCCCCCCCCCAAGAGTCAGCTTTGGCTTCTAGGCTTCCTCAGGCCTGCAGACAGTGGTTGGGGCTAGCAGGTCGGACTGTGGTCAGGGTGGTGGGTTGGAGGGGGTGCTCACATGCTGCAACAGTGTCTGGCTTTTCTTCAGAGCAGAAAATCCCAAGAAGCTTCCAGAATCCTCTTGGTTCGGGTCTCCCCTCCCAGTTTGGAAGAACGTGTGTCTTGAGAGCCTGCGTGAGCATTTGGATTTCAGGGCCCTTGAACTGAGCTTCTCTTCTCGTACTCGTTCTCAGTCACACCACCCTACTATGACTGTATTGCTGTCTAGCTCTCCCTTTAAGTCCTCCAGAAGTTTTTTATATATTTAGGTGTTCCTATACTGGGTGCATATATATTTACCAGGGTTGTAGCCTCTTGTTGTTTTGATCCCTTTAGTTTATGAAATGGCCTTCCTTGTCTCTTGTGATGGGCTTCACTTTGAAGTCTATTTTGTCAGATATGAATATTGCTACCCCAGCTTTTTTCATTTCCATTTGCATGGAAATTTTTTTTCCATACCTTCACTTTCATTCTCTGTGAGTCCTTTGTTCTGAGGTGGATCTCTTATATATATGGGCCATGTTTTCTTATCTATTCAACTACCTTATGTCTTTTGATTGGAGCATTTAATCCATTTACATTTAAGGTTATTGCTGGAGGCTAAGCACAGTAGTTAGCATAATAAATGCGAGAAGTTCATCAGAAGGCTGATGGACATTTTCAGCAGTGCTGAAGATCTGCATATTATTACCTGCTGCCAAACAGCTGAGGGCAATTCCCCTAGCCTGATAGTCCTTTATTGTTTACCAAACCTTACCTTTGATGTGTATATCTGCTTTGCTTAAGGGAAAAATGTGTTAATAAAAAGCCATGGGTCCAGAGATTTGGAGAGCTTAGTCACTAGAGCTACGTTTCCATCTGGCTCCCCCAATGCCTTCCAAATTTATTTCTTGTCTAGTCTTTATTCATTTATGTGCAGCCCTTCTCCAGATTCCTGAATCTTTGCTTTGAAAAGACTGCAGCAGTTATTATTGATAGGTACTTATTTGTTTTCATTTTTATTCTTTATGACTATATTCCTCTCTCTCTCTTTCTCTTTCTGCTTCTTTTTTACAACAGTTCCTTTAGCATTTCTTGCATTGCAGGCTTGGTGGTAATAAACTCCTTTAGCCTTTTTTTTTTTTTTGTCTACAAAGCTCCTAATTTCACCTTCAATTTTGAATGGTTGCCTTGCTGAATGGAGTATTCTTGGATTTAGTCCCTTGCTTTTCATTACTTTGTATACTTCATGCCACTCCCTTCTGGCTGAAGTGTTTCTATTGAGAAATCAGCTGATACTCCAATGGAAGCTTCCTTGTTGGTAACTTTCTGTTTCCCTTGTAAGCCTTTAAGATTCTTCCTTTATCTTTAACATTTGCCATTTTAATGATAATATGTGTTGGTGTGGGTTTATTTGGGTTCATCTTGATTGTGACTGTCTGTGTTTTCTGGAATTGTATGACATTTTTCTTTACCAGGTCAGGGAATATTTTTCTCTTTTTATCATTATTTCTTCAAACATGTTCTCTATTCCTAGTCCAGCTTCTCTTTCTAGTACCTCTCTTATGCAAATGTCGTTTTGTTTTATGTTGTCCTAAAGCTCCCTTACATTCTCCTCCTGCTTTTTATTTTACAATTACTGCTCTGATTGGGTGTTTTTTCCTACCTTGTCTTCTAACTTGCTGATTTGGTCCTCAGATTCTAGTCTACTTTTGCAACCTTCCAGGTGTTCTTTATTGTAGCTATGTCATTCTTCATTTCCTCTTGATTCTCACTCATGTTAGTGTAGTTCTCCTTCAGCTCCTTGTGATTCACAGTCAGATGTTTGAGCATCCTTACAACCACTACTTTGAATTCTTTATCTGACAAATTACTTGCCTCCATTTCATTTAGTTCCTTTTCTGGCTTTTCCTTCATTTGTTTCTTTGTCTTCCCTGTCTGGCAGTCTGGGGAGCTGGGTGGGGGGGTGGGTTTGCAGTGAGTCTGTCTATTCAGAGGTGACTGGTCCCACCAGGTTGCAGTGGTGCATCTGATCTTCTGGTGTCATTGGGTTAGGCACATTTTCTCTGTGGCAGGTCCATGTGTAGGGGCATCAGATTGTGTCCTCTGGCTGGTGTCAGGCATGGGGCCGTTTGACCAGGGGCACCAGGAAGGACACGATGACAGGTATGTGCATCTGGGGGCATTGGGGCATGGTGGCAGCACCTCAAGGCAGTGGGGCTAGTCATTCAGGGGCACCAGGTCAAGTGTGCTGGTTCAGGGCAGCAGGACCCTGTGTCCAGGCTGGGCCTATGTCAGGGTGGTGGGCTGGGACAGGTGCTCTGCTGTTGGGGTGGAGGGGGCCAGGCCAGGTGCTGCTCTGCTGATCAGGGGACAGGGGTGGTAAGCTGGGTGCTGCTCTGCTGGTGGGGAGGTAGGCTGGGTGCTGCTCTGTGGTGGGGGGGCAGGCTGGGTGTTGCTGTGCTGGTGTGGTGGAGGGGGGAAAGGGAGCAGCTGGCCAGTTGCTCTGCCTGGAGGAGGCTGGCAGGTTGGTGCCCTGTCAGTTAGAAGGTACAATCTTTCAGGGGTTTCATAGTTTAAAAAGCTACAATTATAGCATGTAACTAGATTAAAAAAAATAAAAACAGTGCTGTAAATGGGACTGCCTGGCTTGGACCATATACATTTCTGCACAGTCTATATGGAGTCTGTACATAAAATAATCTTCTTTCTTGGTTCCATTTAATTGCTTTTGTATGTAAATTGTTTTCTATTCCAATATATCTAGAGTGGTGAAATAACAGGCGGCACGTAGCCAAAGGTTGCTCCAAGCATGCAGGAGATGGGCCAGACCCATCTCTACTGAAAACTTAGGCATCTTTGACATTTGGTCCTAACAAGGTGCAGTAGCAAAAGCAGACAAGATCACTGCAAATAAAAATGTTTCCAACACCAACTCTATTAATGGTCCTCCATGAAGTACAAAAATTACATGAAAGTCAAAACAAGACTTAAGAAAGCAGATACAGCATTTCAAAAATCTGGTTACCTTGTATGATAATGAACTTCTTTTAGTGGATACATTTCTTTTCACCACTAAATGTAATACTAGATCGATGGCAGTTACAAAGACAGAACAGATGCATAATCACATCAAGTGTGTTTCTAATATTGAGACGTTCCCTGAGAAAAATGATAGAATGAAGATGCCAGGATAATTGAGAATATGCATAAGAGTTGGACACACAGTAGTCTCTTGATAAAAAAAATACAGTAATATTTTTCATGGTGTTTTCTTGAGTGACTGGCTAACTCTCCTGCTTACAGATGGGAAACATCTCCTCCTTTGATGGTAATTTATAAAAATAGGTGTAAAACTGCCATTCTTGGGAGCATTATCTCAATACGTTGAGATTCTGCTTCCTGGCAATTATGGACAGCTTGGCTCAGATAAAATCACAAAAATTCTTTACAGGTTTGAATGTTTCTCATGTTAACACAAGGAAGAATCATACAGATGCAAACTCTAGGGACTTGGAAAAATAGGAATAGGGCCTGAAAAATAGGAACAGTGGTTCCACACCCTCACTGGCATTTGACTTTTCAGAGACAATGGTGTGAAATGCTCAAATGAAAATTTTTTGCCTCAAAAAATGATTCTTAAGTCATAGTCATGCACAGACACATCATTAACATGACTGCATTGCACAGCATCACAGAATCAAATTGGGGCAAGAAGGTGATGGAGAGGATCTCCATCAGATTCTTGGAAATACAGTTGTGCTTAGAGTTGCCCAAGGAGAAGTTGTGCTCAGTGGTGAATGTAGCCACTGTGGACCTTGAGAAAGAAAATACCTACCAGGAAAGGCTCCTGGCGGCTGACTGGACTCAACTTTAAAAAACAAAGTGTAGGGGAGAAACCAAGATGGCGGCATAGGTAAACAACGAAACTGCTGCCTCGCACAACAATTTCAAAACTGCAACTAAAAGACAAAACGTCTATCACCCAGAACCACGGGAAAGCTGGCTGAGTGGAAGTTCTACAACTAGAAGGAAAGAGAAAAGAGCATTGAGACGTGCACAAGCACTGAAAAGCTGAGGTATGGAGGCGCGGGATCTGGGCTGGCGGCAGGCGTTGCTTTTTTCAACCCAAAGGGGAAACAAGCCCCCGATTACTCTGAAATACAGTTTCTGGGGAGACACGGGGGACCCAAACTCCTACGGGGAGAAGCTGGATTGTCTGCCACCAGGTCGGAAAGTGAGGGGGGCCTGCTTGCAGAGCTGCGTGCAAGAATAATTGTTTACTGCGCTGGGGCACGGGACACAGTCAGAGACACAGAGCCAGCTAACTAGCAGCCATTGCTGTTTGCCATGCCCTAGCCTAGTGACGCCCTGAGACCCCGCCCCACACAACCTACAAACCCACTCAAGCTCCAAGCAGCAGTTTTAGCATAAGAAGCTGCCCTATCACAGCTTAACCTAGCAAACTTGCAACCCGGATCAGACAGCTCCAAAACCTCCAAACCCCAAGCAAAGAGGAGAAAACTGTAGCTCTCACTGTAGCTCCTGCTGGGTGGACTCAGACAATAGCTGACCTGCACCCCATTGGAGATCCAGAAGCCAGTATACCTAGTGGTCAGTGTGAGAAACCATATTTCAACTCCTCACATCCATAAGTGACACATTCAAGAGGCAGACTCAGTGAGCACCAAAGCCCCACTGAAACAAGTCCTGCACCATAAGTGTGTCTCCAGCAGAGCAGTTCTTATAGACACAGCAAGTCCTCACAGCCGATTGGCCTGGAGGTCAATTCCTCCCAGTGTACCAACAGCAATTAAAGCTTAACTACACCAAGACTTTGCACTCAGCCCACAAAGGGGTGTACCAAGAGCGTCCACATCAGGTGATTGGGGAATCTGAGCTACTGCCCCCTATAGGTCACCTACCACACAAAGCCACTCCATCAACACAGGGAAGCAGCCAAAATGCGGAAACAAAGAAACATGTCACGAATGAAAGAAATGGAGGAAAGCAAACTACTGGACGACATAGAGTTCAGAACCACATTTATAAGGTTACTCAAGAATCTTCTAAAAACCGCCGAGAAACTTGATGACACTTCTGAGGAGCTTAGTGAGACCTTCAAGGACCTTAATGAGAATGCCAAAAAAATGGAAAAGGACCAGTCAGAAATGAAGCGTACACTGTCTAAAATAAAGAATATACAGAAACTCAACTGTAGATCAACGTACCCCAAGAATCAAACCAAAGATCTGAAATATGAGGAAACAAAAAACACCCAACCAGAAAAACAAAAAGAAAAAAGAATCCAAAAATATGAAGATAGTGTAAGCAGCCTCTGGGACAACTCTAAGCATACCAACATCCGAATTTTTGGGGTGCCAGAAGAAGAGAGAGAGCAAAACACTGAAAACCTATTAGAAGAAATAATGACAGAAAACTTTCCCTACCTGGTGAAAGAAATAGACTTACAAGTCCAGGAAGTGCACAGAACCCCAAACAAAAGGAATCCAAAGGGGACAACCAAGACACATCATAATTAAAATGCCAAGGGCAAAAGACAAAGAGAGAATCTTGAAAGCAGCAAGAGAAAAACTGTTAGTTATCTACAAGGGAGTACCCATACGACTGTCAGCTGATTTCTCAGCAGAAACTATGCAGGCCAGAAGGGAGTGGCAAGAAATATTCAAAGTGATGAACAGCAAGAACCTACAACCAAGATTACTCTACCCAGCAAAGCTATCATTCACGATTGAAGGGCAGATAAAGAGCTTCACAGATAAGAAAAAGCTAAAGGAGTTCACCGCCACCAAACCAGGATTACATGAAATCCTGAAGGGTATTCTTTAAGAAGAGGAAGAAGAAGAAAAAGGTAAAGATAAAAATTATGAACAACAAAATGACATCAAATACATAGCTACCAACAAGTGAATCTAAAAATCAAGTGAATAAAAAATCTGAAGAACAGAATGGACTGGTGAATGTAATAGAATCAGGGACATAGAAAGGGAGTGGACTGACAATTCTCAGGGGGAAGCGGGTGTGAGTGGTGCGGGAAGAGATTGGACAAAAATCTTACTCCTATGGATGAAGACAGTGGCAGGGGGTAGGGGCATGGGGTAGGGTGGGGAATCAGGTGGAGGGGGAGCTATAGGGGGAAAACAAAAAGAGGAACACCTGTAATCTGAACAATAAAGATTTATTTAAAAAAACAAAACAAAACAAAACAAAAACAAAGTGTACTCTTCCTAAAAAGGGGCCTCTGTGTAAACCACACTACAGGGAGAACCCTGCTCTAAGCTGCAGGTCTCCCAATCTAGACTGCCTGCATTCTGCTCCTGCCATCTGAGCCAGCCTTTATAAAGGAGTTCCTAGAACCCTATTTCAAGCAATAGGACTGAAGCTTTTCCCATCCACTCAGACCTATATTCCCATCAGCTTCTTCACTGACCAATCAGAGCAGCTCCATTCTGACCAACCAGGACAGTGCTTTTTGGACCAATCAAACTGTGAGGATTTGGAGTCCTCATTTGCATGAGGACATACCAGTAAGGGACTGGGATGGATATTTCTCTCTATATGTCAGTTTCCCTCAGGCTCAGGGAGCTCACTTTCCCTCTTCACAGAAAGGTAAAGATGGGGTTTCCCTGGCTGGAGCTGGGCTGAGTACACCGGAGTGAAGTGAAGCAGTCTAGCTTGGTAAGGGGTCTCCTCTCCCTGGGGTCACCTCACAGGTATGCGGCTTTGGTATTGAGCTGTTCCATAGCCATGCTGATCCACAGCCTTGCTGTATTACAATTGAGCTGTTTTCACTGAATAGTTTTCTCCTTCACTGCACCCCAAATTAGGGATTCCTGTTGGTGTTAAATCGGTACTAATGCTCAATGGTTGACACCATCCCTATTTGTTAAGAGACAGGGTAAGTTGCCACACAAGAGAGTCCAAGTTATGGTGGTTTATACAAAGTACAATTAATTTCTTATGTCATAGTCAGAGGTGGCAATTCAGGGCTGGTCAGAGCACTCTGTTCTCACCATATGGCACTTGTCCATTTTTTCCCTAGGACAAGATCCAGATTGGTACCAGTATTGCTCTTTCCAGCCCATTGGTCACACCAAATGGCAAGGGGGTTAGGAAATGTGGTCTTTACCTGGGCAGTCTCCACATTAAAAAGTGGGGAGGATGGGTTGGGGACGGTGACAACTAGCAGTCTGCACACCATCCTTGAGAGACCGTGAGACTATCTACAGGAGTGTGACTGAAAAGTGCCAGCCCCAATCCCTGCTGACTCCTCGGGGGTCATCCCAAAGCCCCGCTCACCATGTGATGCAATTTCCTAAGGAGGAGGCAGAGAGGAGGCCAGGCTTTTTGGGAGAAACTGCCAAGAGAGAAAGTCAGGAGCTGAGTTTCCTATGTGCGGAGACCTTTGACCCTTTTTAAAGACCTGTTCTTAGAAAACAGCTCACCTGTGCCCAGAAGCCGGCCAACGGCAGAAGCCTCCTTCCAGCCTGAGGCTCGAGCTGCTGACCCTGACTCACTGTGCAAGGTGAGTGAGAGGCAGAGGAGGCTGCCCAGAGTCATCCATAAGTTTCTTACATTTTTGTAAAGAAGAATAAAAGGGGGAGGAGGAGGGGGATATGGAGAAACTCCTCCTTGCACATCAAAGCCCCCCTTAGTTGACTTGCCAATTTCTGGAATGCTGTGATTTTCGTATTATTTGAATGATAGTATGTTTGATGGATTAGGGTGCCTGAGAAGGGGGAAACCTCAGCAGATAGTGAGGCTCTGGGATCTGATTGCCATTTAGGAAGTCTTGCTGCTATAATTTCTAGTGAAATAGCCTAAGGTATTTTCTGAGTTTTCCCTCAGGATATTCATTCCTAACCCCTCCACTTGTCAAGGAAAATGCAAAACTGGGGAATTTCTTTTAAAAGATCATAGGATGGACCTAGGGAAGACAGAGACTAAATCAAAGAGGTGACATTTTATTGTGAAAAATTTAACTCATACACAAGTAAACCCAGCCATAGCGATCTCCAACACCTGGCCAGTATTACCCCCCCCCCCCCCCACCTCCTGCCTTCCCTCAGGGTTATATTGAGTAAATCTCAGCATTATGTCATTTTATCTGTGTATTTCAATAAATGTCTCTGAAAGATAAGAAGTCTTTATAAAAGACATAACTGTAATATACTTTAAAAATCTGTAACAATCGCTTAATATCCTGTGTGTTTAATTTTCTCCAGTTTTCCCCTCTGCCACTCTTCTCTCCTTTGTGATTGATTTGTTTACATCAGGCTCCAAACAAGGTGTACTTGTTGCATTTGGTTGCTATGTCCCCTAAATTTCTTTTAATCTATAGGTTCCCACTTTGTCTGTGTTTTTCTTCTTTACCCCGTAAAATGTCCCAAGATCTGGATTTGCTGGCTTCATCCCAGTGGTGTCACTTAACACGCTCTTCACCCTGAAATTCCTGATGCCCAGTTGCTAGACCCTGAGGCTTGGTCCTATTCAGGTGAATTTGATTTTAAAGTTGCATGTTCATACAGCAGGCGGCCCCGCATGCCTGGTTCTCTCTCTCTGATGTTAGCAGACATCGATGATCATCTGCTTATTTCAAAAAGGTTTTCAAAATGCAATACTCCAATTAGTTTTTCTTCTTTATTGACTAGCTAGAATACTTCTGGAGATGAAATGTTTCCTCCTCGGCTATTATGGTTGCTCCAAAAAAACAGCTCTTATAAGAAAGACAGACAAATGCTAGATTCTTCCTCTTTGCTTAACCATTTTCAGAATAAAGAACTGTTTCCTTATAAGCTTCCTAAGGGACTGAGAAGTTTTTAAAATTTGTTAGTGCTTTGTGGTTTATGGACTCATGAAGTTTTGCTTATGCAATGAGGTTCAGTCTTTCATGATTATTCTTATTGATGCTCAACATCCCATCATTAGCTACTGAGTCTTTTTGCTGTGACCCCAGTAGTATTTAGTAGCTTTCTGATATAATTCAATGTCCAGAATTATCTTGTACATTTTTTCTCTAGAACTGGAATCAGTAATTTCTGGAAAATGCCCAGTTTCTTTTAATGGCAAGTGGTATTTAGAGAGCACAACGAGGGCAGTTCAAACAATTTTTAGGAAAATATCTCTTTAATCTGAAAATGAAGCATTGCAAATATCATTTCAATTCAGGTACAAAATGAAAAAGTTAAATAAGAATGCTCCAGAATAACACTGTCCCATAGAACTTCCAGCAATAATAGGAATATCCCATATCTGAGTTATCCAAAATGGTAGCCATATGTGGCTATTGAAAACTAAATTATAGAATAACCACCCTTGGGAACCACCTGAAGACTAGCTGAATAGAATTCCTATAGCTGAGGACATAAAGAAGAAGCCACACTGAGACTGGTAGAGGGGTGAAGACTCCAAATGTGCTGGTCCCACACCTCTGTGTGGCATGTAAGAATCAGGAAGGATACCTTAGCTATAGATGTTCCCCTGAAAAGTGAGGAGTCCAGCCCCAAACAAACTCCCCAGTCCAAAGCACCAGTGCTGGGAAGAGGAGCCCCTACAGCCTATGGCTGTAAAATTAGTGCGGACTTTATCTAGGTAAGAGGGAGGGCTGCTGTGGATTCAGGAGAATTGCTTACTCAGAAGCACTCTCCCTAAGCGCCAATGAAGGGACAGCAGCCTGAAAAATGCCAAGGACATACAATGAGGAACTGAATTGTCTGGATTCAGGGTGAGAGCGGAAAGAACAGCTCTCTCTAGAACAGAATTGCTGGCAGATTCCATTGCTTCCTTGTTGAACGCCCCCCCTCCCCCCGCAGCAGGGGCAGAAGGGGCAGACTCACCAAATCTGAGTCTCCGTGTCTCTATTAACGCGTTAACAATGTTCACCCCACCCAGGTGGTAACTGAGATCCCTCCCCACCAAACTCTCTAACCCAGCCCCAGCCTATTTCACACAAGCAGCCCACAAACAACATTTTCTGGAATCTTTCAAAGGTCCAAATACTCAAACTAGCAGCAGCTGGCCACAGCATGTCCTGTGCCTCTTGCTGAGAAGCCCCAAGCACAGAATTAGTGGCAACTGACCTCATTTAACAGCATAGCCTCTCCAAGGGCCCTCCAAGGTCAGGACAGGCAGCTCCAAAATGCACATAGTTTTCTGGCTTTTACCAGGTGCCCTCAACCAGGCTCAGGCAGCAGCTGAACTTGGCCTGCACCAGAGGCCCTTCCAAGAGGCCCCAGAATGAACATATCTGGTGGCCAGCTTCAGACCACACCACACCACCCAATTAGTTCCACAAATGACACACCCAAGAAATGACTCAGCAGGTACCACAGCCCCACTAAAGCAAATCTTGCTCAGTCAAGGCCCCCCACACAACAGGTCATTCACTATAGGTGAGATCTGGCATCCAGGCTGGAGGGAGAAATGTGCAGAGTAGGGACTAGAGTCTCAGAGGGAGAATGAGCTCCACCAAATCTGCAGCCCTTAGGGTCAGTGTAGCCCTAGAATGTGGAAGGGGGTCCATAAGGCTGCTGGCTGAGGGGGACTCTAGATCTAAGCCCACAGCCATGGGAGACTGCACCCAGAAAGGCAGCCTGAAGTTCTATACCAGCCGCACAGTGCCAGGGGGAGAAAGATGTGAGTCATGTGGTTCCTTTGTCTTTTTCACTTCCTTGCTTTTGCTTGCTAAGCTCAGTACATAGGATCTTCCAATTAAAAACACTCACCGAGACTGCAGAGGAAGGTGGTTTTTGTGGAAACTAGGGATCAGAATAAGGAGAGATGAGCAGGAAGAGCTGGTTCTTTTAAAGGATAAACAAGATCGACAAACCTCTAGCCAGGCTCACCAAGAAGCAAAGAGAGAGGACCCAAATAAACAAAATCTGAAATGAAAGAGGTGAAGTAACAACTGGTCCCACAGAAATACAAAAGGATTATGAAAAAATACCATGAACAACTCTATTCCAAAAAATGGACAACCTAGATGAAATGGACATATTCTTAGAAAAATACAAGTTCCCAAAACTCAATCAGGAAAAATAAAAAACCCCGAATAGGCCTATAACCACCATAGAAATTGAAGCAGTGATCAAAAATCTTCCAGCAAACAAAAGATCTGTCCAGACTGCTTTACAGGGGATTTCTACCAACCATTCAAAGAAGAACTAAAACCTATCCTCCTCAGACTATTCCAAAAAATTCAAGAGGAAGGCACACTTCCAAGCTCTTTATATGAAGCCAGCATTACGCTAATTCCAAAACAAGATAAAGACACCACAAAAAAAGAGAACTACAAGCCAGTATCCTTGATGAACATAGATGCTAAAATCCTCAACAAAATTCTAACAAATCAGATCCAGCATTACATTAGAAAGATCACACACCATGACCAAGTGGAATTTATTCCAGGGATGCAAGGATGGTACAACATTCGCAAATCAATAAACGTGATACATTGCATAAACAAACTGAGGGACAAAAATCACATAGTCATATCAATTGATGCAGAAAAAGCATTTGACAAAATCCAACACCCTTTCTTGATAAAAACTCTCAGCAAAGTGGAAATGGAGGGATCATACCTCTACATAATAAAGGCTATATATGACAAACCTACAGCCAACATCATACTCAATGGGCAAAAACTAAACTCATTTACCCTAAGAAAGGGAACAAGACAGGGATGCCCACTCTCACCACTCCTGTTTGATATAGTACTAGTAAGTACTAGCCATGGTGATCAGACAAGAAGAAGAAGTAACAGGCATCCAAATTGGAAAAGAAGAAATAAAACTGTCCTTATTCTCAGATGACATGATACTATGCATAGAAAACCCCAAAGACTCCATGAAAAGACTACTAGACCTAATAAATGAATTCGGCAATGTAGCAGGATACAAAATTAACAATGAGAAATCTATGGCCTTTTTATACACCAATAATGAACTCACAGAAAGAGAAACTAAAAAAGCAATCCCATATACCATTGCACCAAAAAAAAAAAGAAAAGATATCTAGGGATAAAATTAACTAAGGAGTTAAAAGACCTGTACTCGGAAAAAAGAAATAGAGGAAGGCATAAACAAATGGAAGAGCATACCATGTTCATGGATTGGTAGAATTAACATAATTAAAATGTCCATACTACCCAAAGCTACAGATTCAATGCAATCCCCATTAAAATACCAATGGCATATTTCAAAGATCTAGAACAAACTCTCCAAAAATTTATCTACAATAAAAAAGACCCTGAATAGCCACAGCAATCCTGAAAAAGAAGAACAAAGTTGGAGGGATCACAATACCAAATATCAAGCTATATTACCAAGCCACAGTTCTCAAAACCGCCTGGTACTGGCAAAGGAACACACATATAGACTAATGGAACAGAACAGAGAACCCAGAAATCAACCCAAGCCATTATGCTCAATTAATATTTGACAAAGGAGGCAAGAGCATACAATGGAGTCAAGACAGTCTTTCTAATAAATGGTGCTGGGAAATTTTGGTCAGATAGATGCAAAAAAATGAAACTAGACCACCAACTTACACCATACACAAAAACAAACTCAAAATGGTTAAAGGACTTAAATGTAAGACAGGAAACCATAAAAATCCTACATGACTCCACAGGCAGCAAAATGGCAGACATATGTCATAGCAATATCTTTATTGCCACAGCTCCTAGGGCAAGGGAGACTGAGGAGAAAATAAACAAATGGGATTACATCAAAGTAAAAAGCTTCTTCACAGCTAAAGAAACAATCAACAAAACAATAAGAAAGCCCATTGCACCGGAGAACATATTTGCCAATGTTATCTCCGATAAGGGTTTAATCTCCAGAATTTATAGAAAACTCATACAACTTAACAAAAGGAAGATAAACTATCCAATCAAAAAATGGGCAAAGGACCCAAGTAGACACTTTTTGAAAGAGGACATACAGAAGGCTGAGAGACATATGAAAACATGCTCAAAGTCACTAATCATCAAGAGATGCAAATCAAAACAAAAATGAGGTACCATCTCACATCTGTCAGAATGGCTATCATCAACAAATCAACAAATGAAAAGTGTTGGCGAGGATGTGGAGAAAAAAGAAACCTTGTGCACTGCTGGCGGGAATGCAGACTTGGTGCAACCACTGTGGAAGATAGTATGGAGTTTCCTCAAAAAGTTAAAAATGGAACTCCCATTTGACCCAGTGATCCCACTTCTAGGAATATATCCCAAGAAACCAGAAACACCAATCAGAATGGATATATGCACCCCTATGTTCATAGCAGTACAATTTATAATAGCTAAGATTTGGAAACAACCTAAGTGCCCATCAGCAGATGAGTGGATTAAAAAACTGTGGTACATCTACACAATGGAATACTATGCTGCTATAAAAAAGAAGGAAATTTTACCATTTGCAACAGCATGGATGGAACTGGAGAGCATTATGCTAAGCGAAATAAGCCAGTCAGAGAAAGATAAATATCACATGATCTCACTCATATGTGGGATATAATCTATCTATATAAAAGTCTAAGTGACCATTGCAACTGAACAAACGACCAAACAGACTGCATGGGGTGACTAGGCCAGCAGGGGGGTTAGTGAGGGACGACCAAATGACCGAGCAGCAGGCTGTGTTGGGTGACCAGGCCAGCAGGGGGTTTAGTGAGCGGCGACCAGCCTGGCAGAGGGGCGCAGTGAGGGGTGACCAGGCCGGCAGTTGGGGGGGGGGAGTTGGGGGTGACCAGGCCAGCATGGGGGGCAGTAAGGGGCAACCAGGCCGGCAGGGGGGGCGGTTAGGGGTGACCAGGCCAGCAGGGGGGGGAAGTTAGGGGCGATCAGGCAGGCAGGCAGGTGAGCAGTTAGGAGCCAGTGGTCCTGGTTTAGGCCCAATCTAAACCGGCAGTTGGACATCCCCTGAGGGGTCCCAGATTGGAGAGGGTGCAGGCTGGGGTAAGGGGAGACCCCCATGCACAAATTTCGTGCACTGGGCCTCTAGTCCCATATAATAAAAGCCTAGGTGGCATTGTGGGACACCCTCATGCAATGTCATCACAAGATGGCCACTGCGGTCATCACAATGTGGCCGCCACAAGATGGCCAGCAGGGGAGGGCAGTTGTGGGCAATCAGGCCGACAAGGGAAGGCAGTTGGGGGGACCAGGCTTACAGGTGAGGGCAGTTAGGGGTGCACAGGCTGGCAAGGGAAGGCAGTTAGGGGTGACGTGGCTGGCAGGGGAGGGCAGTTCCTGGAGACCAGGCCTGCAGGGGAGAGCAGTTGGGGACAACCAGGCCAGCAAGAGAGGGCAGTTGGGGGCAACCAGACTGGCAGGGGAGGGCAGTTGGGGCCATCAGCCTGGCAGGGGAGGGCTATTGGGGGTGTGATCAGGCTGGCAGGGGAGGGCAGTTGGGGGTGACCAGGCTGGCAGGAGAGGTCAGTTGGGGGCAACCAGGCCTGCAGGGGAGGGCTCTTGGGGGTGAGATCAGGCCAGCAGGGAGGACAGTTGGGGGTGACCAAGTCGGCAGTGGAGGGCAGTTAGGGGCAATCAGAAAGGCAGGCAGGCAAGTGGTTAGGATCCAGCAGTCCCAGATTGTGAGAGGGATGTCTGACTGTTGGTTTAGTTCTGATCCCTGCAGGATTGGGCCTAAACCGGCAGTCAGACATCCCTCAAGGGGTCCCAGATTGGAGAGGGTGCAGGCTGGGCTGAGGGACAACACCCCCCACCACCCCCATGCACGAATTTCATTCACTGGGCCTCTAGTGATCAACATAATTTGATGAACAAAAATAGATTCAGAGACAAATGGCAGAGGAGGTGGGGGGGGGGGCGGTTAGATAGCAACCAAAGGACTATATGCATGCATATTGGCATAACCAATGGACACAGACACTGGGGCAGTAGAGGCTTGCCTGGGGTGGGAATGCTTGTGGGGGGGGGGCATCAATTGGGGAAAAAGAAGACATGTAAAACTTTAGACAATTAAAAATAAATAAATAAATAAATAAATAAACAAACAAACAAACAGAAAACCTATTTGAAAAATAATGGCTGAAAATTTCCCTAACCTAGTGAAGGAAAAAGACTTACCATTCCAGGAAGCACTGAGAGTGCCAAACAGTATGAACCCAAAGAGGCCCACACCATGACACATCATAATTAAAATACCAAAGGTTAAAGACAAAGAGAATGTTAAAAGCAGCAAGAGAAAATCAGTTAATTACCTACAAGGAAGCTCCCCTAATACTGTCAGTTGATTTCTTAATAGAAACTTTGCAGACCAGAAGGGATTGGCATGAAATATTCAAAGTGATGAATAGTAAAGACCTACAACCAAGATTACTCTACGCAGCAAGGCTATCATTTGGAACTGAAGGAGAGATAAAGACTTTTCCAGGCAAGAAAAAGCTGAAGAACTTCATCACCACCACACCTTTATAAGAATGTTAAAGGGATGTTCTTATGAGGACGAAAAACAAAAACAAAAACAGAAGAGGAGGATAATAAAGATTAAAACTATGAATATGAAAAATATGGCAAAGAAAATAATTCTTACTGACAAAGGCAAACACATAATAAAAGTAGCAGATAACCAACACTAAAACTAGTAGAAAGGTTAAAAGGCAAAAGTACAAAGATCATGTATAATTACAACAGTAAGTCAAGGGATACACATAAACACAAACACATAAAAGAAGTAAAAAAGAAGAAAAACAAACTTGGAGCAGTTGAGTAAAAAATGTAGTGATTTTAGAATGTGTTCAAATTTAAGTGAACATCAGCTTAAAATAGTCTGCTATAAACATCTATATATATAAAAGCCCAGCAACCAGAACAGCAGAACAACCAGAACAAGAGCGACCAATGGCTATGACGTGCACTGTGGCAACCAACCAGCCTGATCCAGGCCCCAATCGCTACCCCACTGGCTGGATCAGTCCCCAATTGGCCCCCAACACCCTGATCAGGGATGGGGTCAGCCAGCCAATCACCTGCAGCCCCTTCCCCCTGCCAGCCTGGCCAGATGGGCCCCCATTGGGGTAGCCTGGCCGGACTCCACCCATACATAAATTCATGCACAGGGCCTCTAGTAATTGGTAAAAATGAAAAATATGGTAATCATAAATCTAAAAGTGATATACAAGGAACAAAGAGAAAGGAATTCAAACACACTGTAGAAAGTCATCAACATACAATAGAGAAAGAGAACTAGCCCAGCTGGTGTGGCTCAGTGGTTGAACATCAATCTATGAACCAGGAGGTCACGGTTTGATTCCCGTCATGGCACATGCTTGGATTGTGGGCTCAATCCCCGGTGGGGGACATGCAGAAGGCAGCAATGATGATTCTCTCTCATCATTGATATTTCTAGCTCTCTCTGCCTTTCCCTTCCTCTCTGAAATCAATAAAAATATATTTTCAAAAAGAGAGAACTATGAAAACAAAATAGAATGAGAAAGCAAAATAGTAATAACTACATAGCTATCAATAAACCCTTTAAATATAAATAGATTAAATTCTCCAAACCATTAGACAATGGGTGGCCTTGGCTGGTGCTAAGTGGTTAGAGCATCTGACACCAAAGGGTCGCAGGTTTGATTCTGAGACAAGGGCACATACCTTGGTTGCAGGATTGATCCCCAGCATGTGTGTGAGGCAACAATGGATGTGTCTCTCTCACCTCGATGTTTCTCTCTCTCTCTCTCCCCCTCTCTTTCTCTCTCCTCCGTTTCTCCCAACCTCTCTTCCATTCTATCTAAAGGATTGGGAAAATATTCTCACATTTATATCCTAAACATAGTAGCATTTAACATACAAAGGAAATATTAGCAGACATAAAGAGATTGACAGTAAAACAATAATAGCAGGGGACTTTAACAACTATTGATATCAAAGGATAGATCATCCAGGCAGAAAATCAATAAGGAAACAGCAGCCTTAAATGACACATTAGACCAGATGGATTTAATTAATATTTTCAGAGCATTTCAACCCAAAGTAGCAGAATATACATTTTTTTCAAGTGCACATGGAATGATTTCTAGGATAGACCACATGTTAGGGCACAAAACAAGTCTCAGTAAATTTAAGAAGATTAAAGTCATATCAACCATTCTTTCTGATCACAATGGTATAAAACTAGAAATCAGTTACAAGGAAAAATACTAGAAAACACACAAACACATGGAGACTAAATAATATGTACTAAACAATGAATGGTTAACAACGAGATCAAGAAAGACGTCAAAATATACCCTGAAAAAAGTGAAAATGAAAACACAATGACCCAAAATCTATTAAATAAAACCAATGCAGTCTTAAGATAGAAATTCATAGGAGTACAGGCCTATCTTTAGAAGAAAACAAGAAAAACCTCAAATAAACAAACTAATCTCATACTAAAGGAACTAGAAAAAGAAGAACAAAGTACAAAGTGAGTTAAAAAAAAGAAATAATAAAGATCAGAGTGGAAATAAATGAAATGCAGTTTTTAAAAATGCAAAAGATCAGTGAAACCAAGATTTGGTTCTTTGAAAAGTTAATGAAATTGGAAAACCTTTAAGCAGATTCATTCAGAAAAACAGAGAGAGGTCCCAAATAGATAAAATCAGAAGTGAAAGAGAAATACCAACTGACACCACAGAAATACAAAGGATTATTTAAAAAAATACTACAATTATATGCCAACAGATTGGAAAACTTGGAAGAAATGGATAAATTCCTAGAAATATACAATCTTCTAAGACTGAATCAAAAAGGAAGAGAAAATCTGAACAGACTTTATAACTACTGACAAAATCGAATTAGTAATTTAAAAATTATCAACAAACAAAAGGCTTGGACCAGATGCTTTTACAGGGTAATTTTACCATTCAAAGAAGAATTAACACATCTTTTTCAAGCTTTTTCAAAAAATTAAAGAGATAGGAAGACTTCTTTATTATTGCTACCCCAGTTTTTTTTTTTTTATTTCATTTTTTGAGGCCGGCCATTACGCTGATTCCAAAATCAAAAAAAGACACTATAAAAGAATTGTAAGCCAATATCTCTGATGAACATAGATGCAAAAATCCTCAACAAAATATTAGCAAACCGAGTTAAGTGGGATTTGTTTCTGGAATGTAAGTGGGATTTATTCCTGGAATGTAAGGTTGGTTCACTATTTGCAAATCAATTCATGTGATACACAATATAAACCAAATAAAGGATAAAAATCACATGATCATATCAATAGATGCAGTAAAAGTATTTGACAAAATCCAACATCCATTTATGATAAAAACTCGCAGCAAAGTGGAAATAGAAGGAACATACCTCAGCATAATAAAGGCCATGAATAATAAACCCACAGCTAATATCATATGAACAATGAAGAGTTAAAAGTGTTTTCCTTAAGATCAGAAACAAGAAAAAAATGTCTACATTCACCACTGTTATTCAGGATAGTCCTAGAAGTCCTAGACACAGCAATCAGAGAAGAAGAAGAAATAGAAGACATCCAAATGGAAAAGAAGTAGTAAAACTTTCATTATTTGGTGATAACATGATACTATAATGTAGAAAACACTAAAGTATCCACCAAAAAGCTGTTAGAACTAATAAATAAATTCAGTAAAGTAGAAGAATACAAAATTAATATTCAGAAATCAGGTGCATTTTTATACACCAAGAACAAGCTATGAAAAAGAGAAATTAAAAAAACTATTTCATTTACAATTGCATAAAAAACACCTAAGAACATATTTAACCAAGGTGGTAAAAGACCTGTACTTGGAAAACTATAAGACATTGAAGAAGATACAAGTAAATGGAAGCATATAACATTCTCACAAATTGGAAGAATTAGTATGGTTAAAATGCCTATATTACCCAATATACAGATTCAGTTCAACTCCTATCAAGATACTAATGGCATATTTCATAGAATTAGAGCTGATAATCCTAAAATTATATAAAATCACAAAAGTCCCCAAATAACCGGAGTAATGTTCAGAAAGAAAAACAATGTTGGTGGTATCACTGTCTCTGATATCAAGCTACACTACAGGCTGCAGTCATGAAAACAGCCTGGCACCACAGATACGCAGTCATGAAAACTGCACGGCACTCACAGACATGCAGTCATGAAAACCGCATGGCACTCGCAGACATGCAGTCATAAAAACCGCATGGCACTCGCAGACATGCAGTCATAAAAACCGCAGGGCACCACAGACATGCAGTCATGAAAACAGCATGGCACCACAGACATGCAGTCATAAAAATAGCATGGCATTCACAGACAACAGTGTAGCGAAGGCCTGAGGAGGGAGCAGGTGTGGGGGAGGGGGGGCCAATGTTGGGAAAAGGAATACATCTGTAATACTTCCAATAATAAAGATAAATTAAAAAAAAAAGAGAAACACAGCATGGTACTGGCTTAAAACAGACATATACAGCCCTAACTAGTTTGGCTCAGTGGATAGAGCGTCGGCCTGTGGACTGAAGGGTCCCAGGTTTGATTCCAGTCAAGGGCATGTACCTTGGTTGTGGGCACATCCCCAGTAGGGGGTATGTAGGAGGTGGCTGATGGATGTTTCTCTCTCATCATATTTCTAACTCTCTATCTCTCTCCTTTCCTCTCTGTAAAAAATCAATAAAAATATTTAAAAAAAACACATACATATAGATGAATGGAACAGAGTAGAGAGCCCAGAAATAAACCCATGCCTATATAGTCAATCTATGACAAAGGAGATATAATATACAATGGATAAAGACAGTTTCCTTAAGTAATTTTGGGGAAAATTGGACAGGTACATGGAAAAAATGAAACTAGACCACTTTCTTGCACCATATACAAGAATAAACTAAAAATGGATTGAAGACTTAAATGTAAGACCTGAAACTATAAGAAGTAAACATAGGTAGTTAACTCTTTGACATTGCTCTTAGCAATATATTTTTGGATATGTCTCTTAGGGCAAGGGAAACAAAGGGGGAAAATTAGACTAAAAAGTGTTTGTACTTCAAAGTATACCATCAACAAAAGAAAGACAAGCTACTGAATGAGAGGCGATAGTCAGCAACGCTACATCCCATGAGGGCTAGTATCCAAAACATATAAAGAACTCAGATGAGGGCAGACGGGCCCCTCCTGCTGGCAGCCCAGGCCTGTGGAGACAGACACACTGTGGACGGCTGAGCTGGAAGCAGGTGCTGAGAGCCAGAGGGCAGCGCTGACAGGGTGAGCCCCCAGACATCTCACGGGAAGCCCAGAACCAGCCACAGTCATCAGGAGAGTAGGAGCCACAGGGCGCTCCCATGGGCACTCAACTCAGGTGCCTCGGGAAAGCCCGGGAGTCGGGGCTGGCTCTGCTTCGAGGAGGCTCTGCTCGCCTTAAGGTGAGCACCGTGGTCCAGGCGCGAGGGCGTTTCACCGGCGGGCCTTCCTGTCCAGGGCGGGGCGGGGGAAGGGAATGGCCCGCCGGGCTCATTGGCCCGAGCGCCATCTGCGCAGCAGAAGGTGGCGGGTCCCTTCCTCGTCAGGGCACTCGCCTGGGTTGCAGATTCGACCCCGTTCGGGGCGAGGATGGGAGGCAACCAACCGACGTTTCTCTCAATTGATGTTTCTCTATCCCTTCCTCTCTCTAAAATCATAAAAAAGGGTGGGGGGGGGCATAGATGATAGCTGCACGCCGCGGCCTCCGTGGTGCCCGAGGGCGCCGCTCCGGGGCAGTGCAGGCTCAGCCCCACCCGCACAGACAGCTCGCCGGCCTGGGCTCCCGGGGGCGGCAAGGGGCTGGGCGCCCACGGCGGGAGCTGGGGCTTCTCTCCAGAGCCTGGTTCTGCGGTGGCTGCGGCACAGCCTGGGCTTCAGGGAGCCAGACCTCCGGCCCCTCCTGCGGCTGCCTCAAGCCGCTGCGACCGGGCTTGTTAACGAGCCCGCCTCCCCCCCCCCCCCCCGTCCCCCCCCCCCCCCCCCCCCCCAGTGCTCTGTGACCAGAGCTCCTCACCCCACTCTAAGCCAAGGGCAGACGCTTCACCTCTGGTCCAAGACCAGCCACAGACGCATTCTCAAATCGCGAGTGCCCAGACACCCAGCCCGGCGGGGCTGCAGCCAGCACAGCGCACAGGGCACAGGCCTGGGGTGAGGGTAGTAAATGGGGGAAATGCGGAGAGAGGGACTGAGAAAGGAGGGAGCCCCAACCAGCCCGACCTCGACTGTGCCGTTCCTCCCTATGTGGCTGCTGGCGCTGTTCCCTGCTTTCCGCGCCCGCGAGACCCCGTAGACCCACCCTAACTCACCCCTTTATTCCAAGGCCGGTGCCCAGAGAAAAGCGGGCGCAGATGCAGGACTAACAGGAGGCTGCCTGCTGTGGGCGGGCCTGCCAAGCACATTGTAGGGATCAGCTCCCCTGTTCTCCCGGGAACATCACGGGGCACGTACTTTCTTTTATAATAACTTCGTAATATTTTATTTTAATGTTGTTTTATTACATGGATTGGAGTGACATTGGTCAACATGGACATACAGGTTTCAGATGTGGGTTTCTATTCTACAAGCCCACCACCCAGAGTCAGATCTTCTCCCCACCCCTGCCCACTGGCACCCCCACACTGCTGTTTGTGTCCATGAGTTTCAGTTTTATATGCCACATGTGAGTGAAATCGTGTGGTGCTTGGCTTTTTCTGACGGAGCCTGATGTGCTCCAGGTCCACCAGGTTGTTGCAAACGTCTGACATTCATGTTGCACAGGTAGGAAGCAGAGGCACAGGGCCCAGCGCCTTCCCCAGGTCACCTCGCCAATTGGCTGCTGGTTACACCCACGCTTTAAGCCACTGTACTTATAGTGACTTCCCATGTCATTGGTGATGCTTGGTTATGTAAGGAGTTTTTTTTAAATTCTGCTTTAGCATGTTAAAATTAAAATGTTCATTTAGTTTAGCTGTGATGATTTTTTAAATGCAGCATTGCCTTTAGAAATGTATACTAAAATATTTGTGAATAAAATGTGATGTCTGGGATTTGCTTTGAATAATGAGGGAAGCTGGGAGTGGATGGGTGGCAATAGATATAACATGATTAGACAGGAGTTGATCATTGTTGAAACTTGGTGATGGGGGTGGATATTATTATATTACTAGTGGCCCGGTGCACGAAATTTGTGCACATTAAAAGGGGATTAATTAGAGGAAATAATTTAATATTGCTATTTGCCCTTTCTCTATAATAGAAGTGTCAGAGATGAAAGAAAATTAGTAAAATGTGTATGAAAACCTTCATCCTGTCAGAGTCTGGGGCTCACCACAGGACCCAGAGTCAAGTCACCGCCCACCCACATGCACCTCAAAATCACGTGAGACCCAGACCCCGCCGACCCTCCCCCCCCACATTGGGCTAGATCCAGACCCGGCCAGTCCCACCCTTGTCAAGCCTCAGGTCCCCTGGCCTGATGCCAGGATGGGGGGCATGGCCTGAGGTCCCCTAGCCCAGACTGGGGAGGGGGCATGCCTTGAGGTCCCCTGTCAAGCCCCACCAGGTGGGAAGGCCCAGCCTCAGGTCCCCCGGCCCAACACCGGGAGGGGAGTGCAGCCTCAGGTCCCCCGTCAAGCCCCACTGGGCAAAGGTGCAGCCTGAGTTCCCCCGACCCAGCACTGGGGATGTACCTTGAGATCTCCCATCAAACCCTGCTGGTTGGAGGGGCATGGCCTGAGGTCCCCTGTCAAGCCCCACCTGGTGGGGAGTGTGGCCTGAGGTCCTCCTGCCTGGCGCTGGGGCGGGGGGAGCAGCCTGAGGTCCCTTAGCCAAGCACCAAGACAGGAAGCGCACCTTGAGTCCCCCATCAAGCCCTGCTGGGTGAGGGGCGTGGCCTGAAGTCCCCTGTCAAGCCCTGCTGGGTGGGGGACATGGCCTGAGGTCCCCTGTCAAGCCCCATGGGGGTGGGGGAGGGCATAGCCTCAGGTGCCTGCTGATTGCTCATTAAGGCTCCTTATGGGAACTTGGCCTCAGCTGTGGGTGCAGCCATCTTTGTGACAGAGTGATGGTCAATTAGCATATTCCCTCTTTATTAGATAGGATTCCCTTTGCTTTGTATGTGTTTGAAACGTTCCATAATAAAATACAATAAACAAATAACAATAAGAAAAAGCATGGAAACGGTTGGAGTTGGTGCCAAACTTTAATTAAAGGGGAACTTTTACCTTCCATATGCTATATTCATTTAGAGCAGGGGTTTGCAAACTATGACTGGTGGGGGTAAATATTTTTATACAGTTTGTAAGCTATGAATGGTTTTTACTAATGATTGAAAAAGCATATATTTCACAAATTTCAAATTTTAGTGTCAACAAGATTTGGCTGGGACAGAGCCACATCCATTGATTTCTTTCTCATCCGTGATGGCTCAGACACCACAAGGGTGAGTGTTGTAGAAGAGACCAGGTGGCCACAAAACCTAACACATGGCCCTTCATAGGAAAGAAGTTGTTGACCTTTTATCAGAAGGGGATTTACTCAAGCATAACTGTAAGTTAGGGAAGCAATACAAGACCATGGTGGACTGTAGAATAGAATGCACCAAAGAGAATACAGGGGAGTGAGCAGTGCCCCAGGCACCCACTCCTGGCCGTCTTCCCACTTCTCAGGACACAGTGAAGCTGCTCCCAGTCCAGGAAAAGAGGATTGTCTTCTGGTGCCCAGTTAGACAAGCCCTGTGACAGCTGTGAGGCCTCTGGGATCTTACTAGGATTAAATTGTACCATAAACCTCACCTGTGTCTCTAAATCCACGTGTAATAAATCCGAGGACGTGGGCATTATAGTGACCATTGAATACAGTTACAGGAACTGATAGTCAAGGTGTGACTCCAGTTACCAAATCCCTGGGGGTGGGGGTGAGGAATAGCAACCTTAAAACTGACTTAACCCATGATTACACCAACTTTAATCACAGCAGCCAAAAGGTAGAAGCCACCCAAACATCCATCAACAGGTGGGTAAACACAATGTGACATAAACACACAATGGGATATTCCTCAGCCTTAAAAAGGAAGGCGCTTCTGGCATGCGGTGCACTGTGGATGAGCCCTGAGGACTTACGTTGAGTGCAATGCCAGTCACAAGAGACAAGCTGTGTGCCTGCGCTCACAGGAGGTGGTCATCACGCCTTGCTTAAAGCCTGAGGGCTGGCCAGTGAGGCTCATGCTCACTCTCCTCAGTGGGTGGGGTCAAGTTTACCAGGAGGCATCTTGCAGAGCTGCCTTGAGGGGCTGCTGTCACCCCCAGCATCACAAGTGCCATCATCCCTGGGCTGCTCCATCCACCCACTTGCGAAGGATGGCCAAGCCCCATTTTGCTGACTAGTCTCTCTAGACAGGCCAATACCTTGATCCACTGAGAGCCTCGCATATCTAGCCTTAGCATGATACCATGGCCACCAGGGAACTTCACACAGCTCAGCTCGCAGCCGTCATGGATAGATTTAGAGCTCAGTGTCAGTGGGCAGCCCTATCTTCCTTACGTGCAAGTGTTTAGGAAGTCTGGGCCCCAGGACTCTTTCCAGGAGCATACAGACAGTAATAAAGGACACATCTGATCATCAAAAGCCTCTCCAGCCCCCTTTCTAGCCTCCACGGTGGAGCAGGAGTTGGTAAATTCTTCTGTAAAGGCCACATAATAAATGTGTTAGGGCTCTTCCATAACTACTACACTCTGTTGTTACAGTGCTAATGGCAGCTATAGACAATACATAAAGGAATATGTTTGCCTGTGTTCAACAAAATCTTGTTTACCAAACGCAGCGGGCTGGTTAGGTGTGGCTGGGGCTGTGTTTGTGCTCCCTGGGCTGGGAGATCCTCGCTGCTCTGACGGTTCTTCCAGCTTCCGCTGCCCTCCCTCACCAGCCTTTTTGAAGAATTCATTTCCATCTTATTTCGGAGGATTTAGACAAACAGAGTTCGAGAATAGTCCTTCTGTGGAAACAGCAAATGGAAGATTGATTTCAACTAGAAAAGGCGAGACATACTAGTTTACACACGATGGAGGAATGTGTGGGCAAGAAACAGAATACGAACATGGAAAAGCATTAAGCGTGTGTAATCCAGCGAAGAGACGATGACGCAAGGCTCAGGAGAGGTTGGTGCACCTCCTCCATGTCAGATACTGGCAATGAGAGTAGCAGCACCAGCACAACACAGACGACATTATCTGAAAACTTCATGTGCCAACACTCACTCCGTGTTTTCCTAAAGATCAGATTCGGCACTGGGCTTGCCCTCCCTCTGCCACCACCAGCTGACACACCACTTAGCTGCTCTGAGCCTTGGTTTCTTCATCCATTGAACGCCATCTGAGGGTGACCTGGGGGAAGCACACAGCACGTGCGCTCGGTGATCCTCGGTGACCCTCGGTGACCACGTGGCGAGACTCCGGCTTTGTTGTTAGGACCCGTGGAGGGTCCAGGTTGTACTTCGTGCCCCAGCGCTGAGCGATGAAGTCGGAAGGTGGAACCTTCAGAAAGAGAGATTCCCACCCCAGAAAGACTTGTTGACCCAGCACTTCCGAGATATCCGGGGTTTGAGGGATGTTGGTAGATCATTCTTTTTTAATTGATGTGACATTGGTTAATCATATTACATAGGTTCCTGGTTTACAATTCTGTAGGCAGATGATTCTTAAAGAAAGTGTTCTGTAGTCAAGTAAATTTGAGAAATTCTCGTTAAGCAAAGTTAAACAATTGTCTCAATGGTTATATTTCTTAGAGCTCAGACTACACTACTGTGGTATGACTCTAAGCAGATAATATCACAAGCAGTGTTTTCCAACCATATTTATCCACCGATCATTTCCGGTCCCCAGGGCACCTTTGCGGATTAGTTTCTCAGAAAACCCTTTGGGAGAAAACAGCTGGAGTTGTCTGCAATAGACTGTGTATGCAGTGGCGAGTCCCTCACTGAGGGAGGTGAGCAAGGCCAGATGCCCAAGGCAGGGCTGTGGACAGGCATGGATGTGGGCTGAGTCTTCCCCGCAGGGCTGGTCCATTCTGGCTCTGGGAGCTGTGCTGCTTTTCCGTCCTAGTCCTGGAATTTCGGATTCGACTTTGAACAACACCAAGGAAGGAGCCTTTGGGATGAAGGGTGATGCTGGGCAGTTCTGGTAACCGGAAGTTAAGAGGCCCCGAGGAGCTGGCTGACCCTCCCCCCACTTTGGGGTCCCCCTCAGGTCTCCTGATGTTCAAGGTCATCCATCAAGGACAGTGAAATAACATTGTCTGACATATCCCAGGAGCTCAGAAAGGTGTTTCTCTTTGAGACCTACCCCGAGCGCCTGAAGTGTCAGCAGGAAGGACAGACAGCCCAGCCTGAGGCTGCTGTTTGATTTTGCCACTTGCCAGCTGGCTGACCTGGGCCTCCAGTTCCTTGTGTGTAAAATGGCGTCAAGTCGCCCTCCTCATCCTGTGGTGAGGATTCCTAGCAACACTGGTGTCGCCAGTCTGTTCCAGCTGCAGCTGGGGAGGCGGGTGCAGGAAGGCTGGGCACTGGCCCAGGGCACAGGGCCTCTCCGAGGCATTGAGTGTCCACACCAGGAGCAACCCCACCCGAGGCCCGGAACCTGGACCTTGGGTGCCCAGCAGCCCTGCTCCTCGGGGCAGGCATGGCACTGGAGGTATCACAGGAGTTGGCTGTCAGCCCACAGCGGTGATGTCAGTGACTGGCCCACATTCACATTTGCCCTTTTCCTTTCTCCTTCTCTCCACTCCCTCGTCTTGCTTCCTGAGATCACCTCCTAAGGAAACCTCCAGCACCCAGATTCTTGTCTCAGGCTCTGCTTTGGGGGCAAGTCCCTGCCTGTGGAACACCTGGCTATGATAGTGCTCAGTAATTAATAACTCTGATTATTACTGAAACAATAGAGTCTGACCACCCTGTGGTCTCCACCGTGCCACCACCCATGCACACGTGCACTTACACCAACAATTCTGGGGCTAATTGATGAAATTTCCCACATCTACCCAGAGATGCAGGAGCAATCTGGCAAATAAGCCCCCCTCCTTATTTTAACTAAATATGGACAGTTGTGGGTTACACTAGGGCAGTTCCCTTTCTTCTTCCAGAGCCAGGGCCAGCCCTGCTCTGGGATCCCTTTCTACCTGCTCACACTGTCTCAGTTGCCAGAAAGGCCAAGCCAGGGGCTAGCTTTATTGACAAGGGCAAGAGGTGGCTCTAAGGACACTGGGCACAGCAGGGGCAGTTTTGAAGACTGGAGATGGTGTGGGTTAATAGATGTTCAGCAATAAGGAGGGGGGGGTGGATATTTATTTAGTGAGCAACTGATGCCAGGAGCAGGCAAGCCACCCCTCTGCCTCTGACAGCTCTGTGGTAAAAGGCTCTCTGTCTTCAGCACAATCAGAGCTTTTCCTCTCATTACTGAAAGGGTTAAAGAGGATAAAACGGGCAGAGAAAGACTTACTGTGCTTAGCAGAGATATTGCAGAAAGCTTGCAGCCTTGAGCACAGCATAGCTCAGGTCACCAGGAGACACCCGGCATGGGAGGAGCCAAGGACGGACTGAACCCCCACGTCAGCAGAGTGGCTTGCAGCCAGCAAGGATTAATAAAAACCTATCTCCCTGCTCTCTTCGCTGATGCCTTTCTCAGTCTCAGCCCACCTGCACCCAGGTGCCTGGAATAAAATCTTTTTTGATATATTATGGCCTCATGTCATGGGTGCATAATCCCCGCCCACCCCGAACCTTTCAATTACAAGCCAGTGTCCCACCCTTTATAGCACCCATCACATTCCTCCCCTTCCCAGAGAAGTGGGGCATGTGTGGGAACTACAACCATTATGACCACTGGAGACCCCAACCCAGTTCCCCTCTGTGCTATTTCTTCTCCAAAGTGTGAACTGAAGATGCTGTTGGCAAAAACCTTCTCAGTGACCACCCCGCCCGCATCTGTGCACTGCCTGTTTGTTGAGTTAGTGGTTAATTAGACAAATTTTCCAGTAATAAAAGGTGACCTCAAAGTAAATGAAAGTTATTTCTTGAACTAAATCAAGACGGTGAACCTCATTTAAAGGAAAGACTCTGATTGTGTGGTTACAAGGATGCACGAGGCACAGTGGAAGGAGCCTGGGCCTCAGGCCTGAGATTGAATCTGGCTGTGATAGTTACTTGCTGTGCATTCTGGGTAAGTCACTTCACTTCTCTGGGCCTCAATTTCTTTATCATTATAAATGGGGTGAATTGGAATATGCAGCCATCCTTTCCCCTCTTTTCTTTTTGTCTGTCCAGGAAAAAACTCCGTCTTCTGGTGACAGCATCTTCTCTTTTCTGTGGCTCTAGTGGAGATTCCAATCACAGTACTATCCATTCCTTGCCATTCCCCATGCCTGGCCAATAAAGCAAGGGCCTTTCTTAAGATTTTATATGTACATGCTGGAAGAGAGGCCCTTTCTCTGTCCTTTGCTCTCACCCTTCCTCTATCCCACTTTGTCCACCTCTCTCTGCCCTCCTTTCCATTGCCCTGGAGAGAAAAATAACGCCAATAGCCAGAGAGAAGCACCTGTCAGCAGGGGTGGGGCTGGGGGTGGGGGATCCCAACAGCATTGCTGAATTTTCTTTTGATTTCTACTTGTAATTATTATTACTTTTTCATTTTGATTAGGGTTTTGCTATTATTTAAAACAAGTAGGGGCTTTAGAGATCATTGAGCGAGTCTTTATTGTTTTCCAGATGAATAAAATGGAGTCAAGAGAGGCAGTATCTTCTCTCAAGCCAGTCAGCTTTGGAGTCAGGACTACCCACCCTGCCTCGGAGACCACGCCCTTGGTGCTGGGGGTTGTATCAGGCCATGGGGAACTCAGAGGCTGATCATGTGTATAATCCCAGGTCACTGGGTGGCATCTCCCCACCTCACTGCCCCAGATTCTCATCTTGCCGCCTCCCCTTCCTCAAACTAACAGTGTCCAAAATGCCATCATTGCATCGGTGCTTCTTATGGGAGCAGTGATGCAGACAACTAATTTAAATTATTGGATGAATTGCTTTTGACCCTCTTTTATCAGAAAATAACTGGTTTCAGCTATCTTAAGAGAGTGGATTAAAGAAGGTGGATGATGTGGACAATGGTTCCAAAAGAGGGCACCTGGTGTAGAAAGAGCATAGAGCCCCTGAAGACAGTACTTCTGGCTTAGAATCCTCATCTCCTTTCCCGCATCCCCTCTAAGTGCCCCACACAGAACCCAGGCTACTGGCCCTGCAGCCACTGCCTCCCTCGCATCCTGGCTGTAGAGTCCACCTCCCACTTCAGAGGCTGAAAGTGCAACTCAGTTTCCCATCTTGCCTTGCAGCTGGCGTAGGTGACCTATTCCTGTCCTGTTAGACATGAAGGGAAGTCTGGGGAAGTTAATTTTAGGAAAAGCTTTTTTCCTGAAGAGATGCACAGGGAAAGCCCCCTTTATTTCTGCCACACCTCTTTATTGAGGAAGGGAGGGGGAGAGAGAGATAGAAACATCAGAGAGGAAGGGAGGGGGAGAGAGAGATAGAAACTTCAATGATGAGACAACCACTAAGCACTGCCTCCTGCACGCCCCCTACTGGGGACTGAGCTCGCGACCTGACCAGGAATGAGCTAGCCACCTCCTGGGGCCCAACTACTGAGCCCAGCCCCGCAGTCTCTGCCTCAGAATGTGATAACATAGATGACCCTGTGGCTGCTGCAGCCGCCCTGCAATCACACGGAGCAAGTCTAAGGCAGAAAGCCAGCATACGAGGGATGTGGCGAGGAAAGATGCAGAGACAGGGTCTGGATTACACCATTTCAGCACAGACACAGTCCCGGGCAGCCCACTGCTCCATCTCTCCTTAGGTAAGAGAGTGCCTAGCTGTCACCATTTAGCCACATTTAGTTGGGTACTTTCTTTCTTGAAGCCTAAAATCTTCCTGTTATTATGTCTTATTCTTGTTCCCAAGAAGTTTCCTTGATGGAATATACTTTTGTCTCCAAAATAAGTTTTCCTTTGATATCGCTTTGTATTTTTTTACTAAAAGTTCCATTAGATTCTTTTTAAATTAAATTTATTGGGGTGACACTGGTCAGTAGGGTCGTATAGGTTTCAAGTGTACACTGCTGTGGTACATGAGCTGTACACTGCACTGTGCACCCACCACCCATGTCAGAGCATCTTCTGTCACCATAGTTTTGGCCCCTTTCCTGCCACCCCCAACCCCTTCCCTCTGGGAACCACCATACTGTCCTCTGTCTGTGTGTCAGTTTTATATCCCACATATGAGTGAAACCTGTGGTTCTTGGCTTTTACTGACTGGCTTACTTCACTTGGACTTTTCAAAGTCCATCCGTGTTGTTGCCAATGGCAATATTACACTTTTTTCCTACTGCTGAGCAGTATTGCATTGTGTATATGTACCACATCTTCTGTACCCAGTCCTCTATCGCAGGACACCTTGCTTGTCTCCATGTCTTGGTCACCGTGAAATAACGCTGCAATGAACATAGGGGTACATATATGTCTTTGTGAATACATGTTTTTGAGGTTTTTGGGTGAATACACAGAAGAGGGATTGCTGAGTCATATGGTAACTCTATTTTTAGTTTTTGAGAAACCACCAGACCGTTTTCCATCATGGCTATAACAATTTATATCCCGCCAGGAGTGAATGAGGGTTCATTTTTCTTCACAATCTCTCCAACACTTATTACCTATCTTGCTGAAAATAGCCGTTCTGTAAGGTGTGAGGTGGTGTCTCATTGTAGTTTTGAGTTGAACATCTTTTCATATATTTGATGACCATGTGTATGTCTTCTTGGGAGAAGTGTCTGTTCAGGGCCTCTGCTCATTTTTTAATTAGAGTGTTTATTTGGTGTTGAGTTGTATGAGTTCTTTATATATTTTGGATATTAATCCCTTGTCTGAGATGTTGCTTGCAAATATCATCTCCCCTTTAGTTGGTTGCCCTTTTGTTTTGTTGTCGGTTTCTTTTGCTATGCAGAAGCTTTTTAGTTTGGTGTAGTCCCTTTAATTTATTTGTGCCTTTACTTCCCTTGTCTTCGGGGTCAAATTTATAAAATGTCCTCTATGACCAAGGTCCATAAGTTTAGTACCTGTTTTCTTCTATGTACTTTATTGTTTCAGATCTTATATTTAGGTCTTTGATTCATTTTTTAAAATATATTTTTATTTTCAGAGAGGAAGGGAGAGGGAGAGAGAGAGATAGACATATCAATGATGAGAGAGAATCATTGATCGGCTGCCTCCTGCACGCCCCACACTGGGGATCAAGCCCTCAATACGGGCATGTACCCTGACCAGGAATCGAACCAACTGTGACCTCCTGGTTCAATCACTGAGCCACGCCGGCCAAGCTGATTCATTTTTGATTCATTGTGCTACAAAGGGGAAAACAGTAGTTAGTTTCATTCTTTTGCATGTGGCTTTCCAATCCTCCCAACACCATTTATTAAAGAGCTTTCTTTTTGTGAATTTTGGCTCCTTTTTAAAAAATTATTTGTCCATGTGGTTTTATTTCTGGGCTCTCAATTCTGTTCCATTGGTCTCTGTGTCTGTTTCTCTGTCAATACCATGATGTTTTGATTATCATAGCTCTGTAGTATACGTTGAAACCAGGTCGTGTGGGTTCGTTCTTTGTCTCAGGACTGCTTTGACGATTCCTGGTCTTTTGTGGTTCCATACAAATCTGGCGAGCAGCTGGGTAACTTGGTTGTTTCCTTCCCCCATGTAGATATCCTTGACCTTGTCCTCTATGACCATAAGCATAGTAAGCATGGTGACCTTATACTTTGTCTGATAGTTCCAATATTGAATGTCTTAGCAGGACTATTTCTGCTGGCTGCTGTTTCTGCTGTTCTTATTCATGGTGACTTGTTTATTTTTATTCCTGTTTATCTTTGATTTTATACTGCTCATTGTATCGGAAAGATTAGCAATGATTTGACAACTAGAATGAAGGCACCTTCCTCTAGAGAGGATGTGTGTCTGCATTTGCCAGGGGCCTGTGGAGAACCTTAAAACAGGTTCAAGGTTTATGGTGCCGGGACACCAAACACCGTGAATCCTGGCTGCAAATCCAACACGGAAGCCCTAGGTTACTTGTGGCCCACTTTCCCCAAGGGTGCAGGGCTTTAAAGTCCCTGTTATTGTAGAGAGGGTCTCCAATTAGATCGCCCTTTTGATATTGGCCTGCCTTATCCCACAAGGCCATCAAAACAAAAGTTCCAATTAAGCAACCTTTGTGCTCTACTTATCTCTTTGGGTTCTTGTTTTTCCTTTAATAATGTCTTACTATAAAATTCACTCTTAAGTGCTTATAAAATGCTCCATTTACTCAGGAAGTTTAGTTGTTTCCTGAGGAGAGTTGGTCCAAATAAAATAACACATCATTAGCAAATGCAACAAGTTGTTTTGTTTTTAATTTTTTTATTCATTAAGATATTACATATGTGTCCTCATCCCTCCATTAACCCCCCAAACCCCTCCCCCCTTCACCCCCTTGGTGTTCGTGTCCATTGGTTAGGCTTATATTCATGCATACAAGTCCTTTGGTTGATCTCTCCTCCTTTCCCCTACCCTCCCCTACCTTCCCTCTGAGGTTTGGCAGTCTGATCAATGTGTCTCTATCTCTGGATCTGTCTCTGTTTGTCAGTTTATGTTGTTCATTATATTCCATAAATGAGTGAGATCAAGTGGTATTTATCTTTCTCTGACTGGCTTATTTCACTTAGCATAATGCTCTCCAGTTCCATCCATGCTGTTACAAATGGTAAGAATTCCTTCTTTTTTACCACAGCATAGTATTCCATTGTGTAGATGTACCACAGTTTTTAATCCACTTATCTGCTGATGGGCACTTAGGCTGTTTCCAAATCTTAGCTATGGTGAATTGTGCTGCTGTGAACATAGGGGTGCATATATCCTTTCTGATTGGTGTTTCTAGCTTCTTGGGGTATATTCCTAGAAGTGGGATCGCAGGGTCAAATGGGAGTTCCAGTTTTTTGAGGAAACTGCATACTGTTCTCCACAGTGGCTGCACCAGTCTACATTGCCACCAGCAGTGCAAAAGAGTTCCTTTTTCTCCGCATCCTCGCCAACACTTGTAGTTTGTTGATTTCTTGATGATAGCCATTCTGACAGGTGTGAGATGATACCGCATTGTTTTTTTTTTATTTGCATCTCTCGGATAATTAGTGACTTTGAGCATTTTTTCATGTCTCTTGGCCTTCCTTCTGTCCTCCTTCAAAAAGAGTCTATTTAGATCTGTTGCCCATTTTTTGATTGGATTGTTTATCTTCCTTTTGTTAAGTTGTATGAGTTCCCTATAAATGTTGGGGATTAAACCCTTATCGGTAATGATATTGGCAAATATGTTCTCACATGCAGAGGGCTTTCTTATTGTTTTGTTGATGGTTTCTTTTGCTGTGCAAAAGCTTTATTTTGATGTAGTCCCATTTGTTTATTTTCTCTTTCATTTCCATTACCCTAGGAGCAGTATCAGTGAAGATATTGCTTCAGCATATGTCTGAGATTTCGCTGCCTGTGGATTCCTCTAGTATTTTTTATGGTTTCCTGTCTTATGTTTAAGTCCTTTGTCCATTTTGAGTTTATTTTTGTGTATGGTGTAAGTTGGTGGTCTAGTTTCATTTTTCTTGCATGTATCTGTCCAATTTTCCCAACACTATTTGTTAAAGAGACTGTCTTGACTCCATGCCTCCTTTGTCAAATATTAATTGGGCATAGTGGTTTGGGTCAATTTCTGGATTCTCTATTCTATTCCATTGGTCTATATGTCTGTGCTTGTGCCAGTACCAGGTTGTTTTGAGAACAGTGGCTTTGTAATACAGCTTGATATCTGGTATTGAGATCCCACCTACTTTGTTCTTCTTTCTCAGGATTGCTGCAGCTATTCGGGGTCTGTTTTTTATTCCAGATGAATTTTTGGAAAGTTCGTTGTAGGTCTGTGAAATATGCCATTGGTATTAATGGCATATATAATGGGGATTGCATTGAATCTATAGATTGCTTTGGGTAATATGGACATTTTGATGATGTTGATTCTACCAATCCATGAACATGGTATGTTCTTCCATCTGTTTATGTCTTCCTCTATCTCTTTTTTCAGTGTCCTGTCATTTTCCACATATAGGTCTTTTACCTCCTTAGTTAAGTTTATTTCTAGGTATCTTAATTTTCTTGGTGTGATGGTAAATGGGATTGCTTTTTTAGTCTCTCTTTCTGTAAGTTCACTATTGATGTAAAGAAATACCATAGATTTCTTGGCATTAATTTTGTATCCTTCTACATTGCCAAGTTCATTTATTAAGTCTAATAGTTTTTTGATGGAGTCTTTAGGGATTTCTAAGCACAATATCATGTCATCTGTGAATAAGGACAGTTTTACTTCTTCTTTTCCAGTTTGGATGCCTTTTATTTCTTCTTCTTGTCTCATCACAATGGCTAGTACTTCCAGTACTATGTTGAACAGGAGTGGTGAGAATGGGCATCCCTGTCTTGTTCCTGTTCTTAGGGGAAATGGTTTTAGTTTTTGTCCATTGAGTATGATGTTGGCTGTGGGTTTATCATATATGGATTTTATTATGTTGAGGTATGATCCTTCTATTCCCACCTTGTTGAGAGTTTTTATCAAGAAGGGGTGTTGGATTTTGTCAAATGTTTTTTCTGCATCAATTGATATGACTATGTGGTTTCTCTCTCTCAATTTGCTTATGTGATGTATCACGTTTATTGATTTGCGAATGCTGTACCATCCTTGCATCTCAGGGTAAATCCTACTTGGTCATGGTGTATGATCTTTCTGATGTACTGCTGGATCCGATTTGCTAGAATTTTGTTGAGGATTTTTGCACCTATGTTCATGAGGGATATTGGCCTATAATTCTCTTCCATTGTGTTGTCTTTATCTGGTTTTGGTATTAGGGTGATGCTGGCTTCATAAAATGAGCTTGGAAGTGTTCCTTTCTCTTGAATTTTTTGGAATAGTCTGAGGAGGATAGGTTTTAGTTCTTCCTTGAATGTTTGGTAAAACTTCCCTGTGAAGCCATCTGGCCCCGGGCTTTTATTTGCTAGAAGCTTTTTGATGACTGCTTCAATTTCTTCCATAGTTATCGGCCTATTGAGATTTTTAGAATCTTCCTGATTGAGTTTTGGAAGGTTGTATTTTTCTAGGAATGTGTCCATTTCCTCCAGGTTGTCCAGTTTGTTGTAATAGAGTTGTTCATAGTATTTTTTAACAATCCTTTGTATTTCTGCGGGATCTGTTGTTATTTCACCTCTCTCATTTCTGATTTTGTTTATTTGGGTCCTCTCTCTTTGCTTCTTGGTGAGCCTGGCTAGAGGTTCATCAATCTTGTTTATCCTTTCAAAGAACTAGCTCTTGGTTTCATTGATCTTTTGTATTGTTTTTTTGGTCTCTGTCATTTATTTCTCTTCTGATCTTTATTATCTCCTTCCTTCTGCTCCATCTGGGCTTTTCTTGTTGCTCTCTTTCTAATTCTTTGAGTTGTAGAGTTAGATAACTTACTAACATTTTTTCTTGTTTTTTGAGGTAGGCCTGTAGAGCTATAAACTTCCCTCTCAGGACTGCTTTCATTGTGTCCCATAGATTTTGGGATTGTTGTGGTTTTGTTGTCATTAGTTTCCAGGATGCTTTTAATTTCTTCTTTGATCTCGTTGGTAACCCAGTCATTATTTAATAGCATGCTATTCAGCTTCCAAGTGTTTGAGATTTTTGGATTGTTTTTATTGTAGTTTATTTTTAATTTTATGGCATTGTGGTCTGAGAAGATGCTTGGTATGATTTCAATCTTTTTTAATTTGGGGAGACTTTGCTTGTGACCCAATATGTGGTCTATTTTTGAAAATGTCCCATGTGCACTTGAGAAGAACATATATTCCGTGGCTTTGGGGCGAAATGTTCTGAAGATGTCAGTTAAGTCCATCCGATCAAGTGAGTCATTTAGGATTGCTGTGTCTTTGCTGATTTTTTGTGTAGAGGATTTATCCAGTGATGTCAGTGGTGTATTAAAGCCCCCTACTCTGATTGTATTGTTGTCGATCTCTCCCTTGATATCTTTCAGGAGTTTTGTTATGTATTTGTGTGCTCCTGCATTGGGTGCATATATGTTTATCAGGGTTATATACTGTTGTTGTATTGATCCCTTAGTATTATGAAGTGACCTTCCTTATCTCTTGTAATGGCCTTCACTTTGAGGTCTATTTTGTCAGATACAAGTATTGTTACCCCAGCTTTTTTTCATTTCCATTTGCCTGAAAGATATTTTTCCATCCCTTCACTTTCAATCTGTGTGAGTCCCTTGTTCTGAGGTGGATCTCTTGTAGACAGCATATATATGGGTCGTGTTTTTTTTTACCTATTCAGCCACTCAATGTCTTTTGATTGGAGCATTTAGTCCATTTGCGTTTACAGTTATTACTGAAAGGTACTTGTTTGTAGTCATATCTATTTTTGTGTCTGTGTTCCTTCTTACTTTTTTATTTCTTCTTTTTACAGCATTCCCTTTAGCATTTCTTGCATAGCTAGTTTGGTGGTGATAAACTCCCTTAGCCTTTTTTTGTCTGCGAAGCTCCTGATTTCCCCTCCAATTTTGATTGATAGTTTTGCTGGATAGAATATTCTTGGATTCAGTCCTTTGCTTTGCAACACTTTGTATACCTCCTTCCATTCCCTTCTAGCTTGATGTGTTTCTGTTGAGAAATCATTTGATAATCTGATGGGAGATCCTTTGTAGGTAACTCTCTGTCTCTCTCTTGCCGCCTTTAAGATTCTCTCTTTGTCGTTAATATTTGCCATTGAAATTATGACATGTCTAGGTGTGGGTATTTTGGGATTGATCTTGCTTGGGACTCTCTGTACTTGTGTAACTTTTTCCTTCCCCATATCTGGGAAGTTTTTTGTCATTATTTCTTCAAATAGATTTTCTAATCCTTGCTGCTCTTCTTGTCCTTCTGGCAGCCCTATTATACATATGTTACTTTGTTTTATGTTGTCCCAAAGCTCCCTTAGGCTTTCTTCCTGCTTTTTAAATTTTTTTCTCCAGTTGCTGTTCAGATTGAGCTTGTTTTTCTACCTTATCTTCTAAAGCACTAACTCAGTCCTCTGCTTCTTCTAATCTGCTGTTGAAACTTTCCATGATGGTTTTTATTGTAGCTATATCACTTTTCATTTCTTCCTGATTCTTGCATAGGTTGTTGATTTTGATTTTCTCATCCATCTGATGTATGAATTGCATGACCATTACTCTGAATTCTTTTTCAGTCATGTTGCATACTTCAGTTTCACTAATTTCCTTTCTTGGGGACTCCTCATTTTCTTTCCTCTTAGGATTGTGTCATCTTCCTATTCTGACTATCACCAGAAGGTTCAAACATCGAGTTGTGTGGAGATGGGCCATGTGCTGTGGGAGCTTCACACCACCCAAGTGTCACTGAAGTGCTCCGACACTAAGATGTGTGGCTGCCATGGGATGGTGGTAACCAGGCTTGCCCAGAGTCAGTGTTACCAGTGTTCAGCATGGTCTCGTGTGTGCACCTAGAATCAGGGATCCTGCCTGCACCGCATTGTTGGCATGTGCCACAAATCAGAGTCCTCTAGCACGTGCCAGGAGTCAGAGTTTCCCTGTGTCTGCACCAAGTATCGAGTATCAGAGTCTCTTTTGCCTCATGCGGCTTCTCGCTGAGAATCAGGGTCCCTGTGTGTACATGCACCAAGAATTGGAGTCACTGGCTCTTAGTGTGAATGTGCTGTGAGTCAGTGATCCAGGTGCATGCAAAAAGAAACAGAGTCAAGTCAGTGGTGCTCAGTGCTGCCTCATGCCGGGAGAATCTAGGTCCCAGTCACCATGGGGGACTGGGTTGCACAGTAGCACTGTGGCTTGCCTGTGCTGTGGAAAACAGACTTCCATGTGTGCTGTGGAAAACAGACTTCCATGTGTGCTTGCCCAGAATTGAAGTCAGGTGGCAGTGTCATCCTGGGTGGACTTTGGGTTTGGTTGCCCAATTGCGTTACCGGGAGCAGATTCCAGTCTCTGTGCTCAAATTCCCATAGCAGCTCTGAGGTCCGTGTGCGCTCCCAAGCTCAAATTCCCGTATGGGTGCTGAGGCCTGTGTGAGGGGCGAGTCTGTTAGTTACTATGGCACTATCCCCGAGCCTGCAGGGAGGGGGATAGGCTCTTTGACTCACAGAAATCTGCGGCTGGGATGTCTGGATTCTTGTTGTCTGTTGGTCTGAAGCTGTGGTTGCAGGTCTCTGTCCCCAGCGGCTGGAGGGTCCTGGTTTGCATCTGAGACACGACTGGGTGGTACTGAGGCCAGGATCCTAGTCTCAAGCAGCTCTGTTTCTCAAGATGGCGTGGTCTCTGTGCCCGCACTGGCCACCCAGAAGTGTCCGCTTTGTGCGCAGGGCTCCGCTGTCTAAGACTGCCTGGTTTGGCAGCCGCTTGGAAGACCTGCAGAATCTAACTGTCCCTAGCTCAGTGGTCGGGAAACTGGCTCATGAGCCACATGCGGTTTGCGAGCTGCGGTTTGCCACTCTGTTGACTAATGAGTTTGCCGACCACTGTACAATATCATGTCATCTGCAAATAATGACAATTTTACTTCCTCTTTTCCAATTTGAATGCCTTTTTATTTTCCTTCTTGCCTGATCACTCTGACTAGGACTTCCAATACTATGTTAAGTAAGAGTGGTGATTTTCCCATAGAGTATGATGTTGGCTGTAATTTTGTCATATATGGCCTTTATTGTGTTGAAGTATGATGCCTTTATTCCCACTATGCTGAGAGTTTTTATCAAAAAAGGGTGTTGGATTTTGTCAAATGCTTTTTCTGCATCAATTGCTATGACCATGTGATTTTTGTCTTTCAATTTGTTTATTGATGTATCATGCTTATTGATTTGTGAATATTGTACCAGCCTTGCATCCTTAGAATAAATCCCACTTGGTAATGTATTGCTGGATCCAATTTGCTAATATTTTGTTGAGGATTTTAATATCTATGTTCATCAGGGATATTGGCCTGTAATTCTTTTTCTTTGTCTTGTCTTTATCTGGTTTTAGAATTAGGATAATGTTGGCCTCATAAAAAGAGCTTCGAAGTGTTCCTTACTCTTGGATTTTTGAATAGTTTGAGGAGGATAGTAAAACTCCCCTGTGAAGCCATCTAGACCAGGGCTTTTGTTTCCTGGGAGTGTTTTTTAATTACTGCTTCAATTTTGTCAGTTATTATTGGCCTATTCAGGTTTTCTGATTCTTCCTGATTCAATTTTGGAAGGTTGTATGTTTCTAGGAATTTGTCTATTTGATCTAGATTATCCAGCTTGTTGGCATATAGTTGTTCATAGTATTTTCTTACACTTTGTATATCTGTGGTGTCAGTTGTAACTTTGCAGCTTTTGTCTCTGATTTTACTTATTTGGGTCCTCTCTCTTAGTTTCTTGAGGAGTCTGGCTAAAGGTTCATCAACCTCGTTTATCTTTTCAAAGAATTAGCTCTTGGATTTATTGGTCTTTTGTATTGTTGGGTCTTTTTAGCCTCGATGTCATTTATTTATGCTCTGATCTTTATTATTTTCTTCCTTCTACTTACTCTGGGCTTTTCTTGTTGTTCTCTTTCTAATTCCTTTAGTTGTAGAGTTAGATAGTTTATCAGAAGTTTTCTTGTTTTTTGAGGTAGGCCTGTAATGCTATGAACTTCCCTCTCAGAACTGCTTTTGCTGTGTCCCAGAGGTTTGGGGTTGTTGTGTATTCATTTTCATTTGTTTCCAGGAAGTTTTTTATTTCTTCCTTAATTTCGTTGGTAACCCATTCATTGTTTAATAACATGCTATTTAGCTTCCATGTGTTTGAATGTTTGAGTGTTTTTATTGTGATTGATTTCTAGTTTCATGCCATTGTGATCCAAGAAGATGCTTGATATCATTTCAATCTTCCGAACTGTAGAGACTTTTTCTGTGTCCTAACATGTGGTCTGTCTTTGAGAACATTCCATGTGCACTTGAGAAGAATGTCTATTCTGCAGCTTTGGGGTGGAGTATTCTGAAAATGTCAATTGATTCCATCTGACCTATTGTATCATTTAGGTTCACTGTTTCCTTGTTGATTTTTTTGTCTTGAAGATCTATCCAGTGAAGGTATTGAAGTCCCCTACTATGACTGTATTGCTATCAATCTCTCCCTTAAGGTTCTCTGAGAATTTGTTATATATTTGGATGCTCTTATATTTTGTGCATATATATTTACCAGGGTTATATCCTCTTATTGTATTGATTCCTTTCATATTATGGAATAGCCATCTTTGTCTCTTTTTATGGACTTTGCTTTGAAGTCTATTTTGTCAGATATAAGTATGGCTACCCCAGCTTTTTTTTTTTCCATTTCCATTTGCACAGAATTTTTCCCAACCCTTCACTCTCATCCTGTGTGAATCTTTTGTTCTGAGGTGGGATTCTTGTAGACAGCATATATATGGGTCATGATTTCTTATACAGTCAGCTACTTTGTCTTTTGATTGGAGCATTTAATCCATTTACATTATTGATAGATACTTACCTACTGCCATTTTTTTTTTATACCTATGTCCTTCTCCCTCTCAATTTCTTCTTATTCTTAGAGCAGTCCCTTTAACATTTCCTGCAATGCTGGTTTGGTGGTCATATACTCCTTTAGCCTTTTCTGGTCTGGGAAGCTCTTTATTTCCCCTTCAATTAGAAATATTAGCCTTGCTGGATAGAGTAGTCTTGGATTCAGGTCCCTGTTTTCAATATTTTGAGTATTTCATGTCAAGCCCTTCTGGCCTGAAGTATTTCTGTTGAGAAATCAGCTGACATTCTAATGGGTACTCCCTTATAGGTAACTTTCTGTCTTTCTCTTGCTGCCTTTAATATTCTTAGTCTTTAATGTTTGACATTTTGCTTATGATGTGTCTTGGATTGGGTCTCTTTGGGTTCATCTTGATTGGAATTCTCTGTGCTACCAGAACTTGTGTGACTTTTTCCTTCAAGCAGTTAAGGATGTTTTCTGTCATCATTTTTTAAAATAGGTTCTCTATTCTTTGCTCACTTTCTTTTCCTTCTGGCATTCTTATGATGTGAATGTTGTTATATTTCATGTTGTCTCAAAGTTCCTTTAAACTATTCTCTTGCTTTTTAATTATTTTTTTCTTTTCACTGTCTAATTAGGTGTTTTTTTCTACATTGTCCTCCAAGTCACTGATTTGATCTTTTGCCTCATTTAACCTACTTATGATTCTGTTCAGTGTATCATTGATGTCAGATATGTTATTCCTTATTTCCAATTAATTCTTAGTTGTCCTTTCTATTTCATGTTTCATGCTGTTGTAATTTCCACTGAGTTTCTTGAAATTCTAACTAAGTTCCTTGAGCATCCTTATAACCATTACTTTGAATGCTATATCTGACAAATTGCTTGCCTCCATTTCCTTTAGCTCTCTTTCTGGAGTTTACTCCTTTTTCTTCATTTGGAGGTTGTTTCTTTGTCTCCCATTTTTTATGTCCCTTTGTATTTGTTTTTGTATATTAGAGCAAATTGCTATGTCTCCCAGTCTTCATGGAGAAAGTGTCTTGTCTGACCCAGTGGTGCAGTCTCTTAGACACCACGAGCTGGGTGCTCTAGGAATGACCCTTGTGTGAATTATTTGGACTCTCACTTGTAACTGGGTCCTGAATGCTGTTATCCCATTTGTGTGAGGAATCTCCTCTCAGGCTGGCTGACTATGAGGCTCACCCTGACCACATTGTGAGAACTGTTGTGCTGGTATTGGCAGAATAAAACAAAACACAACAAAATCAAATCAAAACAACAACATATACAGGACCCCTACAACAACAACAAAAGCAACCACAAAAGAAAAGAGAATTAGGAAGGTATAAAGAGAATCATAACAGAAGAAAAGGAAAGATGAGGAGAAAAAAGGGAAGAAAGAGGAATATGTAAGGGCAGAGATGATAGAAAGAAAATAAGAATAAAGAATAGGTAAAGGATACCCGGCCCACGTGGCTCAGTGGTTGAGTGTTGACCTATGAACCAGGAGGTCACAATTTATTTTATTTTTTTAAATAAATCTTTATTGTTCAGATTATTACAGGTGTTCCTCTTTTTTTCCCCCCATAGCTCCCCTCCACCTGATTCCCCACCCCACCCCATGCCCTTACCCCCTGCCACTGTCTTCATCCATAGGAGTAAGATTTTTGTCCAATCTCTTCCCGCACCCTTCACACCTGCTTCCCCTGAGAATCGTCAGTCCACTCCCTTTCTATGTCCCTGATTCTATTACATTCACCAGTCCATTCTGTTCTTCAGATTTTTTATTCACTTGATTTTTAGATTCACTTGTTGGTAGCTATGTATTTGATGTCCTTTTGTTGTTCATAATTTTTATCTTTACCTTTTCCTTCTTCCTCTTCTTAAAGAATACCCTTCAGGATTTCATGTAATCCTGGTTTGGTGGTGATGAACTCCTTTAGCTTTTTCTTGTCTGTGAAGCTCTTTATCTGACCTTCAACTCTGAATGATAGCTTTGCTGGGTAGAGTAATCTTGGTTGTAGGTTCTTGCTGTTCATCACTTTGAATATTTCTTGCCACTCCCTTCTGGCCTGCATAGTTTCTGTTGAGAAATCAGCTGACAATCGTATGGGTGCTCCCTTGTAGGTAATTAACTGTTTTTCTCTTGCTGCTTTTAATATTCTCTATTTGTCTTTTGCCCTTGGCATTTTAATTATGATGTGTCTTGGTGTGGTCCTCTTTGGATTCCTCTTGTATGGGGTTCTGTGCACTTCCTGAACCTGTAAGTCTATTTCTTTCACCAGGTGGGGAAAGTTTTCTGTCATTATTTCTTCTAATAGGTTTTCAATATTTTGCTCTCTCCCTTCTTCTGGCACCCCAAAAATTCGGATGTTGGTTCGCTTAAAGTTGTCCCAGAGGCTCCTTACACTATCTTCATATTTTTAGATTCTTTTTTCTTTTTGTTTTTCTGGTTGGATGTGTTTTGTTTCCCCGTATTTCAGATCTTTGGTTTGATTCTTGGGGTACGTTGATCTACAGTTGAGTTTCTGTATATTCTTTATTTTAGACAGTGTATGCTTCATTTCTGACTGGTCCTTTTCCATTTTTTTGGCATTCTCATTAAGGTCCTTGAAGGTCTCACTAAGCTCCTCAGAAGTGTCAAGTTTCTCGGCGGTTTTTAGAAGATTCTTGAGTAACCTTATAAATGTGGTTCTGAACTCTATGTCGTCCAGTAGTTTGCTTTCCTCCATTTCTTTCATTCGTGACATGTTTCTTTGTCTCCGCATTTTGGCTGCTTCCCTGTGTTGATGGAGTGGCTTTGTATGGTAGGTGACCTATAGGGGGCAGTAGCTTAGCCTCCCCAATCACCTGATGTGGATGCTCTTGGTACACCCCTTTGTGGGCTGAGTGCAAAGTATTGGTGTAGTTAGGCCTTAATTGCTATTGGTACACTGGGAGGAATTGACCTCCAGGCCAATTAGCTGTGAGCACTCCCTGTGTCTATAATGGAAGAACTGCTGCACTGAAGACACGCTTATGAGGCAGGACTTGTTTCAGTGGGGCTTTGGTGCTCACTGAGTCTGCCTCTTGAATGTGTCACTTATGGATGTGAGGAGTTGAAATCTGGTGTCTCACACTGACCACTAGGTACACTGGTTTCTGGATCTCCAATGGGGTGCAGGTCAGCTACTGTCTGAGGCCACCCAGCAGGAGCTACAGTGAGAGCTACAGTTTTCTCCTCTTTGCTTGGGGTTTGGAGGTTTTGGAGCTGTCTGACCGGGGCTGCAAGTTTGCTAGGTTAAGCTTCGATAGAGCAGGGCTTTCTTATGCTAACTCCGCTGCTTGGAGCTTGGGTGGGTTTGTAGGTTGTGCAGGGCGGGGCCTCAGGGCGTCACTAGGTTAGAGCGTGGCAAACAGCAATGGCTGCTAGTTAGCCGGCTCTGCATCCCTGTCGGCAGTCTTGTGCCCCAGTGCAGCAAACAATTATTCCTGCGTGCAGCTCTGCAAGCAAGCCACTCTCACTGGCAGACAGTCCAGCTTCTCCCCGTAGGAGTTTGGGTCCCCCGCGTCTCCCCAGAAACTGGATTTCAGAGTAATCGGGGGCTTGTCTCCCTTTGGGTTGAAAAAAGCAATGCCCGCCGCCAGCCCGGATCACGTGCCTCCGTACCTCAGCTTTTCAGCACTCGTTCACGTCTCAATGCTCTTTTCTCTTTCCTTCTAGTTGTAGAACTTCCACTCAGCCAGCTTTCCCGTGGTTCTGGGTGATAGACGTTTTGTCTTTTAGTTGTATTTTTGAAATTGTTGCGGGAGGCAGCAGTTTAGGTGTTTACCTATGCCGCCATCTTGGATTCCTCCCAGGAGGTCACAATTTAATTCCCGGTCAAGACACATGCCCGGCTTGTGGGCTCAAGTCCCAGGGTGGTATGCAGGAGGCAGCCAATCAATGATTCTCTCTCATCATCAATGTTTTTATCTCTCTTTCCCTCTCCCTTTTTTTCTGAAATCAATAAAAATATGTTTTAAGGGAGAAAAACCAAGATGGCGGCATAGGTAAGCACCTAAACTGCTGCCTCACACAACAATTTCAAAACTACAACTAAAAGACAGAACAGACACCATCTCGAACCACAGGAAAGCTGGCTGAGTGGAAATTCTACAACTAGAAGAAAAGAGAAAAGTTCACGGAGAATTGGAGGAACAGCAAAGGGTTGAGGTACGGCAAAGGGTCTTTGTGTGTGCAGAGAGGAAGGGGGGCTGAGAGCCTAGCTGACTTTCTCTGGCAGGAGGGGGAAGGAAGCCCCTGACTGCACTGAACCCCAGTTCCGGGTGAAACCCCGTGGACCCAGGCTCATACATGGGGAGTCTGGACTGTCAGGTAGAGAGAAAGGCACTCGGAGACTCAGAGAGCCGAGGGAGCCCCGGCGGGCAGGGGTCTGGAGGCGCACAAACGAGTGTGCACAAAGACTGCAGAGGTTGCCACAGGCTTTCCCTAGCAGAAGGGAGTTGGAAGCTCCTGACTGCACTGAGCCCCAGTTCTGACTGCACTGAACCCCAGTTCAGACGAGCCCCTGGGGACCCACGTTCTTAGGGGGGGGAATCTGGACTTTCAGGCAGAAACTAGGGAGCCCCAGAAGGCAGAGGTCTGGAGGCATACGCTCAAGGGCAGGGCTGACGGGAAGCCAAGACTGTCTGCTCCACCCTGAGACTCCACCCCATCCAAGCTACGCACAGAGGCTTTTGCAATTTGGCAAGTCTAATCCTATAAGGCTGTCTCCAGCACCAAACTTCTCCCAGCATAGACACAGCTGATCCTCACAGCCAACTGTCCTGGAGGTCAATTCCTCCCAGTGATACCAACAACAATCAAAACTTAACTACAACAAGGCTGTACACACAGTCCACAAAGGGGTGCACCAAGAGTGTCCACCTCAAGTTAACTGGGGAGGCCGACCCACTGGGTCATATAGGAAACCTAGCACACAAAACTACCCTACCAACTCAGGGAAGCAGTGAAAATGCGGTGACAAAGAAACAGATCACAAACGAAAGAAATGGAGGAAAATAAATGACTGGATATAGAGTTCAAAACCACGGTTATAAGGCTTTTCAAGAATATCCTGGAAAAGGCCGATAAATATAGACCCTCGAAGATATGAAAAAGGACCAACTAGAAATTAAACATACACTGACTGAAATAAAAAAATATTATACAGAGACCCAACAACAGACTAGAGGAACACAAGAATCAAGTCAAAGAATTGAAATACAAAGAAGCAAAAAACACTCAACCGAAAAAGCAAAAAGAAAAAATATATTCAAAAAGTTGAAGATAGTGTAAGAAGCTTCTGGGACAACTTCAAGTGTACCAACATCAGAATTATGGGGGTGCAAGAAGACAAGAGAGAGCAAGATACTGAAAACCTATTTGAAGAAATAATGACTGAAAACTTCCCCCACCTGGTGAAAGAAATAGACTTACAAGTCCAGGAAGTGCACAGAACCCCAAACAAAAGGAATCCAAAGAGGACCACACCAAGACACATCATAATTAAAATGCCAAAAGCAAAAGACAAAGAGAGACTATTAAAAGCAGCAAGAGAAAAACAGTTAATTACCTAAAAGGGAGCACCTATATGATTGTCAGCTGATTTCTCAACAGAATCTATGCAGGCCAGACAGGAGTGGCAAGAAATATTCAAAGTGATGAATAGCAAGAACCTACAACCAAGATTACTCTACCCAGCAAAATTATTCAGAATGGAAGGTCAGATAAAGAGCTTCACAGATAAGAAAAAGCTAAAGGAGTTCATCACCACCAAACCAGTATTATATGAAATGCTGAAAAGTATTCTTTAAGAAGAGGAAGAAGAAAAAAGTAAAGATAAAAATTATGAACAACAAATACATATCTATCAATAAGTGAACCTAAAAATCAAGTGAATTAAAAACCTGAGCAACAGAATAAACTGGTGAATATAATAGAATCAGGGGCATAGAAAGGGAGTGGACTGATAATTCTCAGGGGGAAAGGGGTATGAGAGGGTGCAGGAAGAGACTGGACAAAAATCGTACACCTATGGGTGAGGACAGTGTGGGGGAGATAAAGGCAGAAGGTGGGGTGGGAACCGGGTGGAGGGGAGCTATGGGGGAAAAAAGGAGAAACAATTGTAATAATCTGAATAAAGATTTATTAAAAATAAATAAAATAAAAATACTTGGGAAAAAATATATTTTAAAAAGAGAATAGGGGAAGGAAATGGTATAAAAGAAAAGAGGTAGAAAATGTCCTATGTAATAAAAGCCTAGGTGGTGTCTCACCCTCACATGACATCATTCCAAGATGGCCACCACAAGATGGCTACCATAAGATGGCAGCAGGGGAGGGCAGTTGGGAGCAACCAAGCCAGAAGGAGAGGGCACTTGGGGGCAACCAGGCCTGCAGGGGAGTTCAGTTGGGGGCAACCAGGTTGGCAGGGGAGGGCAGTTGGGGGTGACCAGGCCAGCAGGGGAGGGCAGTTGGGGGCGATCAGGTCAGCAGGGGAAGACAGTCAGAGGTCACCAGGCCCACAGGGAAGGGCAGATGGGTGCGACCAGGCTGGCAGGGGAGGGCAGTTGGGGGTGATTGTGCTGGCAGGGGAGGGCAGTTGGGGGTGATTAGGCCATCAGGGGAGCAGTCAGGCGTCAATCAGGTAGGCAGGCAGCTGAGCAGTTAGGAACCAGCAGTCCTGGATTCTGAGAGGGATGTCTGACTGCTGGTTTAGGCCCGATCCCTGTGGGATCATGCCTAAATTTCAAGTCGGACATTCCCCAAGGGGTCCCAGATTGGAGAGGGTGCAGGCTGGGCTGAGGGACACACACCCCCGTGCACAGATTTCGTGCACTGGGCCTCTTGTCTTATCTAACAAAGAGGGAATATGCAAATTGTCCATAACTCCACAACAAAGATGGCAGAGCCCACATCCAATAAGGAGGGAATATGCAAATTGACTATCACTCTGAGACAAAGATGGTGGCTGCTGGGCTGGGATGCTTATGTCGTCGCCATGGTAATGACACAGGCTTTTCACCCCACCCCACCCATGGAGAGCTGCTTTGTCGCCGCTGCCATGGGGACTGGAGGAGCAGAGACACAAGCCTGCAGGGGGGCCCAGCACCCAGCTGCCCCAGCCCTGCAGCCACAGCAACACTGGGGTCAGAGGTGCAGAGACACAAGCCCACAGGGGGGCCTGGCACCCAGCAGCCCAAAGCCCTGTGGCCACAGTGGAGACACAAACCCCCAGGAAACCTGTGGAAAAGGAGATAAACTATCATAACTTTATCTCCCTTTCCACAAGATGAGAAAACTGACCCTGATTTATTTAGTGATGTGGCCCACACCTTTCTACAAGCACAGGGTATTTTATGACCACTACCAGGAAGCTCTGGTCAGAATTCCCTTGGTCTCCAGGGAATAATGCTACTGTGGCAAATCATCTAAGAGAGGAAACAAGCTTTTGTTGGGTTTATTCTGAAGGTCAGAGAACATGCCACCCCAACATATGCTGTGTTGTTATATTGATGATCTTGAGCTGCAGATGCTTGAAAATCAGCAAATGCAAGGAGAGGCTTTCATTGAAGTCTCCTGATCTGCCTAAAATCGGACCCCCCAAAAGGAGCATAAATGTCATAGGTCCCCTCGATGGGAAAAGTGTCATCAGCCAGCAAAGACTGACTCCTGTCACAGGACAGGAGACTAAAAGTTGACATAACACCCAAACTTTGTTACAAACTACCTCCCCCCACCCCCATTCATCATTCCTAAAAATCATTTACTCTCCTCTAAGAATCCTACATCTCCCGTTCCCTTTCCCTAGGAAGAAGGTATTTAAATCTGCATTCTAAGCCACCTTGGGGAGTTATCCATTTTCCCCTGGGATCTCCCACATATACACAAGGTACACATGTTAATGAACTTTTGTTTTTCTCTTGGTGATTTGTCTTTCATTACAAGGACCTCCACTAAGAACTCAGAAAGGTAGAGGAAAACTATTTTTCCTCCTCCATAATTCTATCTTGGGAAATAAAGTCCCCAGCTGAACAATGAGGTTGGCTCAAGTACCAATCAGTCTTGGCTGATGGGAGGAAAGCTTCTAGGGGGAAATCAATGATATTGACATCAAAGTGGGATGGAGGGCACACGCATGGTTGCTGGTGGGAGTTTAAAGTGGTTCAACATTTTTGGAGGATGATTTGGCAAATTTGATTGAAATGTTCAAGGTACAGCCAAGAGTCTTCTTCTAGGAATCACATCTGCTGAGATAAAACACAAGCGCATAAGCCCTGGTCAGAACCCAGGATGCTACTGCGGGCTCCCCTTCCACGATAGGAAAACCTGGGAACAACCTGCATTTTTAGGACAAGGTGGCATCTAATAAAAGGGTAATATGCTAATTAGACTGAACATCTTCCAAATGACCTTCCGGACAAAGCCATGGTGGCGGGGCTGAGGCAGAGGCAGTTAGAGGCAATCACGCAGGCAGGGGAGAGCAGATAGGGGGATCAGACTGTCAGGGGAGAGCAGTTGGGGGATCAGGTCGGCAGGGGAGAGCAGTTAAAAGGATCAGGCCGGCAGGCAAGTGAGTGGTTAGGAGCCAGCAGTTCCCAAGGGGTCATGGATTGGAGAGGATGCAGGCCAGGCTGAGGGACCACCCCCCCCCACTCCCATGCACGAATTTCATGCACCAGGCCTCTACTCTATGTATAAAAGGCTAATATGCTATGTGTTCATCCAACCAGTAGCTATGACACACACTGACCACCAGGGAGCAGATGCTCAATGCAGGACCTGCTGAGCTGCAGTGATGGTTCTTGGGTGACGCATCCAGAAACCAGAGAGGAGAGAGCCTGATTTCTTGTGGGGCCATGTGATTCCACCTTTGGCCGTGGGTTATGTTGTTGCTGGAGCACTGTCACCCTGAATCTGGTTTACTGCACACTTGTGTTTGTGTTCCACACCCTGGATGACAGCACTTTGCTGAGTGCCCTCTTGCACTCTGGGACCCTTTGGGAGATGTCAGAGAGCCAGTTTTGGCTCAATCCCCACAGGCCAGGCCAAGGGACCCCTCCTGCTGCAGGGACCCTGTTCACTCTGCAGATGCCTTTCGAACCATGGTGCCACCCCAGGTGTGGCTGGCAGGGGAGGGACCATGGGAGGTTGGCTCCAGGGCATTTCCCACTCGTCTCACCCAGTCCTGCCCTGCTGGCCACCTTCTAATTAATTTCCTTTTAATGTGCACAAATCCATGCACTGGGTCACTATAAAGGAAAATAGAGGAGAAAGCAGATAGACAAACAATAAGAAAAGGAAAAATTAAGAGAAAGCAGAACTAATAAAAAATAGGATAAGAAAAGGAAATTAAGAAGTCGATCTATGAAAGAAAACTAAAGTAATAACAAATCAATCAATAAGAGAGATACAGAAGATAAGAAAGTGAAGTAGCGTTGGTCTCGGCAGAACTCAGTGCCTCCTGGGCGCTCTCTGTGGATCCTACTCTTCTGATGAGTGATGCCAGCTGCTCTCTCTGCTCACCCTGGGCTCCCTGGGCACTCAGGCCGCCCCACGGTCAGCACTGCCCTCCTCTGGCTCTCAGCACCTGTTTGGAGCTTCAAGCCCGCTATCAATTGCATGTCTCCTCAGGACTTGGCTACATGCGGGAGGGGCCAAGCTGTACTCAAGGGTGGTTCCTTAGCAGCTCGGGGCCCAGTGATGGGTCAGCAACCTTTCCAGGCTACCCAGGCTCTGCCTCCACCTCCACCTGACTGCCAGTCAGGTGTCAGCTTTAATCACTCAAAAGCCTGTTTCTGAAAGGGCTTTAGGCAGAGCTGGGAATCTAGGCTCTTGGTCTCGGGTGAGAGGAAGACGTCGTTCAGATTCAGGGAAAGTGAGGAGTGTTCCCTGTCCCAGAGCTGTCCCTCCGAGAGTGACCCAGGACATGGCTCTGCCCTCGGCTGGCAGACCCTCCTATGCAGCCCTGTGGGGTCATCTGGAAACCTGAGTTCCTATCCGCTCTCCTGGGAGGGGAGGCCAGACAGGGTCCAGGGAGCGGGCAGTCGGCCCACCGCATCAGTGGCTGCTGCTCCTGAGACTGCTCAACCCAAGGCTTGGTCTCCGGCCATCTCCTCTGCAAAGCTCCAGATGCAAGCGGCTCCTGAGGACGAGTGGGGGTATTGCCATGGGCGGGGGGTTCCTTTCCTGAACTGTGGCTACCGGGAAGGGCTGGGCCTCTCAGGAAAAAATGGCCATTTTGGTTTGGGGGGGAGTGGGACCAAATGCAGGTCCCCTGCCATCCCTTTTCAACTCTGCCCCAATGCTCCCACCCCAGCCTCGCCTCAGGGCCTCAGCCCACACCACCTCCCTCCACTGAAGCCTCAGGGCTCGCTATAAATGAAAATCCTGGGCTCTGGGTTTTAAAACAACCAAACAAACCAAACAAAACCCTGCAGCTTCAGGTCTGACCAGCTCCAGACTCCGGGGGCCAGCAGCCCCGCCACCTTTCACACTGCATGTGACGCGGCCCTGCTCCCCGTGCTGGGCCCAGCCTGGGTTCCAGGCCTCGATCTTCTCAGGGAAGCATCCCGCCCCCCTTCCAGCTGGTCAGCCCCCCCTTCCATCTGGTCAGCCCCCCCTTCCAGCTGATCAGCTCCCCCCTTTCAGCTGGTCAGCCCCCATTTCCAGCTGGTCAGCCCCCCTTCCAGCTGGTCAGCACCCCCTTCCAACTGGTCAGTCCCCCCTTCCAGTTGGTCAGCCCCCCCTTCCAGTTGGTCAGCTTCCCCTTCCAACTGGTCAGCACCCCTTCCAGCTGGTCAGCCCCCACTTCCAGCTGGTCAGCTCCCCCTTCCAGCTGACCAGCCCCCCCTTCCATCTGGTCAGCCCCCCCTTCCAACTGGTCAGCCCCCCTTCCAGCTGGTCAGCACCCCTTCCAGCTGGTCAGCCCCCACTTCCAGCTGGTCAGCTCCCCCTTCCAGCTGGCCAGCCCCCCCCCTTCCAGTCGGTCAGGCCCCCACGGCCTCGACCTCCCTACCCATCCTAGGTGTTTCCTGTCCTCCCTCCATACAAGCCTCCTCCTCAGCTGGACCTCAGGTGGTAATTTCATCAGTGCTACTCTTCTTACCCTCCATTCCTCATCCATGAAATGGTGCTAATCGCGCCTTCTTCATGAGTTTGTTGTAGGAAAAAGAGAGAAAAGGGTCTGGCCAGTGCGGCTCAGTGGTTGAGCGCCGACCTATGAACCAGGAGGTCACAGTTTCATTCCCGGTCAGGGCAGCTGCCCAGGTTGCGGGCTCCATCCCCAGTAAGGGGTGTGCAGGAGGCAGCCGATCAGTGATTTGCTCTCATCATTGATGTTTCTATCTCTCTCCCTTCCCCTTCCTCTCTGAAGGCATATTTAGCACAGTCCCTGCAAACCAAAAGCACTCAATAATAAGTATTAACCATTATCAAGGTTAATAGTATTAAGATCCACTTCCCTCCAATATGGTGGCCACTGGCTCATCAGAGGGCTGCTCATCCCGCATCCCCCCTGAGTCACACCACCTGAAGCATGACTTCATTTCGAAGCAGTGTGGGGGGGATCTACTCCCAAGTGGCCCTCTTTAAAGACACATGTTCCTTGGGATTCACATGTGGTTGGATTTGTTTAAAGAGATGACTAGTTAAGTCCATGAGGTTGGGAGATTGCTATATGAGACAAGCTATGTTCACAGTTAAAAAAAAAATCCTGGTTCCTCATGTACAAGAGTCATTTTTTAGCAAATCAGAGGCCCAGCAGAAGGCAAAGATGATTAGGCTCCTACAGCATGTGTGGCCTTGCAGGTCTTTGGCATAAACACTCATAGGATTTAAGATGACAGAGATCAAATCCAACCTCCTCATTTGGCAGATGAGGAAACAAAGACTCAGAGACATGGAATGACCTGCTCAGGGCCACACAGTTTATTGGTGACAAGCCCAGGACAAGAATCTGGATTTTGGTTCTACAGTTAACCAGCCATGTGACATGCTGATTGCTGTGGTTTAAAACATGTCTGCACATATATCCAAAAAGACTTTGCCATTTCTCCCTGCCAAAGACAGGGCAATTCTCTTCCCCTACAATATGGGCTGCACTCAGTGACTCACTTCTGATGAATAGAATCAGAGGTTGGGTCATAAAAATAGATAATTTCCTAGTTCTCCCTCCCCGGATTCAGCCTTATGCTTTGAGGACTCTCAATAGGACCTGGGGGAGGCCTCCTGGGGAGGCCTGAGGCCCCTCACCAGCTTGGCTTGGCTGTCTGCGCAGCAGGGAGTGGTTTTCCAGGCACGGCTAGGTCTTTAGGAGACTCAGGACCTGGCAGACGTCATGGCTGCAGCCTCGAACCCGGCCAGAGCTGCAGCGCTACCTCCCCTCGCATTCCCAATTCCCAGAACTGCGGAGATTTTGCGTGTGCCTTGTCTTAAGCAGGGAAGTTTTGGGATCATTGTTAAGTAGGGATACATACCAAATGAACTGATTACTAAAATTAACATTTAGTTTAATACTAATATTTACTCAGGACTTTGTGAGTTGGAAGTGATAAAACCAACTCAGTTCATGAGGAAAAGAATTATTCTTGCTCCTGCACTGGGAAGACCAGAGACGGAGCTAGCTTCAGGGATGCAAATATTCCATGGCTTCTTCTCTCCTCCTCCATAGGCACTTCCTCAGGGCCTGTGAGTTGCCCTGGCTAGAGGCACCCCTGGGCCCTTCATCCCCACTTATTGGCCCTAAAAAAAACCAGAGGGCCTCCAGGTCCTGGGGAAGACTGTACCTGGCCAGGGTCAGCTGCCAGGCCTGTGCCATAGTCAGTCACTGTGGTCAGTGTAATGGGGCACTTCACGTGACTGGCTCCTAGGACCTTGTCCCACATGCCAAAGCTAACTTCTGACTAACTTGCTTTTCGAAGCGTGGTGCGTGGCCTGCCGCTGCCTCGGGCCTGGTTGGAAGGCCAGTCTTGGCTTCTCTCCAGATTCTCTCAACTAGAACATAGTTTCACAAAATCTCTAGGTGAGTTGTATGCACATTAAAATGTGGGAAGTGCTCTTCTCAACAAAAAAGTGATCTCTCCCTCTCATAGACCATGCCGATTTGCACCCTCTCCCCACCTGCTTGGGAGAGCACATTTGCCATTTGACCCTCTTATCTATTTTGTGTGCATATCTTACCTCCCACCCCACCTGGGTCCTTAAGACAGAATCCAATGTCTGAGGGACAGTGCCCACGTCTGTAAAATGGGGACAGTGCTAGTCACTGTCTAGGGGTCTCTGAGGACTGAGTGGGATAGCACACATGGGTGCATAGCCCAGTTATCTGTGTGTGTTATGGGGGGATTATAGGGTGAGAGCTGACATTGTTCCCTGAACTGCCATGTATTGGTGTTTACCGTACAGCAAGTGCTGGGTAGGCCCTTCATTGCGTTTTCTTGTTGAATCTTCATTATAAAGCTTACAACTATATTATAAGGGAAACAGATAGTGTGACGATTTAGATACAGTCACGCACTGCTTAACTACAGAGACACACTCTGAGAAACGGGTCATTAGGGGATGCTGCTGTCATGTGAACACATGGAGTGTACCCACACAAGCCAGGACCACCTTGCCCACCGCACGCCCAGCCACACATGCAGCCTATTGCTCCTGGGCTGCAAGCCTGTGCAGCATGTAACTACACAGCCACATGAGAGAATTCCAGCACAAGAGGAGACGGTGCAAACCAGACACGTGTGCACACGAGATGGACGGGCTGCTGCCTGAGTAACACGCGCTGTTTCACACAATGAAAACGGCAGCAGTGAGCGCAGAAACCGCGACAGTCGTGTCAGCAAGTGCCGTGTACTATGCAGGGCTGCAGGCTGTGGGCTGCACCTGTCTGTGTTGTGCGTGACATTACCACAGCTATGTGTGTCACCAGGTGATAGGCATTTCCAGCTCCATTATGCTCTTGTGGGACCACCGTTGTATATTCAGTTCATCGATGACTCAAACATCATTTTGTAGTAAATGACTGTATTTAGACAATTTCTAAATTTCCTCATTTAGAAATCAGAAAATGGAGCAGGTCATACAGCTGGTAAGTAATCAAGTCAGCATTGAACCTGGAACCCTCCGCGCCATAGCCCAGTCCTCATAGCTCTGCACAGTGTTCATCATGAAGTCCTTCACCCAGTACTGGCTGCATTAGAGAATAAAGTCTCCGCACTCCTTCAGTCAAGGATCAGCAGACCAGAGCGGGTGGGCCAGGCGGGTCATGTGACTGAGAGCCCAATGCCATGGCTGAGGACACATCTCTCCCCTCTTTATTGTAAGAGGCAGGCAAGTGTGATGACAAACAGCAGGCGACCTTCCCCTTAGTGTCAAGGAGACAGGACAGGAGACCTGGAGACCGGAGAGCACAAAGGCAAGCAGGCCCGAGGGCAGCACGGCAGGCACAGGTGAGACGTTTTTAACCTGAGCTCTGACACGGTGGACTCTGTTGTCAGACAGGACTTTTCAAATGCAGCCCGAGATCTGGACTTTCATGTGAAGTCTTCGACTTTTAAATATTGGTGGTTAATTTATTTTTTAAGTGTGTGGGCCCGACCTGAGGCGGGGTCGGCAGGTTGGTGACCTCTGTGTAAATGATAAGGAAATCTGCAGTTTTCTGTTTGCTGACCTGGTGCAAGACGAATAAGATAAGGGGAAAGGAAAGAAAGAGAGAGGCGGGCAAAGAAGGGGCGAAAGAAAGAGAAAGCCCGCCACTCGGCCACAGGTGTCTCAAGTCTCAACTAAGAGAGAAGACAGCTGCCCACAGGGAGGAAGGAGGCTGAGGGGAGGGCTCCTGGAGGATATTGTCCTCCATCCCACCAAGGCCAACCTGCTAGGCAACCTTTTTAAATCACTTTGGAGGCTCTCTTCCTCTTTGTTCAGCTATAATCTTTCTTAATTAGATAATTGAAATAATCATCTAATTAAGTGGGTTCACCCCTTCTCCCTCCCCCCGCAACCTTGCTTGAGGAGTCGCTGAGTCCAGCTGGCTTCTCGTTCCTGCTGACTCCACTCTTCGCCTCCTGCAGGGTCTGAGCAGATTTCAAGCTGTTTTTGTTCCTCTTTTTCATTCACCATTTCAGGTCATAGGAGCTACAACTAAAGTTCAGTCCTGGCTGATGTCAAAATAGACTCCAAGGGCAACTGAAAGCTGAAAGTTGGAACTGGCACCCACACAGCGGTGGCTGAGAGTTTCAGACCCACAGGGGTCTGCCACTTCCTGCCTGGGTGGCCTGGAGTGTGTGCATGACCTTTCAGAACAGCAGTCTCCTTATCTGTGAAATGGGAATGAACGGTGGACTCCCCCGCAGTCGGGTTGTATGATCCCATTGAGACCGCCAGGAGCCCTGTGCCTGGCACAGAGGGAACACTCCCCATATGGGGGTGTTTAACATGGGAAATGGTGTATTCTTATTGGCTCAAATAGTTGGCATCATATATTTGTCATAAAAATGGGAAAAAGAAAAAGAGGGACATAAGGAGATATAAGATATAAAATGATTCTGGCTACGAGGCATGGTGTTTATGTGCTGGTCTAATGTCTTGATCCTGTCTTCCTTCAGGTCAGTTCTAAAGCACCCGGGGACGTGGGCAGACCGGTGCTTCTTGCAGACAGTCTCTGTCAGTGATTCCAGCAGCAGAGTGAGCTCTGAGTTACTGTTATTGGTAGGTTCTTGGCAACTGACTGTAAACAAAACAATGGATAAGAAACCAATTGCACCATAGCCTGCTTGATATAAACAAGAGTTAAGTTCCTGTCACATATTTCTGATCACAAAAACACAACCAAATCTTAATAAAACCACAAATACTTCTAATATTTGACATTGAAATAAATGTGAACTATACACATGTTTCAGGAATATGAATAAACACAAGTGAGAGACTTCTTTGCCAACCACTTACTCCTGGTCGGGGTTGCAGTGGTGGAGCCTGTCCCAGCAGCTAGGGCACCAGGCAGCACAGGGTGCCCCTCCAGTGCAGCCCTCACCTGGGACTGGGAGACAGGCCAGCCAACCTAGTGAGCGCAGCTCCGGGACATGGGAGGAGCCAGAGGCCGGAGAAAACCTGCAGACCTGGGCGAGTGCAAGCTCCGCGCAGGAATCAGTGTGCTCCTTGTAAGGGTTACGATGAGTTGACCACACTGGACAAAGCATCCTTTGAGACCTGCTGCGCTCTCCTCTGCTGTCCACGAGAATGGACGGTCCATGTGGGCAGGCTGTGCCTGGTGGGAGCGTCATTGTCCTCGGGGAATTACCAGCAATAACTGTGGAGCCTGGAGGAACTATCTTTAAAAGGACATGCGAGCCGTTTTTAGCAGAAACGCTTTAAAACAAGGATAGCAGGTACCTGACACACTAGCTAAGGAGGAGAAAAATCTAGAACAAGACTAGTGTTACTAGGATCTCAGAGTAAAACCAAGGTCAGTTGTGACTCCAAAACCCACACATCCAAGCCTCACCCTAACCAGCTTCAAGTTCCCTGGACACCGGGCAGCGGTGCACAGCAGCCCTGGGCCCAGGCGGCTGATGGCGCCTTCAGGACAGACTCCTGCACACACATGGCAGGAGAGCCCGGTGCTGGAAGAGCTCTGTGAAGAGTGTATCTTTTAAATGCTTTCCAATCTTTTAACAATTATACGTGGCACACCATTTTTTAAATGAGAAAAATGTCCTTAAGTAGAAAGAAGAATGACTTTTCAGACTGTTTTTTGGTGTTTTTTTCCTGGATGTACTTTTGAAAAGTGGTGACCATCAGCCCAGGTAAGGCACAGAGCATGTTACAGACAGGGTGTTTCTCCTGCCACAAGAGCAAATGCTCCCAGCGTTGCTCTTTTCTTAAATGTATTAACTTTGGAGAGAGAAGCATCCATCGTTGTCCCCCTTATTTCTGCATTCACCGGTCATTCTTGTATGTGCCCTTGCCCTGGCCAGGGCTCGAACCCGCAACCTTGGTGTACCATGATGAAGCTCTGACCAACTGCGCTGCTTGGCCAGGGCCAGCTTTGCTCTCGCGTTCAGCAATGGGCAGGGCTGAAGTTTCCCGTTCCTCAGATCCATGCCCTGCAGTCCTGACGACTGGGCGGCGCCTGGCGGGACCTCAAGCTGGGGATAGTGGGAGGCAGTAGACCTCCTGGACAGCTGCCCAGGCACTGGTGCGCCCAGCATGCTCCGCCCAGCCTCTGTGCCGCGTGCCTGCTGTTAGCAGCCTCCCAGGGGGCCCCACTTCCCTTACCTCTTGGTGTTCACATGTTTACAGAGGGCTGGCTCACGGAACCAGAAAAATATTGCAGGGACGATGGAGTGGGACTTTCAGGCTAAGTCATCAGAGTCATTGCAGTTTCTACTCTCCCCCCTTGCATCACCTGTGTGAGGACCCCACGCAGGCCTGGGCCTGGAGGTCTGTGTGTGAGGACCCCACGCAGGCCTGGGCCTGGGTCTGTGTGAGGACCCCACGCAGGCCTGGGCCTGGAGGTCTGTGTGTGAGGACCCCACGCAGGCCTGGGCCTGGGTCTGTGTGAGGAGCGCCTGCCCATGGGTGTGTGCATGGCCATCATGGCAGCAGATCTGCTGCCCCAGGCAAGCCTTCCTGGATGGCAGCCAGCCAGTCACTGACTGCTCCCTGACAGGATCACCAGCGAGGCCACACTCCGGTCCTGCCCAGTGGATGCGGGAGAAATGCATTTATTTTTGTGTAAAGCAGCTAGGTTTTGCAGTAATTGGTTATGCCATGGAAGGTGATTAGTGCAGAACCAGCCTTCCTGTCTAGAAGGCTAGTTCTTCCCTCTCCCTCAGGCCCTAGTTCATTCCTCTTCCTGCCGAAGTCCCCGGTCCAGAGGGGCTCTCTGCCCCCGAAGGCCTAACACCACACTGGCCCTTTGTGGGCGCTACCCCGCAAGAAGGACGCCACTTACCAGACCACCTGCTGTAGCAGAACATGCATCTTACCGCCCTCAGGGAGGGAGGCACCCTGAGTGAACAGAAGTGCTACTAATAATGATGCGGGATCAGCCAAACCCAGGGCCATCCTGCAACACCAGCCACCACTCTCAGCCCTCCCTCTGTGGGAGGCCTGCACCTCTTGGAAATGCAAAACAAATACAATAAAATAAAAACGTAGCTTCTTAAGTATTTTAGTAATAGATCCTTTTACTTGCGGATCTCGGCCCAGCTAGATAGTAAAGGGGAATGTGATTTCATGCAACCTAGTCATTTAAGCAGCCTCCCAGGTTGCTCAGTTGTTACATGAATAAATAGAGGGACAGGGGCTGAGTTCTGAGCCCTGTCTCCCCGGCTCATCACTGCAGACCCCTCTCACCTCTGAGTAGGGAACTGTGGCCTGTGGGGGACAAGTAGGTAGTGGAAGGGGATCAAGGGCTCTTGGCCTACCCTCTAAGGAATGATTGGTCTTAGCTGCTACCTGGATTAGAAGACAGCTATATGGCAATTGGCCCACCCAAATTTTCCTAGCATCTCTAACAGGTGTGGGGGTTGTGATTTGCTCGGAGGAGTGGAAATCTAGCCAATGCTTTGCTAGCCGAGCCATGAACCCATGGGGCTGTGTGTGTCAGAAGCTTTTCCTCTGCACAAAGTCACCCTGGGGGCTGATACAGACCCTGGCGGCACCCAGAGTCCAAGTTCTTTGCTCCTGGCTTGTCTTCTTTGCCTGTGGAGGCTTGTGGGGCCTGATCCTAGGTAGAGCCTCATCACACTCCTGCTGCCACCTGCAAGCCACCTCCCTGGCCAGAGGGACACTGGGCTTTAAGCAAGAGGCAGTCCCCGGGTCTGACACCTCCTCACACTGGGCCCTAGGTGTGGTCCAGGTCCTCTGATCTGTGAGAACTTCCCATCATTTTCTCAATGTTTCTAAACCTTTTTTCCAAAGATATCTGACTTTATCAACGTCCTTCAGGTTTTCCTTCTCTTCCCACCATCATCCAGGGCATCATGAGCAGGTTGGGGCACTCCTGAGAATGACAGAACTCAGTGACCAGAGCGATTCAACCTCCTTCCCCCCTCACCCCCCCACCCCCCGCTGTTCCCCTGGTAGCACACAGAGAAAATGCTCCCCAGATCCTGCCAGGCTGGAGGGGACCAAGAGCAGGGGGTCCAAGTCTTTTGGGGGTTGTAGAGGCCCTCGGTTGAGAAGCACTCCTAGAGCATTCAGCCAGCACTTGTAGGAAGAGCATAGCTGAGAAATACCTGCCCCTTCATTGAGTCTGGCTTTCAAGGCCATTGTCTCTCTGCAGAGGTCAAGACCCTTCTCCTTGGAGACAATGCTGACCAATGGCCTCCTCAGCTGAAAAGACCTTTCTCCTTCCCTGGACAGTGAGCCTGGGGCTCAGCTCTGAGCTGGGAAGCAGCAAGGCAACACACTTCCCCTGCAGGAAGCCCCCCCGCAAGGCCTGACGTGGATGGGCCAGGATCCTCAATGCCCCTCAGGGCTCTTGTTCTGCAGAGGGGCCTGCACAGGAGGGAAGCCAGCCCACCTCTCTGTGCCTCTTCCAGGCAGCCGCATCCCCACAGACTCACTCTGCTGGCTTTGAGCTTCACATACAGAACGCACTTCAGCACGAGGTCCTTTGTCTGCCTGCTTTCCCTGGCCGCGTGTCACTTGTGTCCGCGGCTGCAGGACGCCTGCTCCTTCTCTCTGCTCTGCAGTATTTATTCTGTTGTAGTAAAATGCCTGCAACTTGCATAGCCTGTCTACCCTGCAGGGGACCGTTTTGATGTAGTCAGCTCTCGCTCAGGAGCCGCTCTGTCCAGTGGTGCAGCCTGGCTGGGCGTCCTCTAGTGCATCCGGAGGTTGCGGTTCGGCTGGGCCAGGGCACATGCCCAGGTTGCGGGCAAAATGTTTCTCTCTCTCTCTCCCTTCCTCTCTCTCTAAAATCGATAAAGACCTATTTTGTAAAAAAAAAAGCTGCTATGAGCCTTTTGTTCACGCCTCCTAGCAGACATTATTCATCCCACCTGTTATGTGGGAATTTAGAAACATTCCTGTTACAGTAACGCTTGTTCTTGATAAAAGCCACACATGTTCACTCTGGAAGGAACATCCAAAATGCAGTTTTTAAAAGTTGTCATCAATGTACAGTTTTATACTTGGCTTTTTCACTCCAAATATCATGAGCATTTTTTCATCACAGTCCTTATGAAGGCGTCTCCTTCTCTTTTTAATTCCTTTTGGCCTGGTTTCTACTCCAGGCTGTTAGCCAGCATTTGTGATGGTTCTGAGGTTTTGCCCAGAGAGAACATCCCTCCAACCGCAGACTGTGCCTCTGCAGAAGGTGGAAGGAGAAAGGGCATTTTCTTCCGCAGGGCTGGGCCAAGGCCCTGCAGGCACAGGAGGAGACAGCTGTGTGGGGCAGGGAGCAGGGGGAGCAGGGAGCAGGGAGCAGGGGAACGGGAGCTGTGCTCCCAGGCCTCGCTGAAGGGTTTGGGTGGCACAGCCTGCACAGAAACCACATTGTGTCCTGAAACAAAAAATTATGGGCAAACACAAAGTGAATGGCTTCCCTTTTCCTTCTACTCTTAGCTCATTTCAAATCCTGGCCAAGTTTCCTCTCTTGTTTCCACTCATTGTGCTGGTTATGTTTGATCATAAACCGAAGTATCTCTCTGAACATGTCTCTTCACCTGTAAAATGAAGTTAGCAATCGTCCTTATCTCCTAGATGAGGGTTTTCACCTCGACACGACAGATAGACGTGCTGTGGGCACAGGATTGTCACAGGATCCTTAGCGGCATCTCCGACCTCTACCCACTAGATGCCGATGACAGACCCACCCTACCCAGTGTGACAACCAAAAGGGCTGCAGACATTGCCCAACTCCCCTGGGGGCGGGCTGGAGTCCCTGCTTGGGAAGTGCTGGCTTGGCGGTCCTCTAAGGGTCATTTGAGACGATGCAGGTGAAGTGCTGGGGGGGGGGGGGTAGGAGGGGTCGTGGGCAGGACATGGTGCTGCCCTGCGATCTGGGGAGGTAGCTGCTAGCTGGGCTACTTCACACCCAACTTGATTATTTATTCCCTCATTGTTATTTTCTGCATCTTCGGTTTTCCCTTCTTGAAGCCCTTGGCTTCAAAGCTTTTTTTTTTTTTTTTTTTTTTTTTTTTTATGAGGAGTGCCTTCTTTTGTAGGTACAAGTATCAGAAATAAAACTCAGGAGTACTGACATTTGCAAATGGCTTTTGAAACTGGAAAATGCCAAAGAAATCCTACTCTTCTGTGAGTGTGTCTTTTAAAGAGCTTGCCAAACCATTAACTCATCAACTCCACAGGATTGAGGGTCCCAGCAGAGCCCCTGGATCTGAGCCCTGTTTGGGAGAGGGCTGGGCTGGGGAGCACCTGGGCTGGGCTGGTAGAGGAGGGGGATAATTTGAGGTCTATGAGTCCTGAGGAAGGGTTGGGCGGGGTTCAGCCTTCACGCAGCTGAAGGGCCCCAGGAGCTGGGTTGGGGTGTCCTTACATCACATCCCTCTGCCACAGGAACTGTTAGCAGAAGCATTGGAACCAGGAACCTCCAGACAGCCCGGTCCAAAGGGTTTGGGGTGTCCTTCACACCGGGCCCCATGACCACTGGCAGAGCAGTGTGACTGGCCTCTCCCGGCATTTTCCCAGGCCTTTAGGGCCTGTCCTCCTCTTTGGCTCGGCTTCTCCCCTGACACCCTCAAAGTCAGCCTCAGAGTCCTGCCCTGTGGTCAGTGAGGCCTCCGGTCAGCTGCCCCTGCCCATGAGGCAGACAGTGCCCCCATCTGTCCCCGTCTCCACTGCAGCCAACCCACAGCTGCCACCCAGCAGGCCCAGCTGTGACCACTGCTGCTGGGCCTTCCTCCTAGGCTGCCTCCAGCCAGGCCTCTGCCCTGCCCCGAGTATCTGAGAAATGGCCTCCAGGACCCTGCTGCCTGGGGAATCCCTGCCCGCTTCACGTGGATGAAGACCAATATAGGAGAGGCCAACGGTCGGTACCTGGATGCTGGGGCTTTCAAAACTCTGCATCCAAAGCTCCTCACTGCATCGGCCTGCTCTCCCCATTGGGCCTACACCCCCATCCCCTGCACCCCATCCCCCTGCACTCCCCATCCCCCTGTACCCCTACCCCCTGCACCCTCCATCCCCCTGTACCCCCATCCCCCTGCACCCTCCATCCCCCTGCACCCCCATCCCTTGCACTCCCATCCCCTCGCACTCCTTATCCCCCTGCATTCCCCATCCCCCTGCACTCCCATCCCCCTGCACTCCCCACCCCCCTGTACCCCTACCCCCTGCATCCTCCACCCCCCTGCACCCATCCCCTCGCACTCCTTATCCCCCTGCACTCCCATCCCCCTGCACTCCCCATACCCCTGCACTCCCATCCCCCTGCACTCCCCATCCCCCTGCACTCCCCATCCCCGCATACCCCTACCCCCTGCACCCTGCATCCCCCTGAACCCCATCTCCCTGCACCCCATCCCCTCGCACTCCTTATCCCCCTGCACTCCCCATGCCCCTGTACCCCCCATCCCCCACACTCCCCATCCCCCTGCACCCCCATCCCCCACACTCCCTGCTGCCCTTCTCTCCAACTCCTGTTTTTTTTTTTTGTGAGTAGAAGGCAGGTCGCCCAGGAGCACCCTGGGACTGTTTATACCCTTTCCCTCTGCATGGAACTCGAAGTACCGCTGGCCCCCCAAAAGTATGTGTGCAGCCCAGTAAAATGTGACTTCCCATTCTGCCCCCTGCCTCTGGGGTCCTCACCAGGTCAGCTGTGTCAGCTCAGCTCTGAGCCCAGGCCACACCCTGAGAAGCCCTCCATAGGTCTGCACTCCCTGCCCCCTGCCTCTGTGCCAAGAGCTCTGCCCAGTGGGGCTGTGTCTGCTGAGCCCAGTGAACAGGAACCATTAGCCTGTGAGTGTTCCCTCTTCTCTCGTCCCACCTGGGGCACCTGGTAGGTGGCAGCCCTGTCCTCGTCTGGCCGACGAGAGGGTTCCCTCAGGTTGGTGAGATAGATATCCGTAACATAAAAAAATGGAAGCCCTGGCTGGTGTGGCTCAGTGGATAGAGCATCATCAGTCTCTGGACTGAAGGGTCCGGGGTTCAATCCCCAGTCAGGGCACATGCCTGGGTTGTGGGCTCCATCCCCAGTGGGGGGCCTACAGGAGGCAGCAAATCAATGATTCTCTCATCATTGATGTTTCTATCTCTCTCCCTTCCTCTTTGAAATCAATTAAAAATATTTTTTACGAAATGGAGAGAGGAGGGAGGGGAAAAGTGTATCAATGAGAGATTCTCAAACTTAATAAGCAATGGAACCATCCAGGGATCTTGTTAAGATGCAGATTCTGCCCCAGCCGATTTGGCTCAGTGGATAGAGCATCGGCCTGTGGACTGAAAGGTTCCAAATTAAATTCTGGTCAAGGGCACCTGCCCAGGTTGCAGGCTCGATCCCCAGTAGGGGGCATGCAGGAGGCAGCTGATCAATGGTTCTCTCTCATCATTGATATTTCTCTCTCTCTCTCCCTCTCCCTTCCTCTCTGATCAATAAAAAAAAAAAAAGTAATTTAAAAAAAAGATGCAGATTCTGATACAACAGGAGCCTGAGACTATTTCTAACAAGCTCTTGGGAGATGCAGATGCTCATGTTCCACAGACCATGTTTTGCAAAGCAAAGGGGGAGGTTCTATGTAACTGGAGAGAGAAAGTCTATGGAAGAAATGGCTGGAAGAAAAGAGGGATTTATGTATCGACACAACCCCTGTCTTTATTCACTTCTCACCACTCTCACGAGACGCAAGGATGCCCATTGTTTGTTGGCTGCCCAGCCTCTAGCTCCTTTTCTGCTGAGCTCTCCATGTTGCCTGATGGAGTGAGGGTAGGCACCTACCTCCACAGCACATGGCCCCACAAGGCCAATGCCGGGGTTCTTGTCACAGCATTACAAAGGGTGCAGCAATCTGGAGAAAGGAGCTGCATGTAGATTAAGAAGGAGTCCAAAGATGAAAGATAATTTTGGAAGGCATTGGGGTCAGAAGATCTTCAGCTAAAGGAGCTAGAGGACTACCCCTTGTCTAAGGACCCCATGCTATTTATTAATATAATTTGTCCTAAGGCAAGGTGGAGACATACACTTCAAAGGGTAGGGTTTACAGAGATTGGGGAATAGCCTACAGCTGTTCAGGTGTTTGGCCAACAGGAGGCAATAACATGCAGATTTAAGATGCCCTGAGCTGTCTAGAAGTTAACAATCCTATATACAAATCTTATATACAAACCGGGAAAATGTCTTATTCAGGTTTAGGGGAGATGCCCTCCAGCCGTTCCAACAGGTAATTACATATGTGGCTCAGCCCTTGTTGAGCTGCCCAAGCTTCACCTTTTGATGAAACTCTTGTAATTATTACATGCTGGAATTGGTTTCCGGCAGGCCAATGAGGCTGCACTCTGAACTCTGAGTCATTGATTCAGGCCCAAAATAGAGAAGAGTTGGAGCTTTCTCGTTCCAGCCAAGGCATCTGGGTGATATTTTGAGTGTTTGCTGCTGCCAAGAACCTTCTGGAGATTCGGTGCCTGGTGGGTCCAACCTGAGTCCTTTGCCTCTCTTTGCTCTAGTGTACTCTCCAATATCTGTCCAAGAAATTCTTTTTTTGGCCTAGATGAACCAGAGTCAGTTTCTGTTGCTTGCAATCAAAGCACCTTAATGGAATACACTCCTTAACCAGGGTAACATTGTGAGCTATTCTTTGGAAATAATGTCTTACTATATTTCCTGATTCTCTCTGTGTGTTTTAATTATAACATCACCTCACCACGTGGGCTGAACCCATGGGTGCTGGTTTTATCAGGTTACATTTGGGGTCTGTGCCTCGTCCTGGCCTGAGAGAAATGCCCTCGGTGCTCAGTGACTGCCTGTGGGAAGAAGAGCACTTCCGTGCACTAGCACAGCCCTGGCACCCAGCTGCCCCTCTGCCGGGAGGAGCAAGTGGCATCGAGCGCTGACTGGCCAAGGCTGGAAGGAAAGGAGCCGGCTGGTGTGCCTCTGGCCTTTTCCTCACTTCTCCTGCCTCCCTGTATTTTTTCAAAAGCCAAGTGCTACAGGAGGTCAGAACGGACCAAGCTTTGTTTTACAAATATGTGTAGCTGGCTTTGTCAGTGGATAGACCTTTGGCCTGTGGACTGAGGAGTTTGATTCTGGTCAAGGGCACATGCCTCAGTTGCAGGCTGGATCAGGTGTGTGCAGGAGGCAACCAATTGATATGTTTCTCTCTGTATCTCTCCCCCTCTCCTCCACTCTCTCTAAAACTCAATGGAAAATATCCCCAGGTGAAGATTAACAAAAAATATAAATAAATAAAAAATAAAATATTCCCCATTAAATGAGAAGGATGTTAGTATATCCATTGTGGCATTTCCATCTGTGTGGCTATTGCTAGGAGGCAAGCTCTAAATATACTAAGAGGTTAATAGTCCAGTATATGGATACAAAAACATCTTTGTTCAAATCCACCCAACTGCACTGTGAGCTCACTGTCCTTGGGCCTGCTGTTGAAGTTCTCAGACCTCCGCTTCCCCACCTGTGAGACAGGCACAGGGTGGCATCTCCTCAGGGGGCTACAGCGAGGATTCAGGAAGGCAATGCATCTAGAACACTGGAGCACTGTTGGTATTCAGTAAGTATAAGCTATTATTAAAGCTCATGTTTTTCATAAAAGCCAGAATGTATAATCCTTCTCACCCACTCTTAAATAGAAATCTTAAAATGTTTATCATTTAAAACAATTATGATAAAAATTATCATATACATGAGGAAAAGACAAAGAATCACACTACCGTTTTTAAATTTTTTATGGGTGTGGCATTATGTATAATTTTTATTTTCCTCTTTCAGATTTCTATGTTTTCCTGATTCTTTTGCAATGAGCATGTACATTACTTTTATGACCAGAAGAAACAACCTGGCAAATACTCTCTTTAAAAGAGAAGAAAACTATTGCAGTGAAATACAACATGATTTTGTGACTCTTCATCCCGCAAAAAAAGTTCCAGTCAAGTGGAGAAATGGATGTTTGCTGGTCAAGAACTTACTATGAGGGAAATGAGATCAATCTGGGTTCACGGCAGTGCAAGTGGCAAAATCTCATGGAAAAGGAGCACACACAGGGAGCTGGGCCCACACCAGGGCTCGCCAATGAAGCATCGAGCCAGAAATGACCTCCGGAGGCTGTGACCCTGCCCTCCCTCGTCTCCAGGTCAGAATGACCTGAGTGTGAGCCTTCTGGGAATAGCTACATGCACTCCCTCCTCCTGGGCTCAGAGGGGCTCCATCAGCTCTGCAGGCCCCTGGGCCGCCCCCTCCAGCCTCCTTCTCTCCTGGAAGAGGCCCGGGAGTTGCCCCAGGTCTCTCCTACTCACCCTGATCCTTGTCCAACAACACGCCCCCCCCCCCACCCCCCAAACCCCGAACTCGGTTTTGTCACTTGGGAGCAGGGATAGGAAGGGATAGCTGCGGTTCAATGTGGGCGTCTTGCTAGGACAGTGCCCACTGTGAAACCATGTCTGTGCCACCCTGTGGGGAAGTGACAGGCAGACAGAGGCAAGTAGACTGTGTGCAAAACTGACAGGTATCTGGCTGGGGATGGCCAGGCTGTAAGAAGAAGCAAGCACCCTTGGGAAAGCGGAGCAAGGAGAGACTGAGAGGCGAGGGGGAGAAAACACCAGGGGGGCGGTGCTCAGCAGAGCAGCTGTGGGGGTCAAGGGGGAGCAGGAGGCGCCCTGCAGGCCAAAGAAAGCTCTGCCCGCTACTGAGGCTTCTGTCCCGCGGGACTGGGAGCCCCTCCTATCTCTACAGCCTTGGGCCAGTCTGTGCCCAGGCCTTTCAGTCACCCAGGAAGCGAACTGCCCAGCAGCAGAGGGCAGGGCCATGAGCGGTCTCAAGAGCAGACAGGATCGTTAAGGACCAGGGAACAGCAGTGACCATGGCTGCAGCCACACTGACCACAGAAGGGAGGACTTCTGGAAATCTGTGGTGTTTATGAGGGAGAATTTTCAAAGCGCTGCAGTACAGCCTGAGACCGCTGTACTGGTTATTGAATGAAAGGGTGGCTCCTGAATCCCTGGAGCCTGGAGCGTATGGGTGTGAGTGGGGGAGTACCAGTGGAGCGTTACTGGTATTGCTGTGCATTTGCCTTCTCCTCCTTCCAGGCTTGGAGGAGCTCCCAAATCCATTCTCCAGAGACCGAATCCATGAACCTTGCCACTCCACACGCTGATGAGCGGCCTGTGGTATTCAATTAAAGGCCTCCTGAGGTTGGAGAGGCCGCTTCCTGCTCATCCCCTCCTCCACCCGCAGGCCTGGTGACCTCATCGGAAAGGAAAGGGAATTGGCTCCGAATGAGTGGGTCTTCCCAGAGCCATGTGGATTCCTCACCTCCCCCACGGCTGCCAGCAGCAGGCCTTCCAGCCTCCTGCTGCATGGAGATCTCACAACTGAGAAGCTGGAGGTGACAAGGAACGTTGATTCTCACACAGTTTCTGTGGGTCAGGAGGAAGGGAGTGACTTAGCTGGTGGCTGCACCTGGGTTTGCTCAAGAGTCTGCAGTCAAGATGTGGCCCGAGGACGCAGTTACCTGAAGTTGGGTGGAGATGGCTTCCAGGTGACTCACTCACTGCTGGCAGGCTAGTGCTCCGCGAGGTCACAGGAGCCCGTGGCATGGTAGCTAGCCTCCTCCAGATTGCATGATCCCAGAGAGTAAGGCAGAGCCCGTGTCCTTCCTGGCCCAGCCTCAGAAGTCTAAGCTGTCATTTCTGCAACACCTACTGGTTACAGAGGTCAGCTGGGGTAGGGTCATCCAAGGGCATGACTATCAAAACGTGAGAACCACTGGAGCCCTGGGAGCCTGGCCCGCACCCCAGGCTCCAGCGAGGCTGACCATGTGCGAGTCCCAGAACCACCATGTTCTCTTCTTTCTACATGAACATGAAGTTGGCCAATTTCCTTTTTTTTTTTTTTCATCCTCACCTGAGGATATTTTTCCATTGATTTCTAGAGAGAGAGTGAAAGGAAGGGAGGGGAGAGAGAGAGAGAGAGAGAGAGAGAGAGAGAGAGAGAGAGAGAGAGAGAGGAGAGAGAGAGAGAGAAACATCGATGTGAGAGAGACACATAGATTGGTTGCTTCCTGCACGAGCCCTGACTAGGGCTGGGAACCTGCAACTGAAGTACATGCCCTTGCCCAGGAATTGAACCCATGACCCATTAGTCTGTGGGCCAACTCTCTAACCACTGAGCACCGGCCAGGGCAAAGGCCAATTTTCAGTTGTGTGAATTACAATGATGATCCCACTTGGCATTTGTGCTTTAGTTTCATCATCTTCCGGGTGCTATTGCTGCGTCGTGCTGCAGACGAGAAAGTGAAGGCTCAGCGAGGATAGACTACTTGTCCAATGTCCCCACATTAGAAAGTTCTGGAAGGCTGGGAACTAAACTTGGGTGCTGTAGCTCCCAGGTTAGTGCCCTTGCCATCAGACCATCCTGCCACCAAGCCTCAAAGACAACACATGCCTCCTTCTCTTCTAGGATAAATGAGAATTAGAAACAGTTGTAGTGTGGAAAAGGCAGTCTCATCTTTGTTTTAAAAAATAATGTATTACACAGGTGGTTCATGCTCATTATGGAAAAGCTACTAAATAAAAATACATTTTTAAAAAAGAAGAAGGAAAGACATAACCCCACAGTCCTACCACCCAGATCCATCCTTTTAGTCCCTAATCGTATTCCCTAAGAACAAGGGACTGGTTTTAAAATCCATGATATTAATGGCATATTCAAGGCCAGCTCCGAAGGAAACCCCAGCCAAGGGGCTTGGCCGGGTGGAGGGTGTGGAGCAGGAGCTGTGGTGCGCAGGCTGTGCGTGTGCTCCTGTGCACACATGTGTGCATGCCTGCGGCTTTTCTGCCCATACCTAAAGGGGCTCAACATATGAGCAGCTAGCGAGTGGCAGGGAGTTCATGACAAGCCTAGTGAGAGAGTGTTTCTTTAAGGGGGAGGCCGGGCAGCCGGGCTCCAAGGGTCAAAGCTGTCGGCTTCGGGGATGGTTCTAGGGAGGGAAGGTTGATTGAGTTTCACCCGATCCACCTGGCCCTCTAAGTGCCTGCTGAGAGCCGGTGCCTGCTGCCAGGGCACTCCAAGGTCCTCTTCATCATTCTCCTTAAATATGAAAGGTCTTACTTGTGACCGGCTCCCTGGCCCCTTCCCAACCAGGTCAGCCCCGGAGCCAGGGCCTGAACTGCCTGTCACCCGCGTCTGCCTCTCAGCCCCTGCCTTGCTGCCTGGCAGGTGTAACACTTGAACCCACTTGCACTGAACTGACAGCAGGGTTGGGGGTGCACGCCGGGTAGCTGCAGGGCATCTGCATTTGTATCCAGAAGGAACCAGCCCCACGCGAGGGGTCTGTGTCTGAGCCGCAGGCACCTTCTGTGTGACCTGCTTGTAACTCAGGACCCGAGATCAGCTTGCCACCTGGGAACCAGGGTCAGGCCCCCGGCTTCTCTCCCAGGAACCACTGGAGGTGCTTCATGTGCCCTCGCACAGGGGCTGGAGGGCAGAGCGCTCTGCTCCTGAGGGGCCTGGAGGTGGGCACCGTGTCACAGGTCAGGTGCTGGGAACTGAATGTCAGGTCATCTGACTTCAGCTGTGAGTTTTGTTGACCTGTCAGCCTCCCTGTCCTCACCTGTGAAATGAGACCGATAGTACGAAAGTTGCAGTGTTATGCTGCTTAAATGAGGGCCTTGCACACTGTCTGTGTCTAAGAATATACTTTTTTCCCTCTGGGAATATCTTTCTTAACCTTGACAATCTGAAAGCATTGCCCACCACACAACCCCCAAAGCTTCTGCAAGAGGCGCTCATTGATGAATCCTGCCCACAGGTGGCCTCCTACCGGCAGCACTTGTATGCCTCACACAGACCCTCTCCCATGTGACTAGGAGATGCTGAAGGACACCTCTAGGAAGTGAGACCAGTGGTCCACCCAGAAGTCCTGGGAGCTAACGCCCAGCACCATCCACAGAGTCAGGGCTCAGAGGAAGCTGGGCCTGAGGGAGGACAGCAGCCTCCTTTCTCCTGCTGGTTGGGGCAGACAGCGCTCTCTGCTGTAGATCCAGGGACTGAAGCTGAACCCAAGAAGACCAAGGCCTCAGAGATCACCCAAGGGCCTGGCGAGGTGGGTCAAGGGGGCCTCTTGGGCTGCCGGCCAATCTCTTGCTGGACCCTTGCCACCCTCTGGCATCTTTCTGTGGACCTGGCTCTTCTGTCACTGCCTCTTTCACTGTGGCAACTTCTTTCTTCATCAAAACTTACCGATTCCCAGAGGGACTCTAAAACTAATTGCTTTGGCAATCCAGGAGGAAGAGGTACCAGGTCACCATCTGAATAGGTGATAATGACAATTAATTAGGTGTTTCCTGAAGACACCACCTGCATTTATCTCCTGGGCTGTAAGATTGGAAGTCATGCCCTTCCTGCCTCCAGAGTCCCCCATCTTCCCACAGCAGCTGGGAAGCAGTCACAGGGTTCGTTGTTTGTCATCTCGGATCTAGACAAAGCCCAGTGGTGTTTATGGTTTTTGAAGATATTTTGAATGGACACTGTGCTTGGGTTGTTGATCACCTTCTGCACAACTGGGTGAAGCTGCTGTCTGTGTTCCCGTGCCGGCGGAGAAGTGCATGCACGAGTGCCCATGCCCTGGGGCAGGCAGCTCCCTTCCCAACAGAGAAGCTTGTGAAAAGCTCCCTGGTAAAGAGCCCGGAAGAGCCTAAAGAACCTAGATTGCACTTCTGTTATATCGACAACTTTAAAAATTTCATTTCCCCAAAGTGTGTTTTTCAGGGGACGCACCATAAAGCCTGCATCACATAGCATGGTGGTGCTCTGAGGAAAGGCGGGCGCCCCTGTGCTCCTGGGTGTGTTTAAATGGCCGCAACTGCCAAACAGTTCTTTGGATTAAAAACCAAAATAGTTAACCCAATCAGGCTTTCTAGAGACAGTTTTGATTAAAGAAATCATATCTGAATGCCCTTTGGCAACTTCTTAGATACAGTCAGTGGGCCCCACACACTCAGCTCTTCGGAGGAGTGGGGCGTTGCTTGCTCAGGGGAAAGGGGTTCATGGGAAGAGAAGACGCATGGACCTCGCTGACAAACACATCGCCCGGCCGCCCAGGGACTGGGAGGCCATTAGGAACCACAGAAGGCTGCTCCATCCTTTCCTCATCTCTTTTTGAATTTGGCTTAGGGCCTTTCTTTCGTGGTTCTGAAGTTTCCCTAAAAATCCTTTTAATTGAGTCTTTCCAGGCTAAGCTGCAGGATTTAAGTAATCCAATAACACTCAGAAAGGAGTTCTCCGGATGTCACTCTTTCCCTATAAGCTGGGTGAGACTGTCCACAGCTTTCTGCTTTCAGTCCTGGAGAACACTCTGGGAACGCGACGAGGCTGCATCAGGGCCACGTTTCTTATTGTGTTCTGCATAGTGAGGGCTGAAATCAAGGCTGCCCTCCACTCCCCACCACCTGGCCGTCCTAGGGCATGGGGGGGAAAGGGGCTGTGAGCTGGGGGCAGCCTTGGACAGACAACCCATCATTCCGGATCCCCTGCTTTAGGTTCTGATTGTGATTTGTGATAATGCCATTTCTAGAGAATACCTCTAATCTCCGAACTGGAGAAAGGAACCCAAATTCTGTAAGTCATCCTGAAGGGAGAGAGGGGCTGACAGTGGTGGTTGGAACTGGGTCTCCACTCCCTCTCCTTTCCCCCTCTGCCCAATGCTATAATCCAAGCCCCAGGGGGTCAAGGCCAGCAGCTTGGGGATTGGCGAGGAAAGAAACTGAACTCAGCAAAATGACTGTCAGAAGACCCAGCCTGGAGCAGCCAATATTATCCCAGGAAAGGCTGGCGGCCTTCACCCTCTTCCTCCTCTGGGACACACTGGGTGCAGCGTGGGATCATCTTGCACTTGCAGCCTCTCAGTGTTTGTTCTGACGGTCACAGATGTCTTCCCAGCCCTGCCATGACTGTGATTGTGCATGTGTGCTCGTCCTGAAATGTGCACATCTTGGAATATATTTGGAACAGAAATAGGATTTTAAAGAAACAAGAACTATGGGTTTCAGGACCCCTTTCTCTGCCCCTCTCTTCCCAGCTCGCTCTGCCAGGGCACCTGGGCCGTGAGCACAGGCTGAGCACTGTGGTCCGGAGGCAGAGCCTGGCGCCGGATTCATCGCTGGCTCTCACGAGCTGCATAGCCTTAACCAAACTGCATAGACATTCAAGGCCTCGTTTTCTGGCAGCAAAACAGATAACGCAGGTGTCTCTCCAGGGCCTCCAGGGAGATGCGCAGGTGAAGCGCTGAGCACCAAGCTGTGCCAGAGTGCTCGATGCCGACTCTTCTCACGTCTTGAGTCAGCCAAACAGCGTGGGGAGCCTGTGCCATTCCCAGACAGCTGTGTCATCTTTAGTTGGAGGCCCCTCTTTCCTCCTGTCAGAATGTGACCCTCGTGTCCCAAGCGTTGCGCGTGTCATTGCTGTCCCCCGGAAGGAGTCCTGGTCCCTGGTGGGCCCTTAGCCCGTGCGCACGCCTAACTGCCTCGTTCTGCGGGCCCCAGAGGTGCCGTGAAGACCAGTGAGCTGCAAACAGGGCGAGATGGAAGGAGAGCGCTGTCTGCTAGATGTGCTTTAGTTGCAAAATTGTGTGGAACGTGAAATGCTGAAGACTCAGGGCACTGGTGAACAGGATGCTTACGGCAGCCCATTCCCCACTCCAACATGCAGCTGCCCGCCCCCTCTGGGTCTAGGAGAGCTTGCCAGCAGCTTCTTCTCACCTGTGGAGTGTGTGTGTGTGTATGTGGGGGTGGGGGGTGACCTTTGGGACGGGGCCCAGGGCTGGCTGCTGCTAGCTGAGGGTCTCAGGCAAATGACCCATCTCCACACACTTCCATTTCCTCCTCCTAAAACAGAGCTACTCCTGGCGCCTACCTCTTCCCCCTGCTCTGAGGAGGAGCTGGGTGGTGAGTGTGAAGGGCCTGGCACAGTGGGCGCTCGGTGAGTACAGCACCCTGTCACCAGCTCCATCACCAGAACTGTACCTCATCTTGGTGGTGCTCAGGGTACGAAATAAAGTCGGAAAGCAATCTGCCTCCTGCCCCTCGTTGGAACTCAGTAAATGGTGGCGGTAGCACATCTCGGTTGTGCATATCAAGTCTAAAATCTAACCCTTCTTTCCCTTCTAATCCTTCAAGGGCTCCTCCTGTTCTGCAAGGTCGTTGGTTCCTCCCCAACCCACCCATGGCTACCAAAGGGTGAGCAAAGGCCGTTTCCTGTGGCAGATACTGCCAGTCGCCACCCAGCAGCCAGCCCCTTTCCTCCTGGCTCAGCTGCAGGGGAGGAGTGAGGAGGTTGCCCACCAGCCCTGCAAGCCCCGTACCTGACCTTCACATTCGGGGAGGCATGTGCTTCATTCTGGCCAAGGCAGTGGTCGGCCAACTGCGGCTCGTGAGCCACATGAGGCTCTTTGGCCCCTTGAATGTGGCTCTTCCACAAAATACCACGGCCTGGGCGAGTCTATTTAGAAGAAGTGGCATTAAAAGAAGTTTAAGTTTAAAAAATTTGGCTCTCAAGAGAAATTTCAGTCATTGTACTATTGATATTTGGCTCTGTTGACTAATGAGTTTGCCAACCACTGGGCCAAGGGCGTCTAAAGGCTCAGTCTCCCAGGAAAGTATGAGTGTGCCGCCTTCTGGCCCTGCCTGCTCCTGCCCGCGGGGAGCGGCGGTGCTGGGAGCTGCAGGTGCCATGGGTGACTGTGGTCAGCAGGGTGAGGACAGAAGTTGGCCCATGCAAGACGGCAGAGCCGGAAAGTGGAGGGAGTCCAGGTCCATAACGAAGGTGCTGCGCTGCTGAACCCACGATGGGCTGCTCCCTCCAAGCTCCTATTCCAGCAAATGAGCTGTGCTTGGGGCTGACCCAGTCCGTCTGGCTTCCTGCCTCTTCACTGACACACCGGCTTTCTGTTTGCCAGCCTAGGGAAGGAGGCTGCTCCAACCTGCCCGCTGTAAAGGGATGCGCTCCCGCGTTCCTCCCCCGCATCTGGGTAGTTAGTGTCTTTAAGCAAACCCCACCCTCACCACCACGGGGAAGCTGCTCCTGGTCATCCGTGTGTCCAACACTAATGCGGCTGGGCTGTCTCCCGCCCACACCTGCCCCCCCCACCTCGCCTCCTGCCCGACCTCTTCTTGCAGAAAGCTTGACCTTTTCTCATCCTTTCTTTAAATCACTCACCTTTATTGTTGAAAGTGCCACAGAGTCCCCTTTGCTCCCCCTGGTCTCCCCCTCCCCCCGCCACCTTGTTCCTAAAGCGAGTGTCTCTCTGTCTCCTCTGGGGCCTCCCTCTTTCTGCCCTGAACTAGGAGTGAGCCAGCTTCCTGCCCTTTGCCCCTGTCTCCCCAGGCCTTTCCCTGAACAGGTTCTCCATCTTCACGACTGTGGTGACTCCCACGGCCACGGCAACCCCACACCCACATCCCAGCCAGCGCAGCTCTCACCTCAGCACCAGACCCCACCCTCCCCGGGAGCAGGATGTGTCCCCTGATGTCCCCACAGGACCATCAGCTCTGTCCCCCACAAACCACTTCTCTGTGACACTCCTCACCACTCACAGGAGCGCTCCACTGGGAACCTCAGAGCGACCCCAAACAGCCCTTCTCCCCCAACCTCCAAGTACTCATCAGTATAAAATGTCGGGGATGGGGGGGAGGGCAGTGGGATACATGATGTAGTGCTTTCAACAGTAAAGATGCTCAGTGAAGGAATGACATGCCTCTCTCCTCATAAGTCTGCTGCAGGCTCCTGGACTGTCCCCTCTCCAACCACCCGCACTGCCTCTCCCCACTCCAACCACCCGCACACGCTAGAGTGAATGCCCCAACCAAACTGAATGCCACTGAGGTCACAACCTTCCAAGGAGGCGGTGCACATGAGGGCGTTGGTGAGGAGCTGCACGAGCCACCGTGCCCATCACCTGGCAAAGAAGACCCTCTCGTCAGCTAAGCGCACGCTGGAATATGTGCTCCCACTCTCCCACCCTCCCTGCACCCTTAGCTCAGACTCCTGAGCGCCTTTCCTGCCACTGCTCTGCGCTTCACCCCTGCTCCCAGCATCCTGAGCAGCTGGCCTCCTCCGCCACTCAGATCAAAATGCACTTCTTCCCCGAAGCACCCCTGAGTTCCACCTGGGCAGACTTTCTCAGCCGGGCATGTGGCATGTGGGGCTGGGTAATTCGGGGGGGGGGGGCGCAGTGAGGTGCTTAGAGGCATCCCTGGCCTCTCTCTACATACTAGATGCTAGTCACCTTCCTCCCCCAGGTGCAACAACCAAAAATGTGTCCAGATGTTTCTGAGTGTCTCCTGGGGCGGGGTGGGGGGCAGGACTGTCCCATAGGGGACAACCATGGGCCCTCTAATCACCTCAATGTGCCCTGTTCCAGGACCGCAATGCCCAGCCTGACTTGTCTGATTGGCTCATCTGTTTCCAGACTGTTCTCTCTCAGAGGCACCCCCCGGGCCGACACACACAGGTGTGCATTTGAGTGAGCTCCATGGGGGACAATGTCTGCGTCTGCCTTGCACCCAGGCCAATGCTGGCACGCAGGAAGCCTCCACAACCATGTACTGAATGAAGGAGAGATGGAAGCCATCCAAACACTTCTTTTTCTGTGGAACTTGTGTTCAGTGTCTCAGTGAAGGCCAGTCTTCTCTTCACTGCGTGATCTCTGAAGGTCGCCCTGTCTCTCAGCGCCTGTTATCTGGAGAATAATTACAATCAATTGTTAACAAACCTTTGTGGAAACTCAATCTGCTCTCCATTCCCCAGCCTCTCTCTGGAAACAGAAACACTAGGCCCTGTGCTCCATCCGGGACCTCATGGTCTCTCTTCTCCTGGCCCTGCTCCTCTGCTCTCAGCCCCACCACACGCACAGTCACCGTCCTTCCTTCACCGGCGCCACAGAGAGCAAGGGCTCAGAGCTGCCGAGAACTGAGGCCCCCTTCACTGTGTGCTGGCCTGGCCTGCCACTGAGCTCTGAGCGTGCACGGCTCCCCCCAGGACAGGAGGCCCACCCAGCAGCACCCCAGCACCTGGCAGACACCACAGCACCCGGCAGTACCCAGCACCCGGCAGCACCCCAGCACCTGGCAGCACAGCACCCGGCAGCACCCCAGCACCCTGCAGACAACCTGATAGCCAAGAGGCTCCAGTGGGCTTCACAGTGGAAAAGAGCTGGGATACTTTTTTTAACTTTTTAAAAAGAACTTTAAATTGTCGTTTTCAAAGACAATTTACATTTAATATGATTTTGTTTTAGATTCAGATGGTGCCGTGGTGCCATTAAAGGAAGCCAACTTTCGAACTGGCTGCGGGGGAGCGGGCAGGGGTGATGCCCGGCAGGGGGTCAGGTGCCCCTCTCATCGCAAAGGCCTGTGGGAAAGATGGCGAGTTCGTATTTTACATTTGGCATCCAGCCTTCCCCCTAAGCGAGGCCTGGGGTTTGGTCTGAGATGGGCTCCACCTCCACGGCCAGGCCAGGTGCAGACACACGTGCGGGACCTGTGAAGGCTGCTGCAATCCAGATGTTCGGTGCTCTCTTCCAGCATCTTGCACAGGGCGCTCTGGACCACAGACTTGGGCCCAAGCCCACTTTCCTTGCCAGAGTCCAGAAGCAGTAGCAGCTGCAGCCTTGCTGGTGCTGGGAGATCGTCCACGGGCTGGCCAGCCAGTGGGAGCAGGGCAGGAGGCGGCAGGACAGAGGCCTGCCCACGGCCGCCTTGCTGGGAGGCACTGAGCAGGGGACAGCGTTAGGCTGTAATGACAGCCCTGACCACCATGATCTGTGTGGCAAACTGGCCTCGAAGCAGCTGCTCGCGCTAGTAACGGTGGGTTTGCCAAATTGCCAAGTTCTAGGGTTTTCCTAGTCTCACACTTCCCCTATAAAATGTGCACTCACTTTGCCTCAAGAATGAGGAGTTTGAACTTTTAATGCAAAGTACATATGTTGTTTGGGTTTTACTTATTTGTTTTTATGGTTGCAATATATGTACTATCAAACAAGAACCACATAGCAATAAAGTAACAACGCAAACCCTCCGAAAGGATAGGCCATATTTTTAACGGAAGGAAACAGTGGCTGGTTTATCAGCAGAAAAATCCAAGTGCTGTGGCGCCTGCTTCGCAGGGTGCGGCACCTGCTCTCCCTGCGCCCAGCCAGCCTTGCTCAGGGAGGCGTGGAGTGGGGGTTCCGCCACGCTTGAGCTCCTGGCTGGTGAGGGGCCCTGATGCTGGCAGCCAGGTAACTGGAGTTCGGGCCTGGCCCCTGGCTCCCAGCCCCAGCGCTCTATTCAGTGCTCTTGCCAAGGGCCCCGTGCCCTTCTGATGGCTAAGTCCCCCGGGCACTTTTCATCTGCTATTTGAGCTGACGGGTCATCAACAGATGACAGCGTTGTCCACTCTTTCCTTTGTAAGATCCTCTGGCTGCCTGTCCTCCATGACGCGATCCCCACGGGGGGCTCCTGCCCCCCCCCCCCCTTCCCTGTCTCTCTCAGACCCTCTGGTCTCTTTTCCACCAAGAGTTCTGAGAAGCTACTGTGGGCTGAGGTCATGGGAGGCTTTGTGTTCATCTCTTATCAGCTCTTTCCAGCAACCCTGCAGTGTAGAACTTAGTGGTTCCATTTTACAAACAAGGACAGTGAGGCTGTGAGTGGTTCAGGGCCCTCACCAGGTCCCACTGCTAACGACGTGCAGCAGGACTGGAATTCCCTCTAGGTCCCTTTGAGTTCAGAATCAGGCTCTCAGCAATCACTATCAGGTCTCTTCTTCAGACAGTCCCTCATATGGAGGGTGTCTCGGGATTCTGCTAGGCCCCCTTCTCTCTGCCTCCTCTCATAGCTCCTCTATGATGTCTTCAGGCAAGTGCTGGCCTCTGACCCTCATTTCCAACTGTTTCCAAGACTTGTCCGCTTACGTGGGCCAGTCACCACCCCCACTGCCAGTCCCACTGGTGATTGCCCAAACCCGTGCCTGCTTAAGGAGTGGGCACGCGACCTGATTCTGCAGATCAAACATGATGGGAGAGATGACTGGGAAAGGCTGGGAGAGGCTGTTGCCCCGCTGAGCCAGACTGAGAGATGGTTTCCTTTCTCCCTCTGGATGTGGAACCTAAGCATTGGGGTGGTTGCAACCACCTGCACCCCGTGGGCGGGTGGGATCCAGTTAGAGGAGCCGGGCGTGGCCATGAGCTGCATCTTCGCTGGAATGGCCTCCTGCTCTGTGACCTAATGCACTTCCCCACTGTCCGGGGTTTATTTTGCAGTTGTTCTTACTTGCAGCCAAAGCCCCCTAAGTGACCCTCACCTTTGTCACATCGTCACCTCAACTCACTGTCTCCTTCTAGAGGCCACCCTCCCGGCTCTGATCATGTCCCTGCGATGGACTCGTTTGCCCAGTTACAATCCTGGGCATCATCCTTGCCTCCTCCCTCTGCATCCCCTCCACTTGCGCCCCCAAAGTCCAATCAGGAATTAAGTCCAGGAGATTCTACTGTTGAAAATCTCTCATTCTTTCTTCCCACTGCCCTACTTTTCGTTCTTTTCAGTTATTGCCATTTTTACTGGCCTTCTGTCCCCTTTCTCATTTTGACCCAGCCACCACCACCTACACTGCTCCCAGAGATTCTAAAAACTCAGTGCAAGTCCTGCAAGCTAGTTAAATGTGTTCATAGGCTACCTTTGTCTTCAAGATACAATCCAACGGATCTGCATGGTTATGAGCTGCTTCAGGATGGGTTTGCTCCAGCCTCTCCCCCCCCCCCCCCCACCCCACATGCACTGAGCTCCAGCACACGGATCTCCTGTGTCCAGGCACTGCTCCTACTGTCACACAGCTGTGCCCTGGGCTGGGCGCCCGCCCCCACTTGTCTCCTTTCTCCTGCACTTTGCTTTGCCTCTGGCATAACCAGCACCCTAGCACTGCTCCTACTCTGGCATAACCAGCACCCTTATTTTCATGTTGACCCCGGTCAGCTTGCTGTTTCCCATTTCCTCAGCACTTGCCTCAGGGGCAGACCCTGGTGCCAGGTGCCAGTCTCAGAGCATCTGCTCATCGCAGGTGCCACCGGCCTGCTTTTCTCTCCACTGCACCTTCATGTCCAGGAGTCATCTTGACAGCGCCCACTCCTCCGGGTCCAGAATCGCCGCCAGGAAGCCTCGGCTTTGTCTGCACCAATGTCATCCCCATCGCTCCTGCTCCGAGTTCTTGCCACTCTTGTGGAGGCCTGTTTGCTGACAGGCCACTCTGCTTGGTGTCCCTCAGCCCCTCCTTTTCAGCACTTCCTGCCTCCCTCCCTCCCACAGCAGCTGGGAAGGCTTTTCTCATCTGGAAAAAGCACTCCCCTTCACTTCCTTCTTCCAAACACGTGTCTGTCCTGCACCTTCCCAAGTAAGTTCTCCTGTGGGAATTCAGGGTGAGGAGAAGTTAGGATGATGGAATACAAGAGACAGAAGCTGACAGACCTTTTAAAAAATATATCTACATTTTTATTGATTTCAGAGAGGAAGGGAGAGGGAGAGAGAGAGAGAAAAAAACATCAATGATGAGAGAGAATCATGGATCGGCTGCCTCCTGCACCCCCCTCACTGGGGATTGAGCCTGCAACCCAGGCATGTGCCCTGACCGGGAATTGAACTGTGACCTCCTGGTTCATAGGTCAGCGCTCAACCACCGAGCCAGACGGCTGGGCACTGACAGGCCTTTTGCTTCTACTCTATCACGTTTCTTCCTGACGACAGAGAACACGAGCCCACTAACGCCTGGGAAAGGGAACGATACCAGAAGACAAAGGAGCACAGAGGGGCAATGGTGGCCACTGACCTCACGACCCTCTCACCACCATCATCACCTGTGTTTGTGCCCGCTTCCCCCAACCACTTCCTAGAGGCCAAGGCCTGCTGTGTCCTTCATCCACGGGGTCAGCACCTGGCTCGGGCACATAGTAGCTGTCTCATAAATAGCTGTCAAACTTAAAATAAAAGAAGCATGGACTTTGGAGTCAAGGAGATCTGAATGACTCTCACCAGCTGCCTTCCTAGTGGTGTGAGCTAGAGCAGACTGCAGGGCCTTTCTGTCCACGGGCAGCAGCAACAGGGAGGAGAGGACCGAGTGGAGGGAGGGCCCAGCACTCCTACAGCTCTGTCCTTTGCCCATTTCCCTCTTCCTCGCCTTCCTGGCTCAATTCTACAGTCTCTCCTGACCCTCAAGTGGCCCAGCTTCCCATGTCAGATGCCCCTGCAAACTTACTTACCCCTCCCTCCGAGTAACAATATTTAGGAGCCTTGAGTTCCAGGGATTCGGTTTGTAAGTACAAAGAATGTAAATTCTGGTTCCACCCTGCCCTGACTGTGGGATGTTGGACAAGTGAGTATCAGTTTCCTCATGTGAAAAACAGGAGTGATATTTAACCTTACCAGGTTCTTGAAAGAATGGGCTCAGAAGCCCAGGAGCCCTGGGTTCAAAGCCCAGCCCTGCTGCTTTCAAAATGTGCAGCTCCGCGAAAGTGACCGTTTTTGGTCCTACTCCCCTTATTTATAAGTGGGGCCTCATCATAGAACCTACCCACAGGGTTATCATTCGCAGTCATTGAGTTAAAGCACTTAAAGTGTTCACATGCTGCCTGAGTAGATACTCCATATATTTTGGTTATTATCCCACAGGCAATGTTTCTTTAGCCACACACAAATTCATAACATGTGTATAGTCTGCTCGGGCAGCCATAACAACGTAACACAGACTGGCAGCTTAAATAACAGAATCTATTGCCTCACAGTGGTAAAGGCCGGAAGTGCAAGGTCAAGGTGTCAGCAGGTTTGTTTCTCCTGCGGTCTCTCTCCTTGGCTGCAGGTGGCTGCCTTCTTGCTGTGCCTCATGTGGCTTTTCCCCTAAACATCTGTGGCCCTGGGGTTTCTTCCTCTGTGTATAAGGCCACAGTGAGATGGGGTCAGGGCCACCCTAACAGATTCATTTTAATTTAAGGCCCTGTAAAAGCCCTGCCTCCTAGTGCAGTCACATTATGAGGTACTAGGGAAGGAAGCCTTAATGAATTTAAGGGGGAAAGAGTTCAGTGCAAGACAACACTAGATGTTGAGCCTATGGTGAGCCTCTTTCTTTATCTAATTCGTAATTAATGAATCCCAGGATGATTGGGTTCTAGGGACTCCATTTGTGGTCACAGTAGAAAGAACTTGGGATGAGGTTTTAAAACTGAGCTCAAAACCTGCTCAGGTTCTATGGCAGTGGTTCTCAACCTTTCTAATGCCGTGACCCTTTCATACAGTTCCTCATGTTGTGGTGACCCCCTAACCATAAAATTATTTTCGTTGCTACTTCATAACTGTAATTTTGCTACTGTTATGAATCATAATGTAAATATCTGTGTTTTCTGATGGTCTTAGGCGACCCTGCTAGCAATTCTCAACCTGTGGGTCGCGACAGAGATATGCTCTGGAGCTTCTGGGAGGACAGCTGGGAAGGCCCCAGGAGTGGCTGTACTTGGCAGACACCGTCCGAGGTCAGTACACCTGGAGCTGGCCAGCAGCCTTGAAGCTGAGGGTCAAGATTCTGAATTTTAATTGGTGTCATGAGAAGTCATTAGAGGACTTCAAGCATGGGAACTTTGTCACATGCGTCTTAAAAGAACCTGCTGTTGGGAGAAGAGGGTTTAAAGGATCATGGTAATCACAGAACTGCTGGCCCAGTGTTCCCAGCTCTCACCGCCCTGCACACTGTGGGTTGTCTCCTGCTGCCAATGGGCCATGCAGCTTTGTGAGCAGAAGTCACAGTGTCACTTCCAGGCCAGGCAGTTTTTGCACTTGGGAGGCCCTGCTCCTGGGCTCAGTGGCCGGCACTGTTCAGGTGGTGCTGCCCCTCCCGCCGGAGTGTCAGGGATGCCCGTGGGCCCTGCAGCAACTGTGAGCCCACTTTAGTGAGCACCTGCCCTCTGCAGGGATGTCATGAAGATTTGGGACTCACACCACAGCACAGTCTAGAATGACCTGACAGTTCAAGAGCAGAAGTAGGGAGGCCAACCACAAGTCTAAAAGACGAGCCTGCGCTGTAATGAGTGGCAGCAGCAGCGATGAGGAGGAGGAGCCGGAGCACTGCTGGGCACTGGGACTGGGACGGCGGGTCCGTGGCCGGAGGGCCCAGGAGCTGCCATGGAGCAGCTGAGCTGGACGCCGCCTCCGATGACGACCACGTGGACTTGTTCCCGGAGAAGTTCCAGAGCCAGGCTTACTGTGGCCACTTCCGCGAGGAACGGAGGGGAAGAGGAATTTGAAAAGATCTCCCTGTTTATGAAGAAAGCACCATCAGAAATTGATCCCAAGGAGAATCCTGACTTGGCTTGCCTCCAGTCAGTTATTTTTGGTGACGAGCGATCTCCAGAAGAACAGGCCAAGACAATGAACACGTTAAAGAAAAGGATGATGAAAAGCTGTGGTTTCGCAGACTGAAGCTTAAAGGAGAACGTGCACACCCTGATCTGAATGTTGTTCTTTAACCAACCAGGCAGCAGCGTTGTATGATCTGGGCATTGCTCTCCATGATCTGACGGCTGCCAGAAAACGAAAACCCTGCCACCTCAACGCAATGTAAGGGGTGTCTTATGCCATCTGGAGCAGAAAAACTGCTGAGGCTGTGAACTGGTATGATGAGGGGCTGCAGATAGATGCCAAAGAGAAGAAGCTTCTGGAAATGAGGACTAAAGCAGATACACTAACGTGAAGTGAACCAAGGGATACAAGGAAAGCAAAGTTGAAAGAGAAGAAGGAGCAGAACCAGGAGACCCCCAGGCCTTCAGGCTAGGAGCCCTGGGCCAGTGATGACGAAGGCACTGCCTCGGGGAGGGCTGAGTGCATTCGGGGGGGCTCAGCTGGAGAACCCCTACATGCCAGGCTGAGCAGAGGTGACCAGGGCAGACTGAGCTGCCTGTGCTCTTTCTGGGCCCTCTTTGCCTTACATGAGGACTCCAGGTTTACTGATCATCTAGTGGAGATGTATGGTGGAACACCCTCTTGGGACTTAGAACAAAAATACTGCCCTGCTGCCCGGCGGGCGTGGCTAAGTGGTTGAGCGTTGACCTGTGAACCAGGAGGTTATGGCTCGATTCCCAGGCAGGGCACATGCCCGGGTTGGGGGCTCGATTCCCAGTGTGGGGTGTGCAGGAGGCGGCTAATCAGAGATGCTCTCTTGTCATTGATGTTTCTCTCTCTCCCTCCCTCTCCCAAATAAAATTAAGAAACATACTGCCCTAACAATTTAGAGGTCTATTTTGAGGATGAGGACAGGACAGAGCTGTACCAAGTGCCTCCTAAGAGCACCCAGCTGCAAGTGCTGCAGCACCCCAGGTAATTTGTAAAAAGCCTGACACCAGCATTTTTGGTCTGTGTGAGATTCTCTCCTTTTTGTAGAAATTATCTCTGGGGGAGAATGGTGCAACAAGTAGAGTGACTGAACCAGGCAGATGAGCCAGGCCACCTGGATCTCCTCCCAGATCCTCCTCTGCCTGGAATACAGCATTCCTGAATCAGCTGGACATTGTTCTGGAATCTAGCACCTCTCTGTCACCCTGGACACGGTCCTTCCTCACATTGTGGGTGGGGAAGGGCTGCTGCCTTCCCGGAGCTGCAGCCGCTGGTCAAGGTGCTGAGCCTCAGCGAGTCCTCACTCTCTTCTGTTGATGCAGAGCTCTGTGCCTTGGTCATGACATCCTTGGGCCCTGGGCTGTGCTAACCCAGCCTCTCTGTCTGAAGGGACCATCTGCTGCAGTTACCACAGCAGCTGACCCAAAGCACTCCCTGGACTGACTCAGGATCTAACGGCCTGGCTCTGAACCTTGGTGGAGGTAGAGGCTTTGGGGAAGCTACCCCTCAAACTGCACATGCCATGCATGTAATTTAAGGCACTGAAGTTGAGACTGGCCTCCAGTTATCTCATGAGCAAGGAGGGCTGCTCTGTGGATACTAAAGAGGCCTAGGGGGAGGATGGGGCCAGGAAAGCTGGGTCCTGTTGCTGCATCTGTAAACACCTACAATCTGGGACCCTCCAGAACCCCTGGAAGGTTTGCCAGTTTTCCTGATCTTTGCCATAGGAGGACTATGATACACTTGGGCAGTGGACTCTGTATTCTTCCCCAGTTTCCACATTTTAGAATTTTGTGCCTTTTAAACTGGAAAACCTTTTGGCATATTGAGTCATTGTCATCAATTGTACCTAGAGAGTTTCCTATGTCCTTACTTGCAGGCAGGTGACCTCTTGCAGTGCCCACCCCCTCCCCGGGGGAGGAGTGGACTTCTGTGAAGAGCCATGGTGTGGAACATTCATGTTCTTTTCCCTTTGCCATGAGAACATATTTTCCAAATGGAGGCTGGTCCGTCAACCTGGGTACCAGAATTGTAAGACATGTGGAGCAGAGCTGCAGCAGCTACCCTGCACCACTGACTGGAACATGAATGAGGAATAAAGGCTGTTGTGGCAATGGCAAGAAAAGGAGTCAGATTCAGGATCTATACTGAAGGTCAAGCACAAAGGGTTTGCTGATGGGCTGATGTAGGGGGTAGGGAAAGAGAGGAGTCAGAAATGACTCCAAGACATATGGCCCCAGTAGTGAAAAGAACACTCAGAAAAGGACAGGCTTACCCCCAGGGCAGGTACACAGCTAAACTGCAGCACGCTAGCTCTGTGGCTATTACTTGAAGGGAGCAGGCAATGTGGAATGCAGAGGCTTGGAGAACTCTCCATTCTGAATGACCAGAAGCCAGATGATTAAAGTGTAGTTTGTATACAGTAAAATTTACTCTTTTTGGCATATATGTCCAAGCTTTAACAATGCATTTTTGTCTTGTAACCACCCTCACAAGACGTAAATTACGTCCATCACCTCTCCAAATTCCCTTTTGCTGCTCTTCCTTTATATTCAAACCCTCATTCCACCCCTCACCCCGGAAGCCACTGACCTGTTCTCCATCCTATAATTTTGCCTTTTCCAGAACGTCCCATGAGTAGGATTACAAAGTACGTGACCTTGGAGACTGGCTTCTTTCACGTAGGATATGAAGTCGAGATTCCGCTGTGCTGTACATGTAAATCGTTTCTTCCTTTTTCTTCCATGGCGTGGATGGACAGCATCCACTTGCTGAAGGGCATTTGGGCTGCTTCTAGCTTTTGGTGGTTATAAATAAAACTACAAATATCTGAGTACAGATTTTCCTGTGAACACAGGTCTTCATTTCTCTTGGTAAACTTCCAAAGTGGGATTTCTGGCTCATGCTATAAGTGTATGTTCAACTTTATAAGAAATTGCCAAACCATTTCCCAGAGGAACTGAACGATACTGCACTCCCACCAGCACTGTGGGAGGGTCGCTCCACCTCCTCCCAGCACTCGGGATTGTCAGGGTTGTTTGACGTAAGCTGTTTCAAGGTGCAGTGGTATCTCCTGTGCTCTTCATCGGCATTTCCCTAATGAATAATGATGTTGGGTATCTTTTCATGTGTTTATTAACTATTCCTACACCTTTTTGGGTGAAATATCCATTTAAATATTTTGGTCATGTTTTCATTAAGTTGCTTGTCTTCTTATATTCTAGATTCCTTTATCAAATACGTGCTTTGCAAGTATTTTCTTCCAGTCTTTAAATTAATTGTTGTACCGCATTGTCATTTCACACCTGTCAGAATGACTATCATCAACAAATCAACAAATGACAAGTGCTGGCGAGGATGCGGAGAAAAAGGAACCCTCATGCACTGCTGGTGGGAATGCAGACTGGTGCAGCCACTGTGGAGAACAGTATGGTGTTTCATCAAAAAATTAAAAATGGAATTCCCATTTGACCCTGCGATCCCACTTCTAGGAATATATCCCAAGAAGCTAGAAACACCAATCAGAAAGGACATATGCACCCCTATGTTCATAGCAGCACAATTCACCATAGCTAAGATTTGGAAACAGCCTAAATGCCCATCAGCAGATGAATGGATTAAAAAAACTGTGGTACATCTACACAATGGAATACCATGCTGAGGTAAAAAAGAAGGAACTCCTACCATTTGCAACAGCATGGGTGGAACTGGAGAGCATTATGCTAAGTTAAATAAGCCACTCAGAGAAAGATAAATATCACATGACCTCACTCATTTGTGAAATATAATGAACAACATAAACTGATGAACTAAAACAGATCCAGAGACAGAGAAGCATCGATCAGACTGTCAAACCTCAGAGGGAAGGTAGGGGAGGGTGGGGTAAGGGGGAGAGATCAACCAAAGGACTTGTATGCCTGCTTATAAGCATAACCAATGGACACAGACACCAGGAGAGTGAGGGCATGAGTGGGGGGAGGGCTGGGCGGGTAATGGGGGGATGAGGACACATATGTAATACCTTAATCAATAAAGGAATTAATTAAATAAATAAATAATCAATTCTTTAGAAAGATAAATTAACTAATTGTTATAAATGGTATAAGGTATAATAACCCAGGACAGTTGTGTCTGGTGGTACTTCCCACCATGCAAGAAGCAGACCAATAAGACATCACCTCTCTGATCAGCACACACACAGTGGCTTTGCAGCTGATTGCAAAATCTGGCTGAGGTTCAAACCCAGGTGGTCACGGAAGATCCATCTCCCTGACTCCTGCGGCTTCTTTAGAAGTTAACTGTCCTCAGCATCTCCGTGCGACAGACCCCAGTGAGGTCTGCACAAGCCCGAGTCTCTGAGTGGAAAGAGCTGGGTGCTCCCAGCTCCAGAGGCACTCCAGGCACTTGGTTGCTTCTAGGAACAATGTTCTCTCTTAAAACCACTGGAGGAACATCAGTGGAAAGTAGGAACTAAATCTTAGCAATTAGAATAAAAATCTTAGACCTTCCCAGTCACTGTCTTTCTTGGGTGGCCTTTTCAGCCACCAAATGATACTGTTTTCACCTTCCTCGCCCCTCAACACTAGCTCTGAATGTTTCATTAGAACCATTTAGATCTTGGTTATTAACATTTCAAGAATAAAATTGGTGACAAGAGAGAAGGTTAGGAAGCCAACACAGAACCATCAACTTGTGATCTGACCAACTGAGGACATTTGAAGAAAGGCCACTACCATCTGCTATTGCCACAGCTCCTCTAAAAGGGGCGCCTGGTTACCTGGCCTCTAGGCTCTCTGGAGCATGCACATTTTCCCTTCCTTCTGCCAGGCGCTTTCTTTTCCTCTTTCTCCTTGACTCCAAGGGCCCTTCCTGGGCCCTGTAACTGGTTCCTGGGTCCTCGCAGCCCAGCTGGCTCCCTTCTACCTCGGTGACTTTCTAAATAAACTTTCACGTGTATTTGAAAAAAATGAAAAACATTTACCCAACCCTCCAAGAAACTATTTGGAAAGACATAATCTCCAAATAAAAAAGTTTTTTCCCAAGAATCAACTGTTGGTAATTTACTTGGGTGTAGACAAGTATTTATAGATTTAGTTTTCTCATTTCACTGCAGATTGGTGAAAACCCCGCCCCAAACCACAAATTGGAACTCAGACCATAAGAAGGTGTAACAGGGTGGGGTGGTGTAAGCCCTGAGCTATTTGGAGAAAGGCCTTTTGCTATCGCTTGTTTATGATAACTTTATTGGGTGTTCCTAAGGTTCAAACTCCGGGTCTCAGTGAGTACTTATGTTTTCTGCCTGGGAATAATGTTTGCAAATAAAGACAGGAGGATGTTGCGTTATAATAATCCAGATCCTGACTTTGCAGGCACCAGTAGTTTTTGCTTCTTTCTTGAATAAAAGAAAGGAAGGAGGCCCACACAAGCTGCCCCGCCTGGTCCATTTCTCTGGCCAATCTAAAGTTTCCCTCCCGATCTCCTCCCCTAGGGCTCTGCATTCTCCCAGCATCTCAGTCACTAAGGTAGACTGCAGGCAGTCCCAGGTAGACAAATATTCTTGGCAAACTTATCAATGGTGTGCATAAAAAGAGGGTGCTGTACGAAATCATAAATTCCTAACTGGTCAGCTCTTGGTGGGTAGTACCCTCAGGACTATAACTTCTTTAGTGAAAGGTTTTTAAGCCAGCTCTGCCCATTGTTCTTGAGCATCAAGATTAATGCACCTTTGAAATGCCAGGTTAACATCCACCTAATTTTAACTAGCCTGTAATCTAATCCCCGCCTTGCTTTCTTTCGCCATGTAATATTCCCATGTTCCCACCTTATTTCCAAATGCACAAAAGAAAATGCAAATTGTTATTCTCCAGAACATTTGAGACCTTGGTTTAGCAATTGTCACTTTTGGCACAAATATACTCATAAAAATTTTCTACAGGATGTTCCTTACTTAGACAATGGCTTCCATGCACTCAGGATGAAGACCCCAGTCCCAGCTAAGCCTGCCCTCCCCACAGGACCCAGCCAGAACCTGCCGCATCAGCTGCTGGCCTTCAGCTTTCAGCTCCTCCAAAGTGCCCCTTGTCCCTCCCCTCGGAACTGGCTTTCCTTCTCTCCCCTGCCCCCCCCCCCCCCTCGCAGCCTGAACTTCTTCAGGGCCTCCCTTCCTCCCTATCTTCCTCCTTCCCTCCCTCCCCCCCCTCTCTTCCTCCCTTCTTCCCTCCCTCTCTTCCTCCCTCCCCCTCTCCCCTCTGGCCTCCCATCCTGTACTTTGCCTTTGCAGCAGTTGTCACAATCATAATTAATTAATTGTAAAAAGTTTGGCTTCTCAACTAGAATGTGAACTCCAAAAGGTTAGGAATCAAGTCTATCTTGTTTATCTGATCTTCTAGTCTCTGGAATGAGGCATGGCACCTAGATACGGCTCAAGATTTTTAGACTTAGTGACCAGGATCCCTCACTGAAAATCTAACTTGGGGACAGAGACCTGGAGGAAGAGAGGCAGGTGAAAATGTGGTTATCTGGGGGACAGAGCAGCAAGTGCGAAGGCCCTGGGTGGGAGGGTGACAGTTCCAGGAACGGCAAAGAAGCCAGCGTGACTGGAAGCCAGCGTGACTGGACCTGGAGGCAGAATGTGGTCTTTTACTCTGTGCTATGATCTGTGGAATCATTTATAGGCGATGCTTCTAACCAACATATATTCTAAAACCATGGGTTTCAAATAATTTTTACAGCAGTAGAACCCTTTCTGTAAGCGAAACATGAACTAGAAGTTCCAGATAGGTAACTGAGGGCCAGGGGAGGGGCTGGCTCCTCACCACATTTCACACCAGGATGGTTCACAGCAACATTGCCGAGGTCTGCCCCTACACTCAGGCTTCCCTGCAGAGCCTGCTATCCCGCAGCGCCTGCCTCAGAGGAGTCCTGTCTGGCTCCGTCACTACAAGGAGCCTTTCAGGGGGCGCGAATGAAACGAGAGCCTCTATAGTTCTAGCCACATGGCGATGTTGGGTCTGATATGTTCCTAGAAATTAGTTCTCTGTATTGGGACTTCTTTTTTCCCCTTAAAGCATGTTTAAAACTATGTATTTTTTGAAAAGGTAAAACAGCTTAAAATACAAGCACACACACAAAACAAAAAACAACACTAAAAAAGTCAGTCTCCTATGGGTGACAACTAAATTATGTTGTATTTGTAGTGGAATTCTACACACTTAAGCAAGCAAACAAAAATGAACTACTGATATAGGCAACAATATGGATAAATACCACAATTATTACATTGAGAAAAACGTACCAGACATATGCATGCATACCATAAACCCAGGTACATGACAGCCGCAAACAGGCAGAGCGAGTCTTTGGTGACAGAAGTTGAAATAGTGGTTACCTGCGGGGAAGGGATGAAAGGGTGAAAAAATTCCCTATCTTGATTTGGATGGTAGATACAAAGGCTTAATATCTATCTATCATCTATTAATTCACAGGACTGCAAAATGATTTGTGCATTTTACTCTACATTAATAATAATAATAATAACAACAACAACAACGAAGTCTCCTTCCCATACCTGTGGCTCCCAGCTACCCAGTTCTCCTCCCCAGAGGCCCCTTCTGCAGCTGGGACTTTACCACCCATTTCCTCTCAGCACCTTCGCCCCAGGGCTGGGGTCCTGGAAGCATGCCAGGCTGACATCAGAGGTCAAGACTGTGGGCACAGGACCAGGCTTGTGTGCATGCCCCATGGCTTTCTCTGTCCCCTTGGGCCCTCTGCCCCCTGCCTCCCTCCTCCACTTCGTCCTTTCCTGTCTGAGAAGCAGGTGGCAGAGTGGCCTGAGGGGCACTGACCCTCCTGGTGTGCCTGCCTAGAAAGGACAGCATGTGCTGATCAAGCTTCCAGTTGACACATTCCTTCCCTCTTTCCTTCTCTGGTTCCTGATCCCTAGGACTTCCTGCTCCCTGGCCTCAGTGTATTTCTCTTCCATGGGGCAGTCCTGATAATAACCCACTTTTGTTTACATATAAATGGGGCCTATCACAGTGGATGCTGAGCAGACATCCCCCAACCTCTAGCAACATTCTTTGACTCCCTCCTAGCCCCACCCAGGGCTTCAGCCCGCCAAGCCTTTTATCTTATCACCTGGGATCCTCCCCTACCAGGACTGCCCAGTGCCTGAGGACAGAGGGGCCTGAGTCTCGTTCCAGTCAGTTTGGCAAGCAGCCTTATAACGGGCAGAAAGCCGTGGGTGCTGCGCGGCTAAAGTGGGGGGAGTGGGGCACAGCCCAGGCCCCGTTATGGTAGCTCTCACCCAGGGTTTTGTATGGTCCTTCCCAAGTGCCAGGTACTGACCTGCGTGCTTATCGTGCATAGGTCTCTGAATTTTCCAAACAATCCTAAGAGGAGGGTTATTAGCCTCATTTTGGAGATAAAGGAGCTGAGGCCCAAGGGTTGACTGCTGGCACGTGGCTGCCAGGATTCCAGCAGCTACTTCCTTAGGGAAACGCCCTATTTAGGTTCTGGGCTGGCTACGGAGGGAGTCGGTGCGTAGCGGCCGTGCCCGGCCTTGGGGAAGCTTTACTTGTGCCACACCCTTTCTGCAGTACCCCCAGCGCCAGGGGCCTGCGCGGGTTCTTAGGGCTGGAGGTGGGCTGGGAGAAGCAGATGCCAGCTCTGCGTGGCAGAGGAGCGCAAGGGCGCGGGCGAACCCAGGCCAAAGAGGCCGTCGGCTCCGGGGCACTGCCTGTCTCTAGGCGTTGCTAGCGTCGCGGCTGTTGCAAGTCTTCGCGTGGAACTACTTCCCCGGGGCGCGGTTGGGGCTGCAGGCCAGAGGACGGCTGCACTAGGCGACCGCGCGCGCGATTCCAAGCCCGCCACGGGCTCGAGGCACGGTCACCGGCGCCCCGCCGGGCACGCCCGCTCCCCCGCGGGGTTGCGGGGCCGCCAGCAGGCACGCGCGCCACCAGAGTGCAGGGCAGCGCACGCACCCGCCAGCCGGCCCACGTCCGCCCGCCCGCTCCCCAGGCCGTGGCTTCCCATTGGCCGCACGAGACGTGACGCGCGGCACCAGGCCCCGCCCCTCGTCAGTCACTCGGTGGAGGCGGCGCTGGCGGGGACTAGTCTCGGCCGGAGACTGGCGGCGGCGGCGGCAGCGGCAGCTGGAGCTCGAGCCGCGGCGGCTGAGGGTGGTGCGCGCCGGGGAGGGAGGGGGGTGGGTCCGCGACGACTCCCCGGACGGCGTTTCTTCTCCGAGGCGCGCCGGTTTCGGCTTTGGGGGGGCGGCGGTCCAGCCTATCCATGACCATGGGCGACAAGAAGAGCCCGACCAGGTACCTGCTTGGAGCTGGGGCGGAAGGGGAGGGAGGACGGGGCGGGCGGGGGGCCGGCGGCTAGGCCCGGAGCCCCCGGGCGGGGGAGGTGCCGCCAAGATGGAGATCGGGCGCGGGGGCGGCGTCGCTGCGCTCGGGCCGGCGGCCGTGCGCGCCGCAGCCATGGCGGCTCCTCCCGGGCCTCCGCCGCCGCTCCGCCCAGACAAAGGGAGATTTAACCAGGTGGGCGGGAGAGGAGGGGGGCGGCCCTACCCCGCCGCCGTCGCGGGCGGCCCTGCGCGTCCCGGGTCTGGCCGCCGCTCCTCACGGCCTCCGGCCCCCGGCCCCACTCTCGGGTCGCCAAGTCCGCCAGCTTCCTGCGCGGCCGCGGCCCAGCTCCGGAGCTGCCCGCCGTGGGAGGCCACGCGGCCCGGAGGTTGCAGGGCGCCGGTGGGGGCCGGGTCCCTCTTCTAGTTCCGGAAAAGGAGGGTGGGTGGTCGCCAGAGCGAAGTTTCCAGCCCAGGATTCCTGCGAAATTACGACGGCTCACCAGCGCCTGTGATTTGCTGTCTCCCCCTTTTCCTGCACTCCCCTGTCCCCCCTCCCCTCCCCCCGTCCCCCCTTCTCCTCTCTTCCCCTCCCCTCCCCCCTCTTTCCCCCCTCCCCTCTCCCCCTGTCCCCTCCCCCCTCTTCCCCTCCCTTCTCCCCCCTCTTCCCCTCCCTTCTCCCCCCTTTCCCCCCTCCCCCTCCCCTTTCCCCTCTCTCCTCTCTCCTTTCCCCTCTCCCCTGCAGGCCGAAAAGACAAGCGAAACCTGCCGCAGACGAAGGCTTTTGGGATTGTAGCGTCTGCACCTTCAGAAACAGTGCGGAAGCCTTTAAATGCAGCATCTGTGATGTGAGGAAAGGCACCTCCACCAGGTACTTGGAAGATCTGTTACCTTTTGTTAAAGGACTTTTTTTGTTTTTAAATGTGGAGGAGAGGGTAGTGAGCTATTCATTCTGCCCTCTTTCCAACTTGTTGATTACAGCTTCTACCATTGGTGGGTAGATGCATGTGTGGTTTTGGCTGCAAAGCCTCATGTTGTATAAATGATCTATGGTTTTTGTCTTATTTCAAACAGACACTGAATTTACTTTATACTTGTATCCATTGGCTCATTGGTATTGGCTCCCTAAAGAGAGGAAGCAGGACTTTGCTATGGATTGTAGGACAGAAGAGCTTTTATTTTTGGCTTGCGCAGAATGTTTTTAATTTGCCTGTCTTTAATTATTTTTCTCTTTGAGAAATTTAGTGGTGGTTATACAGTAACGCTGGTTGTGCGTTTCTTGTCTTGAGCTGCAAATGTTTGTTGTTCAATCTTGAAAATAAAGATTGAGCTTTGATAAAGAAAGTGCATTTTTTTGGAAAGCCTAGCTGTCCGTTTGGTGTGTTTTTGCCTGATCTTGGTGCAGAGCGCTGATGGAAGACGATTTTGCAAAATGGGGAAATGAATTGTGTGACCATATGGAAGTTGTCGTTTAAAACTTGAAACGACAACTTCAATACGCTGAAAGAATTGGTTATGTTGGTGACGGTAGTAAACTGCATCTGGTATCAAAATGAGTAACATGTGGATGCACTGGAGTTAAAGGTCAGAGTCGGTTTTGTAGCCTTCCAGTCATCTTTTGACTTATATCTTGAATTTCTTTCACTGATGTTATAGTTTGAAGTTAAACTATTCTTGATGTCATATAACGTGCAGACATTGGGATATGTGTGTGAAATCGAGAAAGAATGAGTGAGTTTGTGGTAAGTCCTTGAAGACAACTTTGATTTGCCAGAGGTCTCATTTCATCAGGTACTTGTTTTTGAATTGATGGTATTCCAATATGACTGTAGTAGTACTCCATAGTTTTAACTGGATATTTTTCTTTCACTAATCAGTGTGTCTGTTAGGATATTGCTTTATTTATACCTGGGATTAAATAGGATATTGGGCAGGCTAAAGAATATATCAGGTCAATTGGTCCTATTACTGATGGAACAGTTCTGTGAATTCCACTACATCTGTTAGAAATGAGACCTTTGAATAAAAATACTCAAAAAGTGAAGGTATTTCATCAAAAGTAGTTTTTAAAGTAAATTCAGGTCAATTATTTTGTATTATAGAATAGATTAAAGTAAAAACACTCATTGTGAGCTTAATAGGTTTTTCTCTTTTTTTGTGGTTAATCCTCACCAAGGATATTTTTCCATTGATTTTTAAAGAGAGTGGGAGGGAGAGGGAGAGACAGAGTAGTATTGATATGAGAGAGACACATTGGTTGCCTTCAGCACTCTCGCACCCAGAATTGAGCCTGCAATCAAGGGACCTGCCGTGCCCTTGATCGGATCTGAACTCGGAACTCTTCAGTCCATTCTGAGGGGCCAGTGCTCTTCATTGAGCCAAACCAAGCGAGGGCTAGATTTTGTTTTGCTATCCGAAACAGGGAATTTGATCAAATGGCATGGAAGTTTAGAAATGTACGTGTTGTTTAAAGCAATTGTGATGGTATTTATGAGTGTTTTTTTTTTTTACATGTAGACTCCCTCAGAGGCCAGACCCTTTATTGTGGTTTTGTTTTGATTTACCGTAGGTGATGTTCAAGTAAGTGACTAGGAAACGAATAAGAACTTGAGAACTTTACTGATGAAAAGAAACTTATTACCAAATTCAAAAGTTTGCATATGATATATTGCTGGGAATACTTATCTCACATAATGAAATGCATTTCAGTTTTTATATGTATTAAAAATCTGACTCAGTAACTTTTTGGAAGCACGTGGAAGATTTTGACTTTAAAAACAATATGAAAAAAAGGAAAAAATATGGATGTTTAAAGTTTTTTTCAGAGTCACAGATGACAGTGAAATTCAGTTTTTAAGCAAACATTAGTTATTAAAATATTTTAGAGTCTGTTCAGGAATAGGATACTTACCTAGTATCTTTAAGGATCTTTGTGTAATTTTTTTTATTGAGTAAGCTTTGAACACAGATTTCAGAGACCTGAGGACTTAATGTCTTATCAGCTCATGATAGATACTCTTACCATCTAAATTTGTTTCATTTTGGTTATTGCCAGTATTTTGGTGTTTTAGAGCTATTCTAGAAGTCACCACTAATGGAAGGCAAATAATATTTGTACTTCATGTGGAAAGGTAAATTTCGCAGATTTTCATTTTATCCTACGTAACGTGATTAATTTTTCTGATTCTAGTTACTTCATGTTTTTTTTTCTGGGACTTTTTCTTGTAATTTTCTCTGTACTTAAAAGGTTTGACATTTTCTGCCTTGCATAATGTTTTAGTCAGACTTGGTAGTGATGTTAGTAGAAAACTTGTCGCTCGGTTTTTGGATGCTGGGCAATATGCAAAAATTTGTAATTTTAAATATTATAAGGGTTTTTCTAACCTGTTGACTGGCATAGAAATTGGGTTTTGTGTTCTGAGCTAGTGCTTGGGTTTTAGAACAGCAGCTGGTTGGCTAGCCCAAGGTGATTTTTGAGTTAGTTCATCCTTTTTGTCATCATTGTTGCCATCATTGACCAGGCTACCAAAGAAGTCAGCTTTGAATTATCGGTAGTGCAGTAGGACTCAGAACTGTATTTATCCTCTGAGAATAGAATTGATATTCCTCAGTTTGGTTAGGAAAATACTGCCCCTTATCTAGAGACCATTTTTATATTCTCTGGATGTGAAAGATAATGCTCAAGACATTGGGGAGAGGAGGAGGGTGTTAAAGGTTGGTAAGACATGTACCGGAATGACTATACTCCAAGTTATAAAGGCCCTAAAAGAGGTATAAAAAGCTATGGAAGGTTGGAGCAGTCTGGCTTGGAGATCAATTAGGAGGAGTCCTCCCTCCCTTTACTTCTTCAGAACAGGAGAATTGATTTCTACAAAATTACCTGCCAACTCTTCACTATTATTGCCATATATACCAAATATATTTAATTCTGCAGGTGGAGTCCTGACAGTGATTCAGAAGGTATTTATTCTTCCTTTTTAGAGCAGCATAGAGCAGAATGAAAGGAAATTTAGAAACTCCTAAGGAATATGTTACTGGAAGAAGGAAGGAATATTTAATAGATTACTTGGAGTTCAGGGGGAAGTAGAGATCTTACATTTTGGATGTATTATCAGTTATGTGTTGGGTCTACCCCTTGCTAGTTGTTTTTTATAGCTTTATTGAGGTATAGTATACATACCATAACATTTACCAATTGTAATGACTTAGTAATTTTGAAGAGTGGGACGCTCCCTACAAACCAGGTTAGGACATTTCCGTCCTGGGTCTCCCCCTGCCTGTGGTGTGATTCACTGTTAAGTTTTGACACTGGCACTTGAGGAGCCACTGCAGTGAGGAAGGTTGCTTCTGCACCAACCCACCATCCACCCTGCTGACAGATTCAGCCTTGCAAGCTGAAAAGGGAGGGAGTGTGTGTGTAAGGCGATGGTGGTGGGGAAGAAACACCATTCCTTCCTAGTAATAGCTAGTATTTCCCAGCCCACTTCGCCAATTTCATGAATGAGAGGACACCAGCTTTAAGAGGAAAAAAGAAACACCCCACAAATTGGCAGAGTTATTTAACCATTGTTAAGCTGCAGTTCTTGAATGTTGGGCAGAGTAAGTATATTTTACTTTTAGTCTTGCTGTTTCTGTGAATGCAGTGATGTCTTTATTGTAAAATAAAAATTACCAAGATGGTTTGCAAGTCTTGCTGATGACTGGTTTTTTACTTGGAGCTACTGCTTAAATCATACTCACTTGAAAAATTAGAAATTTTTTGCTTTGCGTAATACCAGAGATTTAGAACTTTATTGGTCTTCAACTCCAGATTTTATCACCATGTTGAGTTGTAATCATGTTTTATTTAATCCCTGTTTATTTTAATGCTACCTCTCTGAAAATAGTACTGTTTCTAGAGATTTTACAGACAAGTAAAAGTGAGGCATTTACTTTATATGTATAATAAGATTGTGTAGCTTAATAAAAAGTTGGTGCTTTAGGATATTGAATTGGAAGTTGGTACTCAGTTGTTTTGTGTGTAAAATGTTTTCCTTGTTCCCTGATTCTTTGCAGTTGTAACTGGACTTTTTCTCCCATTAAATCCGATACGCTGACAACTTCTGAGTTGACAATCTCTTTAGTAGACATGAAGTACTTTTAAGTTATAGGGGGTCACATACATAATTAGTGATAATGTCAAAATTTTGATCTTTGCTGAAGCTTCAAAAGTGCATAATCCTGTAATACGTTTCAGAGAGGAAAACGCCAAGAGAGCAGAGGAGTAGGTACCTAATCTGGAGCAGGGTAAGCCTCTTCTCCAGGGGCTCAGTCACCCACCACTGGGCTTTTGTTTTTTAGGTCAGATTAATTTTATTATAGTGTTTGTCTTTCATAAAACTGCTTCAAAAAATACATAGAAAATTACCTGTCTTCCAAATTTTCAAACCTTGTCTAACCTCTAACCTGGTACAAAAGGTGGGTCAGTTACTCTCACCCAGAAATAGGTGACCTTGAACCTACTGATTTCTTGGTACTGATATGATCTTATGGATGTGTACTAGTTCTTGGGGACCTTAAAGTAAATTACCTGGGTAGCTGTGGTTATTTAACAAGTTTTTGTTGAGCACACAGCCATTTTGACTCTGCCTACAGTGGTATAAAGACAGATAAGGTCCTTGTTCTTACCAAGCTTAAAATGCTATGGAGAGAAAGAAAATAAACAAGTAAACAAGATAATTTCAGCGAGTGGCAAGTGCTACAAAGAAATTACAGCAGGATTGGGAACTTTATAATCAGGAATTTAGTACTTTGATAAAATTTTCAGGCCGCAAAGGAGGGCAGAAATAATACCTTACTTTACAAAGCCTTTGCTTAACAGAATGCTTTTCTCTTTTTTAAAATATGTTTTTATTGATTTAAGAGAGGAAGGGAGAGGGATAGAGAGATAGAAACATCCCTGATAGGCTGCCTCCTGCACCCCCCCTTTCTGAAACCCCGGGCATGTGCCTTGAGGATTGTGAACTTGAGAGTGATGAGAGCTGGGTGAAGTGACTGCTGTATAGATGGTGGAGATGCACATTTGCCTTTTTAGGAAACAATAATGCTTTCTTTTGGAAAAAGGGATAGCTATTCCTGTAGGTTGACTAGTGCCATTTGTTTGGAACAGTAGAGTTAGAACCTTGGTGTACAAGCTACTCAACGTTTTTTAGTTGTTTGTTGCATACTAAACCTAGGCAGCTAACTTGCCAGTATATCTTTTTTTTTTAATGTTTTTATTGATTTTTTTTTTTTTTTTTTTTTTAAGAGAGAAAGGAAGGGAGAAGGATAGAGAGATAGAAACATTGATGAGAGAGAAACATGGATTGGCTGCCTCCTGCTTGCCCCCTTCTGGGGATCAAGTCTGCAACCTGGGCATGTGCCCTGATGGGGAATTGAACCAGCGACCTCTTGGTTCATGGGTTGATGCTCAGCCACCAAACCACTCCGGTCAGACTGCCAGGGTATCTTATTAGTTACTGAGTGGGAGGTTCAGAATGGATTCAGTTGTGTATTTGTTAATGTGGCATGCATTTACAGTGTGCTTCTGTAGATGCTGAAGGAATTTTAAGATTAATAACAAGTTCCTTAAGTGGCTATAATTTACCAAAATAGTTTCAGCACTAATTCATTAATTTTAGGTGACAGTAGGTTTCTAAATGTCTGCTTTCCCGCTTGAACTAAAACATTATACAGTCTTTTTGGCTCTTTTTTGCCCCATCACCAGGGCCTTTTCTTTGTGGCATCTTCCTTTATACTCCTCATCATTGGTGCTTCCTCTTGTTTTTTTTGCCTGTTGATTTCAGTAACTGTTTTGAACTGCAGCATACACAGGAAGAATTGTGCAGTCAATGATAAGACTTGATGAACTTTCACAAAGTGAGCACACCTGTGTAACCAGCACCCATGTTAAGAAGCAGAACAGTACGAGAACTCCAGAAGCCCCTTGTACGCTGTTGTCACCCCCCTTCTCCCTGCCGCCGTGCGCCCCCCCACCCCCACTCCTGTAACACCTGAGATGAGTTTTGCTTACTTTTGAAGGTTATGTTAAGTGGATTGCACAGTATGTACACATCTGGGTTGTGAGACCCATCCCAGTTATGTGTGGTTTGCTTATTTTACCAGGGTTGTTGAATCCTAAGAATATCTGAGCTCAACTGTGCATGCAGACCCTTATGCATTCTAGAGATGGGATCTTTCTCAACTAGAGTTGTCTCCTCCCAACAGTAGCATAAATCCCCACATCATAAGATGAAAGGGACAAAACCTGGTGTGTGGGACTTTCTAGAGTACATAAGTGGAAATAAACTTTGTCTCTCATCGGTAGTATTGTTCATCGGTCATTTATATTTCAAGATAGTGGTTAAATGGACAGAAAATTTCTGCTTTCAGGGAACCTAACAAACTTGTTGAAAAGTTAAGACCATAGGAAGATAACCAGTGGTGTGAAGCAGCCAGTGAGTGAATGAATGTCACGGCAGGCGTGGGGTGTATGGTACATGGTAGAGAACACAAGTGCTTTTCAGAGGAGGCAGAGTCCCTCAGTCTGAGAGGGGCATTGAGGGATGCCTCACTCAGTCTGGTCTGTGAACTAGGCCTTTATGATTCATGGATGTAGGGTTTGCTCTACAGGCTGACTTATGCAAGTTAAGTAGTTCTTTGTTTCCTCCTACCTCCTTATTAGCGGTACTCTCTTCAGATGGCATCCACACTGTCCACTGCTCCCACAGGCTGGAAATCCCCAAATACTATTGACAGAGCACCTGGCACCACTCCATACACACATACTAGAACACGGGCCACAAACATCCAGCTGGTTCTTGGGCCTCTCCTCTTGGCAAGTTAAATTACCTCCTAGTTCCCACTGCCACTAGGATTCAGTCCAGATCCTGAGCATCACAAGGGACTTTTTAGTTGGTTCTTGACTGTTTTTCCTTTATTTTTGTTTTTTTTGACATCTTTTTTGTTTGTTTTCATGGCTATGGCTTATTACAGTAAAAACATAAAAGCAAAAGAGCAAAGGGAAAAGGTGTATGGGACAGAGCCTGGCTGTTCCTTTCTTTAGACTGTCTGGAAGCAGCCTGCCATCATAAACAGTTTGTGCGTTTCATACCAAATTGCTTGGTGTTTTCCAAGCAAGGATTATGATGTCTTGTTTCCATACCTTTAAACAGTCTGTTCCTCTGGATTGTCTTCTGAAATGCTTTTCCTTTCCTTGTGTCTTGGCTGACTCTTGTCTGTCCTTCTGGATGTTTCCATCGCCCTCCATTGGGATAAACCTCCTCATGACAGTTGAACTGTGTTGTCATTGATCACTTTTGCTGTTTTCATCTTTGTTTTGCTGGGACCTTTCTTTTCATAGCTTTATTTTCCTATGTCTGTCACTTGGCAGGGGTTCAGTAAATATGTATAGAATAAATGAAGACCCGGGGTTTCAGTTGGAGTCCCCTTTAAAACAGTTCTAGTTAAGAGCTCCAATATTCTTTCATATTAGGACATCTGTCTTGTGTATGTAAATGTCACTGGATTAGGGGGAAGTTGTCTTTAGAAGTATGTCCCTGAAAGTAGTATGCCTACTTTTCGGCTTTGTTTCCTAAAAGTGTACTAGAAATGAAACAGAATTAGCGCTTTGGAGGCTGTAGCCAGTGCACTTACAGTGCTTCCAGGAGTGGCTTTAGTGGCCTACGTTACAGTACCTGGGATGCTTCTTAATCCTTTCTGGTTGCTCATTTGCTGGTTTAAGCAACCAAAAGACATACTGAAAAGCCTGGTAATAAAGCAGAGGCCCATTTTGTTGTACAAAACCAATTTTGAGATCTGATAAGGAATTGGATGGGTGTGCTGGTAAGTTGGCACCTAAAGATAGTTTTAAAATTGCTACAGAACATTTTGGGTTATAGAAATGTTATGCTGTCCACTTACTCATAACTTGGGCATTGTACCTTGTACATGGTGTACATTACTATTCTGTTTAGTAATTTGGATAAATTACTTAAGTTAGGTTGAAATCTTGACTCATTCGCTCTATCTATCTATATATAAAAGCCTAAGCCACCAGCTGACTGGCTGGTAGCTATGATGTGCACTGACCACCAGGGGGCAGATGCTCAATCCAGGAGCTGCTGAACCACAGCAACTTTACAGAGTACCCTCTCGCACTCCGGGACCCCTTGGGGGATGTCAGGCTGCCAGTTGAGACTCCATCCCCACTGGGCAGGCCGAGGGACCCCAATGGTGCATGAATCTGTGCACCGGGCCTCTAGTTTAGTTATAATTTCACTTCCATGTATGAAGGATATGAGGTTTATGTACTGTTCTCTTCATTCTTTTACAAAATTAAAAGTTGTTTAATTTCTTAAGTGCTGCAAGAAATATTCAGGGTTGCAAGAAATGGGAATTTAACTTAAACGACATTAATTCGGGAGGAAAAAAAGAATTTACTGGCCCACATAACACAACAAAGACAAGGATACCATTTGAACTCAGAATCAAAGCAATAACTGCAGGAATCAGGACTCCTGTCACTTGCCCAATTCCTGGACCATTTATAGTTGTCTGGAGGGTGGGATACTGTGATTGGCCAACCCTAACACATCTGCAGGAGCTGTTACGTGAAGGGAGAATGGACACTTAAGCCAGGTGGACAGGAAACAGCTGCCATAGTTTAGTACTCCATTTCAGTTTGTTACTGGGTTAGTACTCATGATAGGCTCCGTTCTAAATTTGAACTATAATTTCTTACCCCAGCACCCTAATTTTTATCACATAGTTAAAATAAAAATTGTCAGTGATGTTCTATAGATTAATTTCCTTTATCATTATATATGGTCACTGGTTCTTTGTCCTTTATTTTAGTTAATGAAGGTAGTACTTTCTCATTACAGAAAATTTGGGGGAAAACAACTAAAAATGTAAACAAAGGTCACTCATAATTCTGCTACCTAGAATTATTATTATTATTTTTTTAAATATATTTTTATTGATTTCTGAGAGGAAGGAAGAGGGAGAGAGAGACAGAAACATCAATGATGAGAGAGAGTCATTGATTGGCTGCCTTCTGCACGACCCCACTGGGAATCAAGCCCACAACTCGGGCATGTGCCCTTAACTGCAATTGAACCCTTCAGTCTGCAGCCGATGTTCTATCCACTGAGCCAAACTGAGCAGGGCCAGAATTTTTTTTACTTATTAAGCAATTTATTCACAAAACCACAAATATTTAAGAAACTATAGTTTTTCACATGCCGTGTTTTAATTATACTAGTTCATTGAATTTTCAAAATGATGTAGATGATAGTCCCATGTGGGAGTTGGGAAATCAGGCAGTATGTGATAAATCAAGTCTCTTGATTTGAAAAATATGTAATAAATTCATTTTTTAATTTTTAAAAAAATAGTTTGGCGGTTTCTTACAAAACTAAACATGTACTTATCATATGACCTAGCATTTGCACTCCTGGTATTTATCCCAGAGAAGTAAAAAACTTACATTCACATAAAACCTATATGTGGCATCTTTATGTATAATAGCTGATTAGTTTATATGTTCATTTTGGATTCTTCTAAGGAAACTTTTTGTGAACACTTAATAGCTTTAGGATTCCTACTTGTAGAAAATAAGGCTAAAATCCAGTTAGCAGGTGTTTTCTTAATTTGGGGAAGAACGAAAATGTCATTGAATTAGTATATCTGTAGCATAATTTACGTCTCCTAAATCCGTTATCAAACAACAATTATGTACATAAGACAACCTTGATTTAATGTTTTTATGTTAAATTTGTTTATATTGGCGGTTCTCAAACTGTAGTATGCATCAGAATCACCTGGAAGGCTGTTGAACCATATTGCTGGGCCCCACCCCCAGAATGTTGGATTAAGTAGGTCTGGGGTGCCTGAGGATTTGCATTTTTATAAGCTCCTGGGTGACGGTGATGCTGCTTGTCTGGGAAGCGCACTTTGAGAACTGCTGGTTTAGATGGCCAGCCAGGCTTCTTACTGAAGCTGGTTGATAGTGCTTGGTGTTTGTTATGGCAAATGATGCCTTGACATTCAAAGTGAACTTAGAGAAATAAGGGATCGACATTCTAGGAACCATCCTGGAGCTGGCACCAGAGGAGATGCCTTAATTATCAATACCTCGTGTGAAGTGTAGGGATGCTTATAAATTGGGAGATTTAGCTAATCTCATATCTTACTTACATTCTAAAATCAGTTGTCTCCCATTACTAGCACTTGCATTGTATTTCAGGTATATATATTTTTAAAACGTATTTTTTTTTGTATCATATGTAAGAGAAACAGAACTAGGTCTTTATAATCAGTAAATCCACATTCCAATAATGTTGGCAAGGAACATGAACGGGTAATTCATAAGAGAACAACAAATAGTTAGAAGAGATGAGAAATGTATAACCTTCCCATTTCTCGAATACAAAAAAAAAGCTAATACTTTTTAGCAAGTCAAATATTTAAAAAATTTTTTTGATGAGGTTGGAAAATGGGCATTCTCTCACAGACCTTTGGCAAGTGGGTAAGTTGACTTAATGTTTTCTGAAGGCTATTATGTATGATGGTTAGCATCAAATTTCTTTAAAATATTTGTTCCCTGTGACCCAATTCTAGGAATTTGTGTGATCTGCATGTAAAAATTTTTGTGTACGTACAGGTATATTAATTGTGCCCTTATTATAACAAAATGAAAATTACCTATATAGGAATAAGCAGGGAGTTGTTTAAAAAGTATGGAATAGCCATGAATATTTTGCATCTCTTGAAAATGTTTTGAGATCTCTCATACATTGGGAATGGGATGTAAAATAGCACAGCTACTCTGGAAAATAGTTTGGCAGTTTCTTACAAAACTAAACATATACCTATCATATGACCTAGGGTTTGCACTCGTGGTATTTATCCCAGAGAAGTAAAAACTTACTTTCACATGAAACCTGTTTGTGGCATCTTTGTGTATAGTAGCCTAAAACTGGAAACAACCTAAATGCCCGCCAGTAGGTGAATGGTACCTTTATGCCATGGAGTACTACTCAGCTATTGAAAAGGAGCATACTTGTTGACACATGCAACTTGTCATGGGTCTCAGGGGCATTATTCTGAGTGGAAATGCCAGTCTGTAAAGGGCACATGTTCGAGGGTACCGTTAACATTCTTGAAATGACAAAGCACCTAGAGAGAACTGATGAGTGGTCACCAGGGTTTAGGGCTTGTGGGGAGCAGGGAGATGGGTGTGACTATAAAGGGTAATAAGAGGGATCTTTGTGGTTGTGAATCAATCTGTGTCTTAATTGTGGTCATGGTTACGTGAATCTATGTATGTGATAAGATGGCAAAGACCTATGTACACACACAGTGTACCAATGTCAACTTTCTGGTTTTGATAATTGTTCTATAATCAAGAAGATGCAACCATTTCCAGGAAACTGGATGATGGGTATATGGGACCTCGTTCTATTGCTGCAACTTCCTGTGAACCTATCATTTCAAAATAAAAAAAAATTTCAGGAAGACTGTGTAATAAAAGATAATGTCATAATAGAAAGAAGCAAGTTACAAAATGATAAGCAGTGTGATTCCACTTTAAGTAGTATTTATATCATTTAATATACTAGTACACACCTAGAAGTAATTACTGATCAGAATATTCTGATTGGTAGGATAATGGATTATCTTTGTGTTTTTCTATAAATTCTATAGTATGGATGAGTATCACTTTTGTAGTTGGAAAGACTAATTTTCATAATAGGGCATTTAAAAAAATTCTGCAATATTGACATTTAAATAGCTGGAACTATATTTTTACACTAAGGGATTTTAAAGTTTTGTTTATATTGGTTACATTAACTTGATATTAGAACAGCTATTAAGATTGGAAAGTATCTGTGCTCTAAACATGTTGTTTGTAACTTTAAAATTGCTTTGTGCTCTTTGTATTTGCAAAATATCCTGTATGATATTCTAAATCAGTGCTGTCCAATGTAAGTAAATGCATTGCAGGCCACATGTAAATTTAAACTTTCTAGTAGCCACAGTAAGAATGTAAAAAGCAGGTGAAATAACTTTTAAGAATACATTTTATAAAAAATATTTCAACTTGTAATCATTATAAACTTGCAGTGAGATATCTCACATTCTTTTTTTCATAGGTCTTCAAAATTTGGTGTGCATTTTACAATTATGGCCATATTGGAGAGTAGGTGAGAGCAGGGCTTTGGTGTCACACCAGCCCGCTCTATCATTCGCTAACCTTGTGACCTTGGGCATGCTATTTGAGCTTGTGCTTTCATTTTTCATGTATGGATAATAACTTCTCTACCGGAGGTGGGCATTGTAAGGATTAAATGAGTATAGCATACTAGGCATAGGACCTGGCACAGAATACATAGTGTAAGCAGTATTCATTCACCTGTTGGTAATTTTATTGTTATTCCAATAGAGTGTGTATTAGATTGAATGACTCATCATTCTAAAGACATGACTGATTTCTTTTAATATTACTAGTGAATGAACATAAAATTAGTACATGAGGTAATCTTTATATTATGACTAGTGAATGGACAGATACTTGAGCACCAGCCATTTGAATATTTAGACTTAAATTTTAAGATGATATCCTCCAATACCATATATTAGCCCAGTATTTTACATTTTGCATGCCCATTTTATATGCACGTTCCCACTGTAACACTCAGAATCCTGAGAGAGACTCGTTACTCATCTCACAGATGAAGAAGCCTGGGCTCAGACAAGCCTAGTTGACTTAGTTGATTTCACACTCAGTAGAGGAGAAGAAATAGAAAGGTGTCTTACTTGAATGGATACATTATTCACTGCATTCTTTTGATTCTTTCCCTTGCACCTGGGTGGTCTTGGAGAGAGGGCATCCTTCTCCTCCTCCAGGGCCCTATGAATTAGAAGAGGGGATGATAATTATCCCGAGATTATTAGCCTAATCAGATCAGCTGTGATGTAAAAAGTTAATATATGCCTGTGTAGATTAGTTGGTTTATTTTGCTTGTTGTGATGTTTCTCTTTCTAGAGTGTTTATCATTCTGTCTCTTGGTTAAATGTATCTATAAAAATAGGCTGAGAATATGCAATATATACTGACTGCCTTAAAATCAGATTCTTTGAAGTGCTGTTCATCGCTTGACTTATTCAGAAAATTAATAGTTCTTGCTTTTTTTGTTTTATCCTCACCAGAGGATATGCCTTTTTATTGATTCTAGAAGGCAAGGAAGGGAGAAGGGGACAAAGAGAAACATTGAATGGTTGCCTCACTCACGCCCCGGACCTGGGATGGAACCTGCAACCTTTTGGTGCACAGGATGGTGCTCTAACCATGGAGCCACACTGGCCAGGGCTGCACAGTTCTTTGAAAGAACATTGCATGCTACCTTTAAAATCAGTTCGTGAATGATTGACTCTCCCAAGGCAGGAGTGCAGTGGAAGGCACTTGCCCCCTGGGTAGAATCAATATAAGATATGTCATTAGATGTTCAGTGTTCACGTTCTAACGTATAGATTCTGCTTTCATTTATTTCACCTTCTCCAATTAGGAAAATTAAGTAAGTCACGTGACGTCCATTTGTTGTTGGGTGCTCTGTGACAAAATGTATGATAGTAAGCTATCAGCTCATTTTGACAAGTACTTTTGGTATGCATCAATGATATCCTATCTAATAAAAGTAATATGCAAATTAACCATCACTCTGCTACACCACACAAGCCTCGCCCACCACCCAGTCAGGAGCGAGTATGCAAATTAACCCAACCAAGATGGATGCGGCCACAGAGTGAGCAGAAGGCTTGGGTTTCCCTGGTAATGGAGGAAGCCAAGCTTTCTGCACACCCTGGTGGGCCCAGGCCTCCACTCAGGCTACAGAGTTTCAATTATAGAAGATAAATAAATCCCAGATACCAGGGCCTCCACTTGGGTCGCTGGGGGGTGTGGCCGGCCTGCAAACCACCACAGCCCCTCTCCCAGGCCGCCCCATGCCCCAGGGGAACCCCCACCCTGATCCAGGACATCCTTCAGGGCAAACCAGCTGGCCCCCACCCGTGCACCAGGCCTCTATCCTATCTAATAAAAGAGTAATATGCAAATTGACTATCACTCCAACACATAAGATGGCTGCCCCTATGTGGTCAAAGATCCTGCCCCCATGTGGACACAAGATGGCCACTACAAGATGGCCAGCAGGGGAGGGCAGTTGGGAGGGACCAGGTCTGCAAGGGAGGGCAGTTGGGGGCGATCAAGCCTGCAGGGTAGGGCAGTTAGGGGTGACCAGGCCGGCAGAGGAGGGAAGTTTGGGGCAACCTGGCCTGCAGGGAAGGGCAGTTGGAGGGGGGGACCCAGGCCTGCAGGGGAGGGCAATTAGGGGCAAACAGGCTGGCAGGGGAGCAGTTAGGCATCAATCAGGCTGGCAGGGGAGTGGTTGGGGGTGATCAGGCTGGCAGGTAGAAGCAGTTAGGGGCAATCAGAAAGGCAGGCAGGCAAGCAGTTGGGAACCAGCAGTCCTGGATTGTGAGAGGGATATCTGACTGCCCGTTTAGGCCCGATCCTGGTCGGGACATCCCTCGAGGGGTCCCAGATTGGAGAGGGTAGAGGCTGGGCTGAGGGACACACACCCCCATGCACAAATTTTGTGCACCAGGCTTCTAGTCCTATATAATAAAGATGTAATATGCAAATGGTCGTTAACACCGTGAAGTGTAATGACCAGATTACGGATCAGCAGGAGGGTGGGGCAGTGAGCTACAAGTGGGCAGCAGAGAGCTATAGGAGGCGGCAGGGCAGCAAGCTATGAGGGAGGGCGGGGCAGAGGGCGGAGACCTACTGGAGGGCAGCGAGCTACTGGTGCACAGATTCCTGTGCAGGGCTGATAGTCCTATATGATAAAGAGCTAATATGCTAATTAAATCACATAGCAGAACAACTGTCTGGATGACCTTCCGGATACGGGCTGGCAAGAGGCAGCTGGGGCTTCAAGGGCCGAGCCCCTTGCACAAATTTTGTGCATCGGGCTTCTATTGCATTTATAATGGGTAATATTGTATTGGTGCTCAGAATTGGGGAAGTAGGTGATGTATGCTTTGCCCCTTCGTTTTCTACCTTTTCAGATTTTTTTCCCCTTTGGCTTCACATTATTTGCCTGAGAATGCAATGCCTCTCTATTCGTCTACCTAACCTTTACTATAGATCTAGGGTTATAAATCTTATACAAAAACCCATCAGAATCTTAAGCTAAGAACTGATCACTCCTGATCTTGGTGAATCTTAGCAACATAAAATTCTTCATTGATGCTTTCTTTATTGAAGGGTTGTTGTGAGGGTTGTGGAATGTAGCTATCCCAATTGAATATTGGGATGAAGTTTTGTGTAACGCAATCATGTTTCAAATATTTCTGTTTTGGCAGGGGGAATCTCAGTGCCTAGGATTTCTGAAAAGTGTAATTGTACCCAGTCTCTGCTACTGCAGTTATATTGTGAATAAAAACTTTAAAAATAACCACATTGTAAGACACTAAATATGTGCAGATAGGTATCTATGCTGAGTTTGGATTTTAAAATGTGCGTTGCAATTAATATTTGAAATTTTCTGAAATTTCCGGAACTAGATGATTTCTGTGTCTTCTTTGGTTCTAAAATACTGTGATTTGTGTAGCTTTGGCAATTTATAGTAAATAATAAAATGACCCTTAGCTATCACAGTGCCAAATTGTCTAAAAATACATAGAAAATAATTTATTTGTAATGTCTCACCTCCCAATATATGTTCAGAGATATTTGTACATTTCAGAGTATCTAAATAGGAAAGCCTTTATCTTTTAAAATGTTTTGGCATTGTGGAGTTTATGTGTAGCTGAACAGTTTCCTTATTTAAGTTATAGTTAATGTTTTTATTTTGCAATCCTTCATGTTTGGGTAACATATCCTTGTGCCTGATATCCCAGTCTAAGAAATTCGTTGCAGCTGACCAAAATACTAGATTCAGTTAATCTTCTGTTAAGGACGTTTTAGGTAAGGGCTTCCTCTTAGAATACCTAGTATGGAAGATGAGGGGTTTTTTTTGGTTTATTTGTGTGTGTGTGTTTCCAAATTGTATCCAGCTTTATTAAAGAGTAGAGGCCTGGTGCACGAAATTCATGCACGGGGATGGGGTGTCCCTCAGCCCAGCCTGCACCCTCTCCATTCTAGGACCCTTTGAGGGATGTCCAACCACCCATTTTGGCCCGATTTCACATTCCAGGACTGCTGGCTCCCAACTGCCCTCCCCTGCAGGCATGGTCTCTTCCCCCCTCCCCTGCAACTGCCCTTCCCTGCTGGCCTGTCTCCCCCAACTGCCCTCCTCTGCTGGCCTGGTCACCCCTAACTACCCTCCCTGCTGGTCTGATTGCCCACAACTGCCCTCCCCTGCAGGCCTGGTCCCCCCCAACTGTCCTCTCCTTCAGACCTGGTCACCCCCAACTGCCCTCCCCTGCAGGCCTGGTTCCCCCCAACTGTCCTCCACTGCAGGCCTGGTCCCCCCCAACTGCCCTCCCCTGCTGACCTGATCTCCCCCAACTGCTCTCCTCTGCTGGCCTGGTCACCCCTAACTGCCCTCCCTGCTCGCCTGATCACCCACAACTGCCCTCCCCTGCAGGCCTGGGTCCACCCCAACTGTCCTCTCCTTCAGACCTGGTCATCCTCAACTGCCCTCCCCTGCAGGCCTGGTTCCCCCCAACTGTCCTCCACTGCAGGCCTGGTCCCCCCCAACTGTCCTCTCCTTCAGACCTGGTCACCCCCAACTGCCCTCCTCTGTAGGCCTGGTTCCCCCCAACTGTCCTCCATTGCAGGCCTGGTCCTCCCCAACTTCCCTCCCCTGCAGGCCTGGTCCCCCCAACTGCCCTCCTCTGCTGGCCTGGTTACCCCTAAGTTCCCACAACTGCCCTCCCCTGCAGACCATCTTGTGGCGGCCATCTGGTGGTGGCCATCTTGTGTCCACATGGGGGTGGCCATCCTGTGTCTTGGTGTGACGGTCAATTTGCATATTACTGTTTTATTAGATAGGATACTTTTCATAAACAATCATGGTATTTCAGGCAGGACATGGGCAGCTGATTGTTCACAGTATACAACAACTTTCAAACTCCCTTCTTCAGTAAACTACCAAAATCAGAAAGCCACTGTAAAACCCAATAAAGTCTTCATCTGATGCTCTGAACAGGGAAAGTTTAGAGTGAGCGTTGGCATTTCACATTGAGCATGTTGTTTAACAACTTTTCACAAGCCGAACCTGACTTTCAGGAAATGAAATGAAATGGCAGAGAATATCAATCTGTAGATCCACAATCTAAAAAGGAACTGCTGCTCTTTTGAGGAATGCCATCGCAATGGTGACACTGGAAAGTCCAGATTGCCCAACATACTGGAAACCAATTTTTTTGGGTCAGGTGCCCAACATACTGGAAACCAATTTTTTTGGGCTTAAGAGAGCCAAAGTCTATGCTTAGAGTGGAGAGGGAGGAAAGGACATAAAAACGAATTTTAGTTTTTCCCACAGGACAAGTGTTTGTGCCAAGATGGCTAATGTGTGTTAATATCAAGAGATCTCTCCTCCCAGGAATTAAGAGGAAGTTTCTCAAAAGTAGAAGGGAAAGGTGCTTCCCCCCATGTCAGTCCAGCTTTGGAGACATTCTTTTAGTACTATATGTCCTTCCTCCAAAAATAACAATGAAGTGTTGTGTGTGCTAACAACATAGCTTAAAAAACAAAGTAAAACAAAGTTCTGCATTTTTATAAAACTTGATAAAAGTATTTCAAACTGTACAGTCACCAGAAATACAGTTATCAAAAATGCACACTTCACTTGGCATCTGCAGCAACTTCAGCTTTCTGCACCTGGTCTGTTTGGCATCTCCATTTTCTGCAGGGTTATTCCCACCCTTGCCAACACCAGCTTTCCCCTTTTCCCTTTCATCACCTTCTCTCCCTTTGCAGGGGCCTTTTTAGGCTTGGGCTCTGACTCTGGAGGAGCAGGTTTAAGCTGATAACCTGGTGGATCTTCTCTGTGGTTTGTCCTTCACCTTGGCTTTATCTCCTTTAGCATACCCTTTCAGCCTTTCTCTTGGGTGTGATGGCGATGAGGGTGGGATGTCCAGGTGGGGCGCGGGGATGCAGCAGTGCGTGAAATTTGCTACAGGTATACTACAGCCCTCAGGATATTCCTATGTAGTCTTTGTTATGTCACTTAAAGAATTACTTTGGCCCTAGCCAGTTTGGTTCAGTGGATAGAGCGTCGGCCTGCAGGCTGAAGGGTCCCAGGTTTGATTCCGGTTAAGGGCACAGACCTTGGTTGCAGCCTCCCGGCCATGGTTGGGGGCATGCCATGGTTGGGTGCGTGCGGGAGGCAATCAATCGATGTGTCTCTCTCACATCAGTGTTTCTGTCTCTCCCTCTCCCTCCCACTCTCTCTAAAAACGAATGGGAAAAATATCCTCTGGCGAGGATTAAAAAAAAAAAAAGAATGACTTTGGTCCATCTTTTTTTGGAAGTATTTATATTACTGAAGTAGTACTTGGGTCATGCCCCAAGGCAATGTTTGGTTCTAATAGAACAGGTGTGTCTTGGACATTTTTCATGCTTAGCATTTTTTAACAACTTTTACTGAGTTAGCTAGGTGCTGTAAGGGTAACGCAGGCCCAGAAGGAACTTCATTAGATGACATGAAGACCTTGGCTGATCTTCATCCAGTCCAGTAAGAATGCTTGTAAGGGCCAATATTTAATAGGTGTTACATAGTGCAGTTACTATGTTAAATCCATTTCATGCATGGTCTCATTTAACCTAAGAGTCCATGATGTATATGTAGATAAATTCCCATTTACAGGTAACAAACAGGCCTAAAGCTCCATTCCTAACCCAAGTTTATATAGCAGAGCTGCCCTGGACTCTGATCTTTCCCAGTGTCACAGTATTGTCTGTTGTTTCTCTTCAGTTTTTTTTCTCTAGTAATGGCACTATCATCAATCTCTATACATAGCCACCCAATCTATAGACTCAATCTAGACATCCATTCATAGCAGTCACAAAAGGGAACCATTGCATATTCATGTGTTGCCAAGAAATCTTAAGCATTCTCATCACCAGAAAAAAAATTGATAACTATGTATGATGACATGTTAACTGTATACAGTATAGTGATGATCATTTCACAATACTGTATATATGAATAGTGAATTGTTATGTTGTACACCTGAAACTAATAATTGTTATAATATAATGTATGTCAATGATACTGCAATATAACATCCTGGCCGATGAACCAGGAGGTCACATGCCCAGGTTGCTGGCAGGATCCCCTTGTGGGGTGTGTGGGAAGTGACTAATCAATGATTCTCTCTCATTATTGATGTTTCTCTCTCTCCTGCTCACTCCCTCTCTGAAATCAATTTAAAAAAATATTCTGAAGCACTGTCTGTTTTTAAAAAGGTAACCTCTCTGAAGAACTAAGGAATGCCTTCCTCTGGAATTAATTGCATTCTGTTCTGTGCATCTGGCTTAAGGTTTTGGAAACAGGTATCTCAAAAAGGTCTGTAAAGCAGTGACTATAGAGCAGCAGTCACCAACCAGTGGTCTGCGAGGTCTGAAAGGTTGGTGACCGCTGCTAGAGAGGGCCTTTCAAGACAAAGAATATGGCTTAAGGAGGTAAAGGTGGGTTAAAATTGGCAAGATCTTGAAGTCTATGTTTTTCTTAGAAATTTTGTAGCTGAGTTAGGACTCATAATGGTTGTTAATTAATTCTCTTAGGAGAGGATTTTCAAGAGATAGGCTACAGACTTTTTTGAACTGATGAATAATTTAGATACTAGAATTTTATCTGTTATAGAGACTTGGTGCACGAAATTGGTGCATTTGGGGATGGGGGAGGTGTCCCTCAGCCCAGCCTGCTCCATCTTGCAGTCTGCCGTGGAGGTGGGATAGCTCCTGACACCGCCACTGTGCTCACCAGCTGTGAGCCTGGCTCAGAGCTTCTGGCTGGGGCACTCCCCCTGTGGGAGCACACTGACCACAAGAGGGCAGCTCCTGCATTGAGCGTCTGGCCCCTGGTGGTCCGTGCATGTCATAGCGACTGGTCGTTCCATTGTTCGGTCAGTTGACATATTAGCCTTTTATTATATAGAATTCTTCAGGAGTGAAGTTCTGGATGGTCTTTCCCTCTCAGCTGGTTCTGCTTATAAATGAAGTGTTATAAAATGCATGTTAGCATTTTCAGAACTCTGGCCTAATAATGAATTTTATGAGAGAAGATATTTCTCAGGATGAACTGGGATGTTTTGTTAAAAAGAGGATTTGCTACATTAATCACTTACTGGAACATGAACTTTGAGAATAGATAAATTCTCAGTGAAAGTAGAGATTAATAGTGAACCTCAGAGTTGGTTTCTAAATAAAGATGTTATATGAAAGCTTTTGTGAAGTCAAGACCTAATTTTTAAAAAATAGCTACAACCGAAAATGTCCTATACAAAAATAAATACATTTAGTACATAGCAACCAGGTTGTTCGCTAGATGGGGGAATTTTCACAAAATTTCTTAATCCCAATAGTTAAACCAAGTAGTGGTAACTTGGGTCATTTTGAAAGGTGTACAGTATTTTCAGAATTAATTTTATTGATAACATGATCATGGAAAATTAGCATAAAGATATTACTTTGTCTCAGTGACAGTATCATCTTTAAAATGCACTTTTAAGCTTTGCTTTGTTGTCACCAGCAGTTTGTTTTGCTTCCAGTTGTGATTTTATCAGGTAAGTATGTCCTGATTATCTCTTCCTACTTCCCTCTCCTTTATCCAGGCTCTATAGTTTTGTATGAAATAAAGCTTTAGAAATGAGACTTTTTTAAAAAATATATTTTTATTGATTTCAGAGAGGAAGGAAGAGGGAGAGAGAGATAGTAACATCAATGATGAGAGAGAGAGTCATTGATTGGCTGCCTCCTGCACGACCCCACTGGGGATCGAGCCCACAACCCAGGCATTGAACCTGGGACCCTTGACCAGAATTGAACCTGGGACCCTTCAGTCTGCAGGCTGATGCTCTACTCACTGAGCCAAACCGGGCAGGGCAAAATGAGACTTTTTATTAGTAAGTCTTTAGTTACAACTGTCATGTCTATAAAGTGAAATTCAAATTCACAGTAGTTTTTATTTTTCTCCAACTTCTTAGTAATATGCAGTGTCCCATATCTTGGACATTTTTGTGCCATTTTAATTTCTGCTTCTAGCGATAATGAACCGATTTTCCAGGAAAATGATAAGAAAGAGCTAAAACTTCTAACTTTGATTTTATGGCGGTGTCCACTACTTAGATTTTCACTTTAAAACTTTTGTCTTTATAATAATACATGTATCTGAATTTTAGGAAGTAAGATACAGTATGTTGTTTTCTTGTGTTCTTTATGGTATATTCTTTCCTTTAAAGAATAGATGCGGACTGATGGATTGTTTTTTTAAAATCTTTATTGTTGAAAGTATTACATGTGTCCACTTTTCCCCCCATGGACCCCTTCTAGTCCGCCCCTGCCCCAGGCCTTCCCCACCCTATTGTCTATGTTCATGGGTTATGCATATCCATGTAAGTTCTTTGGTTGATCTCTTCCCACCGACCCCACCCCACCCCTGTCTTCTCTTTGAGATTTCACAGTCTGTTCCATGCATCTGTGTCTCTGGGTCTATTTTGTTCTACAGTTTATTTTGTTCATTAGATTCTGCATATGAGTGAGACAGTGTGATACTTGTCTTTCTCTGACTGGCTTATTTTGCTTAGCATAATACTCTTCACGTCCATCCATGCTGTACCAAAGGGTAAAATGTTCTTTCTTTTTTACTGCTGCATAGTATTTCCATGGTATAAATGTACCACAGCTTTTTTATCCACTCATCTGCTGATGGGCACTTGGGCTGTTTCCAAATCTTAGCTATTGTAAATTGTGCTGCTGTGAACATAGGGGTGCATATATTCTTTATGATTGGCGTTTCAGGTTTCTTAGGTTACAGTCCTAGAAGTGGGATCACTGGGTCAAATGGGAGTTCCATTTTTAATTTTTTGAGGAAACTCCATACTGTGGATTTTTCTTTAATAAGAATCAGGATATGTGTAGCGTGCAGATAAATCAGACTTTTTATAGTTCTGTTCTTGAGTATATAATTTGACCTTTAGTTTAGCAAGTATTTGCATTAAGTTGTGGAGTATTTTTTGTTGTATATGAATGAGCACATTTTAAATTCTTGCCATGGGCTATTTATATTTAGAATCAGAAACAGCAATCCTGCCGGCCTCTCTTCTGCTGTACAGCAGAAAGCAACATAACAATGATGAATGCAGAGTAGTTAAGCCCAGTTGTTTCCAGTTGTTTTAAGATTTAGAATTTTCTCATCTAACCCTAAAATTTGTTTTAATCATTACCTTTGGACCTTTTCATCATTACCACTACCTCCCAAAAAATCCAAATCCTGGAATTAAAGAAAAGAAGGCTTCTGGCAAATGAAAATTGATTTACTGTGGCTTTTTTTTTTTTTTTCCTCTTCTTTACCTTTTGCTTTTTAAGGTTCAGGGATTCAAAAGTAGTGAAAGAAGTCCCACCTCTCCCATTGTCCAGCTGCAAGAAACTGTTAATCATCACCCCAGGATATTTTTCCAGTGAATTTTTAGAGAGTAGAAATGAGGAGGAGAGACCAAGAGCACGAAACATCAATATGAGAGAGACACATTGATTGGTTGCCTCCTGCATGTGCTTCGACCAGTGCCGGGATTGAGCCTGCAGCCAAGGTACATGCCCTTGATTGGCATCTTCAGTCCACAGGCCTGCTCTCGAGCCACTGAGCCAAACCATCTAGAGCTGCAGGAAAACTGAGACAGCAGGAAGCAGGAAAGAGCTAACGAGGTGACTGACTTTTGAGTAAACTCAGCCTGGTTGTGTCTTTCCTTGCACATACTTTCTTGTGCTGTCCCTAAAAATGTTTGGCCCAATACCATGTGGAGATGAGGAAAAGAGTCGTATTACTCTGCTGTAGGGAATAGGAGAAATAGCGTAGTGACCTCAAGTAGGTGAAGTTGTAAACAGGCTGGATTTATGATCTCTTCCCATCATCAGGAAAGCCACTCGATGCGTTGGTGGAACCCTGGCTGAACAGATTGTTTCTGAAGAGACACATGTTATAATTTGTAGGGTGTGTGTGTGATAGTATTCATGGTATCTGTAATAATAAAGGCATAATATGCTAATTAGACTGGACAGCTAAACAACCTTTCGGGCAGTCCTTCCAGATGACCATCTGGACGAATCCGGGGCTGCAAGTGCCGAGCCCCTTGCACGAATTTCATGCATTGGGCCTCTAGTTGATAATAAATTTATAGCTAAAATGTTAGGCTCTATGATAATAACTAGGAATGAAGATACAACATTTTGAAAATAACTCCTATATAATAAGAGAGGAATATGCTAATTCATATTACAGATCGAGTAATGACTGGATCACTGATCTGCAGGAGGTTGGGGCAGCGAACTACAAGTGGGCGGCAGAGAGCTACAGGAGGGGGCAGGCAGCATGCTATGAATGGGATGGTGGGCGGAGAGCTACAGGAGGGTGGCAGTGACCTACTGGTGCACGGATTCATGCGCAGGGCTATTAGTTTCTCTATAAAAATATGCTCTATTTCGTAGCATTTCTAGAATACATCCTCAAATAATTATAAACAACTAGATTTTATCTTGATTTTAAAAGGTGATAAACAGTAACCCTTATGTAAAATCTTGTGTACTAGTGTATAGTTTCTGTATTTCTGTAGCGATCGATCACATCTGTCACCTCTAAAACATTTCTCTTCCTCTTAGTCATTCCTTCTTTTATGTCCTCAGGCAACATTGATCTGCTTTGTCACTATAGGTTAGTTTGCATTATCTTTAATCCTGTCTAATAAAGGGGTATGCTAATTGACTCTCATGCCTTTGCAAAGATGGCGGCACCCACAGACAATAAGGAGGGAATATGCTAATTGACTGCCCTACCCTCAAAGAGGTGGTGCCCACAGCCACAAGATGGTGGTGCCCAGTCCCCTCAGCCCTGCTGGGGCTGCAGGTGTGCAGCAAGGCTGGGCCTGCCCCCAGGCGGGCCCGGCTGCTCTGCGTACGTGCCTCCAGAGTCCCCTAGTCCCCTCAGCCCCCCCGCCGCCCAGGGCTGCCCGAGGCTCAGGTAACCTGGGCGGGCCAAGGCTTATGCTGCCAGCAGCGGCAGCAGCAGAGGTGTGATGGGGTATTGCCTTCCTCTGATCACCATGTCACCTCCCACTCCTGAGGGCTCTCAGACTGTGAGGGGGGCAGGCCAGGCTGAGGGACCACCCCTCCAGTGCATGAATTTTCATGCACCGGGCCTCTAGTTTTATAGAAATGTAATCATGTTGTACTCTTCTGGGGGGCGGGTCTGTTGTCTTGCAGTCAGCCTGCTCATGAGATTCATCTATGTATATTCCTTTTTATTGCTGAATAATATTTCATTGTGTGCATAATTTGCTATTTGTTTATCCATTCACCTTTTGGCAGACATTTGAATTTCCATGTTCTGGCTGTTCTAAAGCTGCTTTGTCCATTCCTGAACACCTCTCTGTGGACATATGCTCTCATTTCTCATGCTTAAAGATTTAGGAGGGAATCAGTGGGTAAGTTTTAACTTAACTGCCAAACTATTTTTAAAGTGACTAGAGGCCCAGTCCACGAATTTTTGTGCACAGGTGAGGTCTGGCCAGCCCAGCCCCAGTCAGGGCGGATTGGGGCTGGACCTGTCAGGAGGAGGAGACGGTAGGAGGTTGGCTGGCCAGTCCGCCCTGATCAGGGCCCAATCAGGGCCGGGCCAGCTGGGGGCAGGGGGGCTGATTTGGGGTGGAGCCAGCTGGGGGGAGGGGCTGTGGTGAGCCGCCTAGCCCCACCTCCGAATGGGGTTGGGAAGCCAATTGGGAGTCAGTGGCCAGGGGAGGGAGCGTGGAGGGGGCCAGCCAATCCCACCCCCAATTGGTGTGTGTGGAGCCAATTGGGGGTGGAGCTGGCTGGGGGGAGGGGCCGCAGGCCGATTGGGGTGGTGGGGGTCGATTGGGGAGAGCCATGGGGAGGGGCTGCAGGGGATGGGTGGGCTGGCCCTGCCCCTGATTGGGGTGGGGGGGACAATCTGGGGCGGGGCCAGGTGGGGGTAGTGGCTGAAGGAGGTTGGGGTAGGGAGGTGATCAGGGGTGGGGCCGGCTGGAGGGAGGGGCTGCAGGCCAATTGGGGTGGTGAGGGCACATTGGGAGTGGGGCAAGCCAGGGGGCGGGGCTGCAGGAGGTTGGCTGGCAGGCCCCACACCCCCACCCCCATCCCCATCAGGTGGTTCTCTGGCTGCAGTGGGCGTCATAGCAACCGGTCGTTTAGGTTGTTATGGCATTCTGGTCGCTGGCTTTTTATATATATATATACACTAGAGGCCTGATGCACGAAAATTCGTGCAAGAATGGACCTTCCTTCCCCTGGCTGCCCGCAGTGCCTTCGCTCTGGCCAGAGCCGCCTTTCCGCCTTCCCATGCTGCCCAGAGGCCCTGAATGGCTGGGGTGGTGCGGATTGCCTGGCAAGCATCCCAACCCGCCCCCAGTTGCTTGGCGCCTGTGTATGCAAATTAACCTGCCATCTTTGTTGGGTTAATTTGCATACTCACTCCTGATTGGCTGGTGGGCATTGCAAAGGTATGGTCAATTAGCATGTTATTCTTTTATTAGGTAGATTGTATCTTTGCTAAGAGTTCTGATTGTTTCCCATCCTAGCTAGCCTTGATATGGTTAGTCTTTTTCATTTTAGACTGATAGCGGGTATCTAATGGTAGCTCTTTATGGTTTTAATTTGTGTTTCCTAGTAACTAAATTATGTTGACATGTTTTCATGCGCTTATTTACCATCTGATCTTTTTTCTTTTGCTTACTCCCTTCACCTTTTTTGTATATTTTCCTTTTAAGTTATTTTTTTTCATAGTTTTTACAAGCCATTTTTAAATTTCATTCTTTAATTTATTGAATTGTGAGGGTTCATTATTCTGGATTCAGGTATATGTTTTCAAAGTCTTTTGAAGAGCAGACTTACTAATTTTGATGAAGCCCAATTATTTTTTTAAATAAGTTTCACTTTTTGTGTCATATTTAAGAAATCTTTGCCTCAACATTACTAAGGTTTTCTCGATCTTTACTTCAGTTTTATAGTTTTACCTCCTACAGTTCTTCAGTCTATTTTGAGTTAATACCTGTATACCGATTTGTAAGGGTGAGGCAATTTTTATTACTTTCGGCTATTTAGGTGTTTCAGCACCATTTATTGAAAAGATGATTCTCTCCTCACTGAGTTGCCTTGGCATTTCTTTTGAAAATTGATGAACTGTATGTATGTCATTCTGTTTCTAGACTATTTTTTTCTATTGACCTATTTGGCTTTTTTTACATGGGTACTACTATCTTAATGTAGATATATAATGTCTTGAAAAATCAGAGAGTATAACACTTCTTTGTTCATTCTCAAAGTTATTTTGGCAATTCTAGATCCTTTGTGTTTCTATGTAAATTTTAGAATCATCTTGTCAATTTGTACAAAAAGCCTGCTATAATTTTTTTTGGGATGTATTGAATCTATAAATAAACTTGGGGTAAACTGACATTTCAACAATATTGAATTCAGTATTCTAATCCCTGAACATGGTATAGCTCTCTATTTACGTAAGTCTTCTCTTTTTTTTTTTTAATATGTTTTATTGATTTTTTTTTTTTTACAGAGAGGAAGGGAAAGAGAGTTAAAAGGATCGATGAGAGAGAAACACCGATCAGCTGCCTCCTGCACACCCCCTACTGGGGCTGTGCCCGCAACCCAGGTACATGCCCTTGACCGGAATCGAACCTGGGACCATTCATTCTGCAGGCTGACGCTCTATCCACTGAGCCAAACCGGTTTTGGCTGTTTTGTGGTTTTCAAGCCTTGCATATCTTCTATAAAATTTATCACAAAGTGCTTAACACTTTTTATGCTAAGTAAATGTTACTGCTTTAAGTTTCACAATTTTGGTTGTAGCTGATGTATAGAAATCGTTAATTTTGTATACTGCAACTTTGCTAAACTTAGCTATTCTAAGTAGGTTTTTTTTTCTTTGTAGTTTTTCTCATAGATGATCTTGTATGTGAATGAAGGTAGTGTTACTTTTCTAATTTGGACGCTTTTTTTTTTTTTACTTGCCTATTGCACTGGCTAACACTTTCATTACAGTGTTGAATGGAAGTTGTAAGAATGAATATCCTTATGTTTCTGATTTTTAAGGGAGAGTTTACTATTAAGTATGGTATAAGCCAGTGGTCGGCAAACTCATTAGTCAACAGAGCCAAATATCAACAGTACAACCATTGAAATTTCTTTTGAGAGCTGAAAACTGATTTCTGTGCATGGGCCACGAAGTTTCAATCGCATTGTACCTGCATGCCCTCACGTGGTATTTTGTGAAAGAGCCACACTCAAGGGGCCAAAGAGCCACATGTGGCTCGCGAGCTGCAGTTTGCTGACCACTGGTATAAGCTATAGGGTGTTTTTTTTTTGTTTGTTTTGTTTTGTTTTTGGTAGATTGAGGAAGTTCCTTTCTATCCTGGTTTGCTGAGACTTTTTATTAAGGAGTAGATGTTGGACTTTGTCAAATACATTTTTCCTCCTACATTAAGATAATTTTATGGTTTTTCACATTAAATGCTGAATTACATTGGTTGATTTTTAGAATTATAAACCAACCTGGTATTTCTGGGGTAAATTTCACTTTGTCATGATGTATTCTCATAGCAGTAATCCATGTTTGGATATGTTTGGTAGAATTCACCAGTGGGGCCATCTGGCCCTAGATAGATTTTAACTATAAATTAAATTTCTTTAAAATGTACAGGAATAATCAAATTACTCTTTTCTTTTTGAGTGAACTTTGGCAGTTTGTGCTTCTCAAAGAATATAGGACTTTGTCCATTCATTGAAATAAAATTATTCTTAATATGCTCATATCATCCTTTTTAGTATCTATAGAAATGTCACCTCTCTTATTTTTCAATGATAATTTATTTCTTTCCTTTTTCCTGATGAGTTTGGCTTTCTAGGATTTTATTGATCTCAACAAGCTTTTGATTTCACTTGAGTTTTCTTGGTTTCACCTTTGTATTTTATTGATTTCTTGTCTGTACTTTACTATTTACTTTCTTTTGCTTAGATGTTATTTGTTCTTCTCTCCATAGTTACTTAAAAGTATAAATTGAGGGCACTGATTTGGGAACTTTGTTTTTCAGGTTATGTATTTGGTAATTTCACTCTCAAGTATTACTTTTATTACAACACATAAAGTTAAGTAATTTTGTGTTTTCATTTTCATTCAATTCAAAATACTTAATTTTCCCTTTAATTTTTTTTTGACTTATACATTACAGTCACGTGCTGCCGAATGACCAGGATTCAGTCTGAGAAATGTGTCTGGTGATTTCTTTGTTATGCAAACATCATAGAGTGCACTTACCCAAACCTAAGTGGTGTAGGTACTTCTGTAATTGTATACACTGTTATGCAACTGGCAGTGGAGTAGGTGTGTTCATACCAGCATCGCCAAAAAACACATGTGTAATGTGTCGGGCTGCAACATTAAGACTCCTGTGACATCACTAGGCGATAGGAATTTGCAGCTCTCTTACAGTCATGGGATCACCACACCATCATATATGTGGCCTGACTTTGACTAAGATGTCATTATATGGTGCATGACTGTATTTAGAATTACGTTATTTAGTTTTAGAGTATGTGTGGATTTTCCAGATAACTTTCTGTTTTGACATCTAATTTAATTATGTCAGTTTTGTTATTAGGAGCATAAACATTTGGAATTCCTCAGTGGAGTCTTTCGTCATTATGAAATGTCCCTGGTAATTTTATTGCTCTGATATCTACTTTGTCATAAAATAATATAGCCACTCCAGCTTTTTTTGCTTGTTTGTTTGACTTGGGTTAGCATGGCTTACCTTTTCCCATTCTTATGTCTATGTTTGAAATGGGTGTCTTATCCTATCTAATAAAGAGGGAATATGCTCATTGCCATCACTTCCCTCACAAAGATGGCTGCACCCACAGCTGAAGCCAAGTTCCCACGAGGAGCCTTAACGAGCAATCAGCAGGGACCTGAGGCTACTCCTTCCTCCGCCCCTGTAGGGCTTGACAGGGGACCTCAGACTGCACCCCCCACCTGGCGGGGCTTGACAGGGGACCTGAGGCCACGTCCCCCACCCGGCAGGGCTTGATGGGGGACCTCAAGGTGCGCTTCCCATCCTGGTGCTGGGCTAGGGGACCTCAGGCTGCTCCCCCTGCCCCAGCGCCAGGCCAGGGGACTTGAGGTCATGTCCCCCCACCCCGGCACCAGGCTGGGGGACCTCAGGCTGCACCCCCCACCCCAGCACTGGGCCAGGGGACCTGAGGCCGCGCCCACCTGCCTAGCGGGGCTTGATGGGGGACCTCAAGGTGCACCCCCAGTGCTGGGTCGGGGGAACTCAGGCCGCACCCCCTGCCCAGTGGGACTTGACGGGGGACCTGAGGCTGTGCCCCCCTCCAGGTGCCAGGCTGGGGGACCTGAGGCTGCGCCCCACCCACTTGGCGGGGCTTGACGGGGGACCTCAGGCCATGTCCTCCACCCAGCAGGGCTTGACAGGGGTTCTCAGGCCATGTCCCCCACCTGGCGCGGCTTGACAGGGGACCTCAAGGCACACTCCCCATCCTGGCACCGGGCCAGGGGACCTGAGGCTACGTCCCCTGTCCCCTGCCTGGCGAGGCTCGACAAGGGTGGGACTGGCCAAGTCGGTATCTATCCCAGTGGGGGGCGGGGGCCTGCCGGGTCTGGGTCTCACGTGATTTTGAGGCACATGTGGTGGGCAGGGACTTGACTCTGGGTCCCGTGGTGTGCCCCAGACTCTGACAGGAGGAAGGTTTTCATATACATTTTACTAATTTTCTTTCATCCCTGACACTTCTATTATAGAGAAAGGACAAATAGCAATATTAAATTATTTCCTGTAATTAATCCCCTTTTAATGTGCACAAATTTTGTGCACCAGGCCACTAGTATAGTATAGTTTACATAGACTACAGATAGTTGGATTTTGTTTTTCTAATCACATAATAATCTTCGCATTTAAATTGTGGTAGGACTATTTACATTTAATGTGATTACTGATATGATTGGTTTTAAATCTACTCTTTTGTTATTTTCTATTTTTCCCTCCCATTCTTTGTTCCCTCTTTTCTGTGCTCTTTTGGATTGAGTAATTTTTTTTAATCCCATATCTCAATTGTGTTCTTTATTTGTCATTGGCTCACTATTACTAGACTAGAGGCGCATTGCACGAAATTCTTGCATGGTGGCGGTGGGGGGGGGGGGGGGGGCGGGGGAGGGCGGCCCTCAGCCCAGCCTGTACCCTCTCCAATCTGGGACTCCTTGGGGGAATGTCCGACTACCCCCCCTCCTGCCGGCCTGATCTCCCCTCACTGCCTCTGCATGCTGGCCTGATTGCCCCCTAACTGCCCCCTTCTCCCTTCGCACCCCCCCCCCCCCACTGGCCTGGTCGCCCTCAACTGTCCTGTCGCCCCCCCCCCCCCCCCCCCGCCAGCCTAGTCGCCCCCAACTGCGCGCGCGCCCCCCGCCCCCACCAGACTGGTTGCCCCACACAGCCTGCTGTTCAGTCGTCCCTCACTAACCCCCCTGCTGGCCTGGTTGTAGGCAGCCATCTTGTGAGGGTGTGAGGGTTAATTTGCATATTACATCTTATATAGGATTATCAAAGTGCAAGGTAGATCTTGAGTAAAACTTTAAAAAAAATGGAGAAACTCTGATAAAGGAAGAAATGCCAACTGGACACTAATTATGGCATCAGGTTAGATTTCTTAACCAGTCATCTTTGTAAGCAAAAGGCAGCACAGTGATAACAGTTAATTAATTGAATGTGAGCATCTAAGGTGGGTACACATTACGAGATGGAGAGCTTTCCCCCCATAAGCTTAACCCTGCTCTGCAGCAGTCATCTTTTATGAGTCTACCCTGTGCAGTACAGTCCTGGCTCTGGGGCAATGTGCAGCCATGTATGGACTGCAGGCCAACTCAGTGACTGACTGACTGATCAGGCAGGTCAGAAAGTAGAGGGGCCTGAGATCAGGTCTCAGATAAGACACAATGGCGTGGACTAAGTAGCGTAAACTTCCTAATTCATGTGCGTGTTGTGTCCTGCAGAAGCTCCCACTGTTTCTTACTAAGAAGTCAAAGGACATATCTAAACTTGGTGACAAGATTGGGGTTGCGGGGGGCTGGTAAGAGGAATTGTAGTGTTGCTTCACTGAAAAGCTTCTTACATGAGAGAATTCTGTGAGGGAGAAAGTGTGTGTGTCATGTGGCATTCCTATCAGAATAGCTGTGCCTTTTTGAAAAGGTGTCTCCTTTGTTCTTCATCGAACACAATTATGTGGAGGTTTCTAGCGTGGGAACGCCTGCTTGTGCAGACATTTTACTTCATACAGTGTTTTTGTTTTTTTTTGTTTTTACATCATAGCTGGAAATGAAAATATGGCAAACTGTTGTAATATGCATGCTATAATCTTTTAAACATCTACTCTCGAGTTTTGTCAGAAACGTATTTCAATAAGGGCTTGCAGCTTTCTATGGTGGAGGTCCTGCAGAGTTAACCATGAGCTTTTGTTGCGCTGCAGGTACAGGCAGTCTGGTCCTGTCCTCCTACCAACCACACTAGGCAGCTGAGTGGATAGCCCTTGAGCTGACTTGAATACTTTCCCTCAGTCACACACCAGAAAGCATGTTGTGCAAACGATTGAAGAAATGTGGTTATTCAACAAGCAGGTGACTGGATGTAATTGATGATTTTGGTCTCACTGGCCACATTTTTACTGTATGACTTAATTATGTTCATATCTTTGGGAGGAGGTTGTTTGGGGAAGGGATTTTGAATTTACCAGAAAACTTGACCTGATCTCTAGGCTGCTCTACTCCATTTAAGCATCCTATCTAATAAAGAGGGAATATGCTGATTGACTGCCCCACCCTCAAAGATGGCGGTGCCCACAGCCAATAAGGAGGGGATATGCTAATTGACTGCTTCCCCTCAAAGATGGCAGTGCCCATAGCCATAAGGTGGCAGCGCCCAGTCCCCTCAGCCCCACTGGGGTGGCAGGTGGGCCGGGCCACCCCGTGTGCCTGCATCCAGAGTCCCTCAGTTCCCCCAGTCCCCCAGCCGCCCAGGGCCAGCTGAGGCTTGTGCTGCTGGCAGTGGCAGCAGCAGAGGTGTGATGGGGCATCACCTTCCCCTTATTGCCGAGTCTCCTCCTGCCCCTGAGGGCTCCTGGACTGTGAGAGGGGGCAGGCTGGGCTGAGGGACCCTCCCCGCTCCAGTGCATGAATTTCATGCACCAGGCCTCTAGTCTTATCTAATAAAGAGGAACTATGCAAATTGACCATCACAGCATCACAAAGATGGCGGCACCCACAGCAAAGACCAAGTTCCCATAATGAGCCTTAACGATAATCAGGTACCTGAGGCTGCACGCCCACCGCCCCCCCCGCCCCCCAGTGGGGCTTGACAGGGGTCCTCAGACCACGTCCCCCACCCCCAGACTAGGCTGGGGGACCTCAGGCCATGCCCCCCACCTTGGTGCCGGGCTGGGGGACCTCAGGCCATGCCCCCCCCGCCTGGCAGGGCTTGATGGAGGACCTCAGGCCACACGCCCCGGTGCCAGGCCAGGGTACCTCAGGCTACGTCCCAGCCCTGGTGCCAGGCCGGGGGACCTGAGACTATGCCCCCACCACCCAGGGCTTGATTGGGGCCCTGAGGCTGCACTCCCTACCCTGCGGGACTTCACAGGGGACCGGAGCCTGCGACCCCGCCTGGCACCAGGCCAGGGGACCTGTGGCTGCGCCCCCTGCTTGGCGGGGCTTGTCAAGGGTGGGGCTTGACAAGGGTGGGGCTGGCCAGGTCTGGATCTCACCCAGTGGGGGTGGGTCTGGCTAGGTCTGGGTCTTGCACAACTTTGAAGCACCGCGGATGGGCGGGACTTGCCTCTGGGTCCTGTGGCGCGCCCCAGACTCTGATAGGAAGATTTTCATACACATTTTACTAATTTTCTTTCATCTCTGACACTTCTATTACAGAGAAAGGCCAAATAGAAATATTAAAATATTTCCTCTAATGAATCTCCTTTTAATGTGCACGAATCTCGTGCACCGGGCCACTAATAAATAGGTACAAAAAGGTAAATTTGCCAACAAATAATTTAATTTGGTGCAATATAGGAAAATTTGTAATTATGTCATCTCTTATTCACATCATTAGTGTGCCTGCCCAAGGACTGATTGGTAGGAACCCTTCTGAATCTTTTGAGAATAAAGGTAAACCAACCTCAACCCCCCCCCCCCCAGCCCCCCCCATTTTGGCCTTTAAAGCACAAAACGAAACAAAACATTTATAATCCTGGTCACCTAAGAAATGGTTCCATGGGACCTGGGAGATCATCTTTTTACATTAGTTTCACTCATTTACTAGTGACAAATATGAAGATAGCTTCTCATCACAGGCTTACAAATTGGCTGCATCATCCTTAATTTTTGCTATTTGTTGGTCTAGAATTTGTCATTTTCCTTAATTGGTTTATATATTCTGAGGTGTCTATATACTTTGAAGTTTTTGAGTAGATCACAGCAAAAGCTAAGTGATAAACCACTGTTAGAGCCTGCAGCCCAGTGAAAGTAAGTTACTTTGGCTTGAGCCATATAAATTCAAACTTCATTTATTCCTTCTGGTAAAGCAAAGATGCTGTTAAGGTTGAATTTGTAAAATATCTTGTTACAGAACCTCAAAGATGGAATTTGTATTTTAAGCTTTAATTAAAACTTGCTATAAAAATTGCCTGCATGTAAGTTAGATGTTCTTAGCACATTAGAGTACATTTCTCCTGACTAAATCATCATTTCCTCACTGCCTACAACATGCACATCAATAATAGAGTAAGCGAATTCAAAGGTATTTCAGACCTTAAAAAGTCAACCTGGAAACACAACCAGATATGCCTAGTTATTATAGTGCATGGTCAAGTGAGTGTAAATGCGGAGTCTGTGCAGCATACAATGTAGAGCTCTTTCTCCCATCGTTGCTGTTGCTAATGATTACTCCAGCATAAAGTCCTTTTGTTTTGAAGTGAAGTGGGTCAGTTGAAAAGAGGACCGGCAGGGACTCTGTGCTGCCTGTGCCTGAGCACAGGGACTTTAGGCAGTCCTAAACTGCCCCTGGCTTCTGCTTTCTAATCAACAGAATGAAAGGCTCATACTTGCTAGACCTCAGCAGTGCCTCCCAGTTTAAATCCTCTAATGTGTGGGCTGTACTATTTTTTATCAAGTTTTGTTTTAAATAAATATACCATCTGAGAGAATTAGCACACATCTCACTGCCTTTTCTCCTTTCACCTCTTTGAGAAAAATATAACAGCGATGGAAATTCCTTATGTACTAGCTTTCATGTAAGGTCACAGAGCTCACATTAAGTTATATATATTGTCAACAGATGGTCATTAGGGCCAATTCAATGCCAGTAGGAATTCTTAATTTGGGGTGTGGTAAAGGAGGAAAGATTATGCAGTACAAACAGCTCAATTAAGATTGCAGGAATAGGGGACAGCATGGCTCTGAGGTGGCCCTGGAGTTAGACAGCTTTGCTTCCTTCCTTCCTGCTCCACTGCCAGAGAAATGCAGGCCTCAGTCTTAGGTGGAAAGGGAAAGTGTCCTCCCCGAGCTAGAGGGGAAATGACTTATATAAAGAGAAGTCCCTGCCCCTGGTCCCTGATTGGTCCAAATCTTCATAGTTTGTTTTCATCCAAAAATCACTGTCCAGATTGGTTAGTGAATAAATTAATGGGGGCGGCGCTTAATAGCTGCAAATCGCCTGTTGTACAAGGAAAGTCTATAGCCTGTTGGTTGAAATAGTATTCCAGGAACTCTTATAGATTGGCTCAGATGGCAAGAACACGGTGCAGGAGGCTTCTCCCACAAGTGCAGTTTCTGTGAGAGGCCTCTGTTTAGCATTGGCTGCTGGGCTGTTTATATATTTGAGCCCAGTTAGCTGGCAGGAGCCCTTCTCAAGAGCATTTATTCTTGGGATCAGTAATAATGTTTTGTGTTCCGTACTAAGATAACTGCAAAGACAGTCGTCTTCTTCAACCCAAAAGCCTTTCTTAACCGGTTTTGAGAGAATTAAGCTCTATTGCTCTAAGGTTTCCATCAGAGATAGTGAATTACCTTCCCCTCTGTGGACCTAGTCCATTCTCATGTGAATTTAAAAATGCAAAACAGACTGGTAACATAGATGTTCTTTGTACTTTACACCCCACTTCCCCATACACACACTCCAATATGCCCCCTCCCCCCAACCCAAATACTTAGTGAACACCTACAGTTCTTCCTGTCACTAGTGATACTGTGCCTTACAGGTGTTTTTCTCTCTAGGGATGTTCCCTTTGTTCACCTGATTGATTAATTGAGGACTCCCTCAGTCCTTTTGTTTACTCATCTCTCAGGGCAGAGTTGGTATTCACGCTTTTGTGACACAATACCTGGCCTTAGGACTATCATCTTTCACATTTAAAATTGTCTCACCACTCCTGACCTTATTTGTCCGCAGAGAGCAGGGACTGTAAGACTTATCACTGTCCACTGTATATTGGTTGAATATTGAATGATTCATTTATACACTCTTGCTGTGTAATGGTAGACATTTATAGTAAAGGTTTCCGCTAGTAACTGCAGCAGTGTATCTGGGCTCCAAATAGTGGAACACATTGGTCTGCATGGAGATAGAAATACAGTCTTGGCTTCACTAACTGAACACTCAAGTGAGCTGAATCCATAACTACTACTAGTACTGGGATAAAGACATTTAAACATGTCCTGAGTGCATACATTCTTTCTGATTGGTGTTTTGGGATTCTTAGAATATATTCCCAGAAGTGGGCTTGCTGGTCCAATGGCACTTCCATTTTTAATTTTTTGAGGAACTTCCATAATGGCTGCTCCAGTCTGCATTTACACCAACAGTGAACTAGGCGCCCCCCCCCCTTTTTTTAAATATATTTTATTGATTTTTTACAGAGGAAGGGAAAGACATGGGGAGTTAGAAACATCGATGAGAGAGGAACATCGATCAGCTGCCTCCTGCACGCCCCCCACTGGGGATGTGCTCGCAACCCAGGTACATGCCCTTGACCGGAATCGAACCTGGGACCTTTCAGTCCGCAGGCTGACGCTCTATCCACTGAGCCAAACCGGTTTCGACTAGGGCCCCTTTTCTCCACCTCCTTGCCAAAATTGTTATTTGTTGATGGTAGCCATTCTGACAGTGTGAGATGATACCTCATTGTAGTTTTAATTTGCATCTCTGATGATCAGTGACGTTAAGCATTTTTTCATATGTCTGTCGACCATCTCTATGTCCACTTTGGAGAAGTGTCTATTCAGGTCCTTTGCCCACTTATTAATTGGATTGTTTGTCTTTCTTTTGTTGAGTTGTATGAGTTCTTTATATATTTTGGAAATTAACCCCTTATCAAATGTATCATTGCTGAATATGTTCTCCCACACAGTGGATTCGCTTTTCATTTTGTTGATGGTTTCTTTTGCTGTATAGAAGGTTTTTTTAGATATATGCACCCTATGTTCATAGCAGAATTATTTACAATACCCAAGATCTGGAAATGGCCAAGTGCCCATCAGGAGTAGATGAGTGAATTAAAACAATGATACACAGTGGAATACTGTGCAGTTGTAAAAAGGAACTCTTACATTTTGCAACAGCATGGATGTACCTGGAGCTTATTATGCTAAGTGAAATAAGTCAGTCAGAGAAAGACAAGTACCATATGATCTCACCTATAGGTGGAATCTAAATGAACAACATAAACTGATGGACGAAATAGGACCAGAGGTATGGATACATGGAACTGACATTTCAGAGGGGAAGAAGGAAGGTGATAGGAAGAGATTGGCCAAAGAACATGTATGCATAGCCCATGGACACAGACAATAGGGTGGTGAAGCACTGGTTGGGGTGGAGGTGGGCAAAAGGAGGGGAAATGGGAGATATCTGTAATGGTGTCAACAATCTATACTAATAAAAGGGTAATATGCTAATTAGACCAGATATCTTCTGGACGTCCTTCTGGACAAAGCTATGGTGGCGGGGGCCGAGGCAGAGGCAGTTCGGAACGATCAGGCCAGCAGAGGGGAGCAGTTAGGGGGTGATCAGGTTGGCAGGGGGGAGCAGTTGGGAGGGGAATCAGGCCAACAGGGACGGGCAGTTATGGGGTGCTCAGGCTGGCAGGGGAGCAGTTAGGGGGCAATCAGGCCAGCAGGCAGAGGTAGTTAGGGGTGATCAGGCAAGCAGGCAGGCAGGCAGGCCAGCGGTTAGGAGACAGAGGTTCCGGATTGCAAGAGGGATGTCTGACTGCCGGTTTAGGGATCAGACCTAAACTGGCAGTCGGACATCCTACAAGGGGGTCCTAGATTGGAATGGGTGCAGGCTGGGTTGAGGGACACCCCTCCCCCCTGTGCACGAATTTTGTGCATCAGGCCTCTAGTAATTAAGTAAGTAAATAAATAAGTAAATGAAATAAGACATGTCCTGAGTGATGTAAGGCAATAACCAAATACTGGTATGTATGTAATGGCAGAGAACAAGTCAATGGAGTCTTTTAACAAATGGATGGATGGGATGATTGACTTAGATTAGATAAGATGGATAATAGAGCTTCAAAAATGAGATTGCCTTCATTGTCATTAGTTAGAAGGTTTTAAAAGGTCAGTACCATCTCTGGGCCTCTCATAGTTTCCTTATTTGGGAAATCCTTGTTTTGAGAGAATTGCTTAAGAGTGTATGAGCAACTGTGTTGAAAGGAGAAAGCAACAAAATAGAACTTTGAAGTGTAAGGAAACCAAACAAATTCTAGGTTTCTAGCTCTATCTCTTGTCATTCAGTCAGGTTAATAAATATAGTGGATGTTTATGAGAGATTTCTTGAGTGAACTGGAAAAAGTGGGCTTCAGGATACAATGAACAAGAATGACTAAGTTGAATTGGGGTGCAGAAAGAGTAGTCCTGCTAAAGGTACTTCTTGCGAATGTCTAGAAGCACCAGTGCATTCTTGGGAATGGATAGTGAAGGTAAGAGCCCAGATCTAGCCCATAGTGCTTTTGGAAGCGCATGCTGATACTTTTGAGGAAGGGGAGTAGTATAATTTAATATGTGACAGCAGTAGAATGAATTTTTCCATTCTTGGTGATAAACTCAACAAAGAGGAGGTTTGTAGTGAATAGTGGAAGATGAGATAATAATCTTTATAATTGAGTGACTATTATATATCAGGCCTGATACAAGGCGTATTCTAGATCAGTGGTCACCAACCTTTCAGACCTCAAGGACCACCAGTGGTCCACAGACCACCGGTTGGTGACTGCTGTTCTAGATGACTTTAATTAGTACAGCAGCTATGAAGATACCTAGTATTATTCCAGTATTAAAGATGAGGATAGACAAAACCCATCTACAGCATATAAACAGTAGTACTAGGGGCCCAGTGCATGAATTCGTGCACCTTAAAAGGAACTGTGGGCTGCAAGGCTGCGGTAGGCACAGGAGTGGGTCTTGGCTCATCCTCTGCGCTGCTGCCCAGCCCCTCCCACTGTGGCCCCAGACTCCTGTCTGCCGGCAGCCCCACTCCCGCCACTGCTGCTCCCATGCACTGATGGCACTGGCCCCACTCGCACCCGCTGATGGCACAGAGCGATTGGAGCAGGGCTGGGGCTGTCAGCAGGTGCGAGTGGCTGGCTGCTGCCCCCATGGCTCCTCAGGAGCAGGGGGAGGTGGAGAAGCCAAGGCCTCAGGGATGATTAGGGCCAGCAGCCGCCACTCAACACCCGCTGATGGCGCTGAGTGATTGGGACCAGCGCCTATCACTGGCAGCAGGTGCGAGTGGCGGCTCTGGCGCTGGCTGCAGGAGTGAGCAGGGCTGGCTCTGGCAGTGGGTGCGAGCAGTGGCTCCAGTTCTGGCAGCGGGTGTGAGTGGGGCTGGCGCTGTCAGCAGGTGCAAGTGCCAGGCAGGATTGCAGTGCACGGGAGCAAAGAATTTTCAGTAACCACCAGAGGCTTGCCCTGATGACAGCAACTGGCTTTGGTCTGGTGCCCCCGCTCACCTGCTCCACCATCCTGCCGTGGTCAATGCACGTCATAGCCACCAGTTGTTCGGTTGTTCTGCTATTCGGTCTATTTGCCTATTAGCCTTTTATTACATAGGATTGGATGATATACTAACTTGAGTTGCAGAGGATGGAGGTACATCAAAGTGGGGGGGGGTGTAGGGGTGGTATGAAGGATTGCCTCCGACTGTGACCTCTTGAGGCTTTGCCTTTACAGATTTGATGGAGACCTAAGGTGAAGCTAGTTTTGATTTCTATGAAAATGGTATTTGGTTTTGTTCAAATTATTTACTGATTATTATTTAAATAAGCCAGACCTTTAAGTTTGTTCCGTTATGGTGAACATTAATCTTAAGGATCTTCAATCACTTTGAGAATGTATATTATTTTTAAAAGATTTTCTGATGAATGACTGGTGGTGATGTATTAAAATTCTGAATTTGGGAGAAAAATAAGTTACATACTTTTGAAAGTAAAGCTAAGGGGATTGTTCAGTAATTAATTTTTCACTTCACTAACTTAATCACATTAACCACCTGAAGAAGAGATGAAAACAAAGTTTTTACCCTTCCGTCTTGTCTGTGCACATGCATTGGTGGTGTCTTCACAGCCCCTTTCTCCAGCAGGTACGTCATTTTCCTCTGGTGTGTTCACACTTCTTTGCCGACCCTATAGATTTATACACAGTGAGTCACTTCATTTACGTTTTCTATTCCTGCATGCCAGCCTTCTTTCTAATTGCATTTATTTTTGAAGTATGCTTTATACCAGTTTGTCAGATTTCTCCCTTCGGTATCCTTAGAAATGTGAATTATGTAGCTTTCTATAATATCAGGAAGTGTTCAGCTATAGGAGTTGTGATGATTTATTGCAACATACTGCCATTTGTCCTTTGCTGTTTTTTTTTTTTTAATATATTTTATTGATTTTTTTTTTTTTTTTTTTACAGAGAGGAAGGGAGAGGGATAGTTAGAAACATCGATCAGCTGCCTCCTGCACGCCCCCTACTGGGGATGTGCCTGCAACCAAGGTACATGCCCTTGACCGGGATTGAACCTGGGACCCTTCAGTCTGCAGGCCGATGCGCTATCCACCGAGCCAAACCGGCTAGGGCTGTCCTTTGCTTTTTTATTCATCAGTTCACTGAATGCACTATTTAGCTTGCATTAAATATTTTATTTTTACTTTGTGTGCCCTGAATATTTTGTGTTGTTTATAGGTTAGGTCATAATCTCTAAAAGGGAATTGTAATGTCTTTCATTTGTTTAGTATTGAGCTTAGCCCAGTATAAACAGTCTCATAACTTTAAACAGTTTTAGTAAGAAGGTGTGTGTGTGTGTGTGTGTGTGTGTGTGTGTGTGTGTGTGTGTCAAGCTACTTTAATTAGATTAAAAACTACAGGTAAAGAAATGTGTTTGAAAAAGATGCCTGATGTATGATACAGTAATTTTTCACTATTTAGTTCTAACTTGTATAACATGTTAAGTTTTGTAAAACACAAAGACATATACTGTTGCCTTAGGTGATAATGGAATATAGAGTACATATTTACAAGAATGCAGTATTGTTAAAAGGACTGGATGACATTTCAAGTCATCTTTTTCCCCAAAGTGTAACTGTTTTGAGAAGGAAATAAAAATTGGAATGAAATGTGTTTTAAACTATGTCATCAAAAGTTGGAATGGGAATGTTCTTGTTTCCTGGATTTAAAGAAAAAAATTTTAATGTATGTTTGAAAGTTACAGAAGTTTGGAGGTGAAAGGCATTTGCTGAGCAGGCATTATTGTCATTTCATTCATTCAAGACTCTCTTTAAAGACACTTTATGTTAAGCTGACTATCCCATATAGGTTATATAGTTCAGGCACAAGGTCAAGTGTTCAACCTGTAGCTAACAGGAAGGAAAGGCATTAAGGAGCCCAATAATCCATTCTCAAATCAGCTCTGTACTGTGGTCAGTGGAACGGGGGAGAGATTTTAGGTATTAAGTGGGATGGGTAAGAAAAGGCACTTCTGCCATGGATGTGAGACTCTTTAAATGGAAAATGACTTCAAATAATGGTGCCTGTGTGGTGTGATTTACAATTTCCCCAGGTTCATTTTAGGATGGAAAGTTCTTGGAAAGAGCGGTTTTTTTCTCATTGTGTCACTTATTCTGGTCTGCACTGGTCTGCTCTGGCAAAACATATGGGGGGTCAGGGGGGTAAAGCAGTCTTCAATGTGAAGGGAAAGTATACTCTCAGAGCCGGAGGGGAGCTGACTTATAAGCAGATTGGTGTGTCCTCATACAGATCAGGACATCAAGTCCTCACAGTTTGATTGGTCCAGAAGACACTGTCTTGATTGGTCAGAATGGAGCTGCTCTGATTGGTCAGTGAAGAAGCTTATGGGAATATACGTCTGAGTGGATGGGCAAAGTTTCAGTCCTTTTGGCTGAAATAGGGTTCTAGGAACTCCTTTATAAAGGCTGGCTCAGATGGCAGGAGCACAGTGCAGGCAGGCGGGCCAGGTTGGGAGACCTGCAGCTTAGAGCAGGTCTGCTGTTTGCATGAGAGGCCCTTATTTAGAAATGGCTGCTAGGCTCTGTATTTTGTTTTGTTTTTGTTTTTTAATATATTTTTATTGGTTACAGAGAGAAAGGGAGAGGGAGAAAGATGGAAACATTAATGATGAGAGAGAATCATTGATAGGCTGCTTCCTGCACACCCCACACTGGGAATTGAGCCTGCAACCAGGGCATGTGCCCTGACCAGGAATCGAACCCTGACCTCCTGGTTCATAGGTCACCGCTCAACCACCAGCTATGTTGGCTGGGTAAGCTCTATTTTTTACAATTTGAGTCTAGTTTTCCACCCGGAGCTCTGGTTGGTAGGTATCTCCTTTCTCAGGGTCAACACACATCATATTGACTAGCAGTAAAATACAAGCTATAGCCAAAGTCTGCCTACTTAAATTCAGGCAATTTTAATAGTTTAAGAGTTAACCTATACTGGAGTTATAATTGTCACTTGCCTGTAACTTCAGGAGCCAATTTGAAGGCACTCCTCTCCTAGTTTCTTGAGACACTGCTGATCAATGTTCTCAGCTTCTCAAAGCTTTTTGCCTGGGACACAAGTGAATACCATTCAAGTAGCTTCCCTTTCCTTGTTCTTTCCCTGTCTTTGCTGGTGATAGAGGTGAGCCTCTTTCTCTTGGACAAAAGTTAGCCATCTTATGGATTTTACCCTCTTCCACAAACTAGAGTTTTTACTAGAATATTCAAGATTGAACTGCTTACTGTCCAACTCAACACCTCACTCCACCCCCCACTTCATTTTTTTATACCAACTTGCTCCTTTGAAAGGGTATGGGAAGAATGAGTGTTCTTCCCTGGGATTTAGCTGCTCCGATGTGCTTGGAGGCAGTGCAATGGGTTAACTTGGAGGCCGGCAGGAATGTCTAGGTGTAGGGAAGGGCTCTGAGAAACAGCAATTTCTGAGAAGTTAGGACGCCCTGCCTAAGACAACCAACCGGTTCTCTACCCAGACCTCACATTAGAGTCTCATGGGGATCCATTTAAAACACTTTCTCCTAGGTGGGCCCCTTCTCAGATTCATTAACGGAATAACTGTTGCTGGAGCCAGAGCCCCCACTGATTTGAATCAGCCAGATTTGAAAATCACTAACTTAAGGGTAGGCATAGATGAGAATCAGTAATCTGTCTGCCAGGCTGCTTATTTCTTTGGCAATTTGTGTGTATTTTGTTCAGCATTTCAGCATATTCCTATCGATGTGGCCAGTGAGTTTTAAGTTTCCATCTCTATAGTCCTATAGTAGACAGTAGAGGGGATTTGTAGTCGCTGAATACATGGTCCTAAATGAGAGTGCCTATCTGGCTCCCTGCCTGCCTTCCTGCCTCACCTGTGGTGTGGTCTTAACAGCTACATGATCTTCCTTCCATCTTGGCGGTACCTGAGACTCGCCCCTCCCTGGTTAGCTTCTTCACCCCAAAGCCACTTTCTTTGAATATGCCCCTGATGTTCCTGTTCTTGAGAACACTTCCCTCAGTGGTAATATTTCATGGATGTGTGTGCTTATTTGCTGCTTTCTCTCCCTGTTTAGACCAAGTTCTTGAAGAGCAGGGATTGCCTGTTTTCACACACCATTGCATTTCTAGTATCTAGCACAAAGCTTGACATACAGCATATGTGGAATGAATGAAAAAAAGTGCAGGGCAACTGGATAAAAATTGCACTAGCTAACATGTGTCTATAGAACCAAATAAATAGGAGAGCTCACAGAAAAAGACTTCTGTGGCTACTAGGGTCGACAGCAGCAGTGTGGCAGGGATTTTAAGTAGAGAAGTAGGGAGGAAAGGAACCCTAAGGGTGGGGTCCGCATTTACTGTCAGACCTCTGTGGTTGGGGCAGCGATTTGCAGCCAGTGTGCTACAAGAATGTTTAAAACATGCAGTACCTGACTATTTAGTCTGAGGCACTGGCCTCTTCTCCTTTAGATTGTCAGGTTAGAAAATGACAACAGCCAACACAACAATAGCTGTCCAGTGTGAGTGAATCAAAATTACAACTATTTATTTTTTGTCAGATTGGCAAAAAATGTATTTTTTGGTGTGCTGTAGAATTAGTTTATGTGTGCCATGGAATGAAAAAGGTTAAAATTGCTAAACTGTAGCAACAATGTATATTCTTTTTCCCTGGTCTTAATTTTCTGCATTTTTCATTAGCATTGATTATAGCATTGATTAAATATGTACATGCAATTAAAAAATTTTCAAACTGCCTCACCCTTTGTGGCACACAGTAGGAGAGTAAAATAATGGTTGTATATTTTTAAGTACCAAATCAGCCCATTAAATATTACTCTCATGTCCACTCTATACTTTGAAACATTTAGACCTTTCCTATTCTTTTCAACACCATTGAAGTAATACATGGAATACATTTATTATCAAGGAGATGATTAGCCATGGCATAGCACTAAATTTATTAAATAAATTTAAGGAAATGTAAGTTTTCTTAGAACATTGAGTTTTCTTAAAGTGCTTAATATTTTCATTTTTAAAGAATTTCACTTAAGTATGTACAGTCACATCTTCATGCTAAGTGTGTCTAAAATATTGAAGACTTTAAACCAGCGGTCACCAACTGGTGATCTGCGGACCCCCCGTGGTCCTTGAAGTCCGAAAGATTGGCAACCATTGCTTGTACCTCCATTGCAACCAGATCCGTACATGTCACCAGATGCCCGGGTAGGATAATGAATGAGGCTTCACTAATGCTCTCAGCCAGCACGCAGGAGTGCAGGACTTTGTACGGCACAGGGAGTATCCAGCTATTCATTTGTGGCAGTGGTAGCTGGATCTTAATGTTTCCTCTGGGGGTTTTCAGGGTCATTCATTGGCCCAACAGACTGATTTTAAGTGCTTTCACTTGAAGAGAGTACATTTAACAAGGTTATATTTGGGGGTGGGAGGGATGAATTTTGGGAAGATTAGTGGGTCTATAATTTAGAGACAGAGACAAAACACTGTCTTTTAAGGCAGATTAATCAAGGAAATTGTATCCCCTTCAGAAAACATTTCATTGGCTTCTTAGAGAATTTTCCTGCTAGAGAACCTAAGCAAATGAAATATTCTCCAGACCTTAGTTTATTTTTACTGCCTCTTTTTTAGTATAAGAGCACTGCTTACCGACCACTTAATGTCAATTAAGTAGGCAGAATTAAATTATTTTAGGCTTGTTCATGTTTGTTTTAAGTATAAATCATGGATTTTGGCCATTCAAATAAACATTTTAGCTCCACCAGGTGATGTCTGTACACCAAGAGAAAACAACTGAATAGAGGTTGAGCAGCTAGTGCCAGTAGGGAAGGACTAGGCACTGGAGTCTCCTGGCTCTTAGTGCTACGAGGGCTTATGTAACGATTACTCTCATTCCAACCATCCATTGGTCCAAATCAGTTGAGTTTGTAGAGTTGTGTGTACCTTAAAAAAAAAATAATCTGTAGCTTGTGGGGTTTTAAAGCCAGAGCATGTGATAATGGCAGTAATTGATGGTGAACTGCATGACTCCTTGCTGTGTTGGCTAACCAGTATATCATGCTTGCTATTCAAACCCCGTACTTGCTTATGATAAATTTATTTGCTGGAACATTATGACCATCACCATTTCGCCCTGAATATTCTGACAGAAACAAATTTGCATTTTTGCAGTTTGATACAATAGGTCTTTGTTCTTAGGACTCTGGTGTTGAGATACTATTAACTTTGGAATGGCAGCTGTTGCTCTCATGAAAAAGCAGCTATTCTAGTTACAAGTTTTGTTGCTGTTTAATTAAGATTTGCATACTATGCAACCTATGGGGGAGTTCTTTGAAATATAGACACTGAAAGTTTCAGATTTGCTTTAGTATGAGAAACCATATACTTTTTATGGCCTAGACTCTAGTTGTCAAACTATAGCTCAACACTTGTATTTTTAAATGGTCGTTACTGTGTCTACATAATCATCTTATTTTGACTTCTAGCATATAAAGATTAAATAGTTTGCTGACACCTAGTCTAAAGGAATACAATAAATATTGACAATATTTGATTTAATGTCTGAAGAGTTGGCTATGAGGTCAGAGCTGGGTTACTTACATTAGTTGTTTCACTTCTAGCTTCCTCAAGTTAACCATTATTTCCTCAATAGTAGATCTGATCAGAATGTTTTGTAGAAAATAGTAAATGTATCATAATCTGGAGCATTTTCTAGGCATTTTTCTATATTTTATTTAAAAATTAATGTGGGAGACTTGTGCTTGTTATGAGTTATCTATTGCTGTGTAACAAATCCCCCAAATAATCATTAAAATATATATTATCTCATACACCTTTTTTCTTTCAGTTTTATTGAGACACAATTGACAATCAGCACTGTATACGTTTAAGGTGTATAGATAGCATCATGACTTGACTCACATTGTGAAATGGTTATCACAGTAGGTTTAGTTAAATACATCACTTCATTAGGTACAGAAAAGTTTTATTTTTCTTTGTGATGGGAATGTTTAGGATTTACTCTCTTAGCAGCATCCCAATGTACTATTCAACAGTGTTAACTATTGTCATCATGCTTTACATAACATCTCCAGTAATTACTTAGTCTTACATCTAGAAGTTTGTACCTTTTGACCACCTTTATCCAATTCTCACACCTTTTTTAAGAGTTAGGATTTTACAAGTGGTTTGGGCTCAGGGTCCCCAATGAAATTGTAGCAAGATGTTGGAATGGGCTGCAGTCATCTGAAGGCTTGACTGGGGCTGGAGGATCCAATTTTCAAGATGACTTACAGGACTTTGCCCAGACCTCCAGTTCCTTGCTGGCTGTTGGCAGGCAAGGCAGGCGTTCTTAGTTGCTCACCATCTGAACCTCTTCTGAAGGCTCTCCAAGTGTCCTCATGACAGGACTGCTGGCTTCCCCAGTGGTCCAAGAAGCGCCAGGAGAAAGCCTCATTCCTTTATCCTTAAGCTCAGAAATCACTTAAGTCATATTCTGTTTGTTAGGTGTATGTCATTAAGGGCGGCTCAAAGCCAAGAAGAAAATTGGGCTCCCTAATTTTGGGGCGTTTTGTGTTTGTGAAGTGAGAAGTATCAAAGAATTTGGACCGATTTTAAAACCGGCACCATCTATTTCAGTGGTGATAGTGGTAGAAACTGGGGGGTGGTATGTGCTTTGGGAGGTGTGAATGGGGTCCGTTCTTGTGTGAATGTATTACATATAGTACATCAAGTGTTGGCAGCTTTTCTAGGTAAGTGACAGTGAAGGTGTGTGGGTATGTGTCTCTTGGGTGGTATATCTCTGTGTGTATTTTGTTGGTGTCAGGGTGTGTGTTTGAAGAGCATGTGCATTTGAGGAAATCTATCGGCCTGTGTGGGGTGGATTTGGGGGTGGCTTGAGGGGTGTGGGAAGTTTTCCCAGTATCTGAAAGTAGTAGAGTTTCTTATGAAACCTCCCCTTCCCTTGTCTTTTTTCCTTTCTCCCATTTCTTTTTTGTTTTTTGTTGTTAATCCTCACCTGAGGATATTTTTCCCATTGATTTTGAGGGAGGGATGGAGGTAGGTAGCTAGGTAGGTCGGTATGAGAGGGACACATTGATTGGCTGCCTCCTGGATGTGCCCCAACTAGGGCCAGGGATCGGATCCTTCCTGCAACTGAGGTACATGCCCTTGACCAGAATTGAACCCCGTACCAACGTTCTAACCACTGAGCAAACCAGCCAGGACAAAACCTTTCTCAATGGCATAAATGGTATAAGACAAAGCAGCAGCTAACCATTAGCCTATATGGAAAAATTTTTGAGTGATAACTTCCTGGAACACCATACTTTGCACACCCATCAACCTAGTCAAACACTACTTATTATTTTCCCACTACTGGATGCCCATTAAAGAGACCACTTTGCTACCAGCATAACCAACCACAGTTTCCGCAGCCTTCAAGCGTTTTCTCTCTGAATATAAACAGTGCGAATGGTGGATGTACACCACTTGAAGCACACACAATTTCTATTTCATACACCAAGATCAAAATACCTAATTAGGTGCAGTTCTACACCAAGCATGACACCCCTGCCAGCTCTCAGGCTTTGTGATACCTGAGGACAGTGTTGCTGAGTAAGGGGAGAAAAAGCCTAAGTCTCACAGACAGGCCCATGTTCTGGAGGCTGAGATGCTGAGTGTGGTTCCCAGGGAAGGAGCTTGCTTGGTAGGCCCTGGGTACACACTGCCTCTATAGTGGCTGCTGCAAAACAAACTTTATTTTGCCTTTCTTCATAAAAGCGATTGTTAATGAAATACAGGTACTAATGTAGGTCTTTCCTAAAAGTGAGTGGCATATGCAAATTTTCAAAAACTGAAGGGTGCCAGCACTTAGGGTTGCTGGACAGCATTTATAATCACGCACCTGCAATGAGATTGCCCTTGGAATTGTAATGAGTAAAATGTATAAATTCATTACCCTCTTGGTTACTGACTCAGCCTTTTTATCACAAACACTTAGCACATTTTGGAGTTACTAGAAAAAGGAAAACAATGAATCAAAACTTGAACCTCTTCCATCCCACCCCTCAGAAGAAAAGCACAACCTATAGATAAGCTTGATAGAGACACCGACAGGGCACAGAACCAAACCCTGCGAAAGCTGGAAAGTCAGTGAGCGTGACCAGAAAACAACCCAAGCCACAGAAGGTTCTGCGATCAAATAAATGTGGAATTGCTGGGTAAAACAAAGCTGCACACATTTACTATAGAACTTGAAGGTCTTAAAGGCTTACCATCTGTTATGAACCTTAAAGAGGCCTCTGTGAGGTGTGTTTCTCAAATGGATTTCTTCAGGAAGCGTCTGTTTGCACTTTGCCATACACTACTTGACAAATGCTCTGGGTTTCTGTAAGTCACAGTAGGATTGCAGGGCCAAGCTAAATCTTGAAGGGTTTGAAATCTTGTTTATTCCCTAAAACCCCCTTGAAGCCTTCCCTTTTAAGGTTTTTTTTTGTTTTTTTTTTCGTCACACCAACTACACTTACTTTCCTCTTTGCATGAAATTCTGATACACTTTGTGGCTTTTTAGTATTTATCCTGCTATAGCTATGGTCCTGTCTTGTCATTTTCTTAGAGCATCTTGTAGGGGTCACTTTTGCATTTAGAACATTAAGAGGAGGCCCTTAATGTATATAGATGTGAAACCCTATCCTCCCTGATAAACAGCACAAGACATAGACAAGCATCTCTGTGGCTTTTTCTGAAGCACTGCTTTATTTCCCTCCTCAGTGCAGCTGTGCAGGGACAGGATCGGGGCTTCTGGCAAGATCCTATTGGCCCACAGAATGGCTTTTCGGGAGCTTAGTGCCATATGGAAGCTTGACTTGTCAGCCCCTGGTCCAGACTACTCACACCTCAACAGGTTGGAGTGGGAAATTGCTTCATGCTGCCCCGCCCCCCCACAGTTAACCCTTACTCTCCTTATTACTTCTCTGTTTTAAACACATTTATATTTTTCTTAACTCTGTGGGATAGTTTGTTCAGTTTTGCCAAAGCTTAGTCATCAGAGGTTCATCATGTTCTTCAGCAGCTGAAAAGGTTGAATGAAACTAATTCTGTTATTATTCACAACAAATCAGTTTAAATGATAATATTATTTAGAGCTTTGTACTTTTGTAAAAATTAGGGATTGAGTTTTCTAATTCTTTCAGAAGACGTGTCATTTGCTAGGTAGGAAACACCTCTTCTATGATTAAGATTTTAATGGTTAGCCTGGTAAGTCTTCACCCATATCCCTGTCGATAAAAAATACTGTATATTTCCTAGCTGGTGTTTGAAGTGAAGGATTTTGGTCTTAAATTACTATATTTGTCATTCCCATGAGATATTTCATACTTACAGAATGAATATGATTATTGATGTGTTTGTGTCTTGAATTTTTCCTTATTGGATTTTCAGTTTGGGATATGCATACATATTGAGAAAGCATGGTTTTAGCTTACTTGTTAAGAACAGTTAAGTATGGAGGAAGTTTAAAATATATTTTTATGATTGATTCAATGCAATAACTCATCTGCAAGAACAATTTTCTTATTAGTGGTCAAAAGCATTGTAATCTGCTTCTGAAACAATTATATTCTCAATTCTAGCATATTATTTTAAGTGAATTTTGGTCTCCCAAAATGAGAGTGGGTGTGGATGGCTCCTACATTACCAGCAGAAACAATGGACAGCTCCTGGGGCAGGGATTGGGAACATCTGGCCATGAGAAATCATTTGGTCTGGGTGAGTTAATTGAATGTTTGAACAAATACAGCAGGCTAATTTCTAAGTTGATAATTTTGTATGGGCTACAAATAACATTATATAAATAACCAAATGTCCCTTGGCAGAAAAAAGGTTCCCCACCCCTGTTCTAGGGTAAGGATGGCATAATAGATGACAGTATCATTGGTGCCTACCATGGCAGCGGTGGCCCAGCTCGACGGGCTGCAGTAGTGTTCTGTATGCTCCTCCAGAGAATCTCGCTGTGATCGCAGCCTAACGCAATCAGAGGTTAGACGTTTTCGTTTTTTGTTTTTTTTCCCAATATATTTTATTGATTTTTTTACAGAGAGGAAAGAAGAGATAGTTAGAAACATCCATGTGAGAGAAACATTGATCAGCTGCCTCCTGCATGCCCCCTACTGGGGATGTGCCCACAACCCAGGTACATGCCTTTGACCGGAATTGAACCTGGGATCTTTCAGTCCGCAGGGTGACGCTCTATCCACTGAGCCAAACTGGTTTAGGCAGGTTAGACGTTTTCCATGTTGTGTTCAATAATATGAGAAATATGCAGAACTGGTTTTTAAACCAGTTTAAAAACTATTTGGCACTGGGCAGAGTTCCTTTTCCAGGAAATTCCATCATGAATCACAGGATGGCCAATAAGGTTTGTCCTTTTCTTGTTGGAGTGTTTACGTAGTGTCAACTCTCTGAGACGCATATTGGTGTAAAAACGTGAAAAAATATTCTTCTGTTTTACTAAAACCGAAGTTTTTAAAACTTAGTTTGCTTATGAATATGTATATGTGTGAATGTGAAAACCAAAATAACTTCCTATACTTTGCCCCCCGAGTATTTGGCTGGTCCCAACATTTTATCCTTAACCACATGTAGGACAGATACTCTCTCTCTTTTATCAATTGGGAACACTGAGGCTGAAGCCTGTGGTTCTTTGTTATAAGTCATCCTGCAAATGATGAAAAGAACTAGGGCTGTACGTTTGCTTTCTTAACATCTGCCGCTCTTCACTGGGCCAGTTACATTCAGATGAAGAAATACAGCAAGCAGGTTATCTCCATAAATACTGCTATCCTGTAAAGCCAGTAGCCGATCTCAAAAGTCGCCATTGCAATTCACTGAACCCATTCAGATTTCCCTTCTGCTGTCTGAAGTGCTAGGTAGCCCCCAAGCCACCCTTTCCCAGGGCCTGTCCACTGATTTCTAAAAACCTTGCTGATTGGGTCTCCTTCCTGGGCCCTTGTACCTCAGTTCAGACGTTAAGACAGCCCCTGGGTATGCATGTTTATTTTTTAGTTTTTTTTTTTTGTTTTTTGTTTTAATGAACACAATTTAACACACAATAGAGACAACCGTCTCTCTGTCAGTCATCCAGCTTTGTCAGTTACCATATTGACAAGTTTGTTGGTCTATACAAATATTGTAAAAGCCATCCACTATGCATGTATAGAAGTGCGTCCTTGCCATAGCCAGTTTGGCTCAGTGCCTAGAACGTAGGCCCCAGGACTGAAGGGTCCCAGGTTCGATTCCAGTCAAGAGCATCTGCCTTGGTTGCACGCTTGATCCCCGGCCATGACTGGCAAGTGTGGGAGGCAGCCAGCCGATGTGGCATCATGTTTCTTACTCTCCCCAGCCCCCCTTGCATTCTCTGAAAAGCAGTGAAAAAAATATCCCGGGTGAGTATTAACCAAAAAATGTGTGGTTTTATATATCTGAATTCTACTTCATTAAAATTTATCCTATACAAAAATTGGCCAAGTCAGCAAACCTCAGCACTTGTTTGTTACTCTTCCTAGTCCTCTTTTTTGTTTGTTTGTGTGTATGGCAGGAGACCATGCAGTCATAAACGAGCAGGGAGTAATTGTAGGGATCCCGCTAGTCTGACATCTGTCTCATTCCTCCTGGGACTTTGACCTCTGGCTGCAGAATGTGATGTCTGTAGTTTCCTGTGAGTAGAGGGCATTAGATGAGTGCGTGTATTCTGAGAAAATGCTCTCATTAGATCAGAGCTCCCACTGTCTTCCACACCATCCAGCTTCTGTTAATGGGATATCATGCCATTAGGATAGGATGTAAGGGTTTACCATTTTTCATGACTGACAAGTTACTATATTCTTTCTCTAGCTCGTCTGCAATGTATTTGCTGTGGGTGGTGGTGGTGGTTTTGTTGTTGTTGTTGTTTTTAGTACAGTGCTTAGGACTGTAATAATAGTCTAAGGAACATTTATATGTTCCTAAAAGCTTCTCGATTCTAAGGGCTCAAGGATGGGAGTCATCAAAAGATCTTGACCTGATGGAAGAGCTCCTGGTGGCAGCTCTAAAACCTGGGTACCTTGAGCAGCAATAAATATTTGTGAGCTTGTACATATGTCAGTCATTTCATGAGTAAGTAAGTGGGAAAGAAGAGACATTTACACAAGGATTTCAGTCAATAGATGCAGAGGGAAAGGGTTCCCCATTAGGCCAAAACAAAACAAACAAAAAGTAATATTTTGCAGAGTCTACATTTGGATCCTAATCTCAAAATGTCTCTTCTAAGATATTTATTTAAAAGATAGTAACTGTAAAGTGAAGAAACCTGGTAGACACCACCATAGCCCAAGATTGTGGTTAATATTGCCCGTAATAAGACATAGAAATATCATGAGCCCCTTAATTCAAAGCACCAGGAGGACACACATCTTTGCTGTGGTATTGTCAAAACACATAACCTCATCATTCCTGACCCTAAGCTAAAACCAGACAGCCTGGCCAGCAGGCTCCATTGATTCGAGCGTCCTGTACACCAAAAGGTTACGGGGTTGGATCTTTGGTCAGGGTACCTACAGGAGTCAACCGATCCATGTTTCTCTGTAATATCAATGTCTCTCTATGCCTTGCCTCCCTTCCTCTCTCTAAAATCCAGAAAAACACATCTTCAGGTGAAGTTTTAAAAAAAGAAAATATCAGACAAACCCCAATTGAGGGGCATTTCTACAAAATAACTAATGTCTTCAAAAGTGTCAAGGCCATTAAAAACGGGAGACAAAAATGAGAACAGCAGAAAGTGACATGGGAACCTGGATACAATGTTGAAACGGAACAGGAAGTTCATGGGAAAGCTGGTGTGAGAATTTAAAAAAAAGTGTTTAGTTAGCAGTGTTGTAAACTAAACCAGGGCTCATTTTCTGGTTTTGATAATTATACTATGTTTATATGAGAGGTGAGCATTAGAGGCTGGGTGAGATGGTACAGGAACTCTGTACTTTGTTTGCAACTCTGACATCAGTTAAAATGAAATGACTAAAACTTCGGACTTACAAAAGGCATTAGAGACCTTGCACATTAGTGAATCATACTTTCGGTGAGTCTTTGAAGACGGTGCACTTGCAGCGACTTAGCTTAAGAGGAAGAGCAGTCTTTTTCAAACACACATTTCAGAGTTGTTTATGGGACACAATGGGATCCTCACCTTATTGCAAACTTATGATAAGGCATGCACATTGGCTTACTTTGATACCAAAGATAATTGTGGAATACCAACTTGAAAACATGCAAACAGTTGCCATGGTTCTCATACAAGGTTTTCAAGTTGGTATAGATGATATTAACCGTCCGAATTTGTAATTGTGTAGAGATCATCAAAGTAGTCGAAATGCCTGAGGTATAGATGATATTAACCGTCCGAATTTGTAATTGTGTAGAGATCATCAAAGTAGTCTTCCCTCAAGCCTCTTGTCTGGTGATTGGCCCAACTGGTCTCAGGTCTTATACCCAGAGGTTCTCTCTACATTGTCCTGGGTTCCCCTAGAAATAGGTGCTGCACATAAAAATAATGTTCCTTAGATCTAAGCAGCTGATAGGTTCCTGACCAAGTGTGATGCTTAGAAGAACCAAAGAACATCATTTTTAAAAAGTGTAAAGGGTATATCTTACAATGAGTGAGTCTGTGTGCTGCTATGCAGTACAGGACTTTAATAAAACTACTGTAAAAAAATTATTTTTAATCTTTATTGTTGAGATTATTACAGATGTCCCTCTTTTTCCTCTTCATTGCTCCCCTTCACCCAGTTCCTGCCCCATGCCTTCTCCATCCTATTGAGTGTGTCCATAGCCTATATAATAAAAGCCTAATATGCAGATTGTTCAACTGGGAGTTCAACTGCTCACTTTGATGTACGCTGACCACCAGGGGGCAGTGCGGAACACGATGGGCATTGGCGACGTGATGCTGGCAGCAGGCGGCAGTGGAGGCGCTGCCAGCCCCATTGGGCCCCAATGAGAGCGGGGACCCGATTGCTCTGCCGACTGCCCCGCAGACAGCTACCAGTGGCATGGCGGGGGGGAGGGAGGGGGTTCACCACCTGGCTCCCAGGTGCTGAGGGAGCCAGGCAGGGGCCCTGGCCCCGACTGATCACCACGCAGACGGTGGCTGGCAGGCCCTGATCGCCTGATTGGGCGGGGTCCCAGGCTGGGATGGGGAACTGGGGGTGGGTGGTCCCATGGTGCCTGGGCCGGGGGGCTGCGACATCTCACCAACTAGCTGGGGGTGACAGGGATAGAGGGGGGTGAGAATGTGGGGTGTCTGCCGAGCTCGCTCTCACTTCCCCTGCTACCTTACCCCAGGACACCAGGGCTCGTGCGCTGGGGAAGCCCCCGCGCTCAGGTGCTGGGCACCAGTGAGGAGCCTGCCCCGCACCTGCATGGCCTCTTCTGGGTGAGCCGGGCTGCAGCCGCTGGGATAGCAGGGGCCAGTTGGGCTCCCCATGGGTTTGCACAGGAGCTGGTCTGTGAGGCCGGCCAGGAGAGAGCATGCTGACCACTTGGCTTCTGTGGAGTGCCGGTGGACAGCCCAGAGGCCCATGCTGCAACCCAGCCCACAGCGTCTGGCCACACTCACTGCATCTCTGTATGGGGCCTCGGGCGCCGTGACTCTGGTGGAGGAGGGTATGCGGGGGCTTATGTGCTGCCCAGGGCCCAGAGGTCAGCTGGGACCTGCCCTTCCATGCCAAACACGCGCACTTGGATCGCTGCTCAGGCCTACGGACCACACCCGTTCACAAATTTTGTGCACTGGGCCTCTACTATGCATATAAGATCTTCGTTTAATCTCTTACCACCCTTCCCTCTGAGAATCATCAGTCTGTTCCATTTCCATGCCTCTGAGTCTATTTTATTCACCAGTTTATTCTGTTCATTAGATTTCTTATTTGTTTATTTTTATTTTTAGATTCAGTTGTTGATAGGTAGTATGTATTTGTTGCCATTTTGCTTTTCATATTTTTTTTTATCATTTTCTTCTTCTTCCTCTTCTTAATGAATACCCTTCAACATTTCATATAATACTGGTTTCTTGGTGATTGAACTCCTTAGCTTTTTCTTGTCTGTGAAGTTCTTTAACTGACTTTCAATTCTAAATAATAGCTATGCTGGGTAGAGTAATCTTGGTTGTAGGTCCTTGCTTCATCACTGAGTATTTCTTGTCACTCCCTTCTAGCCTGCATAGTTTCTTTTGAGAAATCAGCTGACAGTCGTATGGGGCACTCCATTGGAGGTACCTAACTGCTTTTCTCTTGCTGCTTTTAAGATTCTCTCTTTGTCTTTTGCCCTTGGCATTTTCATTATGATGTGTCTTGGTGTGGGCCTCTTTGGGTTCCTCTTGTATGGGACTCTCTGTGCTTCCTGGATTTGTAAGTCTATTTCTTTCACCAGGTAGGGAAAGTTTTCTGTCATTATTCTTCAAATAGGTTTTCAATATCTTGCTCTTTTTCTTCTCCTTCTGGCACCCCCATAATGCGAATGTTGGCATGCTTGAAGTTGTCCCAGAGGCTCCTTACGCTATCTTCATATTTTTGAATTCTTTCTTTTTGCTCTTCTGTTTGGATGTTTTTTGCTTCCTCATATTTCACAACGTTGATTTGATTCTCAGAATCCTCTACTCTACTGTTGAATCCCTGTATATTATTCTTTATTTCAGTCAGTGTATGCTTAATTTCTGACTGGTCCTTTTCTATTTTTTTTTTTTTTGGAGGTTTCTGGCATATTCTTAAGTAACCTTATAACTGTGGTTTTGAACTCTATATACAATAGTTTGCTTTCTTCCATTTCTTTCATTTGTGACATGTTTCTTTGTCTCCGTGTTTTAGCTGCTTCTCTGTGTTTGCTTCTGTGTATTGGGTAGAGCTGCTATGTCTCCTTGAGTTGGTAGAGTTATCTTTTTGTAGTAGGTGTCCTCTAGTGCCCAGTGGCTCAACCTCCCCAGTCACCTGAACTGGGCACTCCAGGTGCACCCCTTTGTGGGCTGTGAGCACAGTCTTGTCACAGTTGAGCCTTTATTGCTGTTGATGTCACTGGGAGGAATTGACCTCCAGGCCAATTGCTGTTGAGGACCAGCTGTGACTACAGTGGGAGGACTGCTGTGCAGGAGACACCCTTACGGAACAGGACTGGCTTCAGTGGGGCCTTTGGTGCTCACTGAGTCCGCCCCTTGAGTGTTTCGCTTATGGATGTGAAGAGTTGTAATCTGGATGGTCTCACTCTGACCACTGGGTACACTAGCTCTTGGGTCTCCAGGGAGGTGCAAAGTCAGCCACTGCCTGGGGCCACCCAGCAGGAGCTACAGAGAGATCTGCAGATTCCTCCTCTTTGTATCAGTTTAGAAGGGCTCAGACGAGGCCCAGCTGTGAAGCAGGACAGGCTGCTGCTGGTGCCGGGGCCTTGTGCCTTTTATTGATAGGTTTGGTGATCCCTGACCCAGCTGCAGCTTGTTTGAGTGATTTTGCCCTCAGCCAGGACAGACCATTCATATGCAAAAGCCACTGTGCACAGCTTGGGTGGGGCTGTAAATTGGGTGAGGCGGATCTCAGGGAATCACCAGGGTGGAGCAAACAGAAATGGTTGCCAGTCAGCCCTGAAACCTCTTCATGTGTGTCTGTGTCCCCCAGAGCCTTGTCCTGGTGCTGGAGCTCAGAGGAAGCGGGGCCTTCTAAGTTCACTTTGGCCTTTTAAAAGACGAACAGCTGGGTCTCCAGCAGCCTGTGTGTCACTCAGCCCCAATCTGCACTGGTTTTTACAGCCCATAGATCTTACTGCCCATAGGACTTCTTGTCCCAGCTCTGGGACCCCCTCACTCCTCTGGGCGGCCTCCACAGAGACAGTCTCCCTCTTGATTGAAAAAGCAGCACACATGAGTGCTGGACCAGGCGTTCTGTGCCTCTGCACCTCCCACCAGTCTCAGTGCGCTTCTTTCTTTACCTCTCTAGTTGCAGGACTTCCATTCAGCCAGCTTTCCCGTGGGTCTGGATGATGGTGGTTCTGTGTTTTAGTTGTAATTTTTATGTGGTTATGGGAGGCGGCAAGTACAAGCCTTTACTTACACCGCCATCTTCCAAACTACTGCAAAATTTTTGAGAAGCATGATCTTACAACTTTGTGTTTAAAAAACACACCCACAATCTCAGTATATTCAGAGTTCTAGGATTCTTTTCCTATATCCTACTTTCTTTAAGAGTGATGAACACCTTACAGGTGTTTTTGATAGATACCTTGGATTAATTTTTGAAGTGCTGTTTTTTTCTGGGATGCCTTCACAATTTTGTGAATATTCCCATTCTCCTGTATCCTTGTATAGACGAATGGTTCTCTCTTCGGGAGTAATGTTCCCACCCAGGGAACATGTGGTAATGTCTGGAGAGATTCTCTTTTATTTTTTTTTAAATATATTTTATTGATTTTTTTATGGAGAGGAACGGAGAGGGACAGAGATTCAGAAACATCGATGAGAGAGAAACATCAATCAGCTGCCTCCTGCACACCCCCTGCTGGGGATGTGCTTGCAACCAAGGTATATGCCCTTGACCAGAATCGAACCTGGGACCTTTCAGTCTGCAGGCCGACACTCTATCCACTGAGCCATACTGGTCATGGCTGGAGAGATTCTTACCTGTCACTACTAGGGGTTGGTTGGGCTAGTGGGTAGAAGCCAGCCGGGGTTGCCACGAAACACCCTGCAGTGCGTCAGCACAGCCCCCATAGCAAAGAGTTGTAATCTGGATGGTCTCACTGACCACTGGGTACACAAGCTCTTGGGTCTCCAGGGAGGTGCAAAGTTAGCCACTGCCTGGGGCCACCCAGCAGGAGCTACAGAGAGATCTGCAGATTCCTCCTCTTTGTATCAGTTTGGTCCCTCATAGCAGCAGCACTGTGGGTAAGAAACCCTAACCTAGACATCCTTCTGAAGTGGTGATAGGCTTTAAGAAAGCTTTGATTCCCAGTGATTTAGGAGGCCCATTATAACATACCTTGACCATGAACGAGGCTGTTGGGTAGAACTGTCATTTTCTAGTATGGATGTTTCTACTGGGAGGAGTAGAATTGAAGGGCTTCTTTAAAGAGTCGAACTCTTTAAATTTTACTGGTGATGAAACCCAGACCTGAAGAGAGCAGCTGATTTCAGTCCTTGGGTTTCTTTGAATTACCTCATAGTTTTTTATTCTTTGAAGAATTACTAATTCTTTTGTGTGTTTTGCAAGTGCCCAGTTTTTGTGACATGAGCTGTTATTTAAAAATGGCTAAATGCGTTTTAAATGGGATTTTGACAACTATGAAGTAATTTGTAGAGCATATTGGGTTGCTTTAGTGTAGTGTTTCTTGGAGAAAGAGCTGATTCATCATCATGTTTATTTGAAGATATGATTTGATTAGAGATTTGTAGTATCTGTGAGTCCTCTTAAATCATTGACATGATTTAAAAGGTAATTTTGTATTATCTTTTGGGGGGCAAGGGAGAGGTCATATCAAAGTCACTAAACCAACACTATAGTTCTAGTTTGTAGAATGTGCCTCATGATGATTATTTCTGACTTTCAAAAAAAGGACTAAATGAGTTACTAATAGCATAAACTGCAAGCTTGCCTGTTGTGCCTTAAAAACAAATGCTCTATTTAGTTGTCTTTATTAAATGTTGAATACAAGTGTCTGAGTTAAAGGAACGGTATGAATGGCTTACTCTAGTCTCTCTACCAGTGAGGAAACACAAGTGTTGGAGAGCATATAACTCATCTGAGGTCACTGAGTAAGATTCCCAAAGAAATGCAGAAAGTAGAGGGGAGAACTCAGGCACCTCGCCTATGAAGTCCTATGGTCCAGCTTGTGTGCAGGCTGCACCCCATAAATACAAGGGCCCTTCACCAGAGATCTAGGCCACTGACGTCTATCGTGTCATGTCTTAGCAACTTCATGGAAAATGAGCACATATCCACACCATGCATGCATAAGCAGCACCTGTCTCAGCATACACTAGGTCCCAGGAAAAGTCTCTTTAAAGAATTTGGAACCATAAGCCAGAATGCCAAAGGTGAAACAGAGAGGAGACAGCAGAAGGCATGTTATATTGCCGCTTCTTTACCCAAGCAGGTTTGAGAAGCACGGGAGGTGGCCCAGAGAGAGTAGACATTGGAGGCCTCCATGGGCTTTCCTCCTCAGAAACATGGCAGGTGAAGAAAGGCGTGTCTCCACTAAACCTGCTTGCAGTGCCAGTAGCTGCTGGGACATGCACACTGGCTCAGGTTTGCCAGTGTGACCTTGCACTGCTGCCCAGACCCAGTCCTCAGCAGAGGTCTGGCCTTGCTCTGAGGATTTGGCCCACGTTGTACATTCTTTTTCCGTGGGCTGGCTTCTGGGGAAATGCTGTGTGAGATCCAAAGGGCGTATTTATTATGGGACATTTACTTAAACTATTCGAATGACCACAATACAATGATTTTTAGGCACCACAGGGGAGAGGAAGCCAAATCTATACTCTGGTTGAAATACCTTAAGCCCAGCCCTAACCGGTTTGGCTCAGTGGATAGAGCGTCAGCCTCTGGACTCAAGGGTCCCAGGTTCGATTCCAGTCAAGGGCATACCTTGGTTGTGGGCACATACCCAGTAGGGAGAGTGCAGGAGGCAGCTGATTGATGTTTCTCTCTCATTGATGTTTCTCTCTCATTGATGTTTCTAACTCTATCCCTCTCCCTTCCTCTCTGTAAAAAAATCAATAAAATGTATTTTAAAAAAGAAAAGAAAAGAAATACCTTAAGCCTACTTCTTAAATGTTGTTCGGGTGTTTAGTGAGCTTAAAATAGTTATTTTCAGTCCTGGCTAGTAAAGTCTTAGAATTATTATAGAAAACAAAATCACAATGAAAGTAGTTGTGGCCTCGTTGCCTCCCCTTCCCCTCCCCCTGAGGGTTTTGAGGACCCCTAGGAGGCTAAGACACCTATCTGTTGCTGCCAGGTTGGCTTATGAAATAGATGTTTTGTTTTTAAGAATCTAAGCTACTTGTAACTCCTTTTACTTATTGAATGTATGTTCCTGAGTTGCGAAAAGTCATAGTGCCCACACTTAGTGCTCAGTTGTATGTTAACTAAGTGTGCTTTCAGGGCGTAGAGACATCTGAATATTTAAAATGATAATTGTGAATCTAGAATAGAACATTTCTGATTCTGTTGTCTATTATGTTAAGAATGATATGTTAGTTCTGTTGGAGCCAGTTGTTCCTAACCAAGTTGTATGTGGTGAGTGTGCATGTGGTACCATGTATATTGTACAGTTGAAGTCTGGTGGCCTCCTAAAGGCATCCTTTTTTAAAAGGAATATCTGCAAAACCAAAATTCTGTCTGAAACATGCAGGAAAAGCAGGGTTAAGTCAGTGAGCATGCTTAGTGTTGTGGTTGCTGTGGACAGTCTGGCTAATGTGTGGGCTCTGCATCTAGAGCCTTCCTGGAGGAAGACTGCCCTGACCGCCCCCTGCCCGCCAATTCTGCTTATGCAGCTTCCCACTGAGCCCAGCGCTGAGGCCGGTGGGAGGTACTGCTTTGAAATGTATACATTATTTTTAAGGGAATTATTTTGTTGAATATCTACATGCTGTATGTACATACATTATTGCAACAACTAAGTGAACTTGACCTTATTTAATCGACTTCAACACTGTTAAATTAGGTGTGTCCCCATTTTGAGTAATTTACCTGAGCTTAGTTAGCTAGGTCCAAAGGCTGTCATACTCAAAGCCCATACCTGCCTAGTATGTGAAAGTGACAGAAGGAAAGATAGGTGGGAGAAAGGGGATGGCTTGTCTCCTCCCCCCACCTTGTTTTTTTATTGAATAATTTGTAGTCAGTTTGAGGGAAAATAACTAGTTATCTGAGCAGCAGTTCTCCTGAGTGAAGGATATGTACTGATGGGGAAGAATAACCTAGAAGACAAACTAAGACCCCTTCATATCACCCACTGGCTCATTCTAGAAGATGAGCTAAAGGATTTGAGAAATGTCATGAAGACAAATGCTTACATGAGAGGGGAAAGAACTATTTAGGAGAGAAACACACACGCACGCACACAAAGATGAGAGACTATTTGGGGAGCAGAGGGAAATTAATGATGCCATGCCATGTATGATCCAGCACGGCGACAGTGAACCTCTGAGTTATCCTTGTTTGATGATGTTGGCTTCGTGGCCTGACACTATGGCAAGAGCAGTTCTGGCCATGAGTACTCATCTCCCAGAGAACGGCCCGCTAGGGCTGAGTCATGTAGTCATGGGCCTGAACCAGCCAGCCAAACGGGACTGCTGTCACTGGGACTGACCACTAGCACGAGGTCTTCTGTCCTGCATCAGGGAAGACTTAGGCTGGAGCTGTTGTGTGTCATCTTCCCATAGCTGAACAGATGAGTATTTGTCCAATGTTCTCAAGGTTATCAGTCCTTTAAAATGACTGCAAAGGCCCAGCCGGCGTGGCTCAGTGGTTGAGCATCGACCTATGAACCAGGAGATCATAGTTCGATTCCTGATCAGGGCACATGCCCAGGTTGCGGACTCGATCCCCAGTAGGGGACATGCAGGAGGCAGGTGATCAATGATTCTTTCTCATTATTGATATTTCTATCTCTCTCTCCCTCCCCCTTCCTCTCTGAAACCAATAAGAAAGTAATAAATAAATAAATAAAATAACTGAAAAGAAAGCACTTACCTGGAAACTTCCTGGGAATTTACTTATAAACCAAATTATGTACCATATTTCCTCATACGTTATTTATTCTTCATTGGGATCACATTGGTGATTCTTAGTAATACTGAACTATAACATCACAACATGTGAAATATGAAAAAGGTACAGAAAACTTTAAGGTATTAAAATCTTTTATTTAAAAGAAACATTCAGCCAGCATGGTGTGGCTGAAAGGATATCAGACTAATAGTCTAGAAATTCTGATTCTCTTTGTTCTGGTTGTTAACCCTCTCTTTTTTTTAGCAGCTGTCTAACTTATCTTTTAGAGTTGCTGAGGCTAAAGTGGGGCATTAGTCATTTAACAAAAAATACAGATAGAGGGGAAAGACCCCGAAAAGTAGTCTGCTTACTTTAAGTCTGTCCTATGCATTTCTAGATTTTTAAAAAGTCTTGTATCACCTTTGAAGGTCTCATAGTGTGTGTGTGTGATTTACTTTTTAAATTTAAATCATTTTTTACTTTTCAATTGCAGATGACATACAATATTATATTAATTTCCAGTATACACCCTAGTGGTTGACCTTACATAATTTACTAAGTGGTCATTCGATAAATCTCAGATCCATTTGACATAAGGTCTTGTGGTTGTTAATGTTGGAGTTAGAACTCTTCTGGGTTTCACTCGCAGCATTTCTCCTCCCCACCTCTCCATTATCTTTGATCTTTTCCAAAATTGAATGAATTGGGAACTGGGTAAAATGGACAGAAAACAAGTAGTTCCTGTAGGCTTCTTCAGTATTAGTCATCAAAGCCTGGAGCATTCTGTTCAGCCATCTTGTGTGTTGGAGTGACGGTCACCAGTGAAAGGTATTGTTGGGATAGACAAACCCTCCATGTTTAACACTTACATTGCCTTAGAAATACAGGCTTTACCCAATTTAAAAGTGGATTGTAGTCTACAAATGTATTTGCAGTTTGATTGTTTACAACTTGGAATGCATTATTGTATGCAGACTAGTTGCCTGCAACCTAGGTACATGCCCTTGATCAGAATCAAACCTGGACCCTGTGGTCAGCAAGCTGAGGCTCTATCCACTGAGCCAAAGCAACTAGGGCAGGATATGACATTTCTTAGCCCCTCCAGGAGCAGACCTTCGTTTCTTCCTCTCGGATTGAGGTGCAAAAACCCTAGATCACCTTCTTGGATTCTTATTACCCAAGTTACCAAGAACACTGTGTGTGGCGTACTGGGAGCTTAGCCAATGAGCGGTCAGAAAAGGTGTTTCCTCTGCAGCTAACGTGCAGAGGCTCCCCTGCATTGTGTCCCCTGGGGTGAGGGCGTGCGGCCTGCCCAGATGCCCTCCCTCCCTCTGCAGCCCTGGCACGGGACGCCACCATCTTTGTGGTGGAGTGACAGTTAATTTGCATATTAGATTAGATGTTTTAGTGGGTGTTACTAAATTATGGCCATGCACAGAATACTTTGCTTTTTCCCCCCAGCTAGTACTTATGTTTTGGGATATCAGTAATGCAAAAATTCATCTCTGTCCCAGCCGGCCCAATGCACATGTTTAGGATGATCTTTTGAGTGTAGGAATAGGAAAATGGGTCACGTGGAGAGGCTCCTTGTGCTTATAGTACCACGGGGTGATGTCATGAAGAATCATGGGCTCCTGATAGAGTGATCTAAGTGGAAAGGCATTCACAGAGTCATTAAACTCTTGAAGTTGTTAATTCCTCAGCAAACAGATGGCTGGGGCAAGGGAGAGGTTGGGGGCCTTGTTGAGGGCATGTCCAAAGAACTCCAGGGCAGTGTTTGTTGTTGATCTTCACCCAAGGATATTTTCCCACTGATTCTTAGAGTGGGAGGGAGGGAGAGAGACAGAGAGAGATACAGTGATGTGAGACATATCGATTGCCTCCTGCATGTAACCCAACGACCAGGGTTTGAGCCTACAACTGAGGTACATGATGTTGACCGGACTCAAACCCACGACCCTTCAGTCCATGGGCTGATGCTCTATCCACTGAGCCAAACCAGCCAGGGCAACTTGAACACCATTTGTAACCCCCTCCTTTTTTTTTTTTTTTTTAAATACATTTCATCGATTTTTGTACAGAGAGAAAGGGAGAGGGATAGAGAGCCAGAAACATCAATGAGAGAGAAACATCAATCAGCTGTCTCCTGCTCAACTCCCACTGGGGATGTGCCTGCAACCAAGGTACATGCCCTTGACCAGGATCGAACCTGGGACCCTTCAGTCCACAGGCCAATGCTCTATCCAACGAGCCAAACCTGGGACCCTTCAGTCCAAAGGCCAATGCTCTTTTCCCTTCCTTCTTGATGGGTGAATTGTCTGATTTTAGCGCCTTTGGTGTATTTTAAATGAAAAAGGCACAAATGATCCTTTAGGAAGAGCTGAACATGAGGAAAAGCCAGGATTTGTTGGAGATGCCTGTTGCTCTTGGTTGCCTGAACCACAGGACTTGTATGCCTGTTGCTTGTTGTGGTCACTGAGGTATGGAGAATCACAGTGAGAAACGAGTGGCAAGATCTCAGGTTCCCCTAGTGCTCAAGAGAAAAAGGAAAAGGTATATGGTAGACCTGTCTCTTTAAAAGGTAGGATTTGCCTATGTTCCCCAGTGGCACAGGTACACATATCAAAACAACCCTGAAAGGTATCTTGTTTTGTGATCTCATTCATATATGCTTGAACTCTGAAATTTTGCCTTTTCAAATTGATGTCTCTAGATAAAGATTTACTTCACTTTTTATGGAATAGACTTTTCTGAAATATTAGCTGTTCAAATTCAAATAGACGTTTTTCTGATGATGACTGTTATATTGCAATTTCACAACAGATTTTCACTTGTAAACTATTGAAATAAAAATAGATCTTACAAAATAATTTTAAGAAGACACATTTTCCACAGTTGACGTACAATATTACATTAGTTTCAGGTGTACAACATAGCGATTAGACATTTATATAACTTATAAAGTGATCCACCCCAGTAAGTCTAGTATCCGCCTGACACCATACATAGTTATTACCATATTATTGACTACCAGCCCGGTGCATGAAATTCGTGCACATTAAAAGGGGATTAATTAGAGGAAATATTTTAATATTGCTGTTTGCCCTTTCTCTATAATAGAAGTGTCAGAGATGAAAGAAAATTAGTGAAATGTATATGAAAATCTCCCTCCTGTCAGAGTCTGGAGCATGCTGCGGGACCCAGAGTCAAGTCACCCCCCCCCCCCCCCCCCCCACACACACACACACACGCCTCGAAATGGCGTGAAATCCAGACCCAGCCAGCCTCACCGCCATCAAGCCCCGCAGGGCGAAGGGCGCAGCCTCAGGTCCTCCAGCCCCGTTGCAAGGGTGTGACAACCATTTGCATATTAGCTCTTTATTATATAGGATATTCCCTGTGCTGGACTTTACATCCCCCATGACTGTTCTGTAACTTCTTACTTCACCCTTTTCACTCATCCTCCCCACCCCCCTTCTATCTGGCAACTGTCAGAATGTTTTCTGTATTTGTAAGTCTGTTTCTGTTCTGCTTGTCTGCTTATTTTGTTTAAAAATGTATAGTTTTAAAGAAGAAGATACAAAAAACTCAGGTGCCAAACTTCTTCATACAGGAAACCAGACCCCCTGTTTATAGCATTTCTGGTCAAATAGGGCTTTTTATTTGTTTGGTGTTGGTGGTGGTTGGTTAGCTTTTATTGGAGGCTTAGGCACCAAAAGCTATATGCCATGTGCTGTCATCCAATGTTTTCCACTATATTGTGGCAGCTGTTAATTGCTTATTTAAGGTTTGTTAATTGGGAAACGTGGGTCATTGTGGAGACCCACATTGGAGCATTGACTTTCCTACAACACGTTAAAAGTTCTGCCCATCAAATGAGCTGTTGGCAGTTTGTTGTGTGACTTGGGGAAGACTTCATTGAGCAGCTAATCTGTGGGAAGGACTCTGTCAGGGTCAGCAGTGTTCACTGTCTGATCGGGGTTCATTCCTTACAGACAGGGGGAGACATTCTTGCCAGCTCCTCCTGCCCCTTTTCCCTTCTCTGAAGGACACCCCAGTGGTCTCTTCTTGTCAGAGTAAAGCAGGACAGTGGGACTCTCGGGAGGTGTCTAAACCATAGCCTGGGGTTGACCTGGGCTTTTCATCCCTATTACCTTCTGCTGGAGCACCCCCTACCCCCCACACACACCTATAAACAAGTCTGGGCTCTTCCAAAGTAGACTCATTTGCAATTCCTTCATAAGAGGAACCCATGGGAATTCCAGATGGATTTGGGTTAAAAATCCCAGCTCAGCCACTTAATTAACCCTTAGCTACGTTTCTTAATCTTTCTGTCTTCATTGTAAAAGGGAAGTAGCCTTCCTCCTCTAGAGGCTGTTGTGCTACATCCAGCTGCGTGGTGGGCCTGTCTGGGCTGCCTGTGGACCACTCTACCTCTTTGACTTCAGGCGCAACTTGTAATGCCTGACCTGGAAGCTAGCTGGCTTTGTGTGCTGTGCAGGAATGAAGTGTGTGTAGCTCTGTTTCTGGGGGCTGGCCTTTTCCATTATGTTGCATGTAGTCAGAGCACATTAGCCTAGAAACACGGAGGGGCACATGGCAAGAGCTGCTGGAGCATTGGGGTATGTAGCACCTTCATTGCAAGAGTAAGGGGTCTCCTCACCTTCCCCTTCCAAGGGACTGTGCTGCTTTTTGAGCCAGGAAGTGCTAGTAGCTCTTTGCTCAGAAGCATTGTGGGCCTTTTCCAAACGAGTTAGGTGTATTTTCCTACCTCACCCACATCCCTTGGTCCTGGGAGAATTCACTTGAAATAGCAGCTGTAATAATCTATATCCTATATGCAAGTTGACCGTCACTCCAACACACAAGATGGCTGCCCCCATGTGGACACAAGATGGCCAGCAGGGGAGGGCAGTTGGAGGGATCAGCCAGCAGGGGAGGACAGTTGGGAGCGATCAGGCCAGCAGGGGGGGACCAGGCCTGCAAGGGAGGGCAGTTGGGAGCGATCAAGCCTGCAGGGGAGGGCAGTTAGGGGTGACCAGGCCGGCAGAGGAGGGAAGTTGGGGGCGACCAGGCCTTCAGGGGAGGGCAGTTAGGGGTGAACAGGCTGGCAGGGGAGCAGTTAGGCACCAATCAGGCTGGCAGGGGAGTGGTTAGGGAGTGATCAGGCTGGCAGGCAGAAGCAGTTAGGGGCAATCAGGAAGGCAGGCAGGCAGGCGAGCAGTTGGGAACCAGCAGTCCTGGATTGTGAGAGGGATGTCCCAGATTGGAGAGGGTGCAGGCTGGGCTGAGGGACACACACCACCCCTCTCCCCCTGTGCACGAATTTCGTGCACCAGGCCTCTGGTATATATATATAAAAGCCTAAGCGACCGGATGCCCTGTTGGTAGCTATGAACACACACTGACCACCAGGGGGCAGCTGCTCAACAGGATCTGCCAAGCAACAGCAGCTTTGCAGAGTGTCCTCTTGCACTCTGGAACCCCTCGGGGATGTTGGAACCCCTCGGGGGATGTCAGACTGCCGGTTTCGGCTCGATCCCCACAGGCCAGGCCAAGGGACACCCCACCTGACAGAGGGACCCCGCTTTACTCCACAGACACCCTTCAAGCTCCAGCACCGCACCAGGTGAGGCCAGCTGGGGAGGGACTGCGGGAGGTTGGCTCCAGGGCACCTCAAGCCCGTCTCATCCAGCCCTGCCCCACCTGGCCACTTTCTAATTGATTTCCTTTCAATGTGCACGAATCCATGCACTGGGCCTCTAGTATATATAAAAGGCTGAGTGACTGTTCGACCGTCCGGTAGGTATAATGACCACCAGGGGGAAGATGCTCAATGCAGGAGCTGCTGAGCTGCAGTGACTTGGCAGCGGTGGTTATCGGGTAATGCACCCAGAACCAGAGAGGGGAGAGCCCGATTCTTCACATGGCTGTGCGATTCCACCTTTGGCCATGGGTTATGTTGTTGATGGGGCACTGTCAGCCCAAATATGGTTTACTGCTGAGCTGCGGTGACCGCAGATGCTCCTCAAGCTGGGGCACTGCTCCAGGGTGTGTCCGGCCCGTCTCACCCAGTCCTGCCCCGCTGGCCACCTTCTAATTATTTTCCTTTCAATGTGCATGAATCTGTGCACCGGGCCTCTAGTTTCTTGATAACAGGTAGATCCCAGATAGCCTTGGCTCCTACTCACTTGTAAAATTTTGTTTGAGCATTAGAGGAAAGGGGCACTGGACTATTCTACCATTCTAGTCATGTTCTTAGGAGCACAGGAGAGCATGCGCACGGCTGGCTCGCGTGCTGCCTGTGAAGGGGTGTAGCTCATCTCACCTGTTGCACATGTAAGTTTATGCTACCGATTCTGGATTGTGGTGCTGGGCTGAAGAATCTTGGGGGTGTGTTTGCCGACATGTTAGAGGATTGCCGTGGCAGAGACATGGCGATGGGCAGCTCCCTGGTGTCCAGGATGCCCATAGCCGAGTGGAATGCCTGAGTAGGGGATGGCCCATTCTGGATAAGCTTGTCCGGCAGCTGAGAGCGTACGTAAAGCACACCACGCTTGGGCCATTCAGGCGTGTGTGAGATGCAGAACTCCCTTCTCTCTGCTCATCACCAACTCTCTTGCTGCTGCTCTGCTTGCTGCCCATCAGACCAGCACTATGTCTATAGTGTCCATGGCTTCTGAATCTCCTCTCTGCCTTTTCATTTCCATGTTCCCGCTACAGCCCCTTACCTAGTATCCCTCTCCTGTCTCAGAGGACAAGTATCCCCACTTCTTCCCCAGGACTTTTTGAGTGTGTTCTTTCTCTCCTCTGTCCCCTGAATTAACTCCTAACTCAATGGCCATCGGTCTTTCTCCCTCTTTCAGTGCACAATACAGTGTGTCTCCCTTTCCTATAGAAATCTCCAACCTGCTCACCCTTCTAGTAGGTTCTCAAAGAAGGCTCTGATTTACCCCCTGGTGGTCCCCAGTGCCCTGGCCTCTGCAGCCTGCTCCCATGGGGCCTGCTTCAAAAGTCGGCAGTGACTTCCTGCACCACCAGAGTTTGGGCCCTCTCCTCAGTCCTCATTCTGCTTTGTTTTTCCCCGCAATGTTTGTTTATTCATTATTTACCCAGTGGATAATTTGCTAACAAAGATGATTAGGATGCAGTTTTGCAACTGAGGAGTATACAGTTGATTGGCAATTATAGTGCCCCGTGGTAGTGACATCATAGATGGGGCAGGCGTCCTGGAGTGGCCAGGCGCCTGGTGACTCAGTTGAATATACTCCTGGACTGGAGTACAGCATCTATACTGGCGTAATGGAAATTCTCCTCAAGGTGTAGCTCTTCTGAGTTGTAATGGATTGTTCACAGTGTTAACACTGGCTGAGTCTGGTTAGTGTGGATAACCCACAGATGGAAATGGTTGGTGATCCCTGTGGACAGCGAGCTGTTATGTCCCCAGCTAGCGTCTGTGAAATGCGTGATCTTCTTCATGAGGGTGCCCGTATCACACTTCTGCTTGAAGGAGGAGAGGCTCCAAATGGCTGCTGCTGCTTCCTGCTGGGGGGGCATGGCTTAGGGTAAGCCCCTCCCTCCCTTTCTAGGGGTACTCCCACCTATGTTTGAAGCCCTTGCCCAGTGACAAGTGCAGCCCTTTGCAATCCAGCCTGAGGTGTACCTGACTGGCTTCCATGGGGCGGCAGCCGACCAAGGCCTGTGCTGCCGGAGCCCCAGGAAACTGGCTCTGAGTGTGCTCTTTGTTGGCATGTTTCTGGCGAAGGCACAGGGCAGCCATGGATCCAGCAAACTCTCGTTTTGTTTTTCTTATGTTTGCTTTTCTCTTGTTCAGTCCTCCATCCTGGGGAGCAAAGAGGGAGCTGTAGGTCTGAGAGCATCGTTAATGGTGGCAACTAGTCGTTTCACCTCAAGAGTGGATCCATTTTCTGTTTGTTCCCTGCCTTGTGCTCAGAGAGTTTATTATGCTGGACATGTCCGTCTGGTGGACTGTCTCTGAAGATGAGTACTGTACAGGCTTCCTTTCCATCTGCCTTCCACGTGGGCCTGCATGGTCATACAGAGTGAGAAGGGTTTGGCACCACTTACAAGTGGTAAACAATCGTGCTGAGAGCCAGCGTCAGCTGCAGGTTGGTGAGGACATGATGGTTGCTCTCACAATGGACATGTCATCATCTAAGGGTTTTTATAGTGACTTTCTGTCTTCACCCCCTTTATTGCTCTGTGTTGTCTATTGTCCGTGTCAGTCACAGAGCTGTAGGGAGCAGACCACGTCGGGATCATTGAGGGGAAATGTCACACTTGTGATTTTATCCCCTTCTCAAGGGGTTACCAGTGTCCGTGTAATGAAAAGAGGTGAACCCTCTGCGGGGCGTGGGGGGGGGGGGGGGAGCAGCGTTTGTGTGATCCTGACAGCTCAAAAGAAGTAGCTCTCAGCACTCCCAGAGCCAACACAGTGCCCTCGTGGCTGAGAGACACTTCACTGCTCATGTAAGCGCCTGTACGTACCCTTAAAGGTAGATGTGGAAGAAGTGAGTTTGAAAGAGAAGAAGGTTTATGGACTCCTTCATGCTACAGGGAACTAGTAATGTAGAAATAGCACCATCTAATTGAGTTCTGAGATGCCAGACACTAGTAATAAAATACCTGAGAAATTAGAAGACCAAAATAAAGACTGTTATTTATAAAGCAAGTAATGGTGTGTCTTTTCTTGAATGTTTTAGAAAACCTCGAATCAATTCTCAGCTGGTGGCACAGCAGGTGGCACAGCAGTATGCTACCCCACCACCCCCGAAGAAGGAGAAGAAGGAGAAAGTTGAAAAGCAAGACAAAGAGAAACCCGAGAAAGATAAGGAAATTAGTCCCAGTGTTACCAAGAAAAACACCAACAAGAAAACAAAGTAAGTTCCTGGGTAACTCGGCATATGTTATTTTGCAGGTGAATCAAAGATACCTTTTAAATGTCTCTCTTGGTCCCCCCACCCCTTTAGACCAAAGTCCGATGTCCTGAAAGATCCTCCTAGTGAAGCAAACAGTATACAGTCTGCAAATGCTACAACCAAGACCAGCGAGTCAAATCACACCTCAAGGTACTGAAACTAGAATGCAAAGCTCAAGTGCTGCTCTGGTGTACTGAGTCCTACTCAAGAACCAGATGGTTTTGTACCTGTGGGTTTATAGGCCGAGGGGTAGGGTGGAGAACTAGGTCTGAGACTGTCAGCTGCGTGCGTGCGTTCATGTGTGTGTGTGTGTGCCTGCCGTGTGCATGCTGCTTTATACCACTGTGGCCAAACAGACAGATACGTTGATAATTTTGGAGTGGTCCAAAGCTTTGCCAACGGGCAGTGGTTTCTGTTACTGCTGAGGTTACGCTTGCAGGTTTTGTGGTCAGCTGTGGCATGTGGTGGGTGTCATGAAATCTCTGTGTTCATGTCTGCCAGAACTTCTAATCCATAGCTTATGTAACTGTTCCCTGTGGTGGTGCTTTCAGGCCCCGACTGAAAAATGTGGACAGGAGCACCGCACAGCAGCTGGCAGTGACTGTGGGCAACGTCACCGTCATTATCACAGACTTTAAGGAAAAGACTCGCTCCTCCTCCACGTCCTCCTCCACAGTGACCTCCAGTGCAGGGTCCGAACAGCAGCACCAGAGCAGCTCGGGGTCGGAGAGCACAGACAAGGGCTCTTCCCGCTCCTCCACTCCCAAGGGCGACCTGTCCGCAGTGAACGACGAGTCTTTCTGAAATTGCACATGGAATTGTGAAAACTATGAATCAGGGTCTGAAATTCAAATCTCCACCTGCCCATGCTGCTTGCACCTGGAGAACCTTCTGTGGACATCGACCTATTAGTGATGCTGCCAGGATCATTTCTGCTTGCCATGGGCATTTGGCCACCAAGGAATTTCGCACCCTGACAATTACTCTTGACACTTTTATGTATTCCATTGTTTTATATGATTTTCCTAACAATCATTTATAATTGGATGTGCTCCTGAATCTACTTTTTATAAAAAAAAAAAAAATCTGCTGTGCACAATTTCCCATGTACATTACAACTGGTTTTTTTTTTTTGTTTTGTTGGGGGGTGGCCTGGGAGGGGGAGGGAACTTTTATTTATTGTGTTCACAAGCTCCATCCTCTCAGCATATCCTTCTAAGTTTATTTCTTTCTTCCAGTTATACTGTGTACTATCAGTTTTGATATAACTATATATAAATATAAAATTATATATAAAGGGTTATTTGAAACCAATCCATGGCAACGCTGGTGCTTGATACACTGTGAAGTGAGTACAACCTTGAACGGTTACAGACCCGGGACAGTCCCTTCTATGGAAGCGCTGATATTGCATTAAAATTGGTTTTACACGAGCTGTGTTCCGGCCCACGGGCAGCTTGGTGCTTTCTGTCTAAAGAGTACTGGATGATAGGAAAACATAGATTTTTAAACAATGTGATCTCCCATTTCAGGACTGCTCCAGATAGCCTGTACTTGTAGCGGAATTGCTGACACCCAGGTGCTGGTTGGGAGGCTCTGTCCATCAGCAGTACCCAGTGAGCTCCCATGCCAAGTGTCACATGGATTGCGGTAGTGTTCACAGTGCTGTTCTTACATGGCGCTCGCTCGTGAAAACACGGTATTCTATCCACGATTCCACCACTTCCCAGGCCTCTGCTCGGGGCTGAGGTCAGTCTATAAATTGTCGCTTAGTTTTAGGATTAAAACTGACTAAACTGCATTTTTGGTCCATACAAGAAGCAAATCCCTTACTCCACTCCGCACAGGGCCTTGCCCTGGTGGTTTTGTCATTGAAATTGATTTGCCTCCTGCCCTCCTTTCCCTCATGTGTTCCTTTATTCAGTGGTGGGAATTGTTTTTATTCCTTAAAACTCCACTCCTTTCTTGTCCTGAGGAGCTGTAGGTGCTCACCTCCCTGCTGGGAAGAGCACTTGTGGGAGCCTGCGGCTCCTTCCTGGGTCTGAGGATAACTTGAGTAAACTCTGTTGTAAAGTTTCTTTTCACCCGTTTTTACTATCTCTTGGGGGGCGGGGGAGGAGGGAAGGGGAGACGAAAACAAAGACCACTAAAGTTTCCACCCGCCAGCGTTTTACAGTGTTGTGTTTTGTTGTTTGGATTAGGGTCTCTCTTCTGTGTAACTCCCACCACGTGTGTCCAGAGTCCCAGACTTAAGTCATTTTGGGGACTTGATGCCGCCTTCCTTTATTTGGTCATAACTTGAGGGTGCCTGGGAGGGCAGCTGGTTGTGAGGAATCCCCCCCGTGTGGGTGTGAGAAACCTGGTATGCTTAAGAATAGAAGTCACTTCTGTCTGGAGGCCACAGTGAAAAGGAAACATGAACAGCTTGATTTGAGTAGCCGACAGGAAAGGCTCCTTTCCACATTGACGTTAGGACTCTCCCGTCACTCCTGCGCATGAGCTCAGTCTGTTCTCCAAGCACAGGGTCCAACGCAGTGCCATGGTGGCTGTGGTCCTACATGCAAACGCTCGGACATGTCCCCTCTTCACAATGATGCTTGCATCTGGGATGCAAGCTGTGCTTACCTTTTTAGATACCTTTTCAAGTATTTATTAATGAACCAAAGGAAATCAAATGCTTTCTGTAAGTATCAGAATATATAATACATAGTGATTTGACTATGAATTTTAAATCCACAATTTAATATTCGTGGGATATTGCAAAGACATTCCTTCTAAAGTTTTAATATTCCTTTTATTAAGGGTCTCAGGGAGGGTAAATTAGTCAGCCATATTTATTTTCCAGAGATTTAAGGAATTGCTAAGTTTGAAAATTACCTTTTTAATAAGAAAAATTAGATGTCACCAAACTCGTGGGTTGCACTGCTTTCCAAACCATAAAGTGTTGGTGTGCATTTCAGAAACACTGTGTAACTTTTCAAAATTAGTCTCCTGTAAAGTGATTGGACTCCTAGATTAGTGGGGAAAGCTGATGAACCAGCTACTCGGCTGCTAATTAATGATTGCCAGTGTCTTGGTGTTTTGGCTTTGCCTCGTGATGAACAGAGAACGGGAGGTGACGGATGGAAGGGTGCTTTAGGACAGGTGGGATGACGTGGCCATTTTGGTGGAACTGCAAGTGACGGTGGAGCCTCTTGGGCCCGTGTCCTGGGCCTGCCCCTGCACTTGCAGGCTGCTGAGGCCCGAGGTGGTGGGCACTTGAGGCTTCATGTCTGACATCGAGATCCCTCAGACATGTGCTCTGGAGACGGAATTTGTGGAACTTCCTGCATTTGCAGTTTGCCCTACAGGGTGGACAGTGTGTGCAAGCACTAGTATAGATTAGAAAGGTATATATTAAAGGGTCAGAAATACCTGGTATTCGGTAGCACAGTAAGCAGGTCATAAAGCCAAAACAAAAAGCACAGTGTTACCCTTGCATGTCTCCATTGGTTTTAACCACCCGATCTTCAGCGTGAGCACACAGCTTACCTGACATGCTCTGTTTGAGAGGTTGAAAGGTGAAGTATTTTGACACCTACAGAACATTTCAATCAAAGCCCTTCTGTTTCAATCTGGGATATTTGAAAACAATGGCAGAAGCTTCTGGGAGTTGCGTTCCGCAAAGACGTCTCACCTGCCTTATCAAGACCATTCTCAGCCTACTTTTCTAAGCTACCATATCGTAAATTATTGAAAATTTATTAATTGCTGAATATATAATAACCTTTGCTTGTATGTAACCGAAAATGGTTTAAGAGCCAACATTTAGAGTATGACAATGGAGCTGAACAGTTTTTAATGCGCAAGCAGTTCTGTTCTTGTGTATGACTTGTAACCTTAATTTACTGTGTAAAGATGGTTACATTATTTCCTTAGCTTTGTTTGTTGGAGACAAATAGAGAATGCTTGTTAAGTATGTCAAACATAATCTTGTGAATTTTTGTTACTGTATTATACGAGCTATATTTTTCATTTTCCCAGGAAGACAGCTTGTCTCGCTTCGGAGGTTTCTGCTCTGTCCGTCTTTATAGCCGAGTCTTAGGTCTGATTTTTCTTCATGCGCAAGTGTCAGTTGGTGGTTTTGTGAACTGGTCAGAAATTCACAGGTCTTAAATGTTTGGGGGAATTTATATTGGACACTGCTCTTCGTCTAGCAAATAAAGATGTTAATATATTCCTGTTGCTGGCATGTGCACGACTGTGTTATTAGAAGCCACTTTATCATTTTCCTGCTTTAAATAGAAATGTCTATTTATGAATTCTGCTTGTAGTTTTTTCACAAATAAAATAGTAAAATTTACATTGAAATCTTAAGTTTTGTGTGGGAAATGATTCCTTTTCGAACTTAAGTTTGTTAACTGGTGGAGTATGCCCATTGGGAGCAGGAAGCAAAGGGCATGTATGGGGAGCTGGCATGGCCCGTGGCTCGGGGTGTGGCACGTGGCTGCAGGAAGTGCTTGGGCAAGAGCGATGTGTCATGAGCATCCTTTAGAATGGGTGCAGTGAGTTGAAGGAGGCAGTGGGGAAGGCGCCACAGTGGTTAGTTCAGTGACGCTGAAAGCCTCAGAAGACAGCCTGGTTCTGGTCCTGCAGTTAGGTAAACGCTTGGCTGAAGCAGAAAACAATGTCAGACCTGGCACCCCACAGGCAGAGCTGGCTCCCTGCCTGGGAGGCCCGGGCTGCCTCCAGAGCCCCAGGGCATCCTCAGGGACTGCTGGTCCCTTCAGCGCGTGCACCAGCACTGAAGGGAAGGGACTAGAAATAGCTCAGGACCCTCATTTGAAAATAGGTTTGTCCTAATAACAGAAAGTTGGCACGTTCCTTTGTCCTTGTCCTAATTTCCCAGAGTCAAACCCAAGTCTAGCCCCTCAGAAATCTAGAAGGTTGAAGGGGGTGCTTATGGTGTCTGGTGTCTCCCAGGGGCATTGTGGGTGCAGGCTTTCTGTGCTGCCTGAGGAGTCCTGAGGGTCGGTCCTTGCTGGGCACTAGCTTCACCATTTGGGAGGATGGGAGCTGTCCCCACACTAGACAGCGTGCAGCAGGGTGGGTCCCGACAGGGAAAGTGCAAGGAGGGAGGCGAGGCTCACCCCAGCGTTGGGCCACATTTAGATACCCTGCAGGAATGCCCTGGGTGAGTGGGGCTCCATGGTGGTAAGAAGCTCTTGCTGGGTTAATCTTGGTCAAGGGTAGGAAGATGTTTTAAGCTGGAATGTGCCCAAGCTTACTATGCTCTGCTCTCAGCATCTTCCTGGGCAGCGAAGAGGAGATGAGAGTGGTCAGGGGGGCCCGTGGTCCCTGACTCCAGCAGTTTTGAGGGGCTACGCTGAAACCTTGAGACCATGGCAAGGAAAAGGTTAGAGCTGCCCTGTGTTGGGATTAAAAACGAGTGTCTGCACAGTCCTATTTGCTGAGTATCTAGAGGAGCCAGTCCAGTCCGGCCGCCATCATGGCGTTTGTCAGGAAGGGCTGTTAAGCACAATCAAGTGAGCTTCTGCAAGCTCTAATTTTCATTAGAAAGTTTGTAGGGCACATCTGGGAAGATGGGGTGGGGATCAGAGCCTGGACTGAAAGGAGACATCCAGATGTGCGGGGTAAAGCCGCCTGTGCTGGCAGGAGCCCCGGGCTGGGCGGGCTCACTGTGAGGCAGGCAAGATACAGAGGGGGACACTGGGCAGGCCACTGCCAGGGCAGGTGCAGGTGTGCTTGATGCCAGGCCAGCTGCCCTCCTGGGCTGTGCCAGGCATCACCAATCAATCACAGCACTCCTCGTCAGCGGATTCATTGCGTGTTTCCCTCCACCTGCTCTGGTGCCACGACCCCAGAGTCACAATGTGTCATCCCTGCCCTGGACACACCCACCCAAAGCACCTGGGACCTGACATGGCAGTGTTTACTCAGCTCTTCCCTGGAGAGAGCTGGTGAGCGGCTTGGAGTGTCAGGAAGAAGAGAACTCAGTATCCAACACCCAACTCTTCCGAAGGCTCAGCCCCCCTTCAAAAGTGGACCGGACCAAGCGGCCGCTGCTGCTCTAAATGCTAGACCCATGGCCTGCCAGCCATGCAGGCCTGACAGGACCTGCCCCAGCTGCCATGCTGGTTCTGTCAGCCCCCAGGGGCTCTCGTCATGCCACAAGGCCGAGGATTTCCTGGAAACCACATGCTCCTGTGGCATCAGCCACACCCGCTTGCCCGTGTGCGGGATGCAGCCCCCCAGCTCGCTCACTGTCTCGTCTCGGAAACACCTCCCCGTGCCCTTTCCTGTACCAGGGGCCCTGCGCCATGCCCAATGCTTGCTTGTAATATGCTGTGTTTTTAACGGAAGTGGCGATTTTTTTCTGAACACTTTTTCTAATGTTTCACTGGTGTCAACACCAGGCATGAACAAAAGGGCTTATTTTGTTTTGTGATTGTTTTATCCTGTTTTCAAAGGTCAAATGTCATTTATTTATTTACGTATTTGTTTTCTTGGCCCAGAGGGAGGGGCAATCGGTCACATGGAAATAAAGCCCCTGGTACTGTTGACAGCTGCCCGGTGTGTGTCTGTCTGCAAATAATGTTTACAGTGATCATGGCTTTTCTTCATTGAAAGTGTGTTATGGTGCTTGCTGACCTGGTGTGAGTAAAGGAGAGTGAGTGGAGCCCAGGGAGAGAAGAGGTCTGCAGAGAGTCTGGCACCCTGCACAGTAGACGCATAGTGTGAGTGCTGGGTCACATGTACACACTTGAGTACACACACAGGAGCGGCATATCAATTAAGAATGGGAGTTTTAGAATTTATTTTTCAATTACAGTTGACATACGATGTTCTATTAGACTGAGGTGTACAGCAGTGGTGCACATTGATACCCCTTACAACGTGGTCACCCCGAGAAGTCTCAGGGCACACAATGGGGTTTGTTAATTCAGGCGTGAATGGCATGAGCGCAGAGAAGTTTGGGCTGCAGATGCACTAGACAGCCACAGTGCCCTCGGGTGGCCCTGGGTGAGCACTGTTGCTCAGCCAGAGCCCCCGCCATCAGCAGCCTCCCAAGGCGGAGCTCCGTGCATGGGCAAGGCAGACATGCATTGTGCTCTCTGCCTCTCACATCGAGGGGACTGGTACCCATGTGGGGAAGTGGACCATGGCTGGGATGGTAGTGCCTGCCAGCGTGGAGAATCGGTGCCGGCGAGGCATCCCAAGTGGCTGGGCCCTGTGATGAATGGCACTTAAAGAGTCATTCTGACAGTTGGACAGGCAGCAAGCCAACAGGCAACCATCACCTCTCTACCCTGTGGCAGACCCCCCCATGAGGTGGCAGAAGGCGAGGACCACTTTGGTGGGCATCTGGCCAGGTTCCCCACTTTTCTGTAGAAGCTGACAAATCCAAGTGGGAACTTTTGCCCAAACGTGGGCCTGGAGACACTTGAGTGGGGGGTGAGCCCTGCGGCAGCTCCACCGCATCCTGACTCCACCACTTGTACCCGCTCTGTGAGGCGTGGGTCCTGTTGAAAGGGCCTCAGCAGTGCGTGAACGCAGCAGCAGTGAGTGCAGCTGCGCAGGTCTGTGACGCATGTGGTCAGAGGAGACTCCAGCGTCTGTCAGTGAAGTCTGTGCCCACTTCACGCATTGTCTAGGGCTGCTTTCCTGCGTCCTGGTGACAGACTGTGGCCCTCGGAGCTGGGTTTGTTACCTGGCACCGTAAATAAAAAGTATCTCTGGCCCTGGGAGTGCGCTGCACAGCCGCCCCTTGCAACCTTGGGTAGTGCAGGGTGCAGGAGGAAGGGCCTGCCTGCTCCACTTGCAGGGATGCACAGGAGAGGTGGCGGGGCCGCCCAGCTGGCTGTGGAGGAGTCGGAAGCTGAATCCGCCCTCAGCCGCAGCCTGGCTCTCGTGCCAAGAGGCTGAATGGGTAGCTTGTTCAAAACCGCATCCCTTGGAAGCCACTCAGCCCTACGCCAGGTAAGCGTGGCAGCCGCCGCTAACATACACAGCTAACATACACGCCCGCCTGGCGTTGCGGTCACGCCAGCATGTCAAAGCTCTGCACGTTCTTTAATGTTTTTAAAACTCATTTGGGCCACCTTCTCCCAATGACTGTAACGGGAAAGGCCTCGTGGTGTCTTGTGGTGAAGACACTGGGGCAAATGGAGTCTTGGTCCCGGCCCGCCCTGTGGTGGTGAGGAGTGAGCGGCCCTGGCTCCAGCCCTGCGCGCCCCGCACACCTGCCAGCCCCACGGAGACATCGAAGCTGTGCCAGCTCTGCCAGGGCTGCTCCTCACCCTCAGGTGCCTGTTCAGTTACAGGGCAGGACCATCGGAGCTAAAACAACACCCCACCAAGCAGGAAGGCCTGCTTCTAACTGTGAATAGGAGACTGTCCCCGGCCTGTCTGCCCACAGTGCAGCAAGCGTGTCTGGCCCTGCCTCTCTGCGATCCGTCATCTGTGGGCGCCAGAGCCACAGGTGCTTCCCGGACACCAAGGCCTTTCTCCTGACAGCAGGGGCAGCTGCAGCCCTGGGGTGGCAACACTTCAGCGCCTTCAAGACCCCCTCCCCCACCCGCCCAGTGGAGGGGAGGGGCTGGGAGCCTCGGAGGCAGCTAAACACACAACTACCAGGCAGCGGCATGGCAGTGTGTGAGGAACAACCCCACGAGGGTTTTAGAAATAAAGCACAGACCTCAGCTATACTCCTGCCTGGTGGATGCTGCAGCTGCAGAGTGGGTACCCTGTTGCTTTCCTGCCCACCCATGGAGCCTAACTTGGAGAGGGTTGGATGTGATTGAACTAGGGGTGGGTCACTGCCCTGCTGGTGCATCGCTGCGCCCAGCCCTTGCACATTCCCACCCCCGACTGCCTCAGAAACTCGGGAAGCACCACGGAAAGGGAAGCTGGCCCTCCTGCCCTCTGTGGTTTGCCCCCCATAAAGCTGATTCCCCCTCAGGAAGACCGCATTGACTGATGTTAAAATGGCATCGTTTCAAGGCAGTGACCTTGCTGATACCCTTGTCCCTTCCCTTGGCTCCACCCCGTACTGAAGACTCCACCTTCATCGGGCCCCAGGCTCGCCCATTCCAGCCCCGTCCTGCTAGGAGCTATGTGTCAAGGGCAGCAGGCCTTGGGGGGGGGGGGCGTAGGGGGGGGGGTGTGGGGCGGTGGAGGTGGGGTAGCCTCCCACTGCTCATTGAAAGGCTTAGCAGTTCACCCACTCACTTCTGGAAGATGGGAGGAGGGCAGCATCCGTTGCTGTGCCTGATTCCTCATGCTTGCATCTTAGAACTCAACCTTGAGGGTTGACACTCTTGTCAGTCATCTTGGACTGTGAGGTGACCTTAAGATGGAAGCTACATCGTGGGGGGAGGGGGTAATAGAAATTGGCTCACAAGGCTGAGAAGTCCCCCAATCTGCCATCTTCAAGCTGGAGACCCAGGAGAAACGGTGGGTTATTCAGTCTGAGTTTGCAGGAGACTCTGGGACCAATAATAGAAACCCCAGTCTTAGTCCATAATCTCAAGAACCAGAAACGCTGGTGTCTGAGGGCCGAGATGACCGTGTCCCAGCTCAGGTAGGGACGGGGAATACATCCTTCCTCCACCTTCCTGTGCTATTGGGCCTCGGGGGGCTGAGGGCAGATCTTCCTGAGTCGGTCACTGATTCCACTGCTATCTCTTCCAGACACACCCGTACAGACACGCCCAGAAATAATTTAACCAGCTGTCTGAGTGTCCCTTGGCCCAGGCAAGTCGACATGTAGAATTGAACATCACACTGTTATTTGGGGTTTTTCTGTTATATGCAGATGCTAAAAAAATTCCTAGTTAAAATGGTGCTTCAGCAAAATGTGCTACATTTCTCATGCAGGGCCCTATGCCCGAGTTTGAGTGGCAGGGCCATGGGCAATGCCAGGTCTGAAGCCAGTAGATTTAGGGTAAGATCCAATTCTCACTTGCCAGCTCGAGGGTCTTGAGTTTTTCTGTACAATGAATGCCTCCCAATACACTGTTGTGTTTAGTTCAACACACTTGTCTTGATGGTCTGCTTTGTGCTGACACTGGTGACCTGCAGCTAGGGGAGGCATCCTCCAGCGGAGGGCTCTGACATGCCATGTCAGGTCTCAGCTCTCCAATTTAGCTTCTGCTGCTGGGGATTTTTGAAGAAAGACTGAAGTGAAACCTTAAATCAGAGGTGATTCAGAGGTGCGGTGAAGTCCTTGAAATCATTTACTAAAAATGTGTGTCTTTTACTGCAATTATGCACTTCTAACAGAGGGCAGTGTTTAGAGGTTTTATTGGATTCTAGAATGGTTCCATGATCCCAAATTGAAGAACCACTACAAGCTAAGAAGGATCCAGATGATTTTGGTATGGCTCTCTCTTCTCCTTCTAAATGATGTCCTCCATGAAAAGGAAGAATCTATATTATTCAGAGAATGTGATGCCTGTATGAGTTAATGGGGACCTGTTGAGGCAGCTTCAAATGGAAGAAATCCTCACCTTAGTCAGCTCAAGCTATATTTTGCTGCTATAACAAATGCCCTTAAAGCTCCAAAGCTGAGAACAACAAAGGTTGGTTGTCACCCACCCTGCAAATCTCTCACAGCTCCATCTTGTGTCACCTTTGCTCTGGAAACCAGCCGATGGAGCAGCCTCTCTCGGATGTCATAGTCAGTGTTCAGGCAGAAGGGACAGCAACCCATGCTTGGGCCGTCAAGCCTCTGAGAGGTCACTTATGTGTCTGCTCATTGAGTTTTAGAGAGAGTGGAAGAGAGACAGACAGAGAGAAACATCGATGTGAGAGAAACACATCGATTGGTTGCCTCCTGCATGACCCCTGACCAGGGCCTGGGCCGGGGAGGAGCCTGCAACCAAGGTATGTGCCCTTGACCATTATCGAACCTCGGACCCTTCAGTCTACAGGCTGACGCTCTATCCACTGAGCCACACCAGCCAGGTCCCTGTTTCTCCATTCTTGCTGCATTGTTGGAGTTGGAAGAAAAGTGAAGCCAGCGGTTGCAGGTGGCATTAGGAAGGGCCATACTGGGATGAGCAGCTCCACGGTCCCAGCCATTGTTTTGCTTCTCATCAGACTTCTTTAAAGCGAAGACTGAGAACGGTCACTAGAGTTGGGAGGCTTGTGGTCTGAGCTTCGTGGCGGGAAGAGATGTACTTTTAGTCACAGGTTTACATTACACCTTATTTCTGCTCTGGCAGAGCTTCCTGTCAATCTGGTCCCTCTTTGTAGTTCTTGACGGTGACTCTGATGACCCGAAGGACTCATGGTGTTTGTCTAACAACGTCCATGGTTAGCCTGGCTCTCCATGCCCCATCCTGGCATTAAAGCAGGATGCTTGACACGTGGCGGTGCTCCAGACACACCATATTCAAAACACTGGAGTCTAAAGAATCTCCTAGATCAACAAGGAATGCTAAATGTTATGATTGAACTATTTCCCAGAATTCATAGGTGGAAGCCCTAACTCTATTACATATATTGTATGATTCTATTGCTATGTAATGTCCAGAACTGGCAAATCTATAGAGACAGAGCAGAGTAGTGGTGGCCTAGGACTGGGGAGAGGGTTGGAGAAAAAATGGGGAACAACTGATACAGGGTGTGTTGGAGAGTGATGAAAATGTTCTGAAGATTATTTTGGCAATGCTTACACAGCTCTATAAATATGCTAAAAGACCATGACTTGTACACTTCACAAGGTGGGCTTGTGTGGTATGAACTATAGATAATATATAAATCAATCTGTGTTAAGAAAACGTGGATATCTGTCATTGCAGGTCTATGCAAGCCTTTGGTGGCTGAGGAAGTAGTTGGGCTGAGTTGCAAACCAGCATAATGCACTGCAGGTTTGGAGATAGTTGGTCCTGGACAATGGGTCCGGCAGACCTGAGGGGCTCTTGGATGGATCGCAGCGTCTCTCAGTTGCAGAGTCTGTGGAACAAGATCAATAGAGAGGACTTTATGTTCAAGGCAGCACTCTGTTCATAGACTCCAGGAGACGCCGGCTGCCACCAGGGAGAATACCTGCAGGGACAGGCCAGGCAGGACTCCTTTGGCTGCAGGAGACCAACAAAGAAAGCAGCTGGGGCGAAGGGAGTGAACTGGCTGTGTCACCGGGAAATCCAGCTCAGGCAGCTGGGTCAGGGGCTTCCCGACGTCCCCTCCTCCTTCCCTTGTTCACTCGGTGGAGTGGTGAGAGTAAAGACTCCGGTGCCTGGATTTCACTCTTGCTCGTCATGGGACCTTTTGCAAGTTCCATAACTTTTCTGTGCCTCGGCTTCTGGGCCTTGTGGCCGGTGATGGTGGCAAGAGAAGAGTTGTGGGGATTCGCTGAGGTAATGTATGCAGTGTGCTTAGAATAGTGCTTGGAACAGTAATGCTATATAATATTTAACTGTTTCCTCCTCCTCCCCCTCCTCCTCCTCCTCCTCCTCCTCCTCCTCCTCCTCCTCTTTCTCCTCCTCCTCCTCTTTCTCCTCCTCCTCCATCTTTGTTGTTAGCCAGCAGGAGCCAGAAACATTCTATCCGGCAAGAAAGCTGGTCCTGGAAGCTGGGGCATAATCCTGACAGCAGAGAATTGATTCTGTTTTCTAAGAGGACTGTCTACACACACTGCTGTCAGTCCTAGGGAGCCTGGGCATGTACCATTCCTGACCCAAACAGGGCTGGATTCCGATGCTAGGCCCAGCCAACGCCCAGAACACGGACCATGCAGACAGCCTGTGACCACGTGTGGACACGTGGGGTGAGGAGGGGCCGGAGGACACAGGCAGAAAACAGCATTGCCCCATCTTCAAGGACACTTGGCAGCAGAGAAGTGGATTCTGGGAAGGCTGTGATGGGGAAGGGCTTGGCCTGCTCTGTGCTTGCCATCCAGCGACCACAGGAAGAGTGAGGCCTCACTCCCCGGAGGCGGAGGAAAGCTACGTGGCACGTGTTGCCCACCAGTGACGCACCATTTACCTTCCCACACTCGGGAGCAAGAAGACCTGAGAGTGCCTGGGATTCTCACTGTGGCCCAGAACTGGAGACCCCCCTTACTTTTGCAACCAGATCAACAGGTTGAAAAGAATAGTGGTCTTCAGTCTAAATGGAAAAATGAGAAAACCTACATTTTAGATGGTTTGGGAGGCTCGGCAAGGCCTCTGGTTCACCCAGCTCCCTCAGGCCCCTGGAGAGGTGGCTCCGGGCCGTGGGGGCCGTGGGGGCCGTGGGGGCTGGGGGCACCGGGGGAGCCGTGGGGGTCGTGGGGGCCAGGGGCACTGGGGGGGGGGCGTGTGGGGGCCGGGGTCTGCTTGGCCAGCGAGCCTGCACTCCCTGGCATGGAGGTCGAGGGCTCCTCTTGGAGAAACAGATGCTTCCAACAAAGGGGTCTTAGAGGTTGGTTTGTAGGAACCTTTCTATGTCACATGAAATTTCTCAACTAAATGGAGCCGGAAAAGTAGGTTCCACTTTAATCATTAGCAGGTACTTGGAAACGGCAGTTCCAACGGGCTTTACAGAGGATGAGTGCTGCCTGCTGGGTGTTTGTGGGCCGTCACGTCTGAACATCCCATCTCTCTCAGCTCTGGTGGGGTTCTCAGGTCCCTGGCACCCAGCTGTGAGGGGCAGCGCCCAGCTTTGGGGCGGCTCCAGCCTGCCCTCATGTAGTCATTGTCTCACGGACTTGTCTCCAAGCGGCAACCGAATGCCCCTTTGGTCTGTCTGCCCTCTGCTTCCCACAGAGCCCGCCTGGCCGCTGCGTGGGAAATGCTTGGAATGTGAATGCCTTTGGATGCTGCGTGGCTGGCCAAGGCTGCCCGCCATCAGGAAGCGCCAGCCTGGGCGGCTTAAAAGAAATTCATGGTGTCGCAGTTCTGGGACCAGAAGTCCAAGGTTAAGGTGGGGATGCTTTCTTCTGCAGCTGAGGTAGCAGCTCACAGGGCTGGCTCTACTGGCTCATAGGAGGCCATTTTCCCTGTGTCTCTTTAATAAAAATCCTCACCAAAAATATGCTGTTGTTTTGATTTATAGAGCGAGGAAGGGAGAGAGAGCAATATCAATATGAGTGAAAAACAGCAATCAATTGTCTTCCCTATTCACCTCCACCAACCAGGGATAGAACCTACACCCTCGGTTGTGCCCTGAACGGGACTGAAACCTGCAACCTTTGTGGTGCTCGGGACCAGGCTCCGCCAGACGGAGCCACCGCCAGGGCCCCAGTGTCTCTGCACGCCAGCGTCCCTCTCCGTCCAAGTTCCCCCTTCCCATAAGAACAAGGCATACTGGCTCGGGGCCACCTAGTGCCTTGTCTGCATCCACCTTCTGCAAGGACTCTCCTCGGAAGGTTACATTCTGGGGTGCTGAGCCTTAAGGCTCCAACATACACTTTTTGAGGGAACACATCAACCTGCAACATGCTGTGTTTCCTTCCACTCTTGGGGCCACCCTGGCGCCTCCCACTAACACTTCCCTGGCCTCTGCTGCTCTTGGACTGTGGCTCTGCCCTCATTTAAGTTCATTTCTCACTCATGTGTTCAATCCATCAAACATAAAAGTGCCTCCATCACAAGGTTGCTGAGAAAATGAGATAAAGTATGTTCATGATAGCTTAATGTCTGCCACATAGTCAGTGTTCAATCACATTTATTCGTCTCTTCATTTCCAATGTTTAAGTGCCAGGAGCCAGGCTGGGCAGAGCCAGGCCCGCGTGTTTGCCACAGCGGGCGGTGTGCACCACCTGTGGGAAAGGCTGGGCTGGAGCTGGCTGAGCTGGGCGAGAGGAAGAGAGGCAAGAAGTATGAGACGGGCCTGTGGCCCATGGGAAGGCACTGGGCTCCCACTGGTGTAGTGGAGGGCACAGGAACAGATGGCACCGAGGGATCAGGTTGGAGTGGACGGGGAGCCCTGGGAAGCTACAGCCGGTGATGTTGAACTTGAGGCAGAGGAGTCCAGACTCGATCAAGCATGAAGACTGAGTGGCAATCATCTATCTGCTCATTGCACAGGTGCCTGAGCAGTTGTGTACGCACACACCCGCAGGCGCCCAGGACCGCAGGGCACAAGGCAGAGCGCCTGTGCGAGGGGCACTCTGTGGGGAGGTGGACCACACCCTGGGCACACAGGTGAGTGTCTGCTGACAGGGAGGAAATGGGGCTAGATGAGACGAAGGGAGTGGCTGCAGGTGCCTCAGGGGAGCAGACAGGAAGGCTCTCTGAAGGTGGCATTTGAGCGGAAGCTGCATGGGGAGCATGAGCTAGATCAGAGTGCGCAAAGGCCCCCAGGAAGCAGAGTGAGGCTCAGAAGCTGGCCTGGCAGATGAAGGGCGTCCCCCTGCTGTGCCGGGAGAAGCCGCTCATGAAGGCCTGACGCGGGAGCACGACGCTGAAAACCAGGGTGGAATGCTGGGGCCTCTGTCCACATGGTCCCCTTTTTGCTTAACTTGGTTTCAGTTGAGTTTTGCCACCAAGTGTCTTGATTAACACGTTGGGGAAGAAAAACTTGTCTTGGATCTTATTAAGATCCACGAGGCACAGAAAGTTTTGGCTGCATGGGGCCCAGGCAGGGCTGAGCACAGCCAGCAGCCCGCCTGCTCCCTGGGGAGAAGGACCCAGGGCCCAGCCGCTCTGCACAGTCGCAAGGGGAGGTCTGCGTGACCTTCACTGGAGGTCACTGTTTGGAAACCCCGGAGCCGAGTGCGTGCCACCCTTTTACAGATGGGGAAACTGAGTCTGGGGAGATGCCTAAGAGCCACACAACTGGGAAGAGGCCGTACCCAGGGCGGGTGGTGGGTGTGCAGCCCTCACTCCAAGGCCGTGCAGGGAAGAAGGCTGCCTCCCAGAGGCCTGGGCTGCCAGTTTGCTGGGCGTCTAAGTAGGAGCATGCCTGCCCTTCCCAGGACTCACAGGCTGGGCCTGGAGGCAGGGCCCAAGCTTCTTTCTGGGGCTCCACACAAGTCCAAGGTGACTTCCCTGACCCAGCATCCCTTGGGGCTGGCAGTGCCCAGGACCATGAGGCAGAGGGACTTGGGGCACAAGCTTGGTTGTCAGGTCTGAGTTCAGGTCCTAAATCTGCCTCTCGTGCGAGGTGGAATGTGGGCACACCCCTGGGAATCTCTGAGCCTCATTTCCTCATCTCAGGAAGGACGAGTGCAGCCCTATAGGAGCCTGGGAGAACCAAGTGTGACTCTGCACACATGTGTGTACCACAGGGCCTGGCTGCACACACATGTATAGCAGTGCTTGGCTGCACACAAGTGTGTTACAGCGCCTGGCTGCACATCAGGGCCTGGCACCAGGGCCTGTTCAGTTGTTGCTCTGCTGCTCCCATGGAACGAGGCTGATATCACTGCATCCAAGGCCCTTGCCGCATCTGTAAGAGCAGGTCACAGCTTTTTATTTATCTGGTCAGCTATCCTCCAGCCCTTCCACATGAGAATGCCAGACCCCAAGACAGGGACTTGCTGCTTCCTCCTGGTCTCCAGAGCCTGGTGGCCCACACAGGTGCTGCCCTGGCATCCTGGCGTCCTGTCTGTGAGTCCAGGGGGGTGGGGGGGAATCCCAGGCACTGGCTCTCCCTTCTCCAGAGAAAGTTCTCTCGGGAAACTCATGCGGCAGGAGGAGGAGGCCCACTGGAAGGCAGCGCTGAGGGAATGGCAGGTGATGTGTGCAGCGAGGGTCCCTCCTGGCAGGTCTGTGATCCCCACAGCGCGTCCTGTGGCCGCAGTGGAGCCACCAGTCCCGTCTGTCTGTCCTGGGTGAGCCTTTCCTGTGGCGGCTGCGAGGATTGCCCGCATGGAGGGCTGTGGCCACGGAGTGTGTTTCCAGTCCCGGCGCGATGTCTGAACCAGTGGCAGGGCCTCCCCAGGTCCCGAGGGAGAGGCCTTTCTGCTCCCTCCCGCTTCTGCTGCTCGGGCACTCCTCTCCGCCCTCTCCACGTGGCCTTGTCCTCTGTCTGTGTCTTAAAAGCACACATGCCATTGGATTCAGGGCCCACCTACCAGGTCACCCAAAACTGAGGTCCTAACAGCCACAGCCTCTGCACCCCCAGTTTAAATACAGCCACAGCCACAAGCTCCAGAGCAGGGCCTGGGCACGCCTTCTCCCACGGCTCCCTGTGCCTCCACGCTGGGCTCTGTGGCCTCTGGGGAAGGGACCTGGGGGACATTTGGTGGGGCCTGAGTGAGCAGGGCTCCTGGGAGGGAGGGCTCCTCCAGGCACATCGGCTTCCCCCTCTGGCTGATAAATTCCTGAAGGAGAGGCTGAGGGGGTAGGTGTGCCGCCACTCTGCAGGTGTCCTGTAGCCACAGACTCCGAGGCTCCTCTCTGACTGCGCCGTGAGGGGAGTGGTGGGAGCAGGCGTGAGGAAGGGCTGGGAGACCGCAGGCCTGGTGCCAACATGCCTGTGCTGTAGCCCCTCAACGAAGACCCATAGCCCCTGCCAGTGCCAGGCGATGGCAGCACAGGGGCTGAGCTAGCCTCGTGGGGGAGAGCGATTGCAAGGGAACCTGCAGACAAGTGAGGGAAACTTCCCACGTGCCTTCTCACTCTCCCCACACTACTGAGCCCTAGCACACCCTGGGGTTGAAGTGCTGGCTTCCTTCTTCGCAGAGTCGGGCAAACAGCCCTTGTGATTGAGCCCTTGTTCTGTGCCGGGCAGGGCCACTGTGAACAGGGGCTGAGGCGGCGGCTGCTCCAACAGGCTGAGCCGCGCCCCGGAGCTGTGCCAGGCGGGCAGCCAGCTGCTCAGAGCCACAGTGACTGGAGGTTCCTGACTCCAGGCCACAGAGGAGGACATACTGTGGGGCAGACGGGACACGCCCAGTGCCCTGAGCCCGACATCCTTCAGCATTGATTGAGCATTCTGTCAAATCCTGACCTTATGGTGCTACAATGGGAAAACGAAGAGGCCATCACTGCCCAAGGTCATAGTTCCAGCAACCAACTGAGCTCTGGGGCTGAGTCCCCGCCTCAGGAAGGAATTCCTGCGAAAGAGGCCCAGGAGGTTCTCCCCGCCCTCTCCTGGCTGTGGGTGGGCTGCCCGCCTGGTCCCAGGTGGTTTACACTCTGGTAGCTGTGAAGCTCAGGGCCTCAGGAGCCCCGGGGGAACATGCGGCAGCATTAGTGCGGAGGGGGTATCCTGGGCTCACACTGGGTTCTCAGTCTTGTGGGGAGAGTCCGCCCCCACCCACGACTCAGAGGACTGGCCCTGGAGCGCCGGGGGCCCGGGCCTCGGGAAAGAGGGCCCTGCCCAGCAGGCCTGCTCCTGACAACCAGGCTCTCAGCTCTTCCTAGGGGAACCCAGAGAAGTGCCTCCTCCTGTGCCTCCCTGTCCTTGGGGGCCAGAGCCCATCGCTGAGGTGTCCCCAGAGACTCTGTGGAGCCTGTGGGGGGAGAGGTAAGCATTTCAGGGGAGCTGGCTAGGCTCAGTGAAGGAGCCACTGCTGCCTCTCCCTCCCCTTTCAGGGTGGGGTTCTGGCTTCCCAGGTGCATTTGCATCAAGCACCTTCATAACCTGACACATCCCCTGCGAAACAGCACTGCTCACCGTGGGAGCCTACATTTTTTTTTTTTAATAAATCTTTATTGTTCAGATTATTACAGGTGTTCCTCTTTTATTTTTCCCCATAGCTCCCCTCCACCTGATTCCCCACCCCACCCCATGCCCTTACCCCCCGCCACTGTCTTCATCCATAGGAGTAAGATTTTTGTCCAATCTCTTCCTGCACCCCTCACACCTGCTTCCCCTGAGAATCGTCAGTCCACTCCCTTTCTATGTCCCTGATTCTATTATATTCACCAGTCCATTCTGTTCTTCAGATTTTGCATTCACTTGATTTTTAGATTCACTTGTTGGTGGGTATGTATTTGATGTCATTTTGTTGTTCATAATTTTTATCTTTATCTTTTTCTTCTTCTTCCTCTTCTTAAAGGATACCCTTCAGCATTTCGTGTAATCCTGGTTTGGTGGTGATGAACTCCTTTAGCTTTTTCTTGTCTGTGAAGCTCTTTATCTGACCTTCAACTCTGAATGATAGCTTTGCTGGGTAGAGTAATCTTGGTTGTAGGTTCTTGCTGTTCATCACTTTGAATATTTCTTGCCACTCCCTTCTGGCCTGCATAGTTTCTGTTGAGAAATCAGCTGACAGTCGTATGGGTACTCCCTTGTAGGTAATTAACTGTTTTTCTCTTGCTGCTTTTAATATTCTCTCTTTGTCTTTTGCCTTTAGCATTTTAATTATGATGTGTCTTGGTGTGGTCCTCTTTGGATTCCTCTTGTATGGGGTTCTGTGCGCTTCCTGAACTTGTAAGTCTATTTCTTTCACCAGGTAGGGAAAGTTTTCTGTCATTATTTCTTCTAATAGGTTTTCAATATTTTGCTCTCTCCCTTCTTCTAGCACCCCAAAAATTCAGATGTTGGTTCGCTTGAAGTTGTCCCAGAGGGTCCTTACACTATCTTCATATTTTTGGATTCTTTTTTCTTTTTGTTTTTCTGGTTGGATGTTTTTTGTTTCCACATATTTCAGATCTTTGGTTTGATTCTTGGGGTACGTTGATCTACAATTGAGTTTCTGTATATTCTTTATTTTAGACAGTGTATGCTTCATTTCTGACTGGTCCTTTTCCATTTTTTTGGCATTCTCATTAAGGTCCTTGAAGGTCTCACTAAGCTCCTCAGAAGTGTCATCAAGTTTCTCAGCGGTTTTTAGAAGATTCTTGATAACCTTATACATGTGGTTCTGAACTCTATGTCATCCAGTAGTTTGCTTTCCTTCGTTTCTTTCATTCGTGACATGTTTCTTTGTTTCTGCATTTTGGCTGCTTCCCTGTGTTGATGGAGTGGCTTTGTGTGGTAGGTGACCTATAGGGGGCAGTAGCTCAGCCTCCCCAATCACCTGATGTGAACACTCTTGGTACACCCCTTTGTGGCCTGAGTGCAAAGTCTTGGTGTAGTTAAGCCTTAATTGCTGTTGGTACACTGGGAGGAATTGACCTCCAGGCCAATTAGCTGTGAGCACTCCCTGTGTCTATAATGGAAGAACTGCTGCGCTGAAGACACGCTTATGGGGCAGGACTTGTTTCAGTGGGGCTTTGGTGCTCACTGAATCTGCCTCTTGAATGTGTCACTTATGGATGTGAGGAGTTGAAATCTGGTGTCTCACACTGACCACTAGGTACACTGGCTTCTGGATCTCCAATGGGGTTCAGGTCAGCTACTGTCTGAGGCCACTCAGCAGGAGCTACAGTGAGAGCTGCAGTTTTCTCCTCTTTGCTTGTGGTTTGGAGGTTTTGGAGCTGTCTGACCCAGGCTGCAAGTTTGCTAGGTTAAGCTGCGATAGGGCAGGCCTTTCTTATGGTAACTTCGCTGCTTGGAGCTTGGGTGGGTTTGTAGGTTGTGCAGGGCGGGGCCTCAGGGTGTCACTAGGTTAGGGCGTGGCAAGCAGCAATGGCTGCTAGTTAGCCGGCTCTGCGTCCCCAACAGCATCCGCGAGTCCCGTGCCCCAGTGCAGTAAACAATTATTCCTGCGCGCAGCTCTGCAAGCAAGCCACCCTCACTGGCAGACAGTCCAGCTTCTCCCCGTAGGAGTTTGGGTCTCCCGCGTCTCCCCAGAGACTGGATTTCAGAGTAATCGGGGGCTTGTCTCCATTCGGGTTGAAAAAAGCAACGCACCCAGTCGCCCGCAGCCAGCCCGGATCATGCGCCTCTGTACCTCAGCTTTCCAGCGCTTGTGCACGTCTCAATGCTCTTTTCTCTTTCCTTCTAGTTGTAGAACTTCCACTCAGCCAGCTTTCCCATGGTTCTGGGTGATAGACGTTTTGTCTTTTAGTTGCAGTTTAAATTGTTGTGGGAGGCAGCAGTTTAGGTGTTTACCTACGCCGCCATCTTGGATTCTCCGAGCCTACATTTCTTGGTTGTTTACTCGCTGCCTGTGCCAAGCAGAAGCCTTTACCTGGATTCGGGGTTTTTTCTCTTGACAAGTTGACAGCCTGAGAACCGTGTCGGCCTTCCTCCCGTCTGTGGGCAAGGAAGTGCGGCTGCCTGTGGCAGAGGCATCTGTGAACCGTCTGCGCTCTGCCCGCAGCCTTCTGTTAGAAAGATCTGTCTGGCGAATGAGGAAACTGAGGCTTCGAGAGGCGAATGCCTTCCCAAAGGCTTCCCGCTGCCCCAGCCCCGCGCCTTCCTGGGGAGCGAAGGAGGCGGAGCTCATGTCCTTCTGAGGCTATGTGAGGCCCTGGGCTGCTCCCTCAGCCCTGACGGGGCGCAGGTAACAGGGGAGCTGACAGGTACACTGTCCTTCCCCGCCCAGCTTGCAGGCCTGACTTGCCAGTGCCCTTGCCCTCCCCACCATGGGCTTTCCTTCCCTCCCCTACCCCCCACCCCCATGAAGCTGCTGGAATTGGAGTGCTGTTGGGGAGTTATTGGCTCAATATCTTTATAGGTTTTACCTGCTTCCTTCCCTCCAACCTTACCCCCCATAGCTCAGAGGACGTGCCTGGCCCCCATGGGGTGGGGTGGAGAGCCCACCATTGGGGCCAGGCCTGGGCAGGGCCTATGCCCACTCTCCCCTGGCAGCCCTGCATCCTGCCCCCCCGGGCTGCCTGCCCCCAGCCTGCACAACTTCCAGTAGGCCTGATGCTTCTGGGACAGGCAGGGACTGTATAGGCTGTCCCAGGGGCAGCGAGACAGCAGGCAGCCTGTCATCATGTCACCGTCAGAGCCCAAAGCGCTGTTAGGGGTCAGGGCCACACTGGGAGGCAGGGCCACTCCCAGCAGAAGCTGGCCAGGCAGCCAGGGACTGATTGTCAGTGGGACCTGCTCATACCAGTCATGGTGGGTCTCCGCCACTCAGCCAGTCACTGCCGCAATCACACTCAGCGACACGCCAGGGCTGCAGGTTCACTTGCAGACACTCACAGTGCGTCTGCAGCCAGTCAGGCAGGCAGGTCGGTCAGCCCATCTGCACCAGCCGGCCAGCCGCACGGTGTCTTCTGTCACCCAAGAGCCAATCAGAACCAGCCAGCCAGTCACCACGTCCAAGTGGACAATGGGTAGGACAGTGACTCAGCCAGTCCTCCAACTAGCCAGCCAGCCAGGTGCACCAGGCCCATTGGTGACCTCAGGCCGTCGTTTTAAATGATTACGCAGATCATCTGTCCCCCATCAGCCCAGGTGGCCAGACAATGTCAGTTCCTGAGTTTCTGTCTGTGAAACTCGGTTGCTGGCAGCCGCTGTCTGTGGCTGGTCAGTCACAGCCACGAAGAAACACCAGCCAGCCAGGCGTTCTCCAGGTCAGACGTGCTGCACAGGCCCCGGGGTCACTAGACACCACCACCTGCTCAGTCAGCATGAGTCACTGCGCAGCCAGCTAATTCAGGCGAGATACTCTCCGAGCAGCGGCAGGAGCCCACCCCCAGCGTTGAGGGGAGCAGCAGCCGCACTGAACATGCCAGCCAACCACAGCAGCCAAAACACCCATCACAGGAAGCTCCTCATTCTCCAATCAGTTTGAATTAGGCGACCAAGCAAACACCAGGCCCATTGCCATCAAGCAGCCAACCAGCCAGGCAGCCCTGGCAGTGAGCCAGCCTCCCAGCCAGCCAGGCGCTTCGCCCGTCAGACTCCACCTATCAGCCCGGGCCTGGCCAGGTGATTGTGGGTAGTCACAGGCTCTGTGTGGGAGGCCCAGCAGTCCCTCACCAGCAGACCAGCCTCTGCAGCCGCCACCACTCAGTGAGCCTTGGCCACACTGAGGCACAGGCTGGCTTCTTACAGAGCAAACCAGCCACTGGGACTCACGGACAGAAACCCTAAATCCAACGGAAGATGTGCCTTTGCCTCCTTCAGCAACATCCAGAGCCAGTGGCCCCAAGCCAGCCTCCTGCTCTGGGCTCATAGGAAGGATGGACTGAGGGGATGGGCTGACCCGTGATTCCCACGTGTCGGCCAGAGAGGCGTGGCCGAGGATGCTGTGGAGACAGGCAGGGCACCTTGGCAGCTCTCTGCTCCCACACCTGAGGGTCTTCTCAGAGACAGGCCCCAGGCCTTCTGAGCAGGGGAGACTGAGAGCAGGCCCCTCCCTGAAATCTTGGGCTCCTCCCCCTTCCTTCATCATCAGTGTTCTCTGCTCTGCCCAGATAGGCGCCCACCACTTTCCATAGCTCAGACCCTGCAGCTGATGCCCCCCAGTGCCACTCCTGAGTGTGCGCACGTGTGCACATACATACATTCACATGTATGCACACACACACACGCTCATACACACATTCACACACACGCTCATACTATGCACACACATACACATATATACTCATGCACACACATATGCATGCGCATACACTCACACACGCACATGCATGCACACACACGCACATACATGCCCTCACACGCATGCACACACATATACACTCACATGTACATGCACACACTCACACACACATATGCTCATACTATGCACACACACATACACATACTCATGCACACACATGCATGCACAACACGTGTGCACACCCCCCACACATGCACACACACACATATACTCACCTGCGCGCTCACACACTCACAGGCATGTGCACACACACGTGCTCGGCCACCTGGCTTCTTGGCTGGCCTTCTCATTTCAGAACAGCCTGCTCCAAGATGCCTGCCCCCACTCTTGGGTTCTCCTGCCAGGCCTGGTCCCTGCTGGACTCCCCTTCCTGGCACGAGTGCAGTGACGGGGTGTGGGTTTCCTGCTGCAGCGCAGCCTCCTCCAAGCCCTTGCTCAGGGGACAGCACGCAGAGGCCGGGAGAGCGTGTGTCCTGCTCAGGGAACACGGTGCCTGTGGGACTTTCCCAGAGCCAGGTCAGGAGGGCTCCCAGCCGCTGCCCTTGTTACTGTCGCTACTGGGCAGACACTGGCTCCATGCAGCTTCTGTCCACGGGGGCTAAGCCCGGGGGACTGTCTGTCTCTGAGACAAGGCTGTGCCTCTCAGAGGGGGGCTCTGGACCCTGTCAGCGTCTGTGACTGCCAACATGGGACTGGCGTCTCCCGCGGCCCTTCTCTCCCCTTGGTCACGCAGCTCTCCCCTCCCCTCCATTTTAGATAGGAAGAAGCAGAGGTCCCAGAAGCTGCAGTTTCACACTCCCCTGTGGCCAATAAAGGGGAGGCAGACACATGCTCAGTGAAGTTGGGGGGACTAAGGAAGCTGCTTGCTGTCAGTCACAGCTGGAAAGAGGACATTGGCTAGAATGGGCGTGGTCACAGCAAGTGAGCAGAAATGTGGGAGCTCATAAACCCCTAAACAGGAATTCGTGCTCTTGGTGCTTTTGGTGCTTTGGTGCTCCTGGCTTCCTGGTCTCCACCCCGATGGCCACGGCCTTGCAGGCCCCACACCCTGAACAGATGGGCGCAGCTGCCTGATGCAGACGTGGACTGTGAGCACATGGAGCGGAAGCTCGGGCTCTGCTCGGACGCAGCTTCCGGCCCCAGCAGCACTGCTCTTGTGCCTGTGCAGGGAAATGGGACTGTGGAAACCAGGAAGCAGAGCTGTCTGCCATGTTACATTGGCCCTGGGGGCCTGGACATGCTAATTCCAGCGGTACCTCACAAAGTCCATCCCCACAAGCAACCGAGGGAGACAAGGCATACTCCCCTCCGATGACACTGCACTCCCACCTGCCCAGCATCCCCCCTGTGGCACCTCTAGCCTTCCTCCCTCCTCCCGTCCACGCTGGCTTCCTGTCTGTCCCAAACTCGGCTTTGCTCTTGCCTGAAGCTGTTCAATATTTGTTGTCCTGCTTCCTGAGAAACGGAACCCTCACATGACCCTGGAATAACAATGCCCTTCCCAGCAGGCTCAGCTGCTGGGTGGCCAATGCTTGAGTGGAAGTATTGGGCTGCTCTCGCCTCTGGGGCGCCCTCTCTGAGAGTCAGAACAGCAAAGGCTCTCTCTGCTCCCTTTGAGCACATGCTGCATGTGGCTGGGCCCGGTGGGTGGCGCTGCACCAGCGAGAAGGGAGCCGCATAGGAGGAACAGCCCCCCAGCGCACAGGTGGGGTTAGCGGGCCTGGGCCGTCCGCTCCTTTCACCCCATGAAGGCAGTACTGGCACTGGCACTGGCACGTGGCTCAGGGGCGCAGGCCTCAGGCTGCCGTGGCCATGGCTCTGCCCCTGCACACGGATTGAGCAGAGGGCCCAGAGGAAGCAGAGGGAGCAGAGGGAGCCTTTGCTATGAGGGATGTGGCCTGGGCCACTGGATTTTCTGCTCCTCTCCCCTCCCCCTTCTGCTCCTCCCTGCTTTCTCCCTCTGTCCTTCCCTCCCCTCTCCCCTGCCTCTTCTCCTCCCTCTCAGTTCCCCTCTCCTCACTCCCCTCCCCCTCCCCCTCCACACTCAGCCCTCCCCTCCTGCTCCCTCCCCTCCACCCACATGCCTTCCTTTCCTTTTCTGGGTTCTTTCTAATCAGCAGGTCCTCCTCTGCTCCAGTCCGCCTGTGGGTGTCTCTTCCTTCCAGCTCTCCTACTCCTGCCCCTCCTCAGTCGGTCTGTCTCCTCCTCTCTCTACCTGTCCTCCCGCCCTTTCTCCTGGTCCTTCCACCTCCAGGGACTTGGGGAGCTCAGGGCTGCAGGAGTGGCCATGTCTGTAGAGTCTCCGTGAAAACCTGACCCAGCTCCAAGCTGCAGCCTGCACGCCGGGGGGCTGGGCTGGTGTCAGATGGGGCTCTGCAGTGAGACACATGGCCCTCATCATCGGCCCGGCCTCCTCCCCCCAGGCCCGGCCTCCTCACCCCAGGCCTGGCCCTGTCCCCCCAGACACGGCTCCCTCCCTCCAGGCCCGGCCCCCACCCTCCAGGCCCGGCCCCCCTCATCCCAGATATGGCCCCCTCTCCTCAGGCCCAGCCCTCTCCCCCCAGACACGTCCCCCTCCCACCAGACATGGCCCCCTCTCCCTAGGCCTGTCCACCACTTCCCAGGCCTGGCCACCATCCTCTTCCCCAGGACCATTCTCATCTCTCCCCTCTGGGCACCCAGCCTGATCCTCTAGGTTTGGGCAGTTGCCACAGCCGCTGAGGGGAGGTGGCCTCGAGCCCCGCAGCTGCGAGGACGGCCCACCCAGGCCCTGTGTGCATGAGCCACGAAGGGTCTCCTCCTGAGTTTTCCCCAGTAGCAAGGACATAACACCAAGGCCTGTTACACATCTCTCTGCCTGCCTTCCCTGCACTCCCAGTCCCCACCCTGCACAACACACCCAGGTCCTGGGGGGCGGGGCACACGCCTGTGCCGGGCCTGTGGGGAGCCCTGTCAGCCGGCTCCTCTCACCGCAGCCTCCACTCGGACAGTCCTGGGCTTCAAAGACGACCTGGGAGGGCTGTGCTGTCTCCTGCAGTTGCCGGTGCAGTCTGCCCGTTTCAGCTCCGGTGGGGCTCCCTGACCCATCCGTCCCTCCCACGGGGCCCTGTACGGCTGATGGGGGCTGGGTGGGTGTGGCTGGAGCCAGGAGACATTTGGGAGACTGGACGAGAGGCAGTGACTCAGCAGCTCGGGTCTGGCTGAAGAATTTGAGCCTGAAGGGAATGGAGCATCTTTTTGGGTGGACGTGGAGGCCTTGCTCTAGACCCGTGGTCTGCAAACTGCGGCTCACAAGCCACATGCAGCTCTTTGGCCCCTTGAGTGTGGCTTTCCACAAAATACCACAGCCTGGACGAGTCTATTTTGAAGTGTCATTAGAAGAAGTTTAAGTGTAAAAAATTTGGCTCTCAAAAGAAATTTCAATCATTATACTGTTGATATTTGGCTCTGTTGACTAATGAGTTTGCCGACCACTGGTCTAGACCACAGGAGTGTCAACAGCAGCTCCTCACAGACCCCAGTTCCACGGCAGCAGCTGCCACAGCCTTTCCCAGCACAGTGAGCGCCGACAGCTCCATTAGCCCCTGACAGCGCCCGGCAGCCCTGCGGTGGCCTTTTTAGACGTGGGTTCACACTGGGTGGTGAGGCCTTCTGAGGGGCTCAGGGTGGGAGTGGGCAGCAGAGCCCTTCATTTCCCAACAGAGGGCTTTGCAAAGACAGTTCTCCCTGCTGAGTGCCCACATTTCCCTCATGTCCCGGCTCCGATGAGAGCAGGCCAGAGTGTGTAAAAGGCTCTTCTAAGAACCCTGCTGGTGACAGGCTCAGAAGAAAAAGGCAGATGGCTCCCTACTGCCCTCAGAGGACAGCCACAGGGCCTGCCTGCTGAGTTAGCAAAGGCTGGCTTCATCTGGCCTCCAGGCCTGGTTCTTGCCCCTGCCTTTGCTACAGGCAGCTCTTCAAGCCACTGGAACTTCGTTAGTCTTTGGTCCTCAGAGCAGGTGTCCTGGCCACCCAACCTGTCCCTATAGAGAATACTCTTCTCCCATCACCTCTTGGTTAATTCCTCTGCATCCTTTAGGACTTGGATGCCACTTCCTCCAGGAAGCATTCCTAGAATGCCTCAGAGGAGAGGCAGTAGAGTATACCTGTTAGGATTAGCCATACTTGGGTTAGAGTCCTACTTCCTACCTCTATTAGGTTTTCTAGGACTCAAACAATTGGAACTCATTGGTGAAGTCTGAAACCAGCATGTCAGCAGAGCTGCTTCTTTCTGAGAGTTGCGAGAAGGAACGGCCTGCCCAGCGCACAGAGGCCTCAGCTGGGTGATGGCGCTCTCCCCATGCCTTTGCATTGCATGGTCTTCTTTGTGTGATGTCCCTGTCCAGACTTCCTCTTCTCATAAGGACACCCGGCATATTGCAATTAGGGTCCACCCTAATTACCCCGACTTAATTACATTAGTAAAAACCCCATTTCCAAATGGGGTCAGATTCTGAGGACCCAGGGGCTGTGACTTCAACATGTCTTTTTTTGGGAAACACAATTCAACCCATCACACTGCTCTGTGACCTTGAGTGTGTTACTTAACCTTTTTGAGCCATGTTTTCCTCATCTGTTCAATGAGAATTGTGAAAAGAAGAATTAATTGCCCCAGGAAGCTGGGGGCTTTGATTTGAGGCTGAGTTCTACTCACCAGCTGTGACCTTGAGCAAGTTCCTTAACCTCTCTGAATCAGTCTAAGACAGGCCAGTAAGCCAGGACAAGTGGAATAGGGAAGCTGAGAGAGAGCTAAACAAACTGACAGATAGTTCAACAGAAGGTACAGAAGGTCCCCTCCTAGAAATGACATCTAGGCCTCAGTTGTATTTCAGCTGTGGACCCAGAAAAGCAGCAAAACCAGGTGGACAGCACCAGGACCAGCTGCGGTGACTGACGAGCCCCTGCGTGACACTGACCATCAGCGGAGCCTACCTGGGAACTGAGGCATATTCTGTTGGAACCTCCCTTGAGGCCTCCCTAAGGCTCCTGCCTGCAAGGGGGGGGGGGATGGGAGGGGAGGGGAGAGAGAGAGAGAGAGAGAGAGAGAGAGAGAGAGAGAGAGAGAGAGAGAGAGAGAGAGAGAGAACCTCCAGACAAAGGATCCAGAGTCTGCCCTCCCTCAGGGAGTAGCCCCTGCAGTCTCCTCCCCCCCTCCCCCAGAGGCACACATTCCTAAACCCTCAGGGGCCCCACGAGACTTGCAGCCAGGGCAGCAATGGGCAGCAGCAGCTCGTCTCAGGCTCACCCCATCCTGTCCCCAAGGCCCCTTTCCTGCAACTTCCCAGAGAGCTGGGTGGCCCACCTGGGCTCTCCTGTGGCTTCTTCCAACATTCCCACATAGTCACCTGGGCTCGTGAAATTTTCCCCGCATGAAGTCAAGAACCCACAGCCTATGCGCCAGCCCCAGGCCAGGTCCCCTCTCCACCAACAGGTCTATTGCTGCAAGCAAAGCACCGCCAAGCTTAGTGGCTTCAAACAATAACCATCGTAGGTTTTGTCCATAAATCTGCAGTTTGGACAGAGTTCAGTGGGGAGAGATGTCCTCAGTTTCACATGACAAAAGTGGAGCTGGAGCTGGAGGGTAAGTCACATGCCATCACGGGCCCTCCTGCAGGTGCTGGCGTTGGCGGGAGCCAGCCAGGCGTGGGGCCAAGCACCGGGCTCTTCCTGTGAGTCTTCTCCTGGCGCATGGGCTTCCCCCGAGCACGGCGGGCGGTTCCAGGAACCAGGTCCCCAGAGAACCAGATGGAAGGGGCCGGCCTGTTAGGACCCAACCTGGGAAGTCATGTGGTGTCATTTCCACTAAAGCCGCAAGGCTGCTCAGATTCCAGGAGAGTGTCAGCGAAGGTAGCCAGCCATTCATACGAGGAAGAAAGCCAAAGGGAATTAATAATCTTAATAGACAGGAAGCAGAAGCAGGTACCAGAATAGGAGACAGTCCTCGGAATGAGACAGGAAGTTTCCAAGACTGCCGAAGCCTAGGAACGAGAGGGAAGTTCCCGTGCGGCACCTGTGCGGGGAACTGGGCGCGGTAAGGAAGTGTGGCCAGCAGTGTGACCAGCGTGAGGGGACAGGGCAGGGCTTCGCTTGCCAGCAATCTGAAAGGCAGTCGGATTGGACCGAGGACAGGAAACCCACAGAATTTACTGGGAGGAGGGCTCAGTCCAAGCCCAGGAAAAGTTAGGGATTTGGGTTGGATAGTTTGAATGGTTCTTTGTCCTTTACCTGAGCCAAGAAGAAGTGGCACGGTGCTGTAGAGCCTGCCCACCCTCACGGCCCGAGGGTGCATTCATCCCCTCAATTCACAAGAGGGTCTTGCCTTCTCAGCTAAGCCTCTCCACGCATGTTGAAAGTCTTTTCTCACGTCGCCGCTTTCGCTGGCAACAGAGGATGGACGCTCCTCCGATGGGAGGCGTGCCCGTGGCACACGGTGGAGATGCCACTGCTCCCTCCCTTCCACTCTGTAGAAGTTAATGGAAACATATCTTCAGGTGAGGATTTAAGCAACTGTCTCACCTGAGGCCGGAGAAAGCGGGGTGTTTGACCCGCCGTCTGCCCTCTGTTCTGGGAGCTGCTGTGGGGGCGTCCCTGTGCGCCCTCTGCAGGCCAGGGGCTCCCAGACGGAGCCTGGGTCCGCTGTGCCCACCTCAGCAGTCTTTGGAGGCCAAACAGCAGGGCTTCAGTTTGGCCTCTGCGGGCACCCTGATTCTGGATGTTCTCCAAAGAAAATAGGATTCTATTTGCCGTCTCCCTCAGTCCACGACCTGCCCCTACACTGGGGGGCACAATGCTCCCTCAGAATGATGGGTCTGTCTTGAGTGAGCCCTCCTCAGGCCGGCATCTCTTCCAGCTTTTTCTCCCCAAACCTCTGCCGCAGGGCCTCCTGCCCAGGCTGGGAGCGTGGGGCTGGCTGGCAGGCCCGGGAGGAGCTGGCTTGCATGGGGCATTGGAAACATTCTTGGCTGAAGAAGTCCAGCTTTCCTGGGAGTCAGGTGACGGGGTGGGGATGGGTTGGGGGGGGGGGGGGGGGCATTGGCTGTTTGCCCGGCCTGGCCTGGCCTGGCTCTGAGTCCTGTGCAGGGCGTGTTAGTGAGGCCTGCCTTTCCCTGCCTGTGCCTGCCAGGCTGGGGCCCAGCCCTGCCTGGTCACCGCCTGGTCCTGGCTGGATAGCCTCTCCTCCACTGGTGCCTTCCTCTGCACCTGTGGGTGGGCCTGCTTCCTCGCTCCCTCCTGGGAGATGTGCCGTGAAGCGTGACAGTGACCAGGGAGGCAACGAACATGTCTCCTCACCTTAGCCTGGGCCAGGCTCTTCCTGGGGGTCTTCCCCTGGTGCGTGGGCTTCCTCCAAGCATGGCGGTCGGGTCTGGGGGGGTTTGAGCCTGGGAGCATCCTGGGAGCCTCACAGGCCTTTGGCCTAGAGGTGGGGGTCCATTCAGCCATCTTGGCATTGGGGTCACAGCTGAGGACACCCCAGGAGACCCAAGCAGGACACAGGTGGAGGGCTGCAGAGGCTTGGAAGCCACACAGGCTGTGGGCAGACCACAGGCACGTGCTGTCTCCACTCTCAATAGCCGGAACCGGGAACCGTGCTGCGTCCTAGCCACAGAGCATGGCACCTCGCCGGCGCAGCAAGGCGGGAGTAGGAGCTGTTATTGTCTTCATTTTCTTGATGAGGAGACCAAGGCTTGGGGAGGAGGCACAGAGCTGGTCAGAGGGGGATTAGAACCCACATCGGGGCGAGACTCGAGCATCTGGACCTTCGCCACAAACACAGCAAAAAGAAAGTCCTCCTTCATGCTGAAGATGAGGAAGGAAAACACATTGAGTAGGATATGTTGAAAATGAAAATCCGAGGAGATTGCTAAGCAGGCAAGAGGCTTCTCCAAGCAGGACCAGCTACGTCATGTGCTGGACCCAGAACAAAACCAAAATACAGGTTCCTGTGAAACAGGACTGAGGGTCCAACATGGAGCCGAGGAGGATGAAACAGCGGAGCCCTGTGACAAGTCACATTCTCTGCTTTGAGCAGCCGGTGCGCACAGCAGGGCTCTCTCTGCAGGTGGTGAGGTGCGTGCTCCAGGGTCAGGTGGCTGGGTAGGAATCCTGGGTTTTCAGTGTGGGGCTAGAAAGTAATGTACCTTCCCTCCCACAGGCTAAGCTCTTCTGGCTGGACTATCAATCAAAGGAACAGAAACAGATTCACAGGAGGAAATCGAAGTTGAACACATGCGTGGGAATTCACATGGACTCAAGAAATCCACAGAAACCCCAACAGCCGCGAGGCAGAGCTGGGGCTGGAGACGTCTGCGCAGGAGAAGGGGCAGTGGATGCTGGTTTCAGTGTGAGAGGGGCGGCCACAGGGCGAGGAGGAGCAGACCAGGGCCGGAGGCCTTGCTGGTGGCTCAGAGATGGGGTGAGGACTGCTTCCAGGCCGGGTCTCCCCCTAGAGCTGGGGGGTACTAAGCCTGGCTCCCTCCTGAAGCAGGTTCTCTGTCTGCATCTTCTGGGCAGGAAAGGGGAGGGTCAAAGCTCCCCTGAGCCTTGTTTCTCACTAACCAGCTGAACACTGTCACCCCAAAGTGGCTCAAGGCGGCAGCATGTGGGTCCCTTCATCAGCTTCCAAGCTAATGACCTTGAGCAACTTGATTGAGCCCCTGAGCCTCAGTTTCCTTATTTGCAATACGAGGTGTTCCTCTGCTCTGGGAGCGTTGGAGGCAGAAGTAGAGCGATGCAGGAACAGCACTGAGTGCATGCCAGCAGCGTCAGCACCAGAGGCGCTGCTTCTCTCTGCACCACCTCCCGTGGACACAGCTCCCAGGAGCTGGCCCATCTCTGCTCAGGTCCTCTGTGCTGCAGCCCAGCGTGGCCGCCTCCTGCTCAGGCAGCCCATCCTCCCTTGCCCACCCCCACACTTTTAATGAGTTTGAATTTCATTAAATCATTCTTCCTGCAACACAGGGCAGGGAAAGGCTAAAAATAGCTCCCAGCGCCACATGCAGCTCCAAATGCGGCGGCTGCGCAGTGGCACACATGGGACTGGTTTCCTAAGAAATAAGAGTGGTTGTGAGGCCGCTGCCAGGCAGCCGCCAACGCAGCAGGCGCCTGCGAAGGCACATGCTTCCTGTTGCATTCTCAGTGCCAGGCAAGGGTGTGGGCTGGGAGGCGCACGGGCAGATCCATGGGCTGGTGCCCTGGGGCAGTGGTCGGCAAACCATGGCTCACGAGCCACATGCAGCTCTTTGGCCCCTTGAGTGTGGCTCTTCCACAAAATACCATGGCCTGGGCGAGTCTATTTTGAAGAAGTGGCGTTAGAAGTTTAAGTTTAAAAAATTTAGCTCTCAAAAGAAATTTCAATCGTTGTACTGTTGATATTTGGCTCTGTTGATTAATGAGTTTGCCGACCACTGCCCTGGGGTCTTAGCCAGAAACTACTCCTTGCTTTCAGAGAAAGGGGACCCAAGGCCAGGGCTTCCTCACTTCGGGCCCCTGCGCCACCCCTCCCACCAGGGACTGGCCGGTATTTGCCTTGTCAGCAGGAGAGATGGGTTTCCTCTTCTGACACGCTCTGCTCCACGATCCTGTCTCCAACAACTTGCATCTGAAGGTATTTTATTATTTGGGAAGGAAAACAAGTCCGCTGATAAACACCCCCACGGAAGCCTTGCTGGGCTCCTCTGCGCCCCCTCCCCGCAGTGTGGGGAACTCCTATCCCAGGCCTGTTTCCAGTGCCCTCCTCCCCCCTGTGTGGGGTAGCTCCTATCCCAGGTGTTTCCAGACCCCAACCTTGAGTGCATCGCAGACACCGGGAGGCGTGTGCCTGGCCCTCGAGTGTCCTGTCCAGCAGGTCTGGGGTAGGGCCATGAACATGCACATCTGGCTGGTTCTGGGGTCAGGCCACGAACATGCACATCTGACGCGGATGCTGCCCTCAGGGAAATGAACTTTATTTTTTTTGTTAATTCTCATCCAAGGATATTTTCCCATTGATTTTTAGAGAGAGTGCAAGGGAGGGGGAGACAGGCAGAGAGAGAGAGAAACATCGATGTGAGAGAGACACATCAATTGGTTGCCTCCTGCATGAACCCTGACCAGGGCTGGGAATCGAGCCTGCAACTGAGGTCCATGCCCTTGACCAGAATTGGATCTGGGACCTTTCAGTTCAAGGGTCAATGCTCTATCCACTGAGCCAAACCGGCCAGGGCAGGGAAACAAGAACCTCTGTCCTAGACCCTGTGGCCCAGTTTTGCCCAGCCTCCTCCTCCTCCTTATCCTCCCTCACACTCTGACAGCAACCTCCAATGTGCCGGCCCTACTTTCCACAGATTTTCTGGCCCCTGGATCTTGGCTCTGGGTCTTGCTGCCTAGGGTGCCCTCCCCCTCACTTCTCACTTGTGCTTTAAGTCTAAGTAGTAAGAGCAAACACTTATTGGTCAGTAAGCACATATGCTTACCTATTCACAATTCACATAGTGAGCACTGTTATCATCTCTATTCTAAAGTGAAAAACCTGGCATTCAGATGGCAAGTCACTACCCAAGTCCTGGGGTTAGGCAAGGTCTGAATTTCAAATTTACCTCATGCCCTCAGGAAGCATTTTCTAAAGCTTCCATATGGACTGTGTACGCCTTCTTGGAGACCCTGCACTCCCTGTATGTGCAGCAGATGACTGCTATGCACTGAACCCTTGCATAGCAGTCATTTACTGCAGGTCTATCTTCTTGCTTGGACTGCTGTTGCTTAAAGGTATAGACTTATCCTAATCATTACAGTATCCCAAATGCCTAGAACAGGGTCTGGCATTAGTAATGCTAGCTTGCTGGATGATGACTAGTAATGATTACTCAAATGTTTGTTAAATGAATGAATGAATGGCTGCTATCTGGTCATTATTAGTAAACGCATAACACTAGGTGCTCATTGCTGAATAAATTAATGAGATATTAAATTCTCTATATATGTTGGTTGGCTGGCTGGATGAATTGATAGTAGCTGCTAAAAAATGCTTGCTGAGTAAATTAATAAATACATGAATGGCTAATAGGTGCTCATTAAGTGTTTATTGCCTACCTAGATGAATGGATGGGTTGACTGATAGATGGATGGAATGGGTTGAGTTGATAGGTGAATGGATAGATGGTTAAATGGTGGAGTGGGAGGATATATAGGTTGGTGCATAGATGGATGAATGGGTAAATAAATGAAAGGATGGATGCCCTTGGGTCTGAAAGGATGGGTGGGTGGATAGATGGGTTGATGGATGGTGAGTAGATAGGTGGATGGATGAATGAATGGGTGGGTGGGTAGCTAGGTTGGTGTACAGATGGGTGAATAGAGGGAGAAACAGGTGTGTGAGTTGGTGGGTGGATGAATAAAAGCGGGTTGGTGGTTGGGTGTGTGGGAGCCAGGGCCATGACTTTGGCATTGTTAGCATAAGACACTGCGTGCAATGCCACTTCTGCCAGACAGATTACAAAAAGTGAGTTAGCCATAACATGCCAGGGCACATGGAGTCTGTAGCCAGCAGGGCAGCCTAAGGGTTCTTTGAGTCACCAACTATAACTTGGAAAACCAGATTGATAATGCATCATGAGCACTGGAAGGGGGCTGTGGAACTATTATAAATGTCAGTATGCCTTCCAGCTGCAAGACTGGGGCTTAACAGTTATCATGTTTCTGAAGCATTTGTTTTAATAACTAATTATTTTTCCTCTCTGGACATAGGTCCTTGGAAGGGAGCAGTGAGCTTCACTGGAAGTTGAAGATCTGCACTCCACAATTGAATTCACTAACAAGCCAGAGGTATGAACCCCTACCTGCCAGGTGGGGAGAAGAACCCTGAAGTCCTAGCCACGTGTTGCCCTGCTAGCAGCCCCTTGGAGCTGGCTGGGACTTGCAAAGAATCTAGAACATCTGAGCCAAAACTCAGGTGGATATCTAAAGATCTAAAGGTTTGAAAGTTATTTGATATTGATCTAAATAAAATGATCAACCATATGTTTTTTTTTTAAAGTAGTTTGACATGAAATATTGAAAATGATGAAAAGCCAGGACCTGCAACCAAGACTACTTTAGCCAGCAAGGCTATCATTTAAAATTGAAGGAGAAATAAAGAGATTCCCAGACAAGAAAATGCTAAAGGAGTTTGTTACCACCAAAGCAGTACTACAAGATATGTTAAAGGGCCTGCAAGAAGAATAAGGGGGAGGAAGAGAAGGAAATGAAGGAGGAGGAGGAGGAGAAGAAAGAAGAAGAAGAGGAGAAGAAAAACAACTATAGGGGAACTTAGTTAAAAGAATAAAATAGCAATAAAGACCTACTTATCAATAATCACTTTAATATAAATGGCTTAAATACTCCAATCAAAACACATAGGGTAGCTGAATGGATAAGAAAACAAGACCCATATATATGCTGTCAACAAAAGACCAACTGGAGAACAAAAGATACACACAGACTAAAAGTAAAAGGATGAAATAGATTTTTTATGCAAATGGAGAATTTTTTTTTAAAAGCTGAAGTAGTAATACTTATATCTGACAAAATAGACTTTAAACCAAAAGCTATAGTAACAGAAAAAGAAGGATACTACATAATAATAAAGGGAGCAATTCAACAAGAGAATATAACCCTTGTAAACATTTATGTGCTCAACAGAGGAGCACCTAAATAGGTATAGCAAATCTTGATGGACATAAAGGGAGAGAATGATAGTAATACATTCATAGTGGAGGATTTTAACATTCCATTGACATCAATGGCTAGATCTTCCAGAGAAAAAATTAATAAGAGAATGGCAGGAGATTAAAAAATGTGGCTGAAAGAGTGGATGCTGCACAGACATGCCCCAGGACCAAACTGGAATTACAACTAAAATACAGAAAAACTTCCTGAATAATCAACTGAAGACTTGCTGGAGAGAACCCTGGTAACTAAGGACGGAAAGTGGAGACTGCATAGAGATTGGTAGGAGGGGTGGAGGCATGAAAAGGCTGGTCGGGCTCCCACAGACAGCAACTGAAGTTCTGGAGAAATAGTGTTAGGGGCAAAAATAGAATACTTGTGACTAGTTATGGTTATAAGAAATATTAATCATGTCTGGTAACCATGATTGCCTTGTTCTGATTAAGGAAAGGACACTCTAACTTGGCTGGAAGTTGTATGCCCCGGGACCTGGGAGTCAACCTTGGACCTGGGAGTCAATCTTGGAATGTGGTCCATTCTCATTCAAGAACTGCCTATTATCATGGAAAAACTAACAACCTTGTTGCCCAATCAATGGAGTTCCACTCCAGCCTGCATTGCCTACTTCCCCATACCAGTAATCCCTCCTTCCCCATACCTATAATCCCTACTTCCCCATGTAATCCTTGTCCTACCCTATACAAGCAGCTGGCTAATGGGTCTGCAGAGCAGATGACCTGCTGCCCTCGCATATTGCTGGCAGTATTGGAATAAATGCTCATATATGATTCAACCCTGTCTCTGCTTAGTTTGCTTAAATAGTAATAGGCAGCACAGACCCATTGGTTGTCTGGTTACAATATCTCAGCTGTGGGTGGTTGCCATTGAAAACTCTGGGGTCTAATCCCCAAGTTGGGCTGCCTGGACCAACATAACATCTGGCTGTGAAAAGCAGCAGGGTTTCTGTCTGCCAGGGAGAGATGGCTGAAAATGGAGGCACCCTCTTAAAAGGCCAACACACAAAATTCTCTGTTCAGCCACTCACCTTGTGCTCCTGTACAGGAAGGGCAGAGTGGACTGGAGCTGTAGGAGCAGAAGCCAGGGTTGGGGGCTCTTGGGTTAAAGCTCAGAAGATAGACATCCTGGTTTCCCATGCTGAGTCATTCTCTCACACTGCAGAGGTCATCTTTATCACACAGACAATTGTTATCTAGGTGGTTTTCCCAGGGGGGGAAGACAGTTGACCCACTCTATTGGAAAACACCTTGCCTCCTAGTGTGAAATTTCTGAGGTCCATTAAGAGACTGAGAATAATAATTAGCCTCCAGGGAGAAGAAACTGCCCCACACTGTTGGGAAAAATTCTTGCCACACCTGTTGGTGATTGTCTGAGGGTTATTCAAGACTACATCTAATTATTTTGAAAGCAGAGGCAGTCTCTGGAGGCTTTGAGTCTTCACCTAATCTAATTAGTCAGAAACAGTGTTTGACACTGTCCTGCACTAGAGATTGAGAGGTGTAGCAGATTCACCTAGTACATAGTCACAAACCCAAACAGGCACCCAAAATGAGGAGGCAAAGAAATGCGAGTGTCCCACATTGGGCTGTCAGTTGTGAGTGTTCCCCCCCACCCCATGTCCTGCGTGGTTCAGGGTTCAGATTCAGGGTTCGGGCTCTGGAGGAGGCCACACACAAATGAAAGAGACTAGACAAGAAAGTATAAATTTGGGAATATTGAGGGCCAGGCAGGAACCCAACTCAAGGGGAAGGACTCCACCCTGCTCTGGCCTTGCTATCCCTTTTATTAAGACTATGGGATACACCCATAGCCCTTAGGCAGGCAATTCCAATAATAGCCAATCAGCAAGAATTTACATAAAACTAAAAGGTGGAAGTTGCTTTAGCTACCATTGTCTCAACTAGACAGTGGGTGTTTGGCTCTGACCTTTCAGAGCTTCAAGGTTAACGAGCCTTCTGGGTTCCTTGTCCACACCTCTCTGCTAGTGAAGGCAATGGGTGGCTTCCAACAAAGAAACAACCCCCAAATGAAAGAACAAGAGAATTCTCCAGAAGAAAAGATAAATGAAATGGAGATAATAAATTTACCAGATATCGAGTTCAGAATAATGATACTAAAAATGTTCAACAGCATGAGGAAAGATGTAGTAACTATGAAAACAGAAATAAAGAATGACATAGCACAAATAAAGAGAACATTAGAATGATTACACAGAAGATTAGGGGAAGATGAGGATCAGATCAGTGAATTAGAAGACAGGGTAGAAAAAAGAATTCAATCAGAGACCCTAAAAGAAAAAGACAATTAAAAAACAGAAGGACAGCTTCAGGGAGCTGTGTGACAACATGAAATGTAACAATATTAGAATAGCAGGTGTGCCAGAAAAGGCAGGAAGGGAGCATGTTTGAAGAAATAATGGCAGAAAACTTCCTTAACCTGGTGAAGGAAAAAGTCACAAAAATTCAGGAGGCACAGAGTCCCATGCAAGAAAAACCCAAATAGACCCATGCTCAGGCACATCATAATTAAGATGCCAAAAATTAAAGACAAAGAGAGAATCTTACAGGCAGCAGGGAAAAGGAAACTGTTACCTAGAAAGGAGCTCCATAGGGCTGACACCTGATTTCTCCTCAGAAACTCTACAGGCCAGAAGGGAATGGCATGAAGTACTCTAGGTAATGGAAAGCAAGGATCTGAGACCAAGATTACTATATCCAGCAAGACTATCATTCAAAATAGATGGTCAAATAAAGAGCTACCCAGAAAAAAGAAGGCTTTCATCACCACCAAACCAGCATTATAAGAAATGCTAAAGGTTCTGCTGTAATGAGAAGAAATGTAGACAGAAACCTAGGCATACAGAATTGAAATGGCAATAAATAAGTACCTATCAATAATAACCTTAAATGTAAGTGGATTAAATGCTCCAATCAAAAGGCATAGGGTTGCCCTAACCGGTTTGGCTCAGTGGATAGAGCATTGGCCTGCAGACTGAAAGGTCCCAGGTTTGATTCTGGTAAAGGGCATGTACCTTGGTTGCAGGCACATCCTCAATAGGAGGTGTGCAGGAGGCAGCTGATCGATGTTTCTCTCTCATCGATGTTTCTAACACCCTATCCCTCTCTCTTCCTCTCTGTAAAAAATCAATAATATATATATGGAATAGGGTAGTTGAATGGATATGAAACCATGACTCAAATATATGCTGTCTACAAGAGACCCACCTCAGAACAAAAGACACACAGGCTGAGAGTGAAGGGATGGAAAAAAATATTCTATGCAAATGGAAATTATAAAAAAGTTAGAGTAGCAATACGCATATCTGGCAAAGGTTTAATATAAAAATGAAGGCCATTACAAGAGACAACAAAGGTCACTACATAATACTAAAGGGATGGATCCAACAAGAGGATATAATCCTGGTAAACATATATGTACCCAATATAGGAGCACCTAAATATATTTAAAAAAACTTATAGAGGACTTTAAGGGAGAGATAGATAACAATACAGTCATAGCAGGGGACTTTAACACCCCTCTGACTTCACTGAATAGATCTTCCAGACAAAAAATTAACAAGGAAACAGAGACTCTAAAGGACACACTGGATCAGATGGATTTAATTGACATTTATAGAACATTTCACCCCAAAGTGGCAGAATGTACATTCTTCTCAAATGCACATGGATCATTCACAAAGATAGACCACATGTTAGGACACAAAACAAGTCTCTACAAGTTAAAAAAGTTTGAAATCATATCAAGCATCTTCTCAAGTCACAGTGGAATGAAATTAGACATCAACTACAGTAAAAACACCCAAAAACATTCAAACACATGGAAGCTAAATAGCATGTTATTAAACAATGAATGGGTTACCAAAGAGATCAAGAAAGAAATCAAAAACTTCCTGGAAATAAATGAAAATGAACACACAGCAACTCAATATCTCTGGGACACAGCAAAAACAATCCTGAGAGGGAAGTTCATAGCACTACAGGCCTACCTCAAAAAACAAGAAAAATTAATAATAAACTACTTAACCCTACAACTTAAAGAACTAGAGAGAAAATAAAAAGAAAAGCCCAGAGTAAGTAGAAGGAAGAAAATAATAAATATTAGAGCAGAAGTAAATGACATCAGGTCTAAAATTATAATACAAAAAGTCAATGAAACCAATAGCTAGTTCTTTGAAAGGATAAACAACATTGATGAACATCTAGCCAGACTAATCAAGAAATAAGAGAACTCAAATAAATAAAATCAGAAACAAAAATGGAGCAGTAACCACTGACACCACATTAATACAAAGGATTGTAAGAAAATACTATGAACAACTATATGCCAACAAGCTGGACAATGTGGATGAAATAGACAAATTCCTAGAAAAATACTCCCAGAAGTAAATCAGGAAGAATCAGAAAACCTGAGTACACTAGTAACCACAGATGAAATAGAAGCAGTAATGAAAAAACTGCCAGTGAACAAAAGTCTTGGCCTGGATGGCTTCACAGGGAGTTTTACAAACATTCAAAGAAGAACTAATACCTATACTCCTCAAACTATTTCAGAAAATCCAAGAGGAAGGAACATTTTCAAGTTCTTTTTATGAGGCCAGCATTATCCTAATTCCAAAACCAGATAAAGACACTACAAAGAAAAAGAATTACAGGCCAATATCCCTGATGAACATAGAGGCTAAAATCATCAACAAAATATTAGCAAACCATATCCAGCAATCTATCTATATAAAGAGGGAATATGCAAATTGACCATCATGCTGTCACAAATATGGAGGCGCCCACAGTGGAGGCAGGGTTTCCTTAACACAAGATGGCTGCGCCCACAGTGGAGGCTGAGTTCCTGTAATGAGCTTTAACGAGCAATCAGCAGAGACCTAAGGCTGCATGGCATTGGGCCGGGGCAGGGGACCTGAGGCTGTGCTCCCCACCCAATGCGGCTTGACAGGGGACCTCAGGCCATGCCCCATGCCCTGGCACCAGGCTGGGGGACCTCAGGCTGTGCCCCCTGCCCTGGCACTGGGCTGGGGGACCTGAGACTGCACCCCGCACCTGGCGGGGCTTGATGGGTGATCTCAGGCCATGCCCCTAACTGGTGGGGCTTGACAGGGGACCTCAAGGCATGCCTTCACCCCAGCCCAGGCTGGGGGACCTCAGGCCACACCCTCTGCCCTGGTGCTGGGCTGGAGAACCTGAGGGTGCTCTGGGGGACCTGAGGCTGTGCCCCCACCTGGCGCCAGGCTGGGGGACCTGAAACTGCTCCCCCCGCTTGATGGGGCTTGACAAGGGTGGAACCAACTGGATCTGGAAATCACCCAATGGGGGTGGGGCTGGCTGGGGCTGGGTCTCACGCGATTTTGAGGCCCAGCAGGTGGGTGGGGACTTAACTCTGGGTCCCACGGTGTGCCCAGACTCTGACAGGAGGAAGGTTTTCATATACATTTTACTAGTTTTCTTTCATCTCTGACACTTCTTTATAGAGAAAGGGCAAATAGCAATATTAAAATATTTCCTCTAATTAATCCCCCTTTACTGTGCACGAATCTTGTGCACCAGGCCACTAGTCCTATATAATAAAGAGGTAATATGCAAATTAACCCTCATGCCCTCACAAGATGGCTGCCTATGACCAGGCCAGCAGGGTGGTTAGTGAGGGATGACCAAATGACTGAACAGCAGGCTGCATGGGGTGACCAGGCCGGCGGGGGAGGGGGGCAGTTGGGGGTGACCAGGCCAGCGGAGGGGGCAGCAGTGGGCAACCAGGCCAGCAGGAGGGGGAGTTAGGGGTGATCAGGCCAGCTTGCAGAGGCAGTGAGGGGTGATCTGGCCCGCCAGGCGGGGGGAGGTGCGCAGTTAGGGGCAACCAGGCAGGCAGGCAGGTGAGTGATTAGAAGCCAGCGGTCCAGGATTGTGAGCCTAAACCGGCAGTTGGACATCCCCCGAGGGGTCCCAGATTGGAGAGGGTGCAGGCTGGGCTGAGGGGATATATCACATAAACAAATTGAAAGACAAAAATCACATGATCATATCAATACATGCAAAAAAGCATTTGACAAAATACAACATCCATTTTTGATAAAAACTCTCAGCAAAGTAAGAATAGAGGAAGCATATCTTGATATGATAAAAGCCATATATGACAAACCTACAGCAAACATCATACTCAATGGGCAAAAACTAAAACCATTTCCCCTAAGAACAGGAATAAGACAGGGATGACTGTTTTCACCACTGTAATTCAACACTAGAGGCCTGGTGCATGGATTTATCCTCTCACAATCTGGGACTCCTCGGGGGATGTCAGAGAGCTGGTTTCAGCCTGATTCCCACAGGCCAGGCCAAGGGATCCCAATGATGCAGGAATCCATGCACTGGGCCTCTAGTTCTATATAATAAAAGTCCTATATAATAAAAACCTAATATGCAAATCAACCGATTTGCTCATGGTTGAGTGGCACTCCCCCTGTGGGAGGGCACTGACCACCAGGTGAGCACAGCAGTGGTGGCAGGAGCCTCTTCTGCCTCTGTGGCAGTGGCAGCGCTAAGGAGCAGCGAGCTGAACAATAAGAGGCAGTGAGCAGGCGGGTGGTAAGGAGCGAGGGGTCCTGGACTGCAAGAGGATGTCCGACTGCCAGCTTAGGCCTACTTCCCATCAGGAGGGTGCCTAAGCTGGCAGGCATCCCCCAAGGGGTCCTGGGCTATGAGAGGGTGCAGGCTGGGCTGAGGGGAACCCCCAGTGCATGAATTTTGTGCACCAGGCCCCTAGTATGCATATAAGATTTTTGGTTAATCGCTTCCTGTGCCGTGCCAGCACAGCCAAGGGTTTGGCGAGCCTGAGGGAGGGCCGGTGAAGGATGAAGAAAAGACAGACAAAGAGAATAAGCTAGGTCTAGGTGGATCTTCTGTGCATGACTGAGACCACAGAACAGATCCAGACTGCAAGCTGATGCTTTGTTTTATAGTCAGAGGTAAACAAGGTAATTCACAGTGTTCTTGTAAGTTTCTCTCATTTTGGCAGCACTTGCTGCACCTCCCACAGCCCATTAGCTATCCAGGAAAGATCTAGGGAGCAGTCACAAGATCAAGCTTAATTATGCTAAGAGGGCTGTGCCCTCTAAGCTGGGACTTGTTTGCGGCTTTGCCAGCAGGTCAGTCCAAGGCTTAATCCTATAACTGCTCCCTATAGCTTCCCACCCTCCCCCCTTCCCTCTGAGATTCATCAGTATGTTCCATGTTTCCATGCCTGTTGTTTCTGCTCCTGCGTTGAGTGTCTGCACCCTGTGGTCATTACACGTCATAGCTATCAGCCGGTCAGCTGGTCACTTAGGCTTTTATATATATATATAAATAGTACTGGAAGTCGTAGCCACAGTGATCAGACAAGAAGAAGAAATAAAAGGCTTCCAAATTCGAAAGGAGGAAGTAAAACTCTGATTATTCACAGATGACATGATATTGTACATAAAAAACCCTAAAGAATTCACCAAAAGACTACTATATTTAATAAATGAATTTTGCAATGTAGCAGGATCCAAAATAAACACCCAAAAATTGATGGCTTTTTTATACACCAACTAGAGGCCTAGTGCACGAAATTTGTGCACGGGGGTGGGGGGGGTGGGCGGTGGTCCCTCAGCCCAGCCTGCAGCCGCTGCAATCCGGGACTGCTGGCTTCTAACCATTTGTCTGCCTGCCTGCCTGATTGCTCCTAACCGCTTCTGCCTGCCAGCCTGATCACCTCCTAACCGCTTCCCTGCTGGCCTGATTAACACCAAACTGCTTCCCTGCTGGTCTGATCACCTGCAACTGCCCTCCCCTGCTGGCCTGATCTCACCCCCAACTGCCCTCCCTGTTGGCCTGATGGCCCCCAACTGCCCTCCCCTGCTGGCCTGGTCACCCCCAACTGCCCTTCCCTACCAGCCTGATCATCCCTAACTGCCTCTGACTGCCTGATCACCCCTAACTGCCCTCCCTGCTGGCCTGATTTTGTCCCCAACTGCCCTCCCCTGCAGGTCTGATCTCACCCCCAACTGTCCTCCTCTGCCAGCCAATTTGGTTCTGATTGGTCAGTTTCTATGCCAGTCAGCATCAAAAGCTTCACTTCCTAGGCAGCCATTGGCTCCTCACAGTTCACCCAGATTTGGTTCTGATTGTTCATTTTCTATACCAGTTAGTATCAAAAGCTCTGCCTCCTAGGCAGCCATTGGCCCCTCATAGTTGACCCAGATTTGGTTCTGATTGGTTGGTTTCTATGCCAGTCAGTGTCTCTGGGCCTATCAATGGGGCTTGATCAGAAGGGCAGGGCTGATCAGCAGCCCCGGTGGAGTCCTGGAGAGAAATGGAGGCATGGCTGTGGGCCAGACCCGGAGAGAAAGAGAGAGGCAAGTGCTGATCAACAGCTGCCACAGAGCCTATGGATCAAACCCTGCTTCTCTCTTCAGGTCTCTCTCCAGGCCTGGTTCACAGCTCCCTCAGCAGACAGTGCTGGGTCACCGCGCCTGCTGCTGTAGCAGTCGGTGCTGGGTCACCACCGCAACCCAGCGCTGACTGCAGGACTGACATCTGGTTGGTCAAGTCTCCGGTTGTAATGGACCCAGGGTTTTTATATATTAGGATGATGAATTTTCAGAAAGAGACCTAAACAAACAATCTCATTTACCATTACAACAAAAACATTAAGATACTTAGGAATGAGCTTAACAAAGGAGTCAAAAGACCTGTACTTGGAAAACTACAGGACATTGGAAAGAGATATAGAAGAACATATAAACAAGTGGAAGAATATACCATGTTCATGGATTAGTAGAATCAACATAATTAAAATGTCCATACTACCCAAGGCAATCTACAGATTCAATGCAATCCCTGTTAAAATACTAACAGCATATTTCACAGATCTAGAACAAACTCTCCAAAACTTTATATGGAACCAAAAAGACCCCAAATAACCACAATAATCTTGAGAAAGAAGAACAAAGTTTGTGGAATCACAATACCAGTTTTCATGCTATACTACAAAGCCACCCAGTACTGACACAAGAACAGGCATATAGATCAATGGAATAGAATAGAGACCCCAGAAATCAACTCAAGCCATTACACTCAATTAATATTTGACAAAGGAGGCAAGAGCATACAATGAAATCAGGACAGTCTCTTCAGTAAATGGTGTTGGAAAAATTGGACAGATACATGCAAAAAATGAAACTAGACCACCAACTTACAACATACACAAGAATAAACTCAAAATGGATAAAAGACTTAAATGTAAGCCAGGAAACTATTAAAATCCTAGAAGAAACCATAGGCAGCAAAATCTCAAACATCTTTCATAGCAATATGTTTATGGATACATCTCCTAGGGCAAAGGAAACTAAGGAGAAAATAAATAAATGTGACTACATCAAAGTAAAAAGCTTCTGCACAGCAAAAACCATCAACAAAATGAAACACTGTATGGGAGAACATATTTGGCAATGACACATCTGAAAAAGGGTTAATATCCAAAATATATAAGGAACTCATACAACTTAACAAAAGGAAGACAAACAATCCAATTAAAAAATCGGCAAAGGACCTAAAAAGACCCTTCTCCAAGGTGGACACACAGACGGCCAAGAGACAAATGAAAAAATGCTCAAAGTCACTGATCATCCAAGAGATGCAAATTAAAACAATAATGAGGTACCATCTCACACCTATCAGAATGGCTATTATCAACAAATCAACAAATGACAAGTGCTGGTAAGGACTCAGAGGAAAAGGGAAATTTCATGTACTGCTGGTGGGAATGTAGACTGGTGCAGCCATTGTAGAAAACAGTGCGAAGTTTACTTAAAAAATAAATAAATATGGAACTGCCATTTGACCCAGTGATCCTATTTCTAGGAAAATATCCTAAGAAATTAGAAACACCAGTCAGAAAGAATATATGCACCCTTAAGTTCATAGCAGCACAATTTACAATAGCTAAGATCTGGAAACAGCCCAAGTACCCATCAGTAGATGAGTGGCTAAAAATGCTATGGTACATTTATACCATGGAATACTAGGCAGCTATAAAAAAGAAGGATCTCTTACTCTTTGAGACAGCATGGAGGGACCTGGAGAGTATCATGTTAAGTGAAATAAGTCAGGCAGAGCAAGACAAGTATCACATGATCTCACTCATATGTGGAATCTAATAAACAAAATAAAATGATGAACAAATTGATCCAGAGACATGGAGTGTGGAATCTCAGAGGAAAGGCAGGGGAGGATGGTGAAGTGGGGTGGGAAGTAATCAACCAAAGACCTTATGTGCATATATGCATGGCCCATGGACACAGACAATGGGGCGGTGAAGGCCTGGGGTGGGGGTGGGGATTAAGGGAATAGTGGCCTAAAAATGTTCCATATGCACAATGAAATCAAGGAAGAAATCAAAAGATAACTTGAAACAATTGAAAATGAAAACGCAAAAAACCCACATCTATGGGACACAGCAAAATCAGTCTTAAGAGGGAAATTCATAGCATTACAGGCCTATCTCAAGAAACAAAAAAAATTTCAAATAATCTAACTTTACACTTAAAATAACTTGAAAAAGAACAACAGACAAAGCTCCAAAGGAGTAGAAGGAAGGAAATAATAAAGATCAGAGCAGAAATACATGGAATTGAGTCTAAAAACACAATACAAGGGATCAATAAACCAAGAGCTGGTTCTTTATTTTTTTTATTTTTTATTTTTTTATTTTTTATTGTTTTAAGTATTACAAATAGTAGTACATATGTCTCCTTTTTTTCCCCCCATTGACCTCCCCCCGACCTCCCCTATCCCCCAGTACATGCCTTCACCTGCCCGCCCTCCCCTCTGCCCCAGTGTCTTGTATCCATTGGTTGTGCTTATATGCATGCGTATAAGTCCTTCGGTTGGTCTCTTACAGCCCCCCTTGCCCAACCTCCCCTGTCTTCCCAATGTAGTTTGACAGTCTGTTCAATGCTTCTTTGCCTCTGTATCTTTTCCCCACCATTTCTTTCCTTTAAAAAGTTTTGCCTTTGCAGACTAGAAATAAACATATAATAAAACAAAACAAAACAAAACAAAAAAATGTTTGAGTCCCAATTTCAATGTCCAACAGTTCTGAGTCCCCGTTTCAATGTCTAACTTGTCAGCAATGATATCTGGATGGTGGGCACATGGTGGCAATGCAGGTCCGACCCTCTCTGGTTTGGTCCTAGGTAACCTGCAGCGGTGCACAGCTGCTGACTGCTCGAGTGGCAAGGCATTGTCAGCGTCTTCCATCTCTGGACTGTTTTTTCCTCTTGTCTTCGTGGTTGGAGCACACCTGTCAATTCCTCTCTGTTGCAGGAATCCACCTGGTCTTGGGGTTGTTTTCTGAAAATATACAAATATATTCTCAACCACAAGTTAATAAAGGAATCTTTTCTATATAATTGATTTGGGATCCTTTTTATTTTTGTTCAAACGATTTTCCTTTGTCTTATTTAGACACCATGTGTGTTTTTAATGGCCGTCTTGCTGTTAGCATTACAAATGAAAATTAATTTGGTAAAGTAAAAATTTTCTAGGTGTAATTTACTTATAGGATATTTTTCCTTACATGATATTGCCCTACTATTCCCCCCCCCCCCGTTTTTTTTATTAATGGAGGTTTTTGTAAATTTTATAATGCAGTCTTGATAACTTTAAATTTAACTTTTTTTTTTTTTGCCCAAAAATATGACTGCTTTAGGTTCATTGCATATTCAGGAATTTTACCATGAGATGAACTACCAATAGAAATTTTAGTTATTACTTTAAGAACAGCTTTTTGTCCAGTACAATTAAATTTACTTGAATATTCACTTATTTCAATTAGCCTATTTAAATTAACCTGAAAACTTGATTACTATTTTACTGTCAAATTTAATACTCTACCAACAATCTTAGTTTACCCTGTAGATATTAGTGGGAAGGATTATTTGCATTCTTGAGTGGGCCCTGAGCATTCCAGATGCTAGGCTGAATTTAGATATAGGGCAGCTACTGTTGGCCAAGTCTCTTGTCTGTTACCTGGATCCTGATCTGAGCTGGGCCAAGTCTCTGTCTGTCACCTGTATCTCGATGTGAGCTGGGCCAAGTCTCTTTCCGTTGCCTGGGTCCCGATCTGAGCTGGGTGTGTGAAGCACGAAGCAGCCACGGGGGCAGGAGACCTCCTTCAGAAGGGGTGAGGATTCAAGACCCTGCAATGTTGGGGGGGGGGTGAGGGTCTGTGCCCCACTTCTGTTGCCCCCCCAAGTTCTCTCCTGATGGCCCCTCTGCGACTGTGCTTGTCTTAGGTTGTTCCTTCCTTGAGGAATCTTACCCGTCTCTGGCTAACCAGCCATCCTCCGGGGCCAAGCAGGGTGGTGTGAGGTTCAGTTCTTTCTCCTTGGTAGCCTATGCCCCTGTGGCCTCCACACCCAGCACCTGCCTTGGGACCCCCTGGCCTGCTGGAAGGGTCCCGGTGCTGATCACATATCTCGGGGGACTCGGGTTTCTTCTCCAGTGAGGGCCCAGCTCACACAATTGGGTGTGAGACAGATGCATGGTACCAGCCCCCACGAGGCTTCAAGCTCAGCATGAACAGAAAGCTCAGGCAACAGCTGAGGGCAATTGGATTGTGAGAAGAGGGTCCCTCTTGGCACAAAAGGCAAGAGGGGCCAATATAGGATGCTCAAGTGCCTTCCCAGTGCCTTAATTCCTTCTGCAAGGGATTAAATCCTTTCATGTCCTTTTTTTTTTTTTTTTAATTGCTGCCAACCATTGAAAGAATTAGTTTGTAAGTTTGTTTGGGATACTTGTAAAATATGCTGTAAAATATCTAAAATTATAATGACATTGTAGAATAATATCATGTAAGGATATTCTTTGCCCTAGGCCCTGGCAATTCCATTTCAAACTGGCTGTCAATTTCTTTTTGTAGCTTTATATAAACTTGGTCAGGGAGCAAAAACACAAATTACTTACTTTAGTTCAAGAGGCCAAATATATTGACTTTCAATTACAATCCTTATGACTTTTGAAGGAAACTTCTCTTTGTTTCCTTCCAAAATAGTTTTCAGGCTACAGAGAGTTTCATTTAAAAATTTTTGTCACATGAAACAGTTTCTCTTAAGGTTATGGTGACCACTAGTATTGATTAGATTTAGTATTTTATTTTTATTTTATAATTTTTAAATTAATTAAAAAAAATTTTTTTTTACATATGTGTCCTTATTTCCCCATAACCCCCCGCTCCCCACTTATGCCCCACCCCCTTGTTGTCTGTGTTCATTGATTAGGTTCATATGCACGCATACAAGTCCCTTGGTTGATCTCTCCACCTTACCCCCACCCTCCCCTACCTTACCTGAGGTATGATGTTCTGATCGCCATTTTTCAGCCTCTGGATCTGTCCTTGTTCATCAGTCTATGCCGTTCATTATATTCCACAAATGAGCGAGATCATGTGATATTTATCTTTCTTTGCCTGGCTTATTTCACTTAACATAATATTCTCCATCTCCATCCATATTGTTGCAAATGGTAGGAACTCCTTCTTTTTTACCACAGCGTAGTATTCCATTGTATAGATATACCACAGTTTTTTAGTCCATTCATCTGCTGATGGGCATTTAGGTTGTTTCCAAATCTTGGCTATGGTGAATTGTGCTGCTATGAACATAGGGGTGCATATTACCTTTCTGATGTGTGTTTCTAGATTCTTGGGATATATTCCTAGAACAAGATTGACAAACCAGACTCATCAAGAAGAAAAGAAAGAGGACCCAAATAATTAAAATCATAAATGAAAGAGGAGAATAAAATACATTTGTTTCAAGTTATCTTTTGATTTATTGATTGATTTCATTATTAACTGACACCAAAGAAATACAAAATATTCTAAGAAAATATTATGAACAACTCTATGCCAATCTATTTAGTCTGGAAGAAATAGGTAAATTCCTAAAAACATACAATCTTCCAAAAATGAATTAGAAAGAATCAGGGAATCTAAATAGACAGATTACAGTAGTGACATTTCAGTAAGAATAAAAAACTCCCAACAAACAAAAGTCCTAGACTGCATGGTTTCACAGGTGAATTTTACCAAACATTCAAAGAAGAGCTAACACTTATTTTTCTCAAACTATTCCAAAAAATCCAAGAGGAGGAAAGACTCATTCTATGAGGCCAGCTTTATCCTAATTCTAAAACCAGACAAAGGCACTACAAAGAAAGAGAATTATAGGATAATGAGAGGCCCGGTGCACAAAACTCATGCACTGGGGAGTGGAGGGTGGTGTCCCTCAGCCCAGCCTGCACCTTCTCCAATCTGGGACCCCTCAAGGGATGTCTGACTGCCCATTTAGGCCTGATCCCAGTGGGTTTCCCCCAACTGCTCAGTGGGATCGGGTCTAAACGGGTAGTCAGACATCCCTCTCACAATCCAGGACTGCTGGCTCCCAACCGCTCACCTGCCTGCCTGCCTGATTGCTTCTAACTGCTTCTGCTTGCCAGCCTGATCACCCCCTAATCACTCCCCTACCAGCCTGATTGCCCCTAACTGCTCTCCCCTGCTGGCCTGGTCACCCCTAAATGTCTTCCCCTGAAGGCCTGATTGCCCCCAACTGCCCTCCCCTGCTGGCCCAGTCACCCCTAACTGCCCTCCCTTGCCAGCCTGGTTGCCCCTAACTGCCCTCCCCTGCCGGCCTGGTCACCCCTAACTGCCCTCCCCTGCTGGCCTGGTTGTCCCTAAATGTCCTCCCCTGCAGGCCTGGCCACCCCCAACTGCTCTCTCCTGCATGCCTTGTCCCTCCCAACTGCCCTCCCCTGCAGGCCCAGTCACCCCTAACTGCCCTCTGCTGCAGGCCTGATTGCCCCCAACTGCCCTCCCCTGCTGGCCATCTTGTGGTGGCCATCTTGTGTTCACATGGGGGCAGCCATTTGTGTGTTCGAGTGATGGTCAATTTGCATATTAGGCTTTTATTATATAGGACATTCCTGATGAACATAGATGCTAAAATCCTTAACAAAATATTAGCAAACCAGATCCAGCAATACATGAAAAAGATCATACACCACAACCAAGTGGGATTTATTCTGGAGATGCAAGGCTGATACAATATCCACAAATCAATAAAGGCAATACAACACACAAACAAAATGAAGGCTAGAAACCACATGATGCCTGGCCAGTGTGCTCAGTGGGCTGAGCATTTTTCTGTGCACCAAAAGGTCTCCCATTCGATTCCTGGTCAGAAGCCATGAGCTCACCCAGGAAAGCAATCCACTCTGCCCTTACAGTCTTGCCTGTTTGATCTGCCCATTGCCTACACTGTCCATGCATTTGTCTCTGCCTTGTGGTTTGGAAGAGAATTAAATTGCACAATTCAAGGAAAGCATTATGGTCAGTGTGTGAACCCTAATAAATCCACTGTTTTAGTTAATGGCAACTCTGTCCTTGCAGAAACGCAGCCATATTCCTAGGCATAATCCTCAAATTATCTACATTCTACTTGTAACACGTCTGAAGACCTACTCGGCGCTCCCCCCACCTCCTCTGCAGGGCTGGGCCACCACCTCCTGTGGCCCCCCTGCGGCAGCCCCTGGGGGTTCTGCCCCAGGCCTGGCCCTGCAGCCTCTCTCCACACAACCAGCATTGGCTTACCTCTCCATTTTGCCCCAAAGAGTCCACCCCTCTCAATATAACAAACAAGCTTCTTTCAGAGGCCCACAGGCCTGTGTGAACAGGGACCGCTCCCACCCGATGCAGGGACCTCCTCGCTCCCACGGGCTCCTTGCACTCCGAGGACCAAGGACCGGCCAGCATGTCCTGTCTCACCTTTGCATCCTTGTCCACTGACTCGCTTTGCCTGCGGATGTCCACGCGGCTCCTTCACCTCTTTCAGGTCATGGAGCGACGTCACCTTCTTGAGGCCTCTCCTCACCACTTATTTAAACTGACTTCCCATCCTCCTCCTCCTAACTTTTCTCTGAGCACCTATCTTTCTAATACACTCATCTCTTCTTATTTACCTTGTTTACTGTCTCCCTCCACTGGAGTATAAGCCCAATGAGGACAGATTTTTTTTGTCTGTTTTGGTCCCTACCTGTGGGACAATCCCTGGCATGTAGTAGGTGCTCAATAAATACTTGCTGAATGAATGGCTGTTGTTATGGGGAGGGGGACAGTGAGGAAGCTATTGAGCTATGCCAGGTGTGGCAGACTATGGTTGAGGGAAATATGGGCTGTGGCATCTGCTGGTGTGTGTGTGGGGGGGATATGACTCCCAGTGTCCTGGCCTGTGCACCGAGCATTCCTTTTGGAGGCTCAGTGGAAGGAGTTGGCTTGGAGGGAAGACCAGATAGCCAACTGGTACAGGACAAGCTTGAGGTGCTGTTGGCATGTCCAGGTGATGCATAGTCACTGACAGAAACAGGGACCAGGGTGCCGTGGGAGGTCCAGCATGACAGAGTGCTGGGAACCTCCAGGCGGCGAGAGTGGGGAGCCCCTCAGGATGAACCTGGAGAACAGAGTCCCTCACTCCCATGCCCATGGCAGTTGGGAAGACATTAGGGAGCAGTGGGGCCTGCAGCTAAGGGAAGTGCCCAGCACTGCTGGAGATGACGCAGCCTCTCAGGTGCTTGGTGTGTGGAAGAAGACAGGCCAGGCTTGTAAGAGCTTTTGGTTTGTCAAGAGAAGGAAGTCTGGTTTTTTAAAGTAAATTTCTTTTTTTTTTAAAGACATTGTATTCAAACTTTGCAAAAGTGCCATATAGGCCAAATATTCCATATCTGCAAGCTGGATCAGTCCAGGGGCAATCCACCGATTACCTCTAGAGTAAGAGGGATGAGGAAGCAGGCTGGGCAGGACCTGGAAGGAATGGAAGCACAGGGGTGTTGTCTGGCCAAAGACAAAGGAGGTGGGAGTGGTGAGAAGGGGCACATCCGAGAGAGCTGGGTGTCATGGGGGCCGGGAGTTTGAGAAGGAAATTTGTCCCTCAGGGGATCACATGGGATGTTAACAGGAGGCTGTGCCATGGCAGGGGTAGAAGCCAGGCTGCTCTGAGGTGGGGGGCCATCCTTCCTATACTTTCTTACAAGGGACAATGAAGGGGAGCCACTGGTTTCCCTGGATGAAGGTGTGCAGGACAGCCAGTGCAGACTGAGGCCCAGCCACGGGCGGGAGGCGGCACTGCTGACATCCTGCTGAGGACCCTGGGTACCACAAGTCACAGACAAAAAAGTTAAATGTGAAAGATGTTAGGACAGGGGAGTGAGAGTCACCGACCCACACTCCCAGTACCAAGTCCTGAGCTGGGTGGACACCTGTCACTGTGCCTTTGAGTCACTGTGAAAGCCCAAGAGCTCCACCCAGAACCTCCCACATGAATGACAGAGCTTTCCATCTGGCCGCCAGCATGGCAGCCACAGACACACGTGGCTACTGAGCATGTAAGTGCTTCGTGTGACCGAGTAATGGGATGTAAACATGCAAGTCTACTAGCCTCGCCGAGCCAGTGGCTGCATACCGGGCAGCGCAGGTCCAGACTTTTGGAAGAAATCATTCCCCGGCCTCCTTTCTCACGGCCACAGAGGAGGTGATGCCAGTGGGGAGCTGGCTTCCAGTCGGCAGAGCACCCCAGGCAGAGGCGCTTTCTCTCCTTTTTCATGGGCAGCGTCTCTGACGCTGGTCATGCCAGGGCTCAGCAGGCCGGGAGCCAGTGGTTGTGGGCCTGTATCCCATACCTCTGCTGCCACACACCCGCAGCTCTGCCTGCCTAGGCACAGCCCCCTCATAATAAAACGCCCACTTTGTTTCCTTCCCCTGATCTGTCTGTGAGTTTGTTTCCCAAAGGGACGCTGTGGGCAGGAAGGTGTAGGGCAGGGGAGAAGGGCTCTGGTTTGGCAGGATCCAAGCATTCCTAAATTCTTAGAACATTTGCATCTGATAAGGTCTCAGGCCCTTAACAATGCTATTTTCTTATTTTTTTTCTTCTGGTTTCTAATAAAAAAAAGAACTTTACATATAATACTCAAATACATTCCCTTTATAAATGTAAAGTAATCCAAAAGGTCTTCCCCAGGGCTAAAATTGGCTATGGGTTTCCTCTAAGTTTTCCTTCTGTACACATGTGTGCACACACACAACGCACACACACACGCACATACACACACACGCATACACATGCACACACACACGCACATGCACACACACCTCCCCGTGCAGTGTTTTCACTCCCAAATGGGATCATTCTGTACATGTTGCTCTGTTACCTGCTTGTCTCACTGGCCGTGCCTTGGGGAGTCTGTCCATGTGGGTAAGGAGAGAGGCCTTGTGCCTCTGGAACTGCTGCCTAGCACTCCACTGTATTCATGTGGTTCATGGAACATTCCTGTTGATGGGTATTTGTTTTTTCTCCAGGTTTCAACAGCACAAACTGTGTGGCAGCAAATATTCTCTTTTTATCCTTACTGGAGGATACATTTATGGATTTTATGTACAGAGAGAGAAACATCGATGTGAGAGAAAACATCGATCGGTTGCCTCCTGTGTGCCTTGACCAGGAATCAAGTCCACAACCGTTTTGGTGCACAGGATGATGCTCTAAGCAGCTGAGCCCCTGGCCAGGGCAGCAGGCGTCCTGTGACATGAGTGCGCAGAGCAGACATGAGCGGCAGGGAGCTGTGCGGATGGGATGAATGTTGTGTACGGAGTCACTCTTCCCACTCAGACTTCCCGGGGGCAGTGTGGGTCCCGGTCCCACTGACAGGTTGGGGTGGAGCCTAGGCCTTAAGAGGCTTTGAATGTTTCCACTTGTCCCCCTGGTGGTCCTGCCGTTGCCAGGAGAGCAGCATTTCCTTGGAGGCTGGCCCCGCCTGGACCAGTCTAACCCTCATTGAGCCAGAAAATAAATGCTTGTTTTGTGCAGCCGAAATGTCAAGGTTTTTGCACCATAGAGATGCCTGGCCCAGGAGTGAAAGCTGGGAGAGCATTGAGTATCAATCAGCATGTTAATCACTTGATCTCTGACCCAGAATCCCCTGTCCAGGTGTGCAGTCTGTGAAGCGCTTCCTATGGCGGCACAGGAGCAATGTGCCTTAGGTGACGCCCATTTAGGAAGAGAGGGTGTCCTCGCCTCCCATCTGGTCATGGGGCCCCAGCTTCCAGCCATGAAACCACTCAGCAGCTCACCCCGGGGCCTGGCAACCTGGGCGAGACAACCCCGTTGCCGGCCGACCGGCATGGGCACCACCAGGCCTGTCTGCACGCAGCTTGAGGGTCTCGGAGTTTGATGACCTGGGAGCCTTTTCCAGCAGGACCTGCGGCAAGTGGTGCCATCCCTGAGGTGGAGCGGGGGGAGGGGGGGGGGCGGGGAGGGGACTGGCTGGGAAGCTAGGAATGCTGGGAAGAAGGATTTCCCCGGGACTGAGGTTGCCTGTTTCTATTCAACCTCCCCCAACAGCCAATCTCTTCTCATCAAAGAACTGCACTTTTCACTCTATCCAGGCCCTCCCGCCCTGCCTCGCGGGGGGCATCTTCCTTGGGTAGGAAGATGCTCCGGGCTGAAGCAGGAGGTTTGCTTCCCGGGGTCCCGCCTCCTTCCTCAGCGGCTCATGGAAGGTCCAGGGGGAGGAACTGGGATATGGATCTTCTGCAGACTGCCGTGGACCGGGTGAGCGGGACCCTGGCGCTCCTGTCCCCTCGCAGGTGCCCCTGTCGCCACAGCCAGTGCTGAGATTGTGGAGCTGAGCTCTTGCCTGCGCCCAGCTGGGCAGCAAACCCTGTGGAGAGGCATTTCCCAGCGGAACTCACTGCGCCCCTGTCCACTTGAAGAGGCTGCTGTCGGAGGGGGCGGGGGCCTCATGCAGGGGATGAGGCCGTGGGGGGGGGTCTCCATGCCCAGACAAGATGATGGGCATCTGTGCATCAGCCTGCAGGGTCTGCCCCACAGGGGAGTGGGGAGTGAGCAAATGGCCATCACCACCCTGAACGTCCAGGAGCTCATCCAGGCGAACTGCTCCGACTCTCAGCCGGCCGTGGGGAAGGGAAGGGTGCTGCTTAGTGGACAGCAGCACCTGCACACTGGCTGCTGTGGCGTGGCAGGCATGACGGGGAGGAGGTGACCACTGATGGAGTCGGTGTGGGCCCAGGCTGGTCAGTACCTTCGCAGGCTCCAGGCACGCAGTGCCGGCAAGGTGGCATAGCAGCGTCCACCTCAGGGCCACACAGCCTCCCTTGGCAGTGGGAAAGGCTCACTTCATCCTCAGAACAGCTCTGTGAGGCAGGCACTACTCCCATCATTTAGCAGATGCGTAAATGGAGGTACGGAGAAGTTCAGAATTCTGCCCATGACCACACAGCGAGTCAGTGGCAGAACTGGGATGTGAGCCCAGGCCGGCCCGCCCACAGTGCCCCACTACAGGGGCTGCCCCCTGAGACAGGCCAGCCCTCCAGGATGGGCTAGTCCTGCTCTGAGGAGGAAGACATGGCCCGAGCCGCCGGCATGACAGCAGCCTCCCTGTCCACACTGCTCTGAGCAGCAGATGGCGCTGGTCTGGGATCAGCAGCCTGATCTGAAGCCCTTGCTTCCGGTGGCTCACTTTGCCTCAAGCCAGCGGATCCTGGCGGCTGAGGCCAGTCATGCATTTGGAGCCAGTGGCCTCACACTGGACTGGCTCTTCCACAGGGAAGCCTGGCCCTTCTGTGGCCCGTGTGGGGTGACCACTGTCAAAGCCAGGGCCCTTGACTGGGCATCAGATCTTTTTTGGTCTGGATATCAGCTCTGTTTTTTTTTTTTTTAAAGAGAGGGAGAGAGAGAGAAAGATTGATGAGAGAGAGGAACATCGATTGGCTGCCTCCTACACCTGGGATAGAGCCTGCAACCCAGGCATGTGCCCTGACCGGGAATCAAACTGGCAACTTTTCAGTGCACAGGGCACACCCAACCAACTGAGCCACACAGGCCAGACCCAGCATCAGCAATCAGAGACCCCAGGCCTGGTGGGGACTGACCCTTCCTTCTCTGGGCACAAGTGGGGTGCAAATGCTTCCAGCTTCCTGTAAGCACCCCAAAACACTTACAGGAGTGGGGAAGAGGGGCTGTGCTGCTCAGGCCCACGCCCACCCTTCAGCATCTGCCCTCCTGGGCTGGGCCAACTCTACTACTTACATTCAAAGGTGTGGCTGCAGCTCAGGCTGTTCCTGGCCCTGCTCTCCTGGGCCTGGGATGGACCTGTGAGAGGGACACCACTTGTGTGGGGAGCGGGAGCTGTGGGAGATGGCAGGCAGGCAGGCATCCCATGAGGAGAGTGACTGGCGATGATGTTACAGAGAACCGGAATAATCAAACAATGCCAGAGAGTTTGGAGAAACACTTTATTTACCGCGGTGGCTTAGAGAAAATGAATTCAAATTCTAAGCCCCGGCTACAAGCAGAACTTCCCTTTTTATTAAAGAGCCAGCCCTTTGTGCACTTAGTGGTTATCTTGCTGCTGGCCTTGAAAACAACACAGTTCTATCCAATTAAAAAAATGCACCTGGCATGGCATTGAGAGTATGGGTGTATCTAGTCTGCGGCCTACAAGGTCAGACAGTTAAGTTTATCTTCCTCATTATTCAAGCAGGCTAAAGCATGTTAGAAAGCAAAGTAAGTTTTCTTAGAATAAGAGTCTGTCTAAAAAAACAGCAGAGAATTCCAAACAGTAGTTTTTACAAAATAGGGGTTTGCCTCCTCAATGATAGCAATGACTTAGAAGTGCTCCCCTTCCAGGCGCTGGGCGAGGTCTTTCCTATGCACTTTCATGTTAGTTCTCACCTGGGGCCCCGAGGCAGGCAGTGGTAGCATCAATTCGCAGGCTGGAAAACAGAGGCAACGGAAAGCGAGGCGTTTGCCCAAAGGCCCTCAGCTGGTAAGAGCTGGGCCAGAGTGAGCCCTGGGGGTTCTGAAATGAAATGCTGCAGGGCTGGCAGCTCCATGCACTGAGTGAAGCCTGGTGAGCTCAGTGCCATGGGGCTCCGGCACACTGCCCATTCGAGGCTGAGCTCTAGCTAGTTGTCGCCACAAAGAAATGTGGGCCCAGGGGCAGCTCCTCTGTCTCTGAGAGAAACCTTAGCGGGTTTGTTTTCGCAATCAGGAGGAAAATCCATGTTTATACATCCACACGCTTTTATTTGACGTGTTACAACTTTAAACGTTGGCAACACATTCCTCTTTTAAAAACCACATGGGAGCCAAGTCCAAGCTTTGGTGACAGCCACACTCAGGCAGCAGCTCCTGTGCCTGCTCCCACAGGGCCACCCAACAGGAAGGGCCTGGGGTGGTAGGGGGGAGGCAGCAGTGACCCCGCCCACCTGCTTCTGGGGAAGATGCCGGACGCCACATGGCAGGAGGAGCCGGCGGCAAGAACCGGGTTTCCCAGGCTGAGCTGAACACAGCCGCGAGCCAGGCAGGGAACTGGGCCCAATGCACCTTCAGGGAGGGCGAGGTCTCACACCTCCTGCATGTTAGTGGGGCCAGTGCCCGAGGAGCTGCTGCTATGACCCACCCCCTGGCTTGGATCTGCAGCCCTGGACCTGGGTCCAGCTCCTGGTGTCGTCTTGCCCCCTCCTGTCCCCTCCTCAGGTCAGCTCCCGTCCTGTCCCCTCCTCTCCCCTCCCCGGGTCAGCTTGCCGTCATGTCCTGTCCCATCCCTGGGTCAGCTCCCGGTGCATTCCCCTCCCATACCACAGGTCAGCTCCTCGGTGAGCAGTCCTGGGGTCTCTGCGTGGGGAGCTGTGAAAACTCCTTGGTGATTCTAATATGCAGCCAAGTCTAACACCCACTGAGCCAGAGGTGAAACAGCTGGAGAGAAAGGCTTCCCTCAAACCCACACACCCCCCACTCCTCCTTCACAGAGGAGCCAGGGGCCTCCAGGGTGGGGGAGCAGCTGCAGCGCAAGCCCAAGGGAACGAGCATCGCAGCAGCATGAGGGGAGCTGGGTGGTGGGGTACAGACAGTGCCCACACCTCCTCCTGAGCTGGATAAAGGGGTACAGACAGTGCCCACACCTCCCCCTGAGCTGGGTGATGGGGTACAGACAGTGCCCACAACTCCATGTGAGCTGGGTGATGGGGTATAGACAGTGCCCACACCTCCCCCTGAGCTGGGTGATGGGATACAGACAGTGCCCACACCTCCATGTGAGCTGGGTGATGGGGTACAGACAGTGCCCACACCTCCTCCTGAGCTGGGTGATGGGATACAGACAGTGCCCACACCTCCATGTGAGCTGGGTGTCCTTGCACTCATTCCTGTGGCAACACTCTCAAGTAGGTGCTTTAGAACCCATTTCACAGTTGAGATGATTCTGACAGACCATGTGGCTTGTCCATGGCTGATCCAGAGCTGGGTTGGAGCCCCTGACTCTAGTTCTGAAAGTGATACTTGAGGCTCCTGTTACCGATGTGGGAAGTCGATCTAAGGCCACAGAGATCTGGGGTCACTGAGGTCAAGCAAATGGCAAGTTACGTGCTAGGGGGACCACGTAGGGCAGTGGGGCAGAGGCAGGCGGGCACATCTGTGTAGAAGGGAGTGAGTGACCGAAAGGTGGGGGTGTCCTAGCAAAGGAGGCCTCCTGGCCACAGCTCTGGGAGCCTTTTAAGCTTTTGTTCCCTTTCTGTGAGGGGCCTCCCTGCCATTGACCTCCCTGGCCCTCCAGCCTCCTGGCCTTTGCACATGCTGTTCTCAGGGCTGGAACTGTCCCCGCCCCCCCCCCCCTCGCCCCCCATCCTTCGTGCATAGCTCCCTGCACTCTTCAGGAGTCATCCAAACTGAGCTTGTAGTTTGAACTTTGACATTTAATAACCCTGTTCTGGGCCAAGTTATTCACCTTCTCATTGTCCTCTAAAGAAAGTGAAAATAGTCCTGCCTCAGGTGGTGCTGTGAGGGTTAAATGCTACCAGCAGGGACTCTAGAATAGCCCTTTGCTCTTGGGAAGGGGGTGGGGCGGGGGGGGGGGGGGGACGAGTGCTTCCAAAGGCCAGTGCCCTACTGCCCTGTGGCACCCACGGCTGCCTTCCAACTGCTACCTGTCTGCCTGCCTCCTCCCTGAGTCCCGGGCAGAGGCGCCCTGGCCTCCTCAGAACCCATGCCCAGCATGGTGCTTGCATGGCAAGGGCCTTCTGACCTGGCCTAGAGGTGAGGTCTCGGGTGATAGAGATGCTGCATGCAACCTCTCTCCTCCTCGCAGCAGATCCCGATGCCAGTGGGAAAGACAGTCCCCTCTGGAGAACCACACGTGACAGTCTCCTAACCAGGCTGTCTGAGGCGGAGTCTCCAGAGTGGACTCCGAGGCAAAGATGCAGGAGCCCGCAGTTTCCTGGGAAGGTGCCTCGGGGAAAGTTTGCATGGAACCTAGGGACTGTGTTAGTGAGCAAGCGGAGCCTCTGCGGGGGAAAACCGGCCCCAGTCCCCACCCCGGAGTGAGAAAGGTGGCTATTTATCCACTGACTGCTGTCTGTCTTGGCAGCACTTGCCCTTGGGCGCCATTAGCCCTGCCTGCGCTCTGGCCTGCCCATGTGGTGATCTGAGCAGGTGACTGCGGCTACCCGAAGGGTTTGCAGGGGCTTCCGTGGCTCCCAGGGGATGAGAGTTTGGGGACCTGGGAGGGCCCCCCCGCCAGTGCCTGCTGCAGTGGGAGTGGAAGTCGTGGCAAAGGACTTCCAGGAGGCTCCGCACTAGGGAGCAGACTCAGCTGCTGCAGCACCTTTGCTCATGACTTTCCCATTTGCCTAGTGCTCAGGATGCAGATGTCATGACCAGAGTTGTGGCAACCCCACTATGTCCATGAGGCAGAGGCCACACAATCATGAGGGCCTCCCTCTGTTATGACAGCTTTTAGTTATCAATTTACTACTGGAAATGATGTCACAGGAGAAAAACACCTTCTTTATAGTTTGAGGCAGCCATTATATTTGGATTTTATGTTACATGCAACCCAACCCAGTCTTAGCTCAACATTTTATAAACGTTGAAGACTGAACGATACGCTCATTCCCATTGTGTGCCCAGGGCATAGACCCTGTGGGCGATGGGAGGCACCGAGATGGCCCTGGCTGTGAGGGGACCTCCTCCAGCACCTGCAGGAGCCAGAGGAACGCCAAAGTGGCACGAACGCAGGGCAGACTGGGCAGAGAAATTCTGTGATTTGGTCTTGTAACCAGAGCCAACCTTTGACGAGGGCCCCTGTGGGCTCTGTGCCTAGGCTCCCAGCTTACCTCCTGCACTGCCCCCCTGCCCCCCAGCCTCCAGGACTCAGGACACAGCACCGCCCTCCCCCCCCCCAGCCTCCAGTCACAGGACACAGCCCCCCACCCCAGCCTTCAGGACTCAGGACACAGCTCCCCCCACCAGCCTCCAGGACTCAGGACACAGGTGCCCCCCCGCCCCCAGCCTCCAGGACTCAGGACACAGTCCCCGCCCCCCCCCCCCAGCCTCCAGTCACAGGACACAGCCCTCCCCCCCCCCCCCAGCCTCCAGTCACAGGACAGAGCCCCCCACCCCAGCCTCCAGGACTCAGGACACAGCTCCCCCCACCAGCCTTCAGGACTCAGGACACAGGCCCCCCAGCTCTGAACTTCAATGAGCTGTTGGAAGGAGCCAGTGTGGCACAAACAGCTAAAGGAGGTGCTGCTCGCAGAGCTGTGGACGGTAATGCCTTCCAGTTGGTCGGAGGCACTTCAGCTTCCAGGCCAGCTTCAGAGCAGTGTCACACAGGAGCGCCTCCCAGGGAGGGCGGACGGACTCTCCTCCCACCTGGCAGGAGCCTTCCCCAGGGGTGAGGGTGTCTCCCAAACACTTCGATGGGAACTGATGGAGTACCTGTTACTGGGCAAATAAAGCGTCCATTCAAAAGCTGTAGCTCCAGATGCTCTAAGCGCTCCTGTGAGTGGGGTCCCGGTAAGGCACTAGGGAACCCTCTCCACTCTAGGGTCTTCGTCACAGACTCTGTGACTGCCCCCACCCCGCTTCACAGACAGGCAGGTTTTAAGGTGAGGCCTGTCTCCCTCGGAGGGGAGGGGGGTGGCTGAGAAGGCTCACTGAGTCTTGCTTTAGGGACCCTGGTATCAACCCAGGCAATGCTGGGCTTGGGGTTCTCCCGGCACCCCTTTGATGGTGGATGTCTGGGCACGAAGCAGGGGCACCACTCCTTCCTCGAGCTTCTTGTCGCTGAGAGATGGTTTTCCTGTGGTGACAGACCCTCAGGCATCTGTTTTTTGTGAAACAAACACAAATCAACACCCTGAGTCTTGACACCAGGTCTGAGCTCCTGTAGGTGCGGGCAGTTTTGTCCCCGTGTTTCTCCTCCTCCTCCTCCTCTTCCTCTTCTTCCTCCTCCTCCTCCTCCTGCCCGCGTGGTGCTCCAGCCTCGGAGGGGACTTGGCACAAACTCTCAGAGACAGAATGTTGGCTCTTTGCTTTGGCCTCCCGGCGACAGGACGGTGATGTCAGTAATAGAAGTGGAAGAGGAGCTGGGAAGAGGGGGGCTTTTGGACCTGCTGGGGCAGCAGTGTGGGCAGGGGCCTGGGCTTGCAGATCCTGCCCAGGAATGCCCAGGGGCTCAGTCAGGGCCACACGGAGCCTCTTCTGTGGTCGCTCCACACCGTCCTCCTTCCTACATGGGGGTTGGGGGAAGGGGGGGTCGCACACTGCTGAAGGCCTCCTTTTGAGGTGGGCAGCATGAGGGCTCAGAGGGGACCTCCAACAGTGTCCTAAGACCTTGCCTGGCACTGCCTATGATCCCGTGTGGTTGTCATTGTGATTGGCGAGTTAATGTTAACAAAGGAAGAGAGCAGAGAAGTCAGAGTGCGGGCAGGGCCGGCTGGGAGGCAGAGGCCTGTCGATTTCACCAGGAAGCTTCACAACCAGAAGTCACAGCTTGTCCCTCCAAGGGGCCTCACAGCCCCCCTCCGGTGCTGGATTGTCGGGGAGCAGGGGTAAGGACAGGCACAGAGCAGTCAGATGGCGCAGGGGCACTGGACCGTGGAGAATGGGCGGGGTGGGCCCATCAGAAGTGTGTAAAATCTTGAGAAGTTCCTGGTTAAAATCCCTCTTGCTCGGCTGTGGATCAGTGGTTGAGCCTTGACCCATGAACCAGGAGGTCAAGGTTCGATTCCGGTCAGGGCATATGCCGGGGTTGTGGGCTCGATCCCCAGTGTGGGGCCTACAGGAGGCAGCCCATCAGTGATTCTCTCTAATCAGTGATGTTTCTCTCTCTCCCTCTCCCTTCCTCTCTGAAGTCAATAAAAACATATATAAAAAAGAGTGCTGCTCCTCTGCTCTCTTGCTCTGTGACCCGCACTCGCTGTGTCACATGCTCTCTCTGCAGCTGTGTGACCAGGCAGCCGCAGGGCCCTGGGCGAGCCACCCACAGAGGATGCTGGTGGCACTGTGCTTTGTGCTTTCAGATGGAGCCCAAAGCATGGCCCCGCGAGACAGGACGGACATCCCCCAGGCGGGGTAGAGGGAGAAGGGCACTGGAACCCAGGGTTTAGCTCCACACCCATGCATCTCACTCAGGCAGAATTCCCTTCCTCATGACATCGCAAGAACTGCACTTCCCCATAACAGTGTGATACCCATTTCAGTGGGCACTGTGGAGGTGGCTGGGCCTTGGCCACCTGCCTGGTGGCACTAGTGATGGGAGTGCCCTCATCACCCCACACCACCGAGACTGGCCAGGCTGGACCTGCTGGGATGGACAAGAAGACTGCAGGGTGGTGAAGGAGCGGCACACCGGGGAAGGGAGGATGGCTCCACGCACACCTGGGGCCAGCTGTCACTCACCTCTTGTCAGTGGGGGGCTCAGTGGGACCAGATGTGAGCGAGAACCCCCTCGTCCTTCCTCTTTTTTTAAAAAACAGCTTTATTGAAATATACTGAGCATGTAAAACTTACCATTTGAAAGTATAGTTTAATGGTTTTAGTTTTATTCATAGAGTTGCACAGTTACTCCCCCAAATCTAATTGCAGAACATGTTTATTGTCCCCAAAGAAATTTCATCTTCATTCTCCCTTCTCCCCAGCCCAGGTGGCCACCCATATACCTCTTCTCTATAGATTTGCCTACTCTGGACATTTCATAGACACAGAATCCTACAATGTGTGGGCTTTGTGACTGGCTTCTTTCAGATTCATCTCCGTGGTATCAGCAATCGATACCGTATTGCTTTGTGGCCAATACTGAGAAGGCCCATGCCTTCCTCAGTAGTCGTTCAGCCACAGGTCCCTGGGCAGTTTGGCTTTAGCTGTGGTTGATTTGGGGCTCAGATGATGTCACCAGGAACTATCTTCTCTTTAGCTTCCTCGCTGGGTTGAGAGATTTAACAAATAAAAGTACAGGATGCCAGTTGAATTGAATAGAAGATAAACAGAAATACTGTTTAGTATAACTATGTCCCACTAAATAGCTGAGACAGACTGACACTGGAAAACTCCCTCCACTGCTCATTGAGGCTGATGCTCAGGGGCCTGCTGCACTGTATGCGCAGCTCCTGGCTCTCATCCATTGGGTGGGTGCCCTGGAGCAACAGGGCGGCAAAACTCCCATGGCTTCTCCCCGCGAGGACTGGGTCTGTGACTACTTCCAGTCCAACACTGTGTCCAGGGAACTCAACAGTGGTTGCTCTCACCTGGCTCACCTGCCCCATCCCCACACTCAGCCTGGGCTCAACTTGGAGCAGAAGGGGTCCTTCAACATGAAATCCGTGTTGTGAAAAGGGTATAGTCAACTGGTAGAGATGGGGTAGATAGGAAGCAAGAAAAACTGGGTCCACTGTGAGCACATGCACGGAGGGGCAATTCCTGAGCCAAGGCAGAAAAGTGGGCAGCTGGTGGGGTGACCAAAGCCAATGGAGTTCCAAGAGAAAAAAATGGATCTCAAGGTAAAAATAATCTTGTGATGGCGTCATTGCTGAGACCCACCCAGCAGCCCTCTCCTCACTTTTTCTCTGAGCCTCAGTCCCCTCATCAGCAAAAATGGGGACCACAATGCACACTGGTTGGGGTTGTTGTGAGTTTACCCGGGATTCATTTGATTTGGGCTCAATTAGTTCTTATATAATCATAACACATTTGGTCAACATCTCTCAAATTATTTCTAAGGGGTAGATTTTCACAAATTGACCTTTCAGTCATAGCGACCTTTCTTTCCTTGGAAATAGCAAAATGAATTATAACTGCTGGTCAGGGCTCTTCAGCCTCAGCGCTGTAGACACTTGGAGCTGGAGCATTCCATGCTGGTGCCGTGCCAGGCACCCCTGGGTGTTCACAGCATCCCTTTCTCAGCCCATAGGAAGCAACAGGAAGCAGTGGCAGCCTCTGTCTCCCAGCTGTAACAACAGAAACGTCTCCAGATGTGGCCAGAAGTCCCCTCAGCAGGTCAATCCATCTCCATGTGGGGACCACCATAATTCTAATATATAAAAACCCTGGGTCATAACGACCAGTAACAACCAGAGGCTGACCAACCGGAAGTCAGTGCTGGCCCCACTCCCAAGCAACTGGTAAGGGGCAATCAGGTAGGCAGGCAAGTGGTTAGGGGCAATCAGGTAGGCAGACCAGCGGTTAGGGGCAATCAGGTAGGCAGACCAGCGGTTAGGGGCAATCAGGTAGGCAGACCAGCGGTTAGGGGCAATCAGGTAGGCAGACCAGCGGTTAGGGGCAATCAGGTAGGCGGACCAGCGGTTAGGGGCAATCAGGTAGGCGGACCAGCGGTTAGGGGCAATCAGGTAGGCAGACAGCCCCTGGGAGGGCTGGCCCCATCCCCAGCAAAGAAAGAGGGAGGCCCAGGACAGCCAAGCCATTGCATCCCAGACTGTCGTCTACAGAGAGATGCCACTAGTGGCAGGGGGAAGAGGGACAGTGCTGCATAGATGGCAAGCAGTGGCAGCGGCAGGGGTAGGGCCAACTGCCTGTGGCCCAAGGAAGGAAAGCCCCGATAGGCCCTGATCTCAGACCAGGACTAGGGACCCTACCTGAGGGGTCCTGGATTGTGAGAGGGTGCAGGCCAGGCTGAGGAACCCCCCTGAGTGCATGAATTTTCACGCACCGGGCCTCTAGTCCTATCTAATAAAGAAAGAATATGCTAATTGACCCTCACATTGTCACAAAGATGGTGGCGCCCATAGCCAATAAGGAGAGGATATGCTAATTGATTGCCCCACCCTCAAAGATGGTGGCACCCACAGCCAATAAGGAGGGAATATGCTAATTACTGCCATGCCCTCAAAGATGGAAGTGCCCACAGCCACAATATGGCAGTGCCCAGTCCCATCAGCCCTGCCAGGGTGATAGGCATGCGGCAAGGCCAGGCCCTGCCCCTAGGCGGGCCCGGCCTTACCACATGCCTGTCTCCAGAGTCCCCCAGTCCCCTCTGCCCCCCAGCCACCCAGGGCCAGCCTGAGGCTCAGGTAACCAGGGCTGGCCAAGGCTTGTGCTGCTGACAGTGGCAGCAGCAGAGGTGTGATGGGGCGTCACCTTCCCCTGATTGCTGGGTTGCCTCCCGCCCCTGAGGGCTCCCAGACTGTGAGAGGGGGCATGCCGGGCTGAGGGACCTCCCCTCCAGTGCATGAATTTTCATGCACCGGGACTCTAGTAATAAATAAAAGAGACACAGACTAATATACATATGTTTTAAAAGTTGTTGCATGAAATGTATATTGCAGACCCCTCATTATACATGTCCCATTAGGAGACTCTCTCTATGGGCTGAGCTAGTGAGGTCCCTTACAACCGAATAGCACAGATGGAAGGGAAGACTCCACTTCCTGAAGTAAGCAGCTGAGTGTCCTTCCTGCTGTGGCACTTGCACTATAGGGGGCTTTCACACTGCAGGGAGGGGCATTCACCCTGCATGTAGGGAGGGCTTTCATACTGCAGGGAGGGCTTTCACACTGCAGGGAGGATTTCCACACTGCAGGGAGGGTTTCCACACTGCAGGGAGGGCTTCTACACTGCAGGGAGGGCATCCACACTGCAGGGAGGGTGTTCACACTGCATGGGGCGTTCACACTGCATGGAATGCATTCACACTGCAGGGAGGGCGTTCATACTGCAGGAAGGAATTTCACACTGCAGGGAGGGCTTTCATGCTGCAGGGGGACTTTCACACTGCAGGGAGTGCTTTCACACTGTAGGGGGGCTTTCACATGGCATGAAGTGTGTTCACATGGCATGGAGGGCATTCACACTGCAGGAAGGGCTTTCAAGCTGCAGTGAGGGCATTCACACTGCAGGGAGGGCATTCACACTGCAGGGAGGGCATTTACATTGCAGGGAGGTGTTCACACTGCATGGAGGGCATTCATACTGCAGGGAGGGCATTTACACTGCAGGGAGGGCCCTGCCCAGTCCCCTCTTTAGCTTGCATCTCAGCACAGCTGAAGGGCTTCCCAGAACACCAGGGTTTGTGCAGCATGGATGTCTCACAGTCCTGCTCTGCTGTTTACTATTATTTTTAAGTCATAGAAAGAAAGGCTGTAGCCATGCGCTCCTCAGCTGTGGTGGGTGGGAGGGAGGAAGGTGCCTGCAGGCAAACATAGGAGACAGAACATTTCGCTTAAGACTCCTGGACCCAACACTGAAACCCACGTTGCCCCAGCAGTTTGGGGAGCTATCTGACCTCCACAGGCTGCGCCCAGCTCAGCCCAGGCCCTGCATGCCGAGGCCCACACTGGTTTCTTTCCTGTTCTGCAGTCACCACCTTGAAGCTCCTAACACATTTTAAACAAGGTTGCCCCATCCTCATTTTGTGCCTACCCCATAAAACCATGTGGCCACTCTGCTCTTGGACCTCAGTGGTTGCATCTGTGAGCAGCAGCGAGAAGGGGCCCTCCAGCCACTGGGAGGGTCACGGGCCAGGCCAGAGCGGGCACTCAGGGGCAGTGGCTGCGAGTGGGTCCAGGACCAGCTCAGGAGGAAGTCTTTTTAGGCCTGTGACTAGAAGCTGCAGTGCCTTTGAAATTCTCATTGTTTATTATTTCTGTTTTTCCCATCTGTTTCCTGCTGCAGTGAACTCCTTAAGTTAAAAGGCATGTGGACTTGTGTGGGGGATGAGAAGTGGGGGGTGAGGGGCAAGTTAGGGGGGGAGTGAGGGGCAGTTGGGGGGAAGGAAGAGGGGCAGTTGGGGGACCCTGCCCGGTGGAGAGTCCCTGAGGGCGACATGGCCGAGCTGAGAAAACAGGCTGAGTTCCCAGGCTTATGCAAGAGAGGAAGGAAGAGAAGGAGAGCGGAATGAAGTTTCTTTTGAGGACAATGAAAATGTTCTACAATTAGATTTTTGGGGATAACTGTGCAACTCTACAAACAAAACCAAAAACCATTAAAATGTACACTTTCCACTGGTAAGTTTTACATGTTAATTAAGTATATTTCAATAAAGCTGTTTTTTTGTTTGTTTTTCTTTTTAAAGAAACAAGCAAACAAGAAACCAGCAGGGACGGGGGAGGGGGGGGGAGCGGAGGGGGGACGGGCGGCTGGAGCAGGATGAGGGAGGACCCAGGGCAGGTCCCCGAGCACCACAGTGGGATGCGGGTTTCTATCCTGGGAGCGGTTGAGTCCGGCCCTGCCCACGGGTGGTCCTGATCATTCATTTTCAGGGCAGCGCAGGGTGAGGGGTGTGGCCCCGGTGCCTGGGTTCAAGTCATGGCTGAGCCCGGTCCAGCCAGCGCTGCAGCAGGTGCTGTGGCCTTTCCAGGGTCTCCTGTTCTCAGCGTGAAATGGGATTGGAGAGCACCCCTCCCAGGAGCTTCGCTGGTGCCGCTCATCTGCTATGGAGGGCGCCCGGCCATCCAGGGCCTGCTTCCCGCAGCTCTCAGCTTCCCTGGCTCCTTCCAGTAGGTGGTAGCTCCTGAGGCTTCCTTCCAAAGATACCCTCAGTCGGGGGGTTCCTGTGGCCAGAGGCTGGGGCCTCGCCAAGGTGCTGCTGCCCGCCTCCGCCACAGGGCACCTGGCTGCTCACAGCACAGCATGGGGCAAGAATGTCCATGAGCTTAGGAATGAAAGTGGTCAGAGAAACGCCTCCTAAGCCTTCAGATGCCCCGTGGCTTGCTTCAGGCAGGAGGCCCGAGTGCGTCCTAGGGGCTGTGAGGGAGGCAGGTCCTGGATCGCAGTGCCTTCCAAGGGCGGAGCACAGGTAGGGATGGGGCCGTGAGGGTGAGCTGCAAAGAAGGGAGGCTGGCTCTGCCCCCCCCCCCCCCCCCGCCGGCCCCAACCCCCTTCTTGGGCTGCATGAAAGGATGGCTCCTCTCCAGACTCCTTCCCTCCCCTGCGATGCTCGTGGGGACGGGGTAGGGGAAGCAGTGGGAGCTGAAGTCAACCCGTCCGCCCAGGAGGTGCTCAGAGACTAAAGGCCTTTCATGAAGGAGCCTGTTGTCCTTGGCCTCCACTACCCGCACCCTTGGGCGGCCAGGGCCAGGGGCACCCGTGCTCAGTGTCCTGCGTGGGCTGGCAGGGCCGGTGGTTTCTAGGGTTTGGCTTATGAATGATGAGGCTGCGGACGTGGGGTTCCTGAAGACCCCTCTGGTTTGGGAGGAGCTGAGCTCTCCCTCCTGTGAGGGGGCAGCATGGGGTGCACAGGGGAGGGCAGTATGCAGACCCGTCGCCCGCTGGCCAGGGCACTGTGACGGCTCTGGGTGAGCCTGGCCTGTGGGCTGGCGGAAGCAGGAGGAGGGTGCGGGTGGGGGTGCGGGTGCGGGGGAGGAGGGGGGTGCGACTGGAGCGTGGGGTGACTGCGTACGTTCTGGGGGTGACAGCTTCCATTTCTGCCTGTTTTTTCAGCTGTCCCTGGAAGCCATGGTGGTGCTTTCTTGACGGGCAGGTCGGGGCTGTGCAGAGAACAGGACGGCGAGGGGGTAGGGACGTGGAGTGGGAGGGACAGGCTCGCACCAGGAGCGCCCGCGCTGGGGGCCCAGAGCCTGGTGCGCCTTCCAGTCCCTGGACAGGAGACCCGAGTCTGAATGCAGTGAGGCGGGGACCCACCCCCTTGCTCTCGGCATCAGGCGCTGGAGAGGCTGCTCCCCACCCTCCCCCGCGCCAGGCTCGGCCACCTCGAAGACCCCCAGTCCGTTGCATCCGGACCCCTCGTCCCAGCCTTGATGATGCAAGGAGTAACCATCCCAGGGCAAAGCGAAGGAGGGGGGATGCGCAGTGTGTGGCTCTGTTATGGGGGGAAGGAGGAGTGCAGCAATCAGGGAGCCCCAAAGCCAGAGGGGAGCACAACTACACATTTGCCAAGGCCTCTGACCCCAGGTCCCTGTGCGGCGTGGGGGCTAGGTCTCGTCCCACAGGGAACCGGGCCACACCCAGCAGCGAGGAAACGTGCCCAGGTCGCCCAGTTGGAGGGGCGGTGCTGAGGTGGACCAGCTGCCCCTGGGCGCCCTCCGCCTCCTGCCTGGGTGCAGGCTGCAGCGAGGGTGAGAGCTGGGAAGAGGACCAGGCAGGGAGGCAGGGCTGTGGTTTTAGGTCCAGGGAGAGAGGCCACCCTGTCCACAGTCTGACCCACCCAGCACCCTGCAGCATTACAAGGGCCACCAGGCTGCCTTTGGGGACCCCAGGGCAGAGGGTTAGGAGGCCATTGGGCTCAGATTTACCCTGGGGCCAGGGAGGGGCTGGGCACCTACGCTGCAACGCACACCCCCTCTGCCAGGCAGGTGTGTCTTGTGGCTGAGCCAGGGACCGTAGAGGAGCCACAAAACCCAGCCATGGTGAGTTTGATCCCCAAGTTTCGGGTTCAGTCCCCAGTCAGGGCACAGAGGAGAATTGTTCTAGCTCAGGTCTCTCTCTCTCTCACTCTCTCTCTCTCTCTCTCTCTCACACACACACAAAATGCAAAGTAGTGTGACCTTGCAGGAATCCCAATCAGGGAATCCCGAAAGTGGGTGGAGACCTAATTGGGCCAGATTACAGGACTGTGATGAGGTATGCCAGGGAGGTGGGGCATTGCTCAGAGGTCAGCCAGGAAACAGTATGGAAGTTCCTCAAAAAATTAAAAATAGCAACACCATATGACCCAGCAATTCGACTCTTTGTATCTATCTGAAAAAATCCAAAACACTAATCTGAAAAAACATATGAACCCCTATGCTCACTGCAGCATCATTTACAAGAGCCAAGAGAGGGAAGCGACCCAAGGGCCCTCAGTAGACGAGTGGATGAGCCCTGCCCAGTTGCTCGGCGGGTTAGAGCATCATCTCGAGACACCAAGTTTCTGTTCGATCCCCAGTCAGGGCACATACAAGAATCAACCAGCACATCAATGCGTGGAACAACAAATTGATGTTTCTCTCCCCCTTCCTCTCTCAAATCAATAAATTTAAAACACATTTAAAAAATAGACAAGTGGATAAAGAGCATAAACAAAGTCATAGATACAGAGAACAGACCAATGGTTGCCAAAGGGAAAAAGAGTTTGGGGTCTGGGTGAAAAAGATGAAGGGATTAAGAAGTACAAATTGGTTGTTACAAAATAGTCCTGGGGATGTAAAGTACAGCTTAGGAAATATAGTCAGTAATTTTATAATAAATGTGAATGCTGGGTTCCTGAGATATTAGGGGAATCACTTCATAAGGCATAAAATGTCTACTCACCATATGACATACTGGAAGTAATATAACATTGTATGCCAACTGTAAATAAAAATTTAAAATCAATGGGAAGCCTTTGAAGAATTATACATGAGAGAGTAACTTTTAAATTTGTTTTAGAAAGATTATGTCAACTCCATCCCAAATAACATTCTGAAGCCAGAGAGAGCAGTTAGGGACTGTTGCAAAAATCCAGGAGGGGACCGGTGGTGTCTTAGAATAAAGAAGCGGCAGTGGGGGTGGAGAGATGGATGAAGGTCAAGGACAAGATCAAGGTGACAGCCACTCCTTATGGTGGGGAGGGAGGGACTGAGGGTGCCCACAGTGCCATGGCCTGAGCAGCTGCAGGGGCTGGGGCTGCGGGGGAGGAGGGCTGGTGTCCAGGGTTAGGTGGTTGAGGAGGCTGGGGCCCTGGTGGATCTCACAGTGGAGGTTTTCCTGAGGCAGTTCCACAAATCAGAAGTGGAGGTGGAGGTGGAGACTGCTGATTGAGAAATGGAAGGCACAGACAGTATGGTGCTGCAGCCACTCAGGGCGGCAAGGCCCTTCGAGGGAAGAAGGGACACTGGGCAGGGGTTGGGGTCAAGAGCCAGGAGGTGCCTGGGTTCTTGTCTCTGTCACTCCCTGGCTGGTGAGTTTGGCTGGTGATTTCTCTCTCCCACTCCCATACTAGACTTGGGTAAGGTCAGAGGTCTCCGTGGCCCACGAGCCTCAGAGGTCCCGGGAAGCCCTCAGCAGTGGCTGCCGCCAGGGGCGTTGCGTAGCTCTGGCTCAGGGACTGTAGTCGTTTCGCTTCCATTTGTTTTGTAATGTGGCCTCTGACTAAGTTCTGATTTAGAGAAAGATCCCCATGACTCAAAGAGGGTGCTGCAGCACCAGCCTCAGCCCCTGGCTGCTGGGTCACGGGAGGCCTGGGGGGCAGGGTGGGGACAGGCAGGTGAGGTGGTATGCCGGGGCTCAAGCCAGACTGAAAATAGTTTAATTTTTAATAACCTCAGCTAATACTTCATGGATCCTTATCAGCGTGACCCCCCCCAACTCCCCTGAAGGTGGAATTGGATGCATTGGCTTGAGGTGGACCTGGCCGCAGTGTATGTTTGGTGGGTAGAGCTAGGAGGCCTCACTTCCCAGCCAACTTTTCTATGTGCATTTGGAGTTTTTATTGTTCTTGGAGGGCAAGTTGGACCACACATACCCTTTTACCCTTTTTTTAAATATATATATTTTATTGATTTCAGAGAGGAAGGGAGAGGGAGAGAGAGAGAGAAACATTGATTGGCTGCAGCCAGTACGCCCCCTACTGGGGATTGAGCCTGCAACCCGGGCATGTGCCCTGACTGGGAATCGAACTGGTTCACAAGTTGATGTTCAACCACTTAGCCACACCACCATTTTTTATTAACAATTTCCCTCCCCACAGGGACCAAGAATTTTCCTGGGAGTAAAGAATCTAGGATTCTGGCCTTGGCCTTGTATTCAAATGTAAAAACATCCTCATCTTTTGGGCATCCTCATCTGTTCCAGTCAAGGCTGATCCTTTGAAAGGACTCAGGATTTGGAGCAGGTGCTCCTAAGGGAAGGGGGGTTAGAGGGAGCCGGACTCAGCCCCAGGTCCAGTGGCTGGAGGTGGGCTCCTTGCCGCTCGAGCTCAAGGAGGCTCAGGCAGCATGGCCACGGTGCTTGACCTGGGGAGCCGGTTTCTCACACCTGCTCTGAAGGGACGGGAGGCCTCTGTAGACTGGGTCCTGGCAGCAAGTGTGATTGCTGCAGCAGTCGGATGGGGAGGGCAGGGCAGAGAACCACAGCAGCTATAGGGTCCAGTCTCAAGGACAAGACTTCTCTACCTCCACCAGGCGGCAAAGATGCTGGGGACCGAGTGGCTTAACTGCTCTGCCTTCTTAGCTGTAAGGTAGGGAGTGAGTACCTTGCCATAGCATTGTTACAAAGATTAGTTAACACAGGTAGAGTTACATGTACCTGACGGTTGTGACTGATGGCTGACTCACATGCACTGGTGGCCTTGAAAAGACAGCATTTGAGAAGGGAACCCTGGGGAAAGCTGGAAATTCTGTTTGAAAGGTGGGGCCTTAGGGAAGTGGTTCTCCAGGCTGAGAGTGCATCAGAATCACCTGGAAGGTCCCACCCCCAGGTGGTCCAGCTGGGCCAGGCCCTGCTTTCTCACCAGCCCAGGAGCTGCCCGCTGCTGGGCCAGCACACCGGGAGCAGGGCCTGAGACTGTAAGTGCACTTCCTTTGCCTCCGAGGTGTGGCCCTGGCTCCTGAGTGGAACCTTGGAGTCACTTTGTGACTACACTGGAAACGCCGGGGCGGCCCATGGCTTCCCTCCCAATGTGCATGGCACCTGACACAAGAAGGAGAGAAACACCATTGCAGCAATGATGTTCTTGTGCACATCTTCCCAGTTAAATCCCACCCCCCCCACCCCCCCACCCCTCTTCCTGGCTGGTTGCAGTCTCCCTCATGGCTCCGGGGGAGGGGACAGCCTTCCTAGCTGGACCAGGGGGTGACGCACTCCTAGAGGCAGAGGAAGCCAAGGGCCTGTGAAGGGTGTCCTGGTCTCTAGTCTGTCCTTGGTACCTCCTGGGCCACTGTGCTCCCTTTCCTCGGCTTCTGCCGCAGTTCTGCCCACGACGGTGCCCACACCTGCTAGCCCCTTGATGTGTGTGTGTGTGTGTGTGTGTGTGTGTGTGTGTGTGTGAGGCTCTCAGTCTCTGGGCTCCACAGGGAGCCATGGGCTGGGCTGGAAGCTGCTTGAAGAAGGGAGTGGTCCCCCCGCGTCCTGGGCCTGACACAGGGCCTGGGTCCTGAGCCTTGAAGTCGCTGGGGAGTCCAGTAGTTCAGTGTAGTCCTCAGCTCCGTCTCTAGTTTTTAGCTGTTGAAAGACAATCCAAGAATGAAAAGGCCGCAAGCCAGTTTGGGGAGCCTGGCTCCTGGAGCAAGCTGGCTCCTGCAGGCAGTCACCTGGCCTGCAGCCTCCAGGCCCAAGCTGGCTCAGCCAGGCAGAGCCCCAGGCAGAGAAGTGAGAGCAGTTCAGACCAGTGGTTCCGCCCTCACATCCCCGCCCCCGCCCCCCTGCAGTATTTTTCACCAGGAGGAGGTGAAATGACTTGTTATGGGCTGTGTCCACAGGGAGCATTCTGTGGCCAAGCTCCAGCTCAGAGCTGTGCATCGCCTGCCTGCTTAAGCGAGTGGCTGGCCATGCCACAGACATTCCATGGCAGAGGCCAGTACTTAGAGGGAAGCTGCTGGCAACAGCCCGCTTGGCAGGCGTTGGAGGGCGCGTGGGAAATGCTGTTCCTGGTCTGCCTGGCTCCCCTCAGCTGCAGCCCAGGCGGGGGCGGGTGAGGCAGGTGGAGGTCAGAGCGCTGCTGGCATCACTGCGTTTAGGCTCAGGTACTGGGGCACCAGCCAGTGGGAGGGGGGCGGGCAGGGAGAGGGGGCTTCCACACAACCCTCCAGTCCAGCATGCCTGCCCAGACTCACGCAGGGCAGCTATAATAGAAAGAAAAGACAAAATGGTCCTGGATGGTGGCCTGGAGCTGCCAGCTTCGCTGGCAGGCAGCGTGGATGCCTGCTGCGGCTGGGATGGTAGCGGCAGTGGCTGAAGCTCCCCGTGTACCTGGGCACCCACACTCCAGGAGTATTCACATGTCACTCTAACCCATCCTCACAGGAAGTGTGCAGCTGCTAAAGGCCAGCCTGCACGGGCCCACACAAGTGGAGGTGGGGTTTGCACTCAGGCCATCTGCCTGGAGTACCCACATCTTTGCCCATGGCTTCTTCACGCCAGTGCCAGCGACAGCAGATGCTGTGTTCAGAGGAAAGCACATGAGCTGGTCAGCTTCTAGCTCTGCCTTGAAGCCAGGAACCCTCGGGTGGTCCCGCCCAGGGTGCCCTTTTGGGCACCTCACTGTGACCTGCAGGCTGCTGTTGGATGGATGGAACTCTGTGTCCCACGACAAGTGTTGAAGCCTAACCCCAGGCCCTCACGGTGTGAGCTTCTTTGGAAATAAGGTCATGGCAGATGTGATTAGCTGAGGCATATGGAGTAGCTGGTCCCTTCATCTACCAGGGGAACACTTGAGCTACGGTGTGACCCATGGAGACAGCCTGGCCAGGAGCACTGCCGGGAGCTGCTGGGAGCTGGGGGGAGCTGCTGGGAGCTGGGACGAGCTGCTGGGAGCTGGGGGCAGCTGCTGGGAGCTGGGAGGAGCTGCTGGGAGCTGCAGAGGCCAGAAGGCTCTTCCCTGGAGCCTCAGGGCACTGGCTTCTCTTACCCCTTTACTCTGGGCGTCTCCCTGCCAGAACTATGAGCAAATACTCTGTTGTTTTAAGTCTCCTGTGCTTGTTGCAGTGGGACAGAAGCTGATACAGGGCCTTGTCCTGACAGATGGAGGCTAGAAAGTAATGTACCGTCCCTCCCACAGGCTAAGCTCTTCTGGCTGGACTATCAATCAAAGGAACAGAAACAGACTCACAGGAGGAAATCGAAGTTGAACACATGCGTGGGAATTCACATGGACTCAAGAAATCCACGGAAACCCCAACAGCCGCGAGGCAGAGCTGGGGCTGGAGACGTCTGCGCAGGAGAAGGGGCAGTGGATGCTGGTTTCAGTGTGAGAGGGGCGGCCACAGGGCGAGGAGGAGCAGACCAGGGCCAGAGGCCTTGCTGGTGGCTCAGAGATGGGGTGAGGACTGCTTCCAGGCCGGGTCTCCCCCTAGAGCTGGGGGGTACTAAGCCTGGCTCCCTCCTGAAGCAGGTTCTCTGTCTGCATCTTCTGGGCAGGAAAGGGGAGGGTCAAAGCTCCCCTGAGCCTTGTTTCTCACTAACCAGCTGAACACTGTCACCCCAAAGTGGCTCAAGGGGGCAGCACACGGGTTCCTTCACTGCCCTGGAAACCCTGGCAGCATGGAGCCCAGGCCCTTGGTGGCTCTCCAGGCGCGGAAGCTGGGCCCAGAGCCGCTGGCCACCAGCGGTCGCTCGGTCGCTGCCTCAGGAAGCAGCCTGCGCAGGCCTGACTGGGGCCATGCTGGCGTCAGTTTCATCACTGGCAGGATGTTCAGAGGGGTGCCACAGTCTCTCAGCGATATCGGGGGTGAGGGGGGGGGTAGGAGGGGAAGATGGAGCCCAGCTGCCCACAGGCATGGCCCAGTTATTACCATGCCCCCGGGGCTCTCCTCCCGCCCTCACCCCTCCCTTGCTCTGCTGTGTGCTCCCTGGATTTGCTCCTAGAACAGACTGCTTGCATCTGAAGCTGGGGCTCAGATCCTGGGGAAGAGGCGGGAGGGGGTGGGGGTGCCGGTGCAGTGGCTCCTCCTGGGCTCACCCAGCAGCTCTGAGGGGAGACACCAGGACTTGCAGACAGAGCCGCACAGGGAGTGGACTCACAAGCCTGGGAAGAGGCAGCAGGCTGAGGGGCAGTTCCCCCAGAATACTAGGGGACACTGGGACACTCAGGCGGGGTCAGGGGTCAGGGCCTGGGGTCTTGGGAGCCGGCAAAGGTGAGGGAGAGATGAGGAGAGACTGGGTTGAGGGCTCCATGATCCCCCCAGGGACTCCTCAGGTGTTCTCCAAAATGACTAACAAAAAATTCACACACGTGACAGGGTTTCTTATGAAATGAGTGATGGAGCCAGGTCCACACACAGTCCCAACCGAGAGGGCACAGCAGAGCCTGGAGTGAAGTGAGGTGGGCAGTCGGCCACGTGTGAGGATGAGCTGGAACCTGCAGGCTAAGAACAGACGTGGCCGCCTGTGGCTGTCCGTCACTAGGACCCTCTCCCTCCTGGTGGGTAACTCCCTGCGTTTTCAGCGCTGCCATGTGAAGGTGGAAGAAAGAAGACACGCTTACTAGATCCCCTCACATCTAGAACAGAATGCCATTTTCTGCACCCTCTGGGCACCAGGGGAGCCTGCGGTCGGGACTGGGCGCTGCAAGGAAGCAGCCACACAGAGATCCTGGCGCCTGGCGAGCTATGGCCTCCGACTCTGCTCGCGGGCCTTCCAGGCAGTGCTCTGGCCCAGCAGCTCGTAGCCTTGACCGGGGACATCCACAGGGTGTGAACAGGGCTCCTGGCTGTGGTGCTGTGGAGCAGCCTTCCGTAACCTTCCCAGGGTTCTGCGAGCCATCTGGTCTCCTCCAGTACGTTCTTCTCTGCTTAAGCAAGCTTGAGCGAATTCTGTCATGTTTCCAGCAACCCTGCCCAGTACAGGTCTGAGTGACTCCTGGGTTTCAGTGACAGTTCCTCTTTCCTGGGTTCCTACGAGGCCTGGTGCCCCGGCCCGCATTGTTCCAATCTATCTCAGCCATATGGGGAGAGCGAGTGGCCTGCTCAGGTCCAGATGGGCCCAATGCTTGTGTTTTTCACTTTCTCTTAGGACCATTGGACCTGCAGCAACATTTCTCATGGGCCGTGACGGGTGATGTTGGGTCTGAGCTCCTCAGCCAGGGATGGAATCTCTTTGGATGCTGGGAATTGGAGAAAGACATGAGCAGCTGTAGGCAGATGGATCGTGTTTTAGTGCAATCACTGCAGCCACAGAAGCCCCACCAGCTGTTCAGCAACACATTTTTATGCAACTCAGACAAAAGAGGCTTCCTGTTGAACAGTGCATCGGGATACTTACACTAAAGGTGCGCCTGCACAGTGGGCACACTAAAATTGCTGTGTCATTGCCTGTGCACATGCGTGTGCCACACGGGCCTTTAACATCCTGCGTACTCTGGTCAGGGTCCCCACAGGTGGCAACCACCTACCTTGTTCTGTGTATAAGACTCTGTTGAAGTGACACTTGCTCTGTGTTGCCCCTCTCCAAGCCCCAGTGCAGAAAGAGGGAGCAAATGCATCCGTGATGGAAGGAGACTGTTCACACAGAAGCTCATGCTGCCTCCACTCAGCTGAGCAGAAAAGATGTCAGATAGTCCTGTTATCAAATATGCATCTCTTCTGATGGGGAAAGGGAGACATTTTCGGGGGCTAGCAATCTGAATCTGTGCCAGTACCTAATGCACATTCTTCTTAGCCTATAGTCTAGTCACTGCCCCTTCCTTAATTATCTGGTCCTGCAGGACCTGTTTACTTAAGTACTCCCATTTTACAGAGGCCATAAACCATGAACAATACACAACCCCCAGAGGGAGTTATCAGCACTGGCACCAGGTCAGGCCTTGAGTTGTGGTCTCATGGCCCCATCCCAGCACATGGGGCTTTTTGCAAAGCCCGCAAAAGGTCCGGAAGTCCCATCCCATATTTGGGGGACGAATAAACCAAAGGGTATAAAGGGAAAGCTTTCTCCATGTTGGGGGGCTCAGGATTTGGAGAGAAATGGCCTCCCCTGAGTCCTGTGCCAGTCCATGTGAAACGTCTGGAAATAAATGTTTTTTTCCTGTGCCTCCTGGGTATTTTTCGGTCACCTGGTAAATTCTGCAACACTCTGACCCAATACATAATCAATACTAGGCTGTCACGTAGCGTGAGCTCAGAAGTGATTGCTTTGAGCTCTTTCTGAAGACGACCATACTGTGGACACAGGGAATTTGTCTATCTTCAGACACCCCAGCAATTTAATAGCTGCACAGGACACAGAGAAACACCAGCTAAGGTGCAGCGCTTACACCCGCCAGCTGCACACTCAGCTCTAGAATCTGCTGCCCACTCGAGGCATGGCTAACAGCACCTTCCAGTGAGGTGGCTGCTCCCCAAGGGGGAGGGGGTTGCAGGGACCGCAGGGCCGGCACTGCAGAGCCTCGTTCTTCGTCACTCAGAAACACCTCCCAAGAAACACCCCTTAAGCCCTCCCATCCAGTTTAAGTCACGTTTCAATTTCTGAAATGTTGCGAGATGATGGTGAGGTGAGTGTCTCAGGGGTAAGAAAATATGGAAGCTCTCAGCTTTTGGAGGAGCCCTGGGAGCTCCCATAACTCACCTTAACAAAGGCTATGCTCCTTTCTCTTGCCCATCACAGACAGACCCCAAGGCCCAGTTCAGCTCCCTACAGACTCCACGGCTCAGCACTTTACAGACACCAGGGCCCAGCTCAGTACCCTGTCCTTGCATCCTCCAGGGCGTCTCAACCCAGCCCTCTAGGCAGCCACTCCCAGCAATAAAAGTGGCATCAAGATGAACCCTACGGGGAGAATCCAAGATGGCAGCGTAGGTAAACACCTAAACTGCTGCCTCCCGCAACAATTTCAAAAATACAACTAAAAGAAAAAACGTCTATCACTCAGAACCACGGGAAAGCTGGCTGAGTGGAAGTTCTACAACTAGAAGGAAAGAGAAAAGAGCATTGAGACGTGCACAAGCACTGAAAAGCTGAGGTACGGAGGCGTGTGATCCGGGCTGGCGGCGGGCGTTGCTTTTTTCAACCCGAAGGGAGACAAGCCCCCGATTACTCTGAAATACAGTTTCTGGGGAGACGCAGGGGACCCAAACTCCTACGGGGAGAAGCTGGACTGTCTGCCAGTGAGGGTGGCTTGCTTGCAGAGCTGCGCGCAGGAATAATTGTTTACGGCACTGGGGCACGGGACTGTCGACAGGGACTCAGAGCCAGCTAACTAGCAGCCATTGCTGTTTGCCACGCCCTAGCCTAGTGACGCCCTGAGGCCCCGCCCTGCACAACCTACAAACCCACCCAAGCTCTAAGCAGCGGCTTTTGCATAAGAAAGCCCTGCCCTATCGCAGCTTAACCTAGCAAACTTGCAGCCTGGGTCAGACAGCTCCAAAACCTCCAAACCACAAGCAAAGAGGAGAAAACTGTAGCTCTCACTGTAGCTCCTGCTGGGTGGCCTCAGACAGTAGCTGACCTGCACCCCATTGGAGATCCAGAAGCCAGTGTACCTAGTGGTCAGTGTGAGACACCAGATTTCAACTCCTCACATCCATAAGTGACACATTCAAGAGGCAGACTCAGTGAGCACCAAAGCCCCACTGAAACAAGTCCTGCCCCATAAGCGTGTCTTCAGCGCAGCAGTTCTTCCATTATAGACACAGGGAGTGCTCACAGCTAATTGGCCTGGAGGTCAATTCCTCCCAGCGTACCAACAGCAATTAAGGCTTAACTACACCAAGACTTTGCACTCAGCCCACAAAGGGGTGTACCAAGAGCATCCACCTCATGTAATTGAGGAGGCTGAGCTACTGCCCCCTATAGATCACCTACCACACAAAGCTACTCCATCAACACAGGGAAGCAGCCAAAATGTGGAGACAAAGAAACATGTCACGAATGAAAGAAACAGAGGAAAACAAACTACTGGATGACACAGAGTTCAGAACCACATGTATAAGGTTACTCAAGAATCTTCTTAAAACCGCTGAGAAACTTGATGAGACCTTCAAGGAGCTTAATGAGAATGCCAAAAAAATGGAAAAGGATCAGTCAGAAATGAAGCATACACTGTCTGAAATAAAGAATATACAGAAACTCAACTGTAGATCAACGTGCCCCAAGAATCAAACCAAAGATCTGAAATATGTGGAAACAAAAAACATCCAACCAGAAAAACAAAAAGAAAAAAGAATCCAAAAAGTTGAAGATAGTGTAAGGAGCCTCTGGGACAACTTTAAGCAAACCAACATCCGAATTTTTGGGGTGCCAGAAGAAGGGAGAGAGCAAAATATTGAAAACCTATTAGAAGAAATAATGACAGAAAACTTTCCCTACCTGGTGAAAGAAATAGACTTACAAGTTCAGGAAGCGCACAGAACCCCATACAAGAGGAATCCAAAGAGGACCACACCAAGACACATCATAATTAAAATGCCAAGGGCAAAAGACAAAGAGAGAATATTAAAAGCAGCAAGAGAAAAACAGTTAATTACCTACAAGGGAGTATCCATACGACTGTCAGCTGATTTCTCAACAGAAACTATGCAGGCCAGAAGGGAGTGGCAAGAAATATTCAAAGTGATGAACAGCAAGAACCTACAACCAAGATTACTCTACCCAGCAAAGCTGTCATTCAGACTTGAAGGTCAGATAAAGAGCTTCACAGACAAGAAAAAGCTAAAGGAGTTCATCGCCACCAAACCAGGATTACATGAAATGCTGAAGGGTATTCTTTAAGAAGAGGAAGAAGAAGAAAAAGGTAAAGATAAAAATTATGAACAACAAAATGACATCAAATACATACCTACCAACAAGTGAATCTGAAAATCAAGTGAATAAAAAATCTGAAGAACAGAATGGACTGGTGAATATAATAGAATCAGGGACATAGAAAGGGAGTGGACTGACGATTCTCAGGGGAAGCAAGTGTGAGGGGTGCGGGAAGAGATTGGACAAAAATCTTACTCCTATGGATGAAGACAGTGGCGGGGGGTAAGGACATGGGGTGGGGTGGGGAATCAGGTGAAGGGGAGCTATGGGGGAAAAAAAAGAGGAACACCTGTAATAATCTGAACAATAAAGATTAAAAAAAACCACACACACACATGGTGTCTAAATAAGACAAAGGAAAATCGTTTGGGCAAAAATAAAAAGGATCCCAAATCAATTATATAGAAAAGATTCCTTTATTAACTTGTGGTCGAGAATATATTTGTATATTTTCAGAAAACAACCCCAAGACCAGATGGATTCCTGCAACAGAGAGGAATTGACAGGTGTGCTCCAACCACAAAGACAAGAGGAAAATACAGTCCAGAGATGGAAGATGCTGACAACGCCTTGCCACACGAGCAGTCAGCAGCTGTGCACCGCTGCAGGTTACCTAGGACCAAACCAGAGAGGGTCAGACCTGCTTTGCCACCATGTGCCCACCATCCAGATATCATTGCTGACATGTACACATAAGGAACTGTTAGACATTGAAACAGGGACTCAGAACTGTTGGACATTGAAATTGGGACTCAAACATTTTTTTGTTTTGTCTTGTTTTGTTATTATATGTTTATTTCTAGTCTGCAAAGGCAAAACTTTTTAAAGGAAAGAAATGGTGGGAAAAAGATACACAGTCAAAGAAGCATTGAACAGACTGTCAAACTACATTGGGAAGACAGGCGAGGTTGGGCGAGGGGGCCTATAAGAGACCAACCGAAGGACTTGTACGCATGCATATAAGCACAACCAATGGATACAAGACACTGGGGCGGGGGGGAGGGCGGGCAGGTGAAGGCATGTACTGGGGGGTAGGGGAGGTCGGGGGGAGATCAATGGGAGGGGAAAGGAGACATATGTACTACTATTTGTAATACTTAAAACAATAAAAAAATTATATATATATATATAAAGATGAACCCTACTTTTCTTCACTGAGAAAGCAGTTAATGTTGAGTTCTTACATTTTTGTTTCATTTTTGCCTTTAAACCACTTTCTATTCAGGCCCTTACTTTAGTGACATTGCTTAATTCATTGTCGGTAACTCTCCCAAGCACTATAGGGCATTCAATACATTTGATATCTCTGACCCCATGGGCATTAAATGCCAGTAGCACCATCTCCTCCCTCCCAAACCAGGTCATGTGACAATAAAAGAGTGCCCCACATTTCCAACACCCCCAGGGAAGCACTCCTTGGCGTTGGCTATAAGTGCACGTATTGAAACTAGACTTGCCTGGAATGCTGCTTTGGTTCTGTTTCCTCCCTTCCTCCCAGAAACCAGTGGCTTAAAACAACAGCAATTAGATTTTTTAATTTCCTCACAGCTTCACAATTTGGACAAGGCTGATGGGGCACCTCACCTGAGGTGTTCCCTCACCAGCAGACAGGTTGGCGCTGGCCGCAGGCTGCACGCCCGGCCTCCCACAAGGCCAGTTCTCTGAAATGGGGACTTCTGCATTTGTATTGGTTCCAGCAGTGTCGGGCCCGGCCCAGATTCAGGATGAAGGAACTAGACTCCATTTCTCAATGGAGGAATGACAAACACTTTCATTCACATGTTCCTTTATGTGATCTCATCTCAAGAATCACGATAATCGTAACAAAGAGAATGGGTGGATGCATGAATTTCCCCTTTCCATGCACGTGGTGAGCCTGAGGCTCAGAGAGCTGGTGCGCTTGTTGGCAGAAGAGAAGTAGCTCACAGTGGTGGACCTGAAACAGAAGGAAGGCTGGACACTCTCACGTGTTCCTGAGGTCCCCTGGGACCTGTAGTGAGAACCGAAGGAGACCGTCCCAGGAGGACGTTGCTGAGGACCCAGTGTCGACAGCTCCTTCCCGACATGACCTTTACGGTGCTGGGCTCAGCAACGTGGACAGCCCCAGCGCCTGTCATTTGCTCATTCATCAAGTATTCATCAGAGCCCTCTTAGCATAATTATGCTTGACCTTCTAGCCCTCCCTAGTTCCTTCTTAGGTAGCTAATGGGCTGTGGGGGCTGCAGCAGGTGCTGCAAAACAAGTGAAACTGGCAAGAACATTGTAAACATGTTGACCATTACCTTGTTTTGCTTTGTGTGCTCTGCCTATAAAATAAAGAAAGCCTCGACTTGCAGGCTGGGCCACTGTGTCCTCATCCAGGCACAAGTGAACCTACCTAGCCCCAGTTGTACTCTTTTGTCTGTCTTCTTTAATCCCTCACCGCCCCTCCTCAGGTTCACCCCTGGCCGTGCTGGACATGGTTCATGTGCCCTCCAAGCTGGGACTTGTTTGTGGCCCTGCCACAGGTCAGTCTGAGGCTTGGCCCCATAGCCGCTCCCTACAGAGGATATTTTTCTATTGATTTTTAGAGAGAGGGCAAGGGAGGGGGAGAGAGAGAGAAACATCGATGTGAGAGAGACACATCAATTGGTTGCCTCCTGCACGTGCCCCGACCAGGGCCGGGGATGAAGCCTGCAACTGAGGTACGTGCCCTTGACTGGAATTGAACCCAGGACCCTGTAGTCCGAGGGTCAACACTCAATCTACTGAGCCAAACTGGCCAGGGCCCTCAAATATTTATTGATCAATCACCAAGAGCCAGACACTGTGCTAAATCTGGGGGACGGTGAGGGGAATGAGACTGAAATGGCCTTGGTGGTTTCAGTCTCGCAGGAAGATGACAACAATTTAACTGCACACAGGGAGGACAGCTATAGATACTAGTGGGAAGAGCACATAGGGTGCGTGGGATGCAGGCTCTGCACTGTGCCGGGGCGTTTCTAGGGACGTGATGCTGCAGCAAGGTCTGAAGGATGGGAGTGGAAAAGGAAGCAGGAGCAGGTTGGGGGAGGGGGCTCCAGGCCCTGGACACCACACCACCCTGTGGGGTCTGCAGGGAGCGAAGGGAGGCAGGGGCTGGGCCGCAGGGAGTGGCATGAGGTGACTGGAGGCTGGAAGGGGCAGAGCTGGCAGTCCAAGGAGAGGTGCTGCCCTGCGTGCTATGCTGTGTGCTTGCGTGCTGCTCTGAGAGCAATGGGAAGCACCTGCTTGGGAAGTGCTGCAGCTGTGACTGGGAGAGGGCTGGGAGGGGTGGAGTGCACTGGGTGCCAGCAGGCAGGCCAACAGCGGGAACGCACTGGCCTTTGGGCTGTCTGCAAGGATGACCTGCCCTCCATCTGAGCTGTGATGGTTGAGATGGGATTTCTGTGCTGTGGGTGCTCCTATTCACAGGGTTTGCAATGCAGGGCCGGCGGGGGAAGAGGGGGCCAGAATGAATGAGGTGCCCGGGGAGCAAAATGTAATGAGATACACATTTTTGGTTCTTGCTGAGCAGCCCTGAGGGTGAGCGCTTCCTTACAGTTTGCACCTGGACACCTCCCTGGCCTCCCTGTAGTCTTGGTCAGCCAACACCATTGCCTGCAGACACACTGTGCAGGCAGGAGGGGAGTGGGGAGGCGGCCCTGCTTGTGGGAGTCCTGCCTGAGGTTGGCCACCCCCCACCCCCATACCCACCACCCAGGTGGGGCCAGGGAAGCTGGGTGTGCGCCCCACCAGTGTTTGGGTTCTTTAAGAGCAGGAAGGGGAGCAGACGCCCAGCACCCTGAGCTGGGCTGCAGCGGGGAGGGGCACAGGCTGCCATCTCCTGGCGGGTGGAGGAGTTTAAAGGCAGAACATAGGTTCAGAGAGAGAGGGGGCTTGCCAAGATAACATGAGTATGCTGAAACCCCAGCTGCAGCGTAAGCCCACTTTCCTTAAAACCCATTTTCTTGACTGTTTCTGCATGAAGCAGTCCCATACCCACCTGCAGGGCAGGAGGCTCACACACACCCTGTGGGCACCAGCGGGCTTCCCATCCAGGGGGCAGGCATGGGGGGTGAGCACTTGGAGACTTCAGATTCCAGCTAAACCAAGGGTGGCACCCTTCCTGCACTTTCCCCTCCCTGCCTTCATCTCCACCCCTTCATCTCTACTCATCCCTCCACCTTCTTCTGTCCTCCTCAGGACTCCATCATCCCTGCCCCCGTGCCCTTTATGCCCTTGCCTGGCACTGGGGACTCCTGAGGGACAGTTCGTGGTGGGGACCCCCCTCCGGGCATTGAGCATAAGAGGCCTTGTGACTCCTGCCTGTTGGGAGGCTTGGCAAGTGGTAAGCGCTCCCACCCACCAGCCTCCGGGGCCACAGGCAGCTGGTCCAGCGCTGCAGGCCCCAGGGGCCTGTGCTCTGTACTTCGCCAGAAAGGCCAATATTCAACAGGCCAGTGTTGGAGCAAGGAGAGGTCCATTGACCGGGAAGGCCTAGCTCAAGGAGAAGGGAGATCGGACTCTCAAATCCTTCTCCAGGGCGGCTGGGATCCAGCACTTTCCATCGTCAAGGGACCAGAGGAGGGGCGAGGCCAGGGAGGCCCATTCAGGTGGCACCACAGGGTTCCCAGGAAGAGCAAGGTTTCTCAACCCCTTTGCATGTAGGCCCCTGCCCCTGCTGATCAAGGCCGGTTACAGAGATTTCTGTGAGCACCTGGGAAACAGCCCCGCCTTTGTGCCCATGTCCCCCACTCTCGACTGACTCTAGCCTCCATCAGAATTCCTCCAGTGGGTCCACAGAGGCCACCTGTCCCGGGGCTCAGGCCTCAGGCCAGCACTCCCTCCTCTTCCTCGCAGCCTGCACCCCAGGGTGCTGGGGATCCAGGGCTCCATCCTGTACCCCCTCTGTGCTCTTAAGGGAGTAGATACTGCACGCTGTCTTTGGGTTTTGCTTCACATGCAGCTCGGGGCAGTGCAGAGGGGGAGGGTGACCCCCTCCTCCCGTCTTCACTCCCGCTCCTGGACCTGTGGGCACTTGGGAGAAACATCTCCTTGGAAGGCAGCCCCTGTGTTCATCCGGTGCTGACATGGGCGACCCAGGGCGCATGCGGCAGACACAGAATCCATTTGGCCTCTGTCCTCAGTTCCTGGCTCAGCTCCTAATATGCTAGAATGGGAGTTTCTTTTTATGCTGATGACACAGCTGCTGGTCACTTCAGGATGGACTGGCACCCTGAGCAACCTAGGGTGACTAGGGTGTTGACACGTTCAGCCCCACCCCCAACTTTCAGGGAGAAGCGAGGGGCTGCAGACTGAGTTCAGTCACCACAAGTCAGCCAGTCATGCCAGGGAACATCCTAGATACCTGTAAGGGCGGGGCTTGAGTGCATCCGGCTTCCAGGTGCTGGGGTGACCAGGAGGTCCTGGAAGCACTGTGTACCCGTCCCTCACTCAAGAAGCCGCTTCCCTCGGCTGTTCCTGAGCTGCAGCCTGGATAATAGCCAGTAACAATCAGCACGGTGCTGTGAGTCTTCCTGCCTGACCATCAAGCCAGGGAGGGAGTTACTTTATAGCCAGCCAGTCAGAAACAGCTGTCACCGAGGTCTTGTGCCTGGTATCGGAAGTGCGCAGTCTTATGGGACTGAGCCCTCATCTCGTGGAACCTGACTCTGTAAGACAGGAAGGCAGTTAGACAGGAACCGTGCAAGGACGATGGCCAGATACAGAGACTCCCTAGGGCAGGAAGCCCCAGATGCCCAACGAGGGGCAAAACAGGGAAAACAAGCATCTCGCCCCCAGGTGACCTTCCTCCCGAGCATATCACTAGGGACTCCCTGACTTCTCCTCCCTAGAGACAACATGGAGGCCTCAGCTGCATGTCAGCCCCAAGCCCAGAGAAGCAGCCAAACCAGACAAGTGAACCTTGGCTGCCTCAAGGACCCACTGCATTGACAACCACCCTCTGCCCTGGCACCAGCCAATCAGTGAGACCAGGACCCTGAGAGCACAGCTGGAAGCTGATGACTATTCTATGAGACTGTCCCCTGAGCGCCCCCCCACCTCAAGACTCCCACCTGCAAGAGAGAGAGAGGGAAAGAAAGAGAGAAAGAGAGAGAGGGAGAACTAGGCTCTCCCCCAGGGGTCCCGCCTAGACCATTTATTCCCCCCTTTTCCCTCTAAGGACCCAGGAGACTTGCAACCAGGGCAGCGATGGGCCTGGCAGCTTGTCCTGGGATGACCCCCAGGCCTGTCCCCAAGGCTCCTTTTCTCTGACCCCAATGAGCCAGAGCCGTCCTGCCTGGGCTCTCCCATTGCTTCTTCTAGGTCAGTGATCGGCAAACTATGGCTTGCGAGCCACATGCAGCTCTTTGGCCCCTTGAGTGTGACTCTTCCACAAAATACCATGGCCTGGGCAAGTCTATTTTGAAGTGGCATTAGAAGAAGTTTAAGTTTAAAAAATTTGGCTCTCAAAAGAAATTTCAATCGTTGTACTGTTGATATTTGGCTCTGTTGACTAATGAGTTTGTTGACCACTGTTCTAGCCGACTTCCTTGCTTCACTGTCCGGGATGTGCTTTTCCTGTGGCCAATGCACCCTCGCTTGCTTTTCTACACTTTGTCTCGTGACTAAAATCTTTCCTGCAGAAAGATAAGAACCAAGGTCTTATTGCCGGTAATGACACACAGCTCCCCTGGGTGGTGTCAGAACAGAATCAACTGCAGGGCCCAAGTGGTGGGGGAGGTGGAGGAGGCCCACACCCTTGGTGTCAGCACTTCTGCCCTCCTCCTTTGTGACAGGACAAGGCCTCTCTTCCTCTGGGCCTGGCTCTCAGGGACAGCCTCAGAAATGGCATGTGACCAGAGCGGCCTGCGCGGAGAGTAGCTGCAGCTGAACGAGGGCACATATCTCCTGACGGGCTCGACAACTTAAAAGCCTGCACCTACCATGCTCCATCTTCCTCACCGGAACTGGGATTTGCAGATAAGCTGGAAGCCTGCGAACAGCTGCTGGGATAGAAGGACTTCTCAGTAAATACATGATGACTGCATGTCTTTTAAAGTCCAAGTGGGAGGGAGCAGAGGCCTGGACTAAAACTGCACCTGATCTCTGTACCTCTGTGTATCCTTACAAGTCTCAGATACGACCAAATCCACCAAAAAGAAGGACAAAGCCTGGATTTTGAAATGTTTGAGGGAGGCATTCTATTTCATGACTACAGGCAGCCAGACTTTTCGTTTAGTCTGTCTGCTCAGGATTTGCTAACTGGGGAGACAAAGGCAGAGTAGGAGGGAGGTGAGTATGATGGCTAAGCACTTGGTCTCAAAGCCTGACTACTGGCTGAAATCCTGGTTTGCCACTTGCTAGCTGGGGCCCCCGGCAGTTTGTGCCTTAGCATCCTCTTCTATAAGGTGGGAATGATGGGAAAGGTGCCTGTATCCAAGGAAGATGTGATGATTGCACAAGTTAATGAGTACCCAGTACTTAGAACAATGCTTGGCCCACAGTAAGCGCTGTACTCAGATCTGTGGCCTTCAATTGGTCTGTAATCTTTGTCTTGTGCCTGGGATTCTGAATTCAGGAAGGTGGTGTTAGAAATAAAGCTAGAGGTGGTCCATCTTCAAGGCAAGGCATTTAACCCGGAATGGAAAATTGCTGCATGGTGGCCTGGGGACATGACAAAGCTCATGCACCTGGAGAGCCCCCAGGCAAACAGGATGCTAGAAAGAGCCAACCAAGAGGGGAGGCTGGATCTCGATGACATGAGGAAGTAGGTAAAGACTGTATACTGTCAGAAGGCACACACCCAGGAAGGCTTTCCCGCCACAGAGACAAAGGGGGTGGAGACACCCAAAAAGCCCACAGACCACTTTTTAAATAGCCCAATAGGAATCTTAGGTGACATCTGGGAAGAGTGTACACCCCATAGTATTCAGCCAATGAGGAACCGGGGGGGGGGGGGGTACTCAGGCGCTAGGGATAAATTGCTGTTGTAACTGTCCCAGGTGTGCCTGCCCACCAGACACCTGATCTTGTAAGATGGCCATTAAACGTTCCACTTTTGCTGCACTTCATGTCTCTGAGTCCACTATCTGAGTTTGGACAGGTTTCTCACAGCGTGTTTCTCACAGCGGCAAGGGTTAAATTATTGATGGGAATCAGACTCCTCCATGGGATTGTGAGGAAAGCATTTCACGAATCCATGCACAGGAGATTGTGGCAAGGTTTACTTGTAATGCAAAATCCAAGGAATTTCCTCCTGCTTCCTATTATTGCATCTCCATGCACCCCAACATGGACGAAATCCAACCTTGTTCTCACCGAGGCCAAGGCAAAGGCCAGTGTCCAGGTTTTGCTTCATGTTACAGCTTAATCCTTTGGGACCCACAGAGTCTGCAGGCCCTGTTGCTGCTAGGCCCATGTGGTTGCATGTGCCCGACTAAGAGAGAAGGCCCCAATGGGGCCAGTGGGTCAGAGAGAGAGAGAGAGAGAGAGAGAGAGAGAGAGAGAGAGCAAGAGCGAGAGAGAGCGAGCGCACGCTCTTTGTTCCCCTGGGGTTTTAACCAGGAACTTTTTCAAAACAACCAGTCATCTTCCCAAGTTTTTCCAGCTTGCATTGGGCCCGCCCCCTAGCCAATGGTCTCCTTTCCTGGTTAGTCTGACAGGCCCCTACAGTCAAACATGTCCCGCACCATTTTGACTTCCATGTGCATGTGTCCACCTGCCCCCTTTGTTCTATGCCTTCTCCCCAGGATCTGGGGAAATAGACCTGTGGTTTCTGGGAGGTGGGGAGTGTGTGATGCTGCAATTTCCTAGTGAAGCAAACAGGCTCATGCTCCCACTCCATTAGGCTCAGCAATGTCTGACTCCCCTTGCTGTCTTCGTTTCTATCAATAACTCTCTACACACAGTAAGAAAATTAGGTTATGTGTGAAAACACCTGGACCATGCTAGGTGCTAATGAGGGGACCAGAGTTTGCCACCACAAAATGCGCCTTTTGAGACATTGTTTATTTGAAGCTAGTTATTTTTTGGAAACAAAAGACTCAGGAAAAGCCTTGACCTGCTCACAGTTCCTAAAGGAATTCAGATAGGTAAGCCTGCTTAAGGGAAGGGCGTCGCCTCAGCACCACCGTGCGAGCTCCCATGGCAGCAGGGAGAAGCACCTGCTGTCCAACTCTCCTCTCTGTCATTGCTTGTTGGGAGCAAGAGGGTCCCAGCATGCATCAGTTTACCACTTTGGCTCTTTTTCATCTGCCCGTAAATTGCCTGCTTCCTTTAAAAAAAAAAAAAACAAACACAAAAAAAACCAAAAACTTATTGTTGAGAGTATTACAGATGCCCCCCCTTTTACTACCCATTGCCCCCCTCCACTCAGTTCCCACCCAGCCTCAGACCTCCACCACCCTACTGTCTGTGTCCATAAGTAAGATCTTCCGTTAATCTCTTCCCGCCCTCCCACCCCTTCCCTCTGAGAGTTGACAGTCTGCTCCATGTTTCCATGCCTCTGATTCTATTTTATTCATCAATGTATTTTGTTCATTAGATTTCTTGTTTGTTTATTTTGATTTTTAGATTCAATTGTTGATAGATATGTATTTATTGACATTTTATTATTCATATTTTTGACCCTCTTCTTCTTCTTCTAGAAGGCCATTCAACGTTTCATGTAATACTGGTTTGATGTGATGAACTCCTTTAGCTTTTTCTTGTTTGTGAAGCTCTTTATTTGACCTTCAATTCTAAATGAGAGCTTTGCTGGGTAGAGTAATCTTGGTTGTAGTTCCTTATTTTTCATGACTTTGAATATTTCTTGCCACTCCCTTCTGGTCCTCAAAGTTTCTATTGAGAAATCAGCTGACAGTCGTATGGGTGCTCCTCTTTTGCTGCTTTTAAAATTCTCTCTTTGTCTTTAACCCTTTAATTATGATGTGTCTTGGTGTGGACCTCTTTGGGTTCCTCTTGTTTGGGGTTCTCTGTGCTTCCTGAACTTGTAAGTCTATTTCTTTCACCAGGTAGGGGAAGTTTTCTGTCATTTTTTTCAAATAGGTTTTCAACATCTTGTTCTCTCTCATCTCCTTCTATGTATTAGAGCTGCCATGCCTTCTGGAATTGGTAGAGTGGCCTTGTGGAGTAGGTGTCCTTCATGGCCCAGTGGCTCTGCCTTTCCAGTCACCTGAGCTGGGCCCTCTAGGTGTGCCCCTGTGTGTATATACTTGGTGTAGTTGAGCCTTTATTGCTGTTGGCATCTCTGGCAGGAATCGATCTCCAAGCCAATTAGCTGTGAGGACAAGCTAGGACTACTGTGGGAGAGTTGCTATGCAGGAAACACCCCTATGGAGCAGGGCTTGCTTCAGGAGGCTTTGGTGCTCACTGAGTCTGCCTCTTGGGTGTGTCATTTGTGGCTGTGTAGAGTTGTAATCTGCTATGGTCTGAAGCTGTCCACTGGGTGCACTGGCTCTAGGGACTCCCAGGAGGTAAAAAGTCATCCACTGCCTGAGGCCACCCAGCAGGAACTATTTGTATTGGGCTTGAAGTGCCCAGGCAAGGCCCAGCTCTGAAGCAAGGCAGGCTGTACTACTGTTGGGTCTTGAGCCTTTTATTGATAGGTATGGGGTACACTGATGCCAGCTACAGCTTGTTTGAGAGATTTTAGCAAAGTCTGAAACCTGAGCAAGGAAAAGCCATTCATATGGAAAAGCCACTGCAAACAGCTTGGGTGGGGCTACAATTTGGATTAGGCGGGGTCTCAGAGAATCCCCAGGGCAGAGCAAACCAAGTGCTCCAGGCTGATGGAGACTCAGATATGGCTGCCAGTCAGCCTTACAATAGAGGAGGTCCCAGCACAGGAACAATGACCTCTGCGAGCACCCCCATCTGGGAGAAAGCTTCCCTGAGTTCTTGCCCCAAAGCCAGACAATCCAGTTCCTCCCTGTATGTGTCTGGGTCCCCTGGTGCTAGAGCTCAGAAGTGGACAGTGTAAATTTGTGCATGGACCCTTTAAGAAGAACACCTGGGTCTGTAGCAGCCTCCGTATCTCTCAGCCACAATCCCTGTTTGTCCATCTCTCTGATGGGCACTGCTTTGCTTCTCAAGAGCCAGGAGATGGGAGACTCGGGTGAGAAGGCCCTTGGGCTGTATCCCTTAGGCAAGTTGCTTTCCCTCTCTGGTTTCCACACACATGTAAGCAGTTGAGTCAGAAACTTGGACATAAGACAAAATGAAGACTACATGTCTTCTGAATGCTTTAGCAAGGCGCAGCCAACAGCCCCTCCCGGGGTTATCATTCTTTAGGTCCCAGGCCTGTTTTGGGCATTAAAGTTCTGTTGGCAAACAGCTGTATGCATTCAGCCATCCACCATCTCTGCTGCTTGCATGTCACAACAAGGCAGGAAGACCAGGGCCCATGCTGGAGACTGCTCACTGTCCTCCCTGTCCAGAGCAGCCAGCTCACCCATTCAGAGGAACAGTGTTTGATTTACGATTTACTACTGATTTGGGCCCAGACTCTGGAAAATGTCTTGCTAATTTGTGGAAGACAACTTGCACATGGTTTGGTGCAGTAGTCATGAAAATGCCTTGTGTCCAGTATATGAGATACCCATGAACACACCTGTATTGATCTGCAGGCATTCGCCATCCCCAGGTCTAGCCTCACAGTTGCAGTCCAGCACTCCCTCTCTCTCTCCCTTCCTGTGTTGCCCTGTCTCTCCCATCATCTTTCCCTCCCTGCTGGCTCACCCAGGGACAGGGGAGAGTAATCCTTACCATGTGTTGTTTCTATTTGTGTGAGACTATGTTCTTCACTTCCTGAAGGTGATTAGACATGCACAGTGCGGGCATTGGGCCAGATCAGTGGTTGACAAACTGTGCTCTGGGGAACCCTGGGTGCCTCAGAAGTCCCTAGTGGGCACTAGAGGGATGCAGATGTCACCTCCCCACTGCCCTGCCCACTGAGGAGCTCCTTTGTAGGCCTGCCTTGCATTTTGAGTCTTTGCCACACAAAAAAGAGGTGCAAGCACTAGATGATGCAATGTAAGTTTTCGAGTTCCTGAGGGCTATGCATGGGGCAGCAGGCGGCGCTGCTGGGGGTGCAGCTGGTCTCTGGGCAAGGCTTGTGGCTAGAGGGCCTGCATTTATGTTCCTCCAGAGGCCTGGCTGGCATATCAACAATGCTCCTGATATTAACAGGAAAAAAGTGTGTTTTTCTTTCATAATTGCGTTTCTAAAACACACCTAATGGAGCTGCGCAGAGCATGTCCCAGGCACTGAGTTTCTCATGAGAACATGTGGAGCCAGCAGGCTGCTGAGAGCTCATAGAGCTGGGCTCCCAGCACTGTACCGCATCTGGGGCTCCATGGGCCTCTGGGGCCAGGGAACGTCGCAGAGAGGAGAGTCAGGGGGTTGTGTTCCCCCTTTTATTTGGGGACTCATTATTAATTGCAGGTCTAGCCACTGTCTTCCTGGGAGCAAGCCTGCCTTCTCTCTGGCTCTCTGGTCTCCTGGGGGGGGGGGGTAACTTTGAGCAGCTCTTGGAGTCCCAGTTGTGCTGTTGGTACCAGTGAGGGTTATGTGATCATGTTGTATGGGCCTTTCTATTCTTGCCAGATTGATCTTTTTTCTTTTGTTTAGTTGAGGTGAAATTCACATAATGAAAAATCAAGTTTAAAGTATACAATTTGGTGGCATTTAGTAAGTGCCTTCACAGTGTTATAAAACCACTAGAGGCCCGATGCACGAAGATTCGTGCAAGAATGGACCTGCCTTCCCCTGGCTGCCGGCACCGCCTTTGCTCTGGCCAGAGCTGCCTTTCCGCCTTCCCACACTGCCCAGAGGCCCAGAGTGGCTGGGGCAGTGCATCCTGCCCCACCCCCGGCTGCTTGGCACCTGCATATGCAAATTAACCCGCCCTCTTTGTTGGATTAATTTGCATACTCACTCCTGATTGGCTGGTGGGCGTCACGAAGGTACAGTCAATTTGCATCTTACTCTTTTATTAGTGTAGATCCCCTCTATCTAGTTCCAAAACATTCCCATCACACAAAAAGTAAATACCCATTTACCAGTCACACTCTTTCCTACCTCCCCACCCTCAGCCCCAGCTACCCTGGTCTGCTCCCATCTCTGGACTTTCCTGCTCAGGAAAATGGAACCAGACATGCAGCCTCTGGGTGTAGCTTCCCTCCCTCAGCACAGGGTTCTGGAGGCCCCAAGCTGGGTGTGACCACTTCACGCCCTTTCCTGACTGGATGACGCTGCGCTGCATGGTGGCCCCAATGTATCCATTTACTTGCACGGACATGTAGGCTATTTCTGTCTGTGGCCCTCTATGAACTCTCCCAGCAGTTCCTGGGTGTCCCCAGGGCCCACATGACGGATGCTGTGTACCAGGTGCCTGGGTGCATCTTCTGCGGCCAGTGCCTGTGAGGGTGGCCAGCCCGCCATTGCTGGGGCCACCCTGCCCTGCAAGGTGCACCATCTGCATGCAGGGCTTGGTGGCTGTGCTTCCCTCTTGAGACGGGGCCTTGCCTTCTCCTGGGTGTGTCTGCCTCCTCCCCCTCAGCCTGCAGGTCTCTTTTCCTGGGCTGGTCACTTTCTTCAGGAAGGAACCTTCTGGTCTAAGAAAAAGGACCAACCATCCTGGTGACCCAGGACTTTTCTGATCTTCATACTGAAAGTTTGCCCTCCTGGGAAGCCCTCGGCCCCAGGCTCTCTGACCACGGGCCATCCCAGGGTCAGCCTGGCTGGGTTGAGTCTCACCATTCCCTGTGCTGGGTTCCTAATCTCCTGTTTGCATCTCATGGCAGAACTCAGTCCTAAGCCCCAAATCTAAATTCTCTTTTTAAAGATTTTCAAACTAATCCTCTTGTTTTCCACCCACTGGGCTCCTTGCTTTTAGGGATCACTCGTGCCTCTGATGCTTGATGTTTCTTGGGGTCTAGGGACACAAATCACCTTGTTTCATACTATTTTCTTCTCAGCATGGCTCAGTGCCCTTAAAACACTGATTTGGACATTGATTGCTTGCTCCTTCCCTTTTGTTCCTCTCTCTCTCTCTCTTAAAATCTTCAGTGGAGGATATATACTGTATATACATATTTTTATTGCCTCCCATATGTGCCCCAACCAGGTATCAAGCCCCCAACCTTTTGGTGTGCGGGATGACGCTCCACCAGCGGAGCCATCTGGCCAGGCTGTCTTTCTTTGTGGGCTTATTTATGGCTTTTTAGAAAAACGCTTTTGCTCTCATGTTAGTGATCCTCCACGTGTTTGTTTGCTTTCCTGACCTGTTTAACAGGAAATCTCATTTCGTGAACGTGTGAGGCTGCCTTGGGTTTCCATCTTGGCTCAGCCTCCAGCTACCTGGCCTGGGATGCCTGTGCTGACCACGTAGAGGCCCTCATGCAGCTGGTCCGGGTGACACGCTGGGTGTAGAGGTAGCTGAATCCAACCACAGCCGCACAGTGGGCCCGTGCAGGGGAGAGGACCCTGGTCCAGCTGCACCCAAAGCCCAGGATCCCACCCAGGACCCAAGGACCTGGACAGGACTGGGATCCGAGCCCGGGGCCTTCAGAAGCGGAGCACCTTTACCATAGCCAGCCGAGCCCAGGTTCTCCAGTTCAGACTCTTGACCAGCATGTCTGCTGGTCTTTTCCTAGGCTGGACACTTTCCCCAGGAAGGAACTTTCTGGTCTAAGGAAGGAACCAACTGGCCCCCCAAGCCCTCAAACCCTGTGGCCTGGTCCAGCGAGCAAACAGATTTGAGGCACCACCAGGTCTCCATCTTCTGGAGCTGACCTTTGGGTTTGGACCTGTCGAAGCCTCAGGTCCATGGACTTGGGTTTCAGTAACATGGCCTCTCTGAGCTCTGCTTCCTTGAAAGCTGGGGTCCCCCTTCCACATAGAGAATAGAGGGGATGATGGTAACAAACCAAGAAACACACGCGAAGCACTGAGCACACAGGCCTGGGCCAGGCAGGCGCCACCTGAGGAAGTGCTGTGTCTCCTGGGCTGAGGCAGGCCTCCCTGGCCCCCCTCCCGACCCCCCCCTCTCCCCCTGCCCAGTGTTCAGAGCTGCTCGCCAACCTGAGGGAAAGCTTCCTCCATCCTCACACCTTGCAGTCATTTTCTCTGGGACATCCTCCCCCTTCTGCCCATCCTTCCCTCCCAAACCCTGGATCGGCTCAGCTGAACACCTGTCCTTGCTTTCAGCCTTACATCAGCCCCCATCCTCTTGTTGACCCTTCCCCGCCAAGGTCACGTCCCTTCCTTGGAGAAGCCTGTTCTCAACCCGCCAGCGCCCACAGTAGCCCCTCTCCACGCTTACGCCTGAGGGCAGGGCAGTGCCGTGAGCATGCGGGGCGAGCACAGGCCCTTGGGGTCCCGGTTGAGTCTCAGCGCCCCTCACCAACTGTGCCCTCTTGGGCCGGTGACCCCTGCTCTGAGCCCGTTTCCTCTGGAGGAAAGCAGGAGCTTGTAGCAGCACCTTACAGTCGCGCGTGGGATTGTTCCAGAGATGACACGGGTGACATGAGTGAAGGAGACCCAGTGGCCGGTGTGCGTGTGTAAGTTACCAATGAGGGTTTATTATTGTTTCTGCTCCTACCATACTTTGGTTTTGGTTTGATCTAACTGGGCTGTATCCAGTGGTGGGCCTCGTGTTCTCCCTCCTCCCTTTGCCCAGTGGCTGCCAGCCCAGGCAGTGCACCTGGGTGGGGCCCGTCCTGCTGGTCCTGGGTCCTGGCCATGTGGGCTGGAAGCCCTCATGCTGAGTCGCTGCTTTTGGAGGCTGCTGGAGGACAGGTCCCGGCTGAGGCACACAGGAAAGCTGGTGGAAAAGAGATGCCGCCTCTAATGCAAGCTTCTTCTCTCTTCCAGCAGTGCACGCTGCCGCGGAGCCGGCTGTCTGGGTGGGATGGAGCCGGCGTCTCTTCTCTGGCTCTCCCCAGCACCTCACTTAGAATCAGGTGGTAATGTCGAAGCATTGGCGCCAGGGCTGCCCTGGATCGAGTGCCTGGAGTTTGGGAGGTGGGGTCAGGCTGGAGAGGTTTTAAAGCTCCCAGAGGGTCCCACAGCCTCTGCACCGGGGCCCACGCTGGAGTATCCAGACCATCCAGCCTTCTTGTCCTTCTGGGACATGACCACTTGCCCTGGGAGCCAGGGGGCAGGTGGCCGCCCTCACAGAGCTCTCCCGCGGCCTCTGCAAGCTCCTCCGTGGCCAGGCTCCCACTCTCCCATGCCCCGTCCACGTTGGACAGCAGCTCTGGTGGTCGGCCAGCCCTCCTTCCCGCGGAGGGAAGCCAACCTCCTGGAAGCCCTCCCTCCCCCTCCTCAGGGCAGCTCAGCTGGCCAGGGTCACCCTCCGGTCATGCAGGCGCAGGACACAGGCAGCCTGGGGTCTCGAGAGGCTCTGGGTCTAGAGTGGAGGTGGCCTCCCCAAGCAGCACCAGCCCCATGTTTCCAAGGAGGCCTCCACCAGGGCCCCCTGGGCAATGCATTCCAAACGACCTGCGGAACCTGAGTGCGCAGGGCTGGGCCCAGGGCAGCTGTTTCTGTGCTACTTGTCCCAGAGTAGGGCTCAGTCAGGTGGCCAGGTAAACTCGCACTGGCTGATTAGATTAGCTAGTTCTGGCTGCAGAAGATTCTGGGGAACAGGCTCCTGGGAGAGACCCTGGGCTTAGCTGAGGGGAGGGGGCAGTGGAGCAGGCCAGGCAGAGGGGGTCTAGGCCTGGGTGGGCTCCCAGCAGGTCAGGCCTTGGCAGGGATGTGCTGGGTGAGGCTGGTCTGGCGGTTGAACCAGAATCCTTTGCACCTTCTTTGCCCAAAGGGACCCTCCGCTTTCACCCTTGGTGCTTGGGAAGCGGAAGGAGACCCTGAACCTCATCCTGCCCATTTATGCTGCAGAGTTCTGCTCTCTGGGGAAAGATTCACTCTTCTAAGAGGCAGTTCCCTGTTGCTTTCCTTTTTTAAAAAGGTTGTTTTTTTTCCCCCCTTGGTTTTGTTAATCCTTACCTGAAGATACTTTTTTCCATTAATTTTTAGAGAGTGGAAGGGAGGGAGGGAGGAAGGGTGGGAGTGAGAGACAGAGAGGAACATCAATTGGTTGCCTTCCACATGAGCCCTGACTGGGGCTAGGATCGAACCTGTGACCCAGGCACGTGCCCTTGACTGGGAGTGGAACCCATGGCCCTTTGCTGCTCGGCCAACATTCTTACCACTGAGCACTGACCAGGGCCCTGTCGTCTTTTCTTGGCTCCTAGAATAAGAACACGAGTCCTTCATTAAACAGTACAGGGCTATGTACCCCTCAGGCTACAGCACAAACAACACCGACAGCGGCTTAAGCAGCAGCAATTATGGCTGTGGAGGCTGGAAGCCTAAGGTCAAGGTGTGAGAGGCTTGGCTTCTCCTGAGGTCTCTCTGCTTGGTGTGACCTTTGTACTGTGGCCTCATGTGGCCTCTCCTCTGTACACACACACCTCTAGTGTCTCTCTGTGTGTCCAGACTTTCTCCTCTTTATTTAAAAGTAGTGGCCCTGCACACGAATCTGTGTGCAAGTAGCTCACTGCCACTTGCCTCACCTGGCTGCCCTGCCCACCGCTGCTGTGGCTCTCTGCTGCATGTAGCTCGCTGCCCCGCCGTTCTGTAGCTCTCCCCCGCTTATAGCTCACTGCCCCACCCTCCTGGTCATTGGTCATTATGTGTCATGGTGTAATGACCATTTGTATATTACCTCTTTATTATATTGGCTAGGATATTGAATGTGAACTGTAAATGAAAAGTAAAATTTAAAAAAGAACCAAATAAAATTTTAGATCTGAAAGAATTTACATATATATATATATATATGTATATATATATATATATTAATTCTCACCTGAGGATGTTTTTAAAATAGATTTTTAGAGAGAGAAACATCCATGTGACAGAGAAATACGGGTAGGCTGCCTCTGCACCTATTGACCCACCGGGATCTGACCTAAACCTAAGTATGTGCCCTAACCTAGAATCCAACAGGAAATCCTTTAGTGTACAGGTTGAGACTCCAACCAACTGAGCCACCTGGCCAGGGCAGATCTGAAAAACAA